>PVKZ01000488.1:0-600000 GCA_004027375.1 Macroglossus sobrinus | reverse complement strand
TATTCTGTGACTTTTCCCTCCATTTCTTCTTTTTTTTATATTATGTGTCTCTGCTCTAGATTTTTTTTAATGGTTACTATTAGGTTTATGCAAAAGAAAGTTAAATATGAACAATAGCCTTTTTCTTTTGATTACATCTTATCTCCATTTACCTGTACAAGTTCAGTTCTTTCCTCTTTCTCTTTTATGTTTTTGTTGTCACAAATTGGTGTATTAATTTCCAGATTGCAATAGCTATTGTCTTCTTTTAAAATTGTTTTTACCTTTTTTAACTTCTGTGTTATAGTTAAGTGTAATACCCTATTCTGAACAAGAGTTGCAATTTCCTGCTCTGTCTGTCAGTTAGTCATATCCTTTTGTCTTTTTGTTTCAGGTAAAAGAACATCTTTCAGCGTTTCTTGTAATGCAGGTCTTGTAGTGGTAAATTCCCTCAGCTTCTGTACATCTGGAAAAACTTTATTTCTTCTTCATAACTAAAGATAACTTTGCTGAATATATTATTCTTGGCTGATGATTTCTCTCTTTCAATAATATGAATATTTGTTTCTATTCTCTCCTAACTTGTGAGATTTCTGCTCAAAAATCTGATAATAATGTAATGGGATTTCCTTTACAGGTTACAGTATAGTTTCTCCTGGCTGTCTTGAGAATTTTTTCTTTGTCATTAATTTTTGACATTTGTAATATAATAAATATTGTTCATTATGCCTGATAGGTTATTTCTCTGCCTTAGCATTTGTGGAAACATTTTTTTTAAAAAATATTTGACACTCCACTGTTTAGTAGGCTAATAAATAGAGGTTTTTTAAATTTCCCAGTAGGTGATGCTGAAGCACAACTTTTTATTTTCTCTTATCTGCACTACTGGTACTTACAGACGGTATCTGTACACCAGCGTTGCCTCTGCCATGAAAAATGCCCCATGTTCCCTGAGGAAATGGGCATTCCCTTTACAACTCAATCACTGTGGTTCTCAAGGCACCGCTTCCATGGTTTAAAATGGTGGGCTATGAGTCTCCTGACCTGTGTGCTCCCCAGCCCTGCCTTCTTATAGCCAGAATCCAGTGGCAGAGCTACTCTCTCTGAGTTCGCCCTGCTGCCTCTACCAGGTTGTGGTAGGATGGGTGAGGGAGAGCTAGAGCAGAGGAAGTGAGTTCACATAACTACAATTCTGTTCTCTCCATCATTTTAACCACAATGATTACAAATGCGTAGGCTGGAAAGTTTTTTTAGCCCTTTCACAATCTGATGAGTGATGGCTTTATTGCTGGGTGGACCACAGTGCGATGAAGTGAGCAGGTTCCTGTGTCTGTTGGACCCTTTGTTTGATGATGGTGGCCTGCGGAACACTGGAACCTTTGCACCACTTCACTGGCCCTACCCTGGGCCCAGACTCAGTATGCGCCAGCAACCTAGGCCTGATTGCTGTCTCTGCCCCTCCTATTTGCCCAGTGGGGGGTTGCACCCTGCTGCTTCACTGCTATCATATCAGCTAGAGCCAGGAGGAGTTCCAGACTAAACTACACATGACTTATATCTCTTTTCTTGCCCCCAACCCATCTCCCCTGTTTGCTCTGACATGCCCACTTTCAGATGTCCCAATGCACGGACCTCTCAGACATGTTTGTATGTTGAGCAAGGAATCCTTTGGTAAATTATAGCTGTCTAACTTGTAACTTCAAAGGGAGAGACATGGAAGATCCTGTCATGCTGTCACGCTGCTGTAGTCACCTCTGATAGTCTTAAAAAAAAATGCTTCTCCTTTCCTTTAATCTTTATGTTATAATTGTTTAATACCTTATTCTGAAATAAAGTTTCCATTTTCTGCTTCTGTCTTCTTACAGTTTTGTATTCTTTTGACTTTTTGTTTCAGGTGGTAAATTCTCTCAGCTTTTTTTTTGGTCTAGAAATACCTTTATTTCTCCTTTGTACCTAAAAGACAACTTTGGTGGATATATTATCTAATGGGTTTTCTTTATAAATTACAGTCTTTTTTTTCCCTCTGACTGCCTTGAGAATTCTTTTTGTCATTAACTTTTGACAATTTCAATAAAGTGTGTCTTGGATAAGGTCTTTTTGCATTGAGATAATTGGGTGTTCTGTTAAATTCTTGAATTCAAGGGTCCAGCTCTTTCCTTAGGTTTGCAAAGCTCTTATTGATTATTTGTTTCAATAAGCTCTCTGTTTCCTTCTCCTTTTCTTCTTCTGGTACACCCATTTTACTTTTATATTGTTCCTTCGAATGGAGCCAGATAGTCCTCATAGAGTTCTTTCAATTTTTTTTTTCACTCCCAGTTCTCTCTTTTCTTCCACTGGAGTTATTTCTGGGTTTCTATCTTAAAGTTCACTAATTTTCTCCTCCTCTGGTCTACTCTGTTTTCCATGCTCTCTGATTCATTCTTCATTTCACTTATTGAATTCTTCAGCTCCAGAAAGAATTCAATAAGTGAATTCTTATTGAATTTTAATCTCTTTGGGGAAGCATTTCTTTTGTTTATTAATTTTATTCCTGAGCTCATTGAACTACCTTTCTGAGTTTTTTTGTATTTTATTGAGGTTTTTTAAAAAACTGCTATCTTGAACTCTCTCATTTAAAACAGTCTTCCATGTCTTTGAGTCTGATTTCTAGATACTTTTCATTTTCTTTCGGAGCTACCTTATTATCTTGTTTATTAATGGTATTTGATAGATTGTTTCTCTGCCTGGGCATTTAAGGTATTGAATTGCTTTTTTTAAGAATTGTTTTTTTAAGAATTCAGCAGGTTGATAAGTAGAGGCCTTTTATTTTCCAGTAGATGGTGGTAATGAGCAAGTTTTCATTTTCTCTTACCTAAACTACTGGGACTTCCAGGTCTCAGTAGGGTGATATCCTCTTGGCTGTGGCTAATGCCCTGTATTCCCTAAGGAGGTAGACATCCCCTCTGTGACCAACTAACCTTGGTCTCAGGGTACCACCCCCATGAGTGGGATGTGGTCAGCAATGGGGACCCAGGACTATGAGTTACCAGTACTGCCTCCTTCTAACCAGACGCTGCCATATTCACTGTGCTACCTGAGGTGTCCCAGCTGACTCTACTGGGTTCCACAGCAATGGGTGGATTCACACTGCAGCTTTGCTCTTTTTCTAGTAATGGCAACTGTCAGACTGCAGCTGTGTTTCTGTTGTGTCTCTGTCCTTGTTACTGGGTTTAGCTGCAATGGGCACCAGCCACTCAGGCTGGAATGTTGCTTTTTTCCCTCCAGCCCTCTGGACTACAGAGTGTGGGCTGCATCTGACACCTCCATCACTACTGGGTCAGTCATCTGGGGGCCCCCAAAAGCACCATACTGCATCTTTAGCTCCCATTGTGTTCTTCCCCTCAGTTCTGAATCCCCTGTTCATTAGAATATACCCACTTTCAGAGTCTCAGATTGTGCATCTATCAGACATGTTTGTGTGTTAAGTAGGGAATCTTTTGTGGAATTATGGTTGTCTGACTTAAAACTTTAAAAGGGGAAACAACAATGTCTTCTCACTCTGCCATGATGCTGATATCACTCTCTCTCTCTTTTATAAATCAAACAACTAAATGATCATTGCATAGGATGTTACAGCTTCACATACATGATGTAATGATAGCTTAGCATTTGAATTTCAGAGAAGAGCCTAATATAGTAAAACGTGCTGAAAGATTAGTAGACATATGCTGAAATGACCCAAAAAGCAAGTAATCAAGCTGCCAACCAAAAAAAAAAAAATGTGTTTTGAAATTGAATTACCAATCAAACTAACAAGATATAATTAGACTTACACAGCCCAAAATTTACTCATCACTAAGAAAAGACACAGAACAGAGGAAACACCACCATGCAAAGAGCAGCATCGCAGCAACCTCAGAAAATTAGATGCTGCTTATGATGTCCACTAATGGGAGTGCCTTTTAGTTGTGGGATTCATGTAGACTAACATGAGTGTGGGCCTCATCATCGCAAGGAAGCCAATAGACCTGGTGATCATTAGCATAAATATCTTGCTAGTTATGCAGTCCTGGTCAGGGTGAATCATTAGCTCTAGAAATTTAGAGTAATACAAAAAATTCTGATTTCCATGTACAATTGGCTAGAGAACTTGAATTAATAATCAGTATATAGCAATCAATGCATAACCTCATCTACCTTCAGGGTTGATGTTTCTAAAAGTTTGAGTAAGGGTCAAATATTTAGGCTTTTGAAAGGATTTAGTCAAGATGTTAAATTTTACTTTCAGTAAGCAAAAAATAAAAAGCTAGCAGACTTTGTTTGTATTAAATGAATAAAAATAATTAACTACCAGAATTTACATTGAGGGAATACAGTTAATGTCTGGTCCATTAATTGGAAAAAAAAAAAAGGGATTCAATATAATATAGTGTCCCCCCATATAAATGACATTGCAATTTTCCTTTATTAAAATTTCTCCTCACTCACCACTACCATTTCTATCACTGCTTGGAAACTATCATGTCTATTTTGCTTATAATCATACTTACTTTTTGTACGTTACTATTATTGGTGCATATTTAGAATTTAGCAAGCAGAATAAATGGCATTTAATGGAATTAACACAGCAGATGTCTCTATTTTAGCAAGATCTAAGATTAGGAAAATAAAGTAACTAGTTCAAAGACACAAAATAACCTACTTTGATTTAAACTTGGGTTTATCTGAAACTGAGTTCTGTCCCTTAAACTAACAAATTACAAAATACAACATTTAGATTACAATACTAACTAAATAATTAGCTATCTACGTGTGCTATTTATAGATTTTTTTCTAGCCAACTAATATACTTATCTTTTATTCTAATGCCTAGACATAAATAAATTGGTAATGTCATGAATGATAATGGATTCTGTCTTCTATATGGTCATGAGAAACTTTAACATCAACATTTTGAAGCTGTGTGACATATAAAGTCCAACATCTCTTAGGATATCATATTGACAGGTAAGAATATAAGTTATCGGCAAATTTTGTAACTGGGAATCATTGACTGCCAAGGGTGATAACCTACTATCCAAAAGTGCTGGATATGAAGAGTTAAGTCTCTCAAGAATTGGTTCAGTACATATATGTTTTTATCTATATTTCTCGAGAAGGAGAGTACTCCAGCTAACCAACTTGAACAGATGTCTTGATTCATGAGGCATGTGTTGTTTTTTTATTATTGTTTGGGGTATCCAATCTTAATTGCCATTTTCCTTGACAGAACCAGACCATGTTCATATTCTCGGTGAGATGGCATGAAGAAATCAACTGTCTGTAAGCCAAGGTAAAGTACAGCTTGTGCCTTAATTTTATTATTTAATTCGTTAAATTCTGGATCAACTGTAGCTGAAAAAAATAAAATATGAATGTGTCAAGGACTCATTCTGTAAGAGTGAGAGAATTTATTTCAATCATATGAGCAATTATGATGTAAATTGTTATAAAACTGATACAGTAACTAAAGATTATTTTAATAATATTTATACTTTATTTTAGGGGCATTAAAATGTGTCATCTCACTCTCTTCGGTAAAGTAACAATACACATGCATATACACATGTTTATTCACATAATAAATATTCACATGTGTTTATTCACGTATAACCACCAAATAAAAATATGAGATTCCTAGGGAAGCTGACAAGCTATCTATATTTAAAAACAATTTTGACCTAAAGTAACCTAAATGAGAAGAAAAATGAATATAATAAAACAATGCCCAAACTTACATATTAACTAAATTCAAAAGGAATTGAACTGAGTTAAAGGAAATATTACTAATATATAGCTCACCTTTTGGAGAAAATAGTGTATTGTGATAGGAAAGAAGCAAAGGAATTTATGAAAATTTAAAGGATAGGAACAGACATGAAACAGACATATCTGGAGCTTTTCTTTCTTATCAGAGATAAGAGGCATCCTAAAGTCTCAGCTATGAGGTGAGAAGAGTCACCATACATATCCTTTTCTTTTAGTCCTGCACATTATAAGAGAGAACCTACAATTAATCTCCCAAGAGATATAGAGCAGCCTCCACAACAATGACATTTGGACAAATGGATATACCTGTTCCCACTCCACATGTAAGTCACAGTATCTGAAGGCTATTTCTTAAAGGACACCCCTCACCAAAGTAGCTAATATATCAAATGAAGAGAATCATTTGAAATCCTAGCAGCACTTAATAAGAAGAAAGATTCTCAGCCAACCCCAAAAGACACACTCAAGGCATAGTAGGTGGCACAACTTCAAAAGGAAAATGAAGAAACACAAAGTTTCCTACTCTCTCTTACACCCTCGACCCCTCCCCAATGCCCCCAAATAAGTAATTTGCTTAATAACCTGGATCATCTCATAAACGGAATGGAAGAAACAAATATGACACATAAAAAAATGTGACAACATAAAAAAAAAATGAGACAGAGAGATCCAACCCATTTTTTCTCAGGCTAGTAGCAGAAGTGATCCCACAAGAAGAGTTAGCATCTTCTGCTGGTTCTAAAGGTATGCATTTCCCCACTTATGCTATTTTCATTCTATTTCAAAATGGTTTCAGAAATAAGAATTATGTATTGTAGCAGTCCCCAACCTTTTTGGCACCAGGGACTTGTGCTCCTATGAGACTCTAATGCCCGATGATCTGAGGTGGAGTTGAGGCCATGATGCTAATGCTGGGGAGTGGCTGTAAATACAGATGAAGCTTCATTGCTCACCCACCACTCACCTCCTATTATGTGAGCCAGTCCCTGGCCGGGGGTTGGGAACCCCTGAAATATTGAACTAAATCAATTTTTCAAATATTAATTATTTGAACAGTTATTATTTAACTGCACATAGCAAGGGTTTTAACATAAAGCCATTTTTCTTTTTTATTACAGTAGTGATTCTTCCATATAAGTATGACACTTGGCCCAAGTGTTATCTGATGACACTCCACTGGATTTAAAACATGGATTACAGTGATCTCAAGTGATTGGCAGGCTTTATAATTCACCTAAGGAGAAAAACGAAGTCCTTGTCATTTTAAATAGTAGTTCCTATACATTATTTTACTTTTCTTAAAATTGGTGACTAAATAACAGCCTTAGCATTATATTTTTAGTCTCCCCTCAGTGCCTCTAAAGCCACATCTGTCAAAAGTTAATATTTAAAAAAAAAAAGTTGTCTTTTTTATTTTTGCTCTTTTACAGTTTAAATATAAGACAAGTTAAAATTGTTACTTAAATAAAATTATTCTGTATTAGAATTATAGTGTGTGTATTATAAACATACATAACACATAAAACACATCTGTTGAGTCACGGTTGCTGTCAAAGCACTACCAGAACTATCATCTGAAATACAGATTCTTTCAAGGTATACTCCATATTTTGTGAGAGTTTTATCCTGTAGAATCAATTTGACCACAGAAATGACATCTTCATGGGAAACAGGAAATTGATATTGAGAATGCATAAAAAGTTCAGGGAAATTAATGTTAAATACAATCAAAATAAGAATTTAGAAAAGAGTGGGGGTATAAAATGACACCACATAAAAAAATAGGAATATGGGACTCAGTATTTGAATGCCATGTTAAAGATTTCCAACAGGGATTGGATTTTACCAAAAAATTAATAATAAGTCATATTACAAAGGGAAAATCAGAAAAAGGGAACATAGACAAGGAAATTGTGGTAAATAAGCAGAGAAGAAGCAACACAAAAAAATCTAAATAGTAAAAAAATTCTTGAAGTATAGACAGAAAGAAAAGAATATTTAAGAAGTAAGGTGGACAAAATTGGTTATTAAATGTGTAAAGTAAGAGACAATAAGTAATTGGCCATTATGGACATTTACTGATAGAACATATGTGAGAAACATTTTCTTTGCTTGTTTTGTTGAGGTTGTTGTTTTGTTATTGTTTTTCTGAAACCATTGGAAGGTAGATGTGATACATTCTGTTTGCTCATGTTAAGCCTGAATTATCTGAGAGTCATCCAGGTGTACTGTCACACTCAGTAGTTGTATATATTGTTCTGTAATTTAGGACTATTATTATAGTTGGAGATACAGCTCTGAAAGTCAACAGCATGGGTATGGGGGTAGAGTTGAAAAGTTTAAAGGACAAAATAAGAGAGCATGTAGAGTCATAAACTAAAGAAAGGAAAATTGAGGAACACGAACACTTGTAAAGAATAAAGACAGAGCCTGATTTTATATGTTTGTTTGTACCTGTTTTAATTTAAATAGGGAGATGCTAATGAAAGAGAGAGGGAGAGGCAAAAGTTAGTCCAAAGTAATTCGTTTTAAAGAAACCAAGGGAGCAGAGTTTCAGTGAAGCAGAGGAGAGTGGTCATTCTCAAATTAGACAGCTTAAAGAACTATTCAAAAGGGGAAAACAGTGTTCAAAATGTACAGAAATGAGTCTGAAAAAGAAAAGAGAGTGATCAAGGACTACCTAGAGAGAGAGATTTGGGAACAAGGGAGATTAAGGAAAAAGAGGTTGTAACATGTTTAGGAATCAATAGAAAAGACACTTGAAGGTAGAAGAATGAAAGAGAAACACTAAAAAAAAAATAGGAGGAAGTATAATTCAAAGTAGAGAGATTAAACTTTGCTGAAAGGTAAAAATGCCTTTTACCTAGGATGTACGTGGAAAGAAGTAAAGTGAAGGATTAATGGGTGCTGATAAATTTAAGGAACTATGAAGTGCGGGGCAGTGGCGGGTTGGATGGAGGAACGAAGTGGTGCTGAATTACGAACGTACATCCTTGATAGCTGAGGGAGGAAGAACTGAGAGACTAGGAAAAAGTGTGGAAGGTTTAGAAGTGTCATTGATATGAAGGAGGGCAGGTGGGACTACTCACCAGTGGTGCGTGTTAACCAATGGGTCCTGCTGGCAGGCCTAGGTTTGGCTACTGCTTCCAGCAGTTGCTGAGAGTAGGACTTTGAACAAGGTGCTTGACCATTGTGTCTACCTCTTTACCTCTAAAACTGTGACAATAATACCCATCCTAAAAATGTGCTTACCTAGTAAAATAAAAGTTGACCACCCACATGATTACAGTAGCATTTGCAATTGTTTTGAAATGTTAACGGATCATGGAACCAAAATTCAGCGTATAGTGACTCAGGTGTAGGTTCCTTGAAGAAAAAAGTCTTATCATTTGCTTCTTATGTCTTCTGAGTGCAATTTCCTTTGTACTCTGTGTGGTGACTCTGTAGTACCAACAGAGCAACTGTGTGTCTATGTGTGTGGGTGAGTATGTATGTATGTATGTTTAAGTGTGTCTGAGCTTGTGTCTGTATGCACGTTTGGGAGTTTGAGTGTGTGAATGCATGGCACGTGTGTGTCTTAGCTACTCCACTGCACCTCTTGGAATCATCTCTAAACATTAGATTGGAAAAGACCTTAAGAGAAGATCTGATTATTCAGTTCCATATTATCTTTTTAAGTTCAAAATTACGTGTTGGATTCTAAGCCTCAACGTGATAAGTATTGTTGATCACAGTCCTAATATAACATGTACTTGCTACTTGGAAGCTGCAGATAGTATCACTTCTGATTCAACATTTAAAATTTGTTCACTTCTGCTTTTCTGAACAGGTCACATCATTTTGTAATTTCACACTTAAATTTTAAGTTTACTACTTGAACTTTCCATTTGTCACGGTCAGTGTAATTTTATTTGATAATAAAGATTGTTTTAAATAAACAAACATCTCATCTAATATTTTTATATTAGTTGCCAACAAGTACATGAAGAAATATGTCTGAACCATGATTGATATAGTATATTTCTCTGCTTAGATACATACACATACTCACAAATATAAATATCAATAAAAGTTCTGCCAATTATATATATACATATACACACACTATATATATATATATATATATATATATATATTTGAATATAAATATATATACTGTGCAATACACACACACACACACACACACACACTGCTTATATAAAATGGACTTACTACAACTTCCCAAAACAAACACACCACCATGAAAAAAAATTACAGCTCATTTCTGGCTTTTTGACTTCTTCTTCGGCAAGTACAAACATGCTGAAATGTCACTAAAGGTTGTATCTGTCACTGTAACATTTTCATCTGAAATTGGTTGTGTATAGTCCATTTTCACTAATGTGGAAAATAATTCATCATATTTTATAGGACCCTTATTTTTCAAAAACATAGACTATTAAAACAAAATTTAAAACATTAAACATTTTTATTTTTAGTAACAACCAATGCATAAAAGGCATAACCAAAAAGGAAAAATAAATAATATAATAATACTATAGAGGTCTTATTGCACATTTTAACACATGTGTCATTCTTGCTTCTAGACACATCTCAAGTATATAGTGTATTAGAATAAGAACACTCATTTAAATGTCACCAATTTACTGGCAGGTTATTTTGCAGTTTTCTAATTTTTAAATGTCAACTTCTACCTAAAAAATTGTCTGAGAAGTAACAAATTTTATACTTTTTTGTAAGCATATTCTCAATATTTTCATTTTATTTCATCGGTCATTTAATTTAAAATTTTAGAAAGCTTCTGGATAATCACATTACTAATAAAGGTATTTCCATTTTTAACTACAAATAAGTTCCTTTTTGGTAAAAAAAAAACACTTGGAGAAAAAAATGTTATTTTTAATTTTATGCCATTAAAATAAATCTTTTAAAATAAGTATTTTTGGTAAGTTTTCTAACATTTTTGTAATGTTTCACTAAATAGTTGATATAAAAGGAATCGTTATTGTATGGGCAAAGAATATTATAAAGCATTTATTATTATAGCTATCTGAGGTTGCTAAAATGTTACCAGCTTTTAAAAATCACCTAATTCATCTGTTTTAACAATGAAGATACTGAGACTTAGAAAGTTCAAGTTATTGACCAAACTTAGCTAGCAATTAGAAAAGCAAGATTTAAATTTATTTTTTTAGACCAGAATTATATGCACTACATATACTCCTCAACATATAAATAATTGCTAAATTATGTTTTAAAAATAGCCTACAAGAAATAAAAGGAAAGAGAGATTATCAAGTGCTAGAGTAATCAGAAAAGGTTCTGTGATAGGAAGAACTTGACTTTGAACCTTAAAAATGGCATTGCATGAGAAATAATGATGAGAAGTGACATGTTGGTTGACATGATACAGTCTAGAAGCAGCCATTTTGACACACTGACCCTTTAAGTAGTTTTAAAAAGTATCATCAAGCTTTCACCTTAAAATACATACACACTTAATAATACACACACACACACACACACACACACACACACACAATTTTTTCAAGCATTTGTAAAGCAGACAATCACATCCAGTTACAAAGATAAGCTTGGAAACAGGCAAGGTCAGAGAGATAATAGCATTTTCTCTGTTGCAGACCTCTGTTGTCTTTAAAACTAAGCAGACATAAATATACTTTCTGTTGGTAATAATGTCCTAATCCACTTTAGGGAACTACCATCTCCCACTAGTTGAAATCTTTCATGGACCAGTTGATCAAGGGGAAAACCACTCATTAGTTAAGAGGTGAGAATGTACCCCCAAGGCAGGCTGAGTGCACTCTCCCTGAAATTGGATCTTAAGCAGAAAGACAAAGAATGGGAGCAGTTAGAGATGAATTATCCCCACACTGGCATTTTGCAGAGATTTATTTCTAGCTCCTGACTTGTCTAGTGTTGTTACTTCTTTGGCGACTAGGATTTCGACTTTCCTCCAATTCTTTAGGCTTCCAAAATCTTACAAAACTTGCTTATTTAAAAAATTATCATTATTATTGCTTTCGCTATTAGTATTTTCTTAAATTAGTCATAATCATAGTCACTTTCTTTTCTTATTTACTAGCAAAACAACAACAATAAAAACCCAAAACAAAACCCAACTCTGTATGTTACAGTCAGGTCTCAGGAGAGATTGAGACTTGGAGAGGGGCTTGGTGGTAGACTGGGGGAATCCATTTTGTGCATAACTGGTAATGAAAAATTGTCATTTCAAAAAAAAATGATGTTATTTTTATCTAAGATATTGGCACTAATAGATTAAAATGTCATAAAACTGTCATCCAAAGTACTAGAAATTTGCTACAAGAGTGGCTTTCGGGGACTCTCACCACACACACACACAAAAGGTAGCTGAGGAGACGGATATACTAACTGGCTTGACTATAGTAACCATTTACTATGTATATACATATTAAAATAATCATGTATACCTTAAATAAATATAATTTTTATTAAAAAGAGGATTTTTTTATTTCCTATGATTTGGCAATTTTTTGATATTCTGTTGTTGATTCTTAGTTTAATTATATTATGGTCAGAGAACATATTTTCTGTGATTTCTTTTAAATTTACATTGTTTTATGGCCCAGAATATGGTATATCTTAGTAAAAATTCCATATGCATTTGAAAGAAATCTATATTCTGCTATTGTTATGTATAGTATTCTACAAATATGAATTAAATAAAATTGTCCAGATTTTTCAGAACTTTAATAATTTTCTATGTTTCTATCAATTACCAAGTGAGAAGTATTAACATTTATAATTATGTTGATTATTTATTTCTCTATTCAATTTCATCTGTTTTGCCTCATATATTTTAGAGCCCTTTAAGTATTATTTATCTTGCATTACTGTCTTGGTGAATTGATTTTTATGATTATGTAATATGTCTCTACCCTCTCACTCATTACTTGACTATTTTTTATTTTGTTGCTTGTGATTCGGTATAATCTTCAAAAAAATCATTGCTAAGGTCAAGGAAGTTTTTCCTTAGATTTTATTCTAGAAGTTTTTATGGTTTCTGGTCTTACATTTAAATTGTAATCCATTTTGAGTTGATTATGCATATGGTGTAGGATAGGAGTCCAGTTTTATTCTTTTGCATATGGATATAAAGTTTTTCCATTTGTTTAAAAAACTATTTTTTCCCATTGTGTGTTCTTGCTGTCTTTGTCAAAAATTATTACACCATATATGCCATGATTATTTCTGTGCTATTTTGTTTCATTGATCTATATATCTGTTTTATGCCAATACCATACTGTTTTGATCACTGTAGCTTTGTAATACAGTTTGAAATCAGGAAGTATGCTACTTCCAATTCTGTTCTTTCTCAAGATTGTTTTAGCTATTCAGAATCTTTTGTGGTTCCATATGAATTTTAGAATTGTTTGTTCTACTGTTGTAAAAAATTCCATTGGAATTTTGATAGGTATCACGGAAAATCTGTATACCACTTTGAGAAGTATGGACATTTTAACATAGTAAATTTTTCAATTCTTTAACACAGGTTGTCCTTCCATTTATTTGTGTCTCCTTCAATTTCTTTCAATGATCTTTTGAGGTTTTCAGTGTAAAAACAAATTCTAATTTATGTGTCACAGACAAATTTTCAGGAAAAATTAGAGAATAATTTTGCCTGAGCAAAAATAAAAATATAACATGTCCAAATTTGTGTTATGTAGTAAAAACCGGCATGAGAAAAGCTTATAAAATTAAATTATATTAAAAAGTAAGAAAGGTCTCAAATTAACATAAAAGCTTCTATCTTCATAAATTAAAAGAAGAGCAAAGAAAACCTAAAGAAAGTAGAAGAAAATAGTAATGATAGAAACAGAATTCAACAAAATTAAAACAAAAAAATAAAGAAAAAAGACATAAAAATCAGTTATTTTTAAATAATAAATTTAATAAAACTTTATAAAGAATGACCAAAAAAAGGGAAGACGCAAATTTAAAAATACATGAAGAATAAAGCAAGAGATATACTTTATAGAAATTAAAAATATGATAAAGAAATACTAAAAACTTTTATGCCCATAAATTCTACAACTTAAATAAAATCTAAAAATTTCTTAAAGACTACAACTTAATCAAAAAAATAATAATCCAAATTGTCTATATCTATTTTAAAATTGTATTTGCAATTAAAAAAAATCTCGCTTAAAACAATAAATTTAATGAAATAAAAATATTTTTAGACTTCTGGAAAAGAAACTTATGGTCCATTAATTTCATTAGCAAATTATACTAAACATTAAGAAAAAAATATACCAATTTTACAAATAGCTACCTGAAAATAGAAGACATGACAATACTTTCTAACTCATTTAACTGACCTGGCATTATCCTGTTACTGAAATCAAAAAGACATTACAAAGAAAGAAAATTATAAGTCAATATAGAAGTAAAAAAATCCAACAAAATATTAAGTCAAATTCAACAATATAAAAAAGGATAATTTATCACAATCAATATCAAATTTTGTATGTTAAAATGTCATTAAGGTAATACACGGGTATATCACAATGTGATAGTTATTCATGTTTATTAGAATGACATTTTAAAGAAAAACTGAAAATAATCAATGCTGGTAGAGATGCAGGACAACTAGAACTTTTACATATTGCTGGTGTAAATGCAAAATGGCACAACTTCTTTGGAAAATAGGTAGTTTCCTACCAAATATACACTTATAATATGACCCAGCATATCTAGTTCTAGGTATCTATCCAACAGAGATTAGAATTATTTCACAAAAAATCCTATATATTAATGATTTAGCAGCTTTTTAAATATCCACTTCAAAATGGAAACAACCCAAATAACTTTCAATTGTTTATTGTGGACAAACTGTGATACATCTATATAATGAAATACTACTTCATTTTAAAAATGAATTAAATCTTGATACTCTCATTGACATGGATTATGCTGAGTGAAATGTATTAAACTAGTCCCAAAAGTCCACATGCAGTATGAATCCATTTATATGATATAATGGAAAGGACAAACTTTGAGGACATAAAAAATCAGTGGTTACCAGGTTTTAGGAGCAGCAAATATTTAATTAAAAGGACAGTGTAAAGGTGATTTTGAGAAGTTGTATTTTTATATTTTGATTTTGCTGGTGATTACGTGAATCAATATATATGTTAAATCTCATAGAACTGTATAACCAAAAGAATAAATTTTACTGTATACTAAGTTAAAATTAAATTTAAAATTTAGCACAATGATAAAAAAATATCAGAGTCTGAATCTAGACTGTCTGGGTTTGATTCCCTATTCTACAAATTATTAACTCTAAGTCTTTGGTTTACCTTTTCCCCTGTGCTTCATTTTCTTCATCTATAAAATGACAGTAATAATAGTGACTTCTTCAAAGTGCAATTGTAAATATTAAATAATACTTTTAAGGAAATTAAAGTAGCACAGGGTACATTGTAGTTAATAAATTTTAGCTTTTATCATTATTAATATATATTAAAATATTTTAAATATTTTTATTTCTAGTTGAAGATAATTATAGTGAAAAACCTTCTAATATGGTAAATATATTATTTTAAAATGACATTTTATAGATTTGGGTCCTCATCTCTCATAACTTCTGTCAGGGAGTAGATGCTGACTACCTGTACTGAATGATAACCAGTTACCATTTTAGACATTACTAAGTGTTATTTTGAAACACATGTCCTCTTATTCTCGTAGTAATGCTGCAACATGTTGATTAGACTTCTAACTTTAGAGTTAAAAACACTGAGTTAAAAAAAGATTAAGTAAACTCTGTCAGATCTGATTGGCTTTCAGGCTAATGTTTTCTTCTGCTTGGTGTTGTCAATAATTTGAATGTATAACTGCATAGTCTTAAATTTTTTCCACGTAATTTTATCAAGCACTGTGATGTTTCCTGATGTATATATATTTTTAATAACATCTTTAGAATCATTTGAGTCACCGCAATTCAGTCATGACATTAATAAAATGGTTACTCCTGGAACAAGTAGAAGCTGATTAATTACCAGTATTATCTATCTATCTATCTATCTATCTATCTATCTATCTATCTATCTATCATCTATCTAATCTATCATCTATCATCTATTCTTCTATCATCATCATTTACTATCTAAAATACACATATAAGCAAATAGATGAAGTCAGTTCTATTTCAGATGTGCAGTGTCTTAATTCTGTTTTGTATTTGATAAAAAGTTGAATTCTACAGTTGCATGTTTTCAAAATGTGTTGTGGTAAGAAAATAAGCATTAGTTACTTTGAAGTTTAAGGATATATGAGCTATTCAGGAAGATAAGATAGGAATTTCTCTGTAGGGTTGACACTTGCTCATGTACCTTTTTCTTTATTGTCCAGTGAATGAAAAGGTGAAGCATTAGCATTAAAAGGGAAAAGCATGAGATGCTTCAGGTATCTAGTTTGACAGACCTGTCATCTGTACTGGGTAGCATACTAAGCAGCATTTTTTCATATACCAGGCATTGCTTTCTCTGAACATTTACACTCTGTTGATGCATGCTTCCTAAAACTTCCTATTATCACTATCATCCATAAGGGCTCGAAATAGCAGCTTTTTTTTTTTTTTGACCGAGGAGTATTATATTTTCATCAAGGTAGAACTTGGTTTAAATTCTGGCCTTATCACAAATATATCTAAAATCCAGAAACATAAGATTGAAGATAGACAAAAGCAGTGGTTTTCAATGTGTTGTCTTTGAATCCTTGTGAATCTCTGGGACATGTTTAATGGGTGTGCATAATACTATGATATTTCTTGCCTTTTATTTTTACTCTAAAATTCCCTCATGATTATGCAGTGGAGTTTTTAGAGGTTACATGACATGTGATATTCCAACAGATTAAATGCAAAAGCAGATATGAGAATGCAGCTGTCTTCCACAGAGACATTGAAGACATTTGCAAAAATGGAAGATAATGCCACTATTAACTAATTTTTCTTATCTTAAAAAAACACATTTAGTGTTGATTAAATATATCATTTTTGTTAACCTTTAATAAGTTTATTTTTATCATTCTATTAAGTGAATGAATTTCTAGTTAGGTCAGTTTCTAATGCAGTAAATATTGATCAATATTGCCCACATCAAAAAAACTATTTGAGGTCTAAATAAGTTAAAGAGTATAAAGAGTTTCTGAGACCTAAAAACTTAAAAACACTGAAAAAGAGAAAGACATTAAAACAGTAAAGGTACTAAATATACATCGAAATATAAAAATATAATATATACATGTAAATATTAAGAGAATGTATGAAACTAAGTTTCCTCAGAAATGTCAAATATGAGGTGTTTAACAAATTCCCAAATTTTTTCATTTAGACAACAGCATTCTTATCGCAATATACAATCTATTTGTGTTTAGATATAGACTTTTGTCAGCAGGAATTTACTTTGCTTTGTGCAGATTCAAATAAGTTCGTTAATGATTACATTAAACATTAATTTGATATTATTTAAATTAATAATATTTAATATTTTTAAAATATTGATATTATTTGGTTGATTTATCCTAAAAGAAAATCAAAGTCTCTTTCAAAGTACTAATTAAAAGAAAGTTTACATGTACTTGTAACAAGTCATTCCAATTCTTTGGAAAAAAACATTATCATAATGTTTTTGAAGTAGTTTTTATAAAAGTATCCAAGGCTCCTGCTTTCCAGGGTTCTTCAACATTTTCTGGTATTGGTCTATGAATATAATAAGCAATGGCAATACAAGCCAATCCAAAGCACAGAGTTTTACACCCCATGGTATTCTTTTCACAACCTCTGTACAGTAATGATTTAATGTCACCCAGCATTTACTGAATGCTAAGTGGTAGATCAAAAGTAGATGACAAACTCTCTCAGGTAATATGACCATTTTGACAATAATGACCTAACATTCAATTCCAGGATAAACAGTGACCACAGCAGGTGGTTCAACAATTTTATAATTTATCTGAAACACAGTTTACAATACAGCCTAGCAAGTATGCAAACAATTCAAAATGTTGGCAGAAGTTCTTTCACCCTGTAACACTATCATCATCCCAGAACAATAAATTTTGTTAAATAGTCTCAGCAGAGCACTAGATAAACCATGCAGTTTCTCCTGTTAGCATTTTGTAAAGATTAGTGAGAATAGGTTAAAAAAAATTGTTCAGGTAACATTTAGTCAACCTCAAGGCTAATACCTTTGGCATATATCAGTAACAAAATTAATATTCACTGTGATCAACTGAACTTTAGACAAAAGAAGAGGAACTTGGTGTTTTTGTCCAAGTTCCAGAATTAATTAATTCAGTCCAGAATATTTATGAAGTATTTACCTTATGTTAAACATGAAAAATTTCAATCTATGTAGTTATGTAATCTTGAAAAAAGTATTCTTTTGGCAAATATTTATTGTATGCCTTATATATCAAGCATGCAAGTTACTAATGTGAAAAATGGTACAAAATTGAGTGAAACATAATATTTGTCTATTCATTTGTAGTGCTTCATCTCTCTGATTTACATTTTCTTAAACCATTTTTGGAAATTTTGTTATAGAATAGTTTTTCCACTCATTTTGCAACAGAAGTTGTTACTATAATTGCTAAGCACCAGACTGATAGAAAAAAAACTTCATTCTTTAAAACAACTGAGGAATAAGAACCACATGGGTGTAAGAGGATAAGAAGGCTGAAAATAAGCTGAATATGCACAGTCCAATAAGTGTATATGAGTCAACATTTTGAAATATCTATTTAATTTTGCATGCTCTTCTTTCCCCATCTTCTCTGATTTACATGAAACTTTATTAGACCTGCCCTTCTTCTTATCTAGATGGCAATGCTCTTATCTTAATTTCTCAAGGATAGGGTGTACCATTAGAAAATAAAAAATAATTTACAAATTCTTCCTACCTTTGCATTTTGAAATCTAAGTTCTTATGTTAATAGAAAGATCTCTTGATAAAGACATGAAAATATATTATTGATTGAGATATGGAAGAGCTTCAAATGCAGAAATATTTCTCCTTGGTTGATGATTCTTCCTCATGGGACTTATATATATGGGATAGTGGTGCGGCAGGCAGGTAGCCATATCGAAAGCAGAGAAAGAAGAGTATCATAGAAAGAAAATAATGAAGATCAAATCAAATGTTTTACTTCTAATTCTTAATTAATCTAATAGATAACTGTTCAAATTAATAAGAGCAATAATGTATTGAATCATTATAACATGGATAAGAGAAATTAATGGGAAGGAGTAATTGAGAACACTGTGTTATAAGGTACCTATAGTAACAGTGAAGTGGTATAGCATTATTTAAAAGTAGACACAAACAGTTGTAAATATACATTCCAAACCCTAGTGCAACCATTAAAATTTTTTTTAAAGAAGTATGATTGACATGCTAAGAGAAGAGATAAAAAGGAATAATATAAGATGTTCAGTTAAAACCAGAGAAGGCAGAAAAGAGGAAAGAACGCAAGAAATAAAAAGTGCAATGAATAACAAATTTACAAACATGGCAGAAATAGGTAATTTAACTATATTAATAATCACTTTACTGTGAATGGTCTAAATAATAAATTAAAAGACAGGTGTCAGGGTGAGTAAATAAACAAACTCAATTATATGTCTTCTACAAGCAACCCACTTTAATTGTAAAGACACAGATAAATTCAAAGTAAAGGGATAGAGATACACCATGCTAATACTGATAAAAAAAAAAACATGTTTTCACCGTGTTACTTTTATACAAAATAGATTTCAGAACAAGAAAACTTATCAAGGATAAAGAGAGGCATTATATATTGATAAAAGGGTCAATTTCCAAGAAGACCATTATGATCATGTATATATATGGACCTAACAACAGAACATCAAATATGTTATGCAAAAGATAATAGAGTTGCATAGTTAAATAGACAAATCAACTGGTATAATTAAATACCTCAACACCTCTCTGTCAGGAATTGACAGATCCAGCAGACAGAAAATCAACAAGGATATAGTTGAACTGAACAACATCATCAATTAAATATCTTATTGATGTTTATAGAAAACTTCATTTAATAGCAGTAGAATACATATTTTTCTCAAGCTCACATAAAATAAGATAGAACTAAGATAGAACACCTTTTGGGCCATAAAACACACCTAAACAAATTTAAAAATATAGGAATCATACAAAGTATCCTCAGACCACAGTGGAATTAACTGTGAAATCCATAATAGGATGATAGCTGAAAAATCCCAAATATTTGGAGATGAAACGACACATTCGTAAATAACACATGGATCAAAGAAGAAGTCTTAAGTGAAATTAAAAATATTATGAACTAAGTAAAATAAAAATATATCAAAATTTATGAGATGTAGCAAATGCAGTACACCCTTAGAGGAAAATCTTATAACATGCAATACAATATGTTATAAAAGAAGAGACATCTAAAATTAATTACCTAAGCTTTTATCTTAGAAAACTAGATATAGAAGGGCAATATAAGACTGAGGCAAGCAGAAGAAAACAATTAATAAAAATTAGAGCGAAAAATAAGTATAACTTAAAGCAGGAAAACAATTGAAAAAATCAACAGAACCAAATATTGGTTCTTTAAAAATATCAATAAAATCAACATCTAGCCAAGCTAATCAAGAAAAAATAGAAAAGACACAAATTACTAATATCAGAAATGAAAGAGGAAGTCATTACTGCTGATCCCATGGACATTGAAAAGATAATAAAGGAATATTATGGAGAGTTCTATATCCACAAATTATATGACCTAAATGAAAGGAACCAATTCCCTAAAACTCACAGAGGGAAAAAAGATAATTTGATTAGACCTATATAAATTTATGACACTAAATCGAAAATTAATAAACTTCTGAAAAAGAAAGCACCATGCTCAGAATGATTCATTTGTGAAATCTACCAAATGCTTAATAGAGAAATTATACCAAATCTTTACAATCTCTTATAAAAAAAAACAGTAGAAAAAACACTTTCTAACTCATAATATGAGGCCAGTATTATTCTCATACTAAAACAAAGTAAACATCACAAAAATGGAAAATTGCAAACCAATATTTCTTATGAAGATAGTTGTAAAAATCTTTTTAAAAATATTGTTGATTTAAACCCAACAATGTATACAAAGAATTAACACCATGACCAAGTGGAATCTATTCTAGGTAAGCAAGATTGGTTCAGTATTCAAAAATCAGTTAATGTAATCCATCACATCAATAAGCTGAAGAAGAAAAAGCATATGATTATATCATTAGATAAATAAAGTGTTTGACAAAATACAACCCTAATTATGGTACAAATGTCTCAGGAAACTAGAAATAGCATGGAATTCTTCAACCTGACAAAGACAATCAACAAAAAGCCCTACACCGAATGTTAGATTTAATTTTAAGAAACTGGATAATTTTCCCCTAAGATTATGAGCAGGCAATGATGTCACCTTTTATAACTCCTATTCAAAACCATACTGGAAGTACCAGCTAATACAACAACATCAATAAAAAGGTATATAAATTGAGAAGAAAGAAAGAAAACTCTTTATTTACAGATGACATTATTGCCTATGTAGAAAATTCTTTAAAAATAACATATAAAAAAATTTCAGACTAATAAGTGATTATACCATGGTCAAAGAATATACAAAGTCAATTACTTTCCTATATCCCAAAATTAACAAGTGGAATTTGACATTTAAAATGTAATATTATTTAAATTAGTACCAAAATAACAAAATATGTAGAAATAAATCTAATATGTCCAGATTCTATACAATAAAAACTATAAAACTCTGATGAAAGATATCAAAGATTTTTAAAAGGTAGATATATTCCATGTTCATAGGAAGACTCAATATTGTCAGGATGTCAATTATTTTCAACTTACTCTATGGATTTCAGGAAATCTTGATCAAAATTCCAAGTTATTTTGTGGATATTGTCACAAAAGTTTCTAAAATTTATATGGAAAGACAAAAGACCCAAGAATAGCCAAGACCTTACTGAAAAAAAAAAAAAAACAACTAAGTCAGAGTATGACACTATCCAAACTAAAGACTTACTGTAAAGCCACAATACATGATGGTATTGGTGAAAGAATAGACAGCTATAGCCATGAAACAGAATAGAGGGGCCACCTGGTCTTTGTCAACTGGTCTTTGACAAAGCAGTAGAGATAATTTAATTGAGAAAGAATAGTGATTTCTGCAAATGGTCTTGGAATAAGTGGACAGCCATACGCCTAAAGATCATATACTTTTCACAAAAATTAACTCAAAATGGCTCACAGTACTAAATGTATATGCAAAACTGTTAAAATTCTAGGAGATAAAATCATACAGAATCTAAGCAATCTTGGGTTTGGTTATGAGATTTTAAATATAGCATTAAAAGCAAGATCCATGAAATAAAAAATGATAATTTAAACTACCTTAAAATTTAAAATGTCTGCTCTGTGAAAGACACTGTTAGAATAAAAATACAAGCCACAGACTAGAAGAAAATATTGTAAAAAGCACGTCTGGTAAAGGATATTTATCCAAAATATACAAAACTCTCAAAAGTCAGCAAAAAGAAAACTGAGGACTCAATAAAATATGGACAAAAGCTCTGAATATACACCTTACAAAGAAAATATAGAGATAGAGGATAATTACATGAAAAGATGCACAACATTTTTATTGGGGAATTATAAATTAAAACAATGTTACTAAACACTCATTTGAATGGCTAAAACAAAATAAAACAAACAAATTTTTGATGATAGCAATTGCTGGAAAGAATGTACAGTAACAGAAATTCATTGCTGGTGGGCATGCAATATGATGCAACCTCTTTAGAAGACAGTTTGACATTTCTTGCAAAGCTAAATATAGTCTAACCACATGATCCAGCAACTGCACTTCTTGGTGCTTCTCAACTGAGATGAAATTTATGCCCCAGAACTGGAAGTAACCAAGATATTGTTTAATAGGTGACTGCATAAACAAACTACACCACATACAAACAATAAAATATTAGTAATAAAAAGAAATGAGCTGTCAAAGCATGAAAATACATGGGTCTGTCTTAAATGCATAATTTTAAGTGAACACAGTTAGTTTAAAAAGGCTACATACTATATAAAACCAACTATATGACATTCTGGAAAAGGTAAAACTACAGAGACATTCAAATTATAATTAGTTCCCAGGAGTTTGGGGAGAGGAGGTAGGGATTTTTAAGGGTGGCAAAACTTTTGTTTGATACTGTAATGGCTGAAACATGATATCATGAAATTGTCAAAACTCATACACTCTACATAATGAGTCAACCTTGATGTAAACTGTGGAATTGTTACTAGTAAACCATGAATATAGTTCATTCATTGTAACAAATGTACCACAGTAATATAATATATTAATAACAGAACTGTGTGTGGGAGAGTAGTGAGTAGTATATTAGATTCTCCGTAGTATCTGCTTACTTTTTCTGTAAGACTAAAATTGTTCTAAAAAATAAAGTCTATTAATAAAAAAAAGTAAGAATAATCTTCATGAAGGCTAGAAAAGAAAAACAGAAGAAATAAAAGGATATAATAAACTTAAACTCTAACATATCAATAACTTAAATGTAAATGGTCTAAATATACCAATTAAAAGACAGAATTGGTAAAATAACACACTCTGACTATATGTTTTTTACAATGAGTTCAGTTCAAATTAATCAACATAAGTAGCTTAAAAGTAAAAAAATAAATAAATTGTTAATCAACAAAAATTAAAATGTTTGCTTTGTGAAAGGCTACATTAAAAGAATGATTAAGAAATTAAAGATTGGGGGAAAATATTTGCAAACCACATATGCAATAAAGAAGTATGGTTGATCCTTGAACAACATGGGTTTGAACTGGGTGAGTCCACCTACACATGGATTTTTTTCAATAAATACATATAGTACTATAAATGTATTTTCTCTTCCTTATGATTTTCTTAATCACATTTTCTTTTTTCTAGTTTCCTTTATTGTAAGAATACAGTATATAATACATATTACAGTAAATTTATATGACATAGGATACAGGGTCTCTGACTGCTCTTGCCCCAGATCATTTGTAGGACAGCAGTTCAATACTGAGAAAAATAAGATGAGGAGCAGCGGCTACTCTCTTCCTACCCAGTGCCCAGAGCAGTTGCTAAGAGATTTTTCACAGAATAAAAAGCATCGCATAAGAAGAGATAGCTTCAAAGGACTTTCTAAGAGAAACTACTTCATTTGAAACAGAATGTGGCGAAGTTCAAGCTTAAGTACTCTCTCAAAAACAGTGGAGATTTTGGTAGTAAATAATTAAGAGAAGACTGATAGCTCTGTGAGAACAATAAGCTAAATTTTAGGCCAGATACTACATTAGAGAGAACCAGGAAAAAAGTAAGAATTGCTCCCTGCCATCAGAACAACCCTCAAAGATTGGCATCAAAAACTACTCCCACCTAAATTTGTTGGACCAGACTATAGAGCAATTTATTTACCCGGGCATTATCTAAACAATAAAGTAATCCGTCAGCAATTAGTGGATGTGATACACAGTGAGTTAGACAAGAAGTCTCGGGCATGTTAAAGATTTGGGTTTGGTTGCCTGATTATAGAGAGCTCCCTAAAACTTGGGGAGAGATAAGCCTGGAGACAAGGACAGGCTCCATGAGCCATATGTAGAAGTTTGGGATTTATTCTAAGGAGATTGGGAAAATATGGCATATTATATAAGGTGATCATATGTTCTTCTAGCCCAAGGCCATCACAACTTATTCACTGTCACAATTATCTTGGATAGTACAAGAAATTATTTGGGCATCCATCTATAAAAGGTTTTCAGGATAACCACATGTCTGACCTCATGGAATTAGGGTGACAGGAAAAAGGTATTGGAAAGACACTCAAACACACACAGATCTGTTGATACCAAATTGTATTTGATGGAAATCTTGGCAGAGAGTATAATCATCTTCACCCTGCTTCATAAACTTGCAACCAGAAGCCATAAATTAAAAAACTCCCTGATCCACAAATGCCTGATCTTTGAACTGTAGAGCCATATCTTTATATTTCAATGGGAAGAGAAATAATAAAAGCAAAAGCCCAGCTCAAAGCAAAGTGATAAACAGCTAGTGCCAACAGGAAAAACACTCACATCTATTGAGTCCAGAATGAGAAGGTGTCAGCTCTAAAACTGTCATAGGCTGCCTGAGGGACCAGGAAAACACCAAAGGTTGAGCCAGGGAGAGCTGTTTTCCTCCTTCTAATCAAAATCTACTTTAGAGCAACTGATCTGATCTGTTATGAAAACATTAAAAGCAACAGCAACAACAAAGTAATATAGACTAAATATATACATGTCAGGCAAACCAGCATGTTCTGATTAAAATAATCACAATTATTACTTTGCACATCTCCCATCCTTCTAAATATCATATTGTTAAGTCTCAAAAGTATGATATCCTACCGTTGAAATAGTACACACCTATATCTACGATCTCTGCAGAAGTGGTAGACTTCAAAACAGGTTTAGGGGGACTTTGCCTCCAGATGCAGACAGCATAGGCCAATCAGAGGGCATGGCATCTGCAAAGGCAAGACAAGGTCACTGAGAAGTACCACTATTAATTCCCACTGGAGCACACCTTTAACCATCTCACTTCAGCTAAGTCATAAAAGCATTATAATTCACTAGTTCCACATTTCTAGGCACCAATATAATAATAAGAAAGGCTTTCCATTTAGAATTTGGATCATATCTAAATAGGATGCTGTATTTCATTGTAACTAGATCTAACCAGCCATGATGATAAACCCAGCTGTCTGGTCCACCCCAGAACTTAATGGAAGACTTTACACTGAGAAATAAACAGAACAAACCATTTTCATCAATTAAAAACAGATTTCTAACTTATGCCACCCTGTCTAGGTTACATTTCAAACCTCAGTTAATGTAACCATAGGATACTCCCTTTTCCTAATGTAAAACTCCTGGATTTTTCTTCTCAATGACCTAGCAAATGTTCTTTAGCTAAGAAGTAAATAAATTCAGCACTTATTTAGTAGATCACTATTGTATTTATACATTAACATCTTGGTTTGGTGTTTTGATATATTTTATATTGTTTTGAATTAGCCCTAATACTTTGAAGAGTTTTATTGTATTCTTAAAATACCAGTCCTACTCTAAATCCTAACAGGGGAGCCTGAATGCTGAAAATGAGTCTCCTTGAATTCTCACACAGCTATGGGTACATTATTGCCCACGGAAAAGTGAGTTTAAAAAATAATAGGTCAGTAAATATATTTCCTAGTTTCAAAACTCAGTTTCTATGGAAGGACCATGACCAGTGGTTATGAATCTGAACAAACTCCATGGGACAGACTTTGAGGGAGTGTCTCTGTCAGACTGTTGAACAAAGAAATCTCACATTAAGTGTGAGAATAAGAAATATAACTGGTTTTAAAATATATGAAAGGATGCCCACATATATTAATTAAAAAGGGCAATGAACATTAAGTTCATTATAAAACCATGTATCACTTATCATGTTAGTAAAAAATAAAACTTTTGATAACATAATTTATTGCAAGAATGAAAATGAGGCAATATAATTTATCATTTAAACCAAAATACTTCTAAAAGTGAAATAGAAACTATTAATAACTATTCATAATCTTTTATAGTTCTGGCTAACTGATGCTTATACAACTTATGGAATTATAACACTTTCATCATGTTTTTTTTTTCTAAATTGGCAGTAAAATCCTTGATGGAAGGCATCATAAGACTTTTTTTCTTACGACTCCTAAATTTTAATACTTTTTAGTACTTTGCATATGATATGTGCTTAATAAATATATTTAAGTAAATTAAAAAATGGCTTAATGAATTCACTAGTTCCTAAAGGGACTGAGGAATGGGACATATCAAATCCATCAACTGCAATGGTGGTTGGAATTAAAACTAGGAGAAACCAGTAATGAGAAGGGCCTAGACAAGAGGTAGAGTAGAAGTTATGATAAATAAAATATCCTGTCTTCAAAACACCTAACAAATAGAGGAAGAGGAAAAGAGAGTACTTTTATGAGACTAAATTGCAGCTGTAGGTATGTAAGAATAAAAGGGTCTATCTATATAGCTAAGGAGGTTAAGTGTAGATCTCCGGAAACTTTCAAAATCTGTATAGCAAATGGTTGGGGCTTATTGTCTCAAATATGGAATAAATTTGGCATTTGGAATACACCTCTGTAGTAGGCAGAATAATGGCCCCCCTAAAGATATCTATGTCTTAATCCCTGGAAACTGTATGTTATATATTCCATAGAAAGAGGGATTTAAGGTTGAGGAAGGAATTAAGATTGCTAATCAGCTCACCTCAAATAGGGAGATTATCCTGGAATACCAGGGTGGTTTCAATATAATCACAAGGGTCATTGTCAGAGTGATGTAATTTGAGAAAGACTGCACCGGCCATTGCTGGCTCTTTTGATGGAAAAGGACCACAAGCCAAAGAACAGAGCAGCTTCCAGGACATGCAAACGCCAAGGAAAAATGTTCTCCACTTGAGACTAGAGTAAAGAATGCATCTGTGCCAATGCTGATTTTATCCCTGTGAGACCCATTTTAGACTTCTGACCTAAAGTACTGTAAAGTAACGAATTTGTGTTAGATTAAGCCACTAAGTTTGTGGTAATTTGTTACTGCAATCACAAATACACCCACCAGCAGTTGTAACAGCACGTAGTGTTATAACTAGTAAAGCTGCCAGCAGTTATAAAACATTACCACTAACATATGTTCTCATCTCTGCCCTAAGGAAGTTAGAGAATAACCAAATATGTTTTATTTGGAAATATGGTGAAATTTCTGTGACACGATGATTGAATTACTCTAATCAGATTACACGTGTTTCCCTGGCTCGTAGCAAGCCCTCGAGAACTCTTATTTATTATTGAAGTATTGTCGTTCATTCTAGTTGACACCAAAAAAGAAGAAACTCAGGAGCACAGGAAACTTCCTGAGGCTCGAGTCTTAGTAGATAATTAGTAGCGGACTTTAGCTTTCCAGAGAGCTAAGGGCTCGAGTAGCAGGGTGCAGACCAAGAGAAAATACACACAGTTGTGTACCACTGTGTAGTTGGACCCTGGTGTGTCTGGGAAGATCTTCTCTTATTCTGGCAATGATGTGGATCCCTTCAAATACCATTGTTAGGAACTGAAGGAAAAGGATCACAGGCATAACTTATAGAAGGTTTAAAACTGATTTCATTTTCTCACAGACCCAAGAAATGTGGGCAGTTCCCCAGTCCCACTCAGAAGCTTCCAGCATCATTGTACTTTAACTTGTTTTTCTCACTAAAAATGAGAAGGGCAAGAATTTTCTGGAACTAGTAGACAAGTTTTTACTTTTGTGAGTAACAAGCAACATGGAAACCATTATTACAGCTTCTCAGTGGTGTTACCATCACACAGAATCTGTGTCAAACAAATATCCGTGGAGATTTGGGAGTTTTTCTGAGGTGGACATGGGTTCCAGAGTGTGCTCTATCTCAAACGAGTTTCTAATAAATAATATTTTTTCCATTTTCTCCACAATGAATACAAATAATTGAGAAGGGAATTATATGTGTCTAGCCTTACAGAATCCCATTCTGTGAAGTTACTCCAACACACCAACCACTTAAGGCCACTGGAACTTTTGTCACATCTCTCTGGAACAAACTCTTTCATGTTCTCTCTTCTCCCATCCTCTGTAGAGCAGCTTTTAATTCCTCAGCTCAACTTGACCTACCTCTTCCTTGTTGCCTCTTTTGAATTCTCTCAGGAAAGACTGACCACTTTCCCCTTTAGTGTCCCCTTCTGAAGTAGCAGAGACTTCTAGCTTAGTACCAATATCACGGTACTATACTTAATTTGTATAGCAGGCAGGCACAAATCTTATTTTCTCAATGATGTGTACAAGAAATGACAAGTTTCTTATTTTTTGTCAAAATTTGTTTCTCACGATAAATACATCTCTGTGTTTTATGTTATTTACATTTTGAAATTTCCACTTTCAAAAAATATCCAGTTTTGTGCCAATTTTTTTGAAACATGCTTTTGTAAGCATAGAAAAATGAAAAGTTTTTTCTGATATTATCTAGATTCCAGTGAATCTGTTTTTTCCATCAGTGTTTCCTTTGGGTTTTTATCATGTGATGTTGCCTCCTCATGTGCCTAGGGATACTTTTAATTTCTCTTTGAGTATCTGACATTGTACTTGAAAAACTAGAAAAAATTAGAGACTTAGGATCATGTTCCCTTCCTCTTCACTTTCATTCTGATAATCTCCTCAATCAACTTAATCTAATTTTAAGGGTTGCGAGTAAATTGAATATAAGTTTCAGTTCCTGTTAGAGAAAAATTTATTGTAGATCATATTTACTCATGAGGTTTTACCCCCTGAAGTTCCAAATGATATTTTGGGGGTTTCTACCAATACTGCACCTTCTTGACAGATTATGGACTTTAATTTTTGTCTTTCTACACTGTGAGTAGTGCAAAAATTCTGCTCAGCTCCCCAATCTCTCAGAGTGAGCTCATACAGAATGAGCAGACATATCTAGGGGATATGTCTAGGTTACTATTGGTTTTTTCTTTACCCAGACATTGGTCCTGCAATTTGCCCACACCATGTTAACTTTAGTATGCCTTCAGGCAGATTTTTAAAAATATTGTATATTGCTTTTCTAATTGTTTGTAATAAAAAACTAGTTTTATTACTTGGTTCACTATTAGTGGAAGTAGATATCTGTACCACTTTAATTCATTAACTCATCAAAATTATAGGCTCAGAAAGATTTTTGTGTACAATAGCAAAGGAATGATATTGATTTTCTCTGAGTTAAAAGACCTTATAGTTAGAGGTAGTTAGTATTTGCAGTCTTAGGTTGTGAATTCCATAAGGCCTACTTGGAACCTATGTTGTGACCAATATTGAATAGACCAAACCAAATATGCTCTCAAAGACTGTTTATTAGCCGGCTGCTGTCCTTACTAGGAGCAGCCCTGAACAAGGATCATGTCCAGCTTATATACAATTGATTGTTTCTCATGCCAGGCAAGTGAGCAGGGCCACACAAGCTAAAATTGGCAGTTAGTGTGTAAGGTTATTGTTACATGTTATAAATTTCATGATTAACAGGAGGCGGTGAAGGGTTCCGAGAACTAGGCCTTTTTGCTTTAGTTAAACATTACTAAGGTATAGACCTCTTTTGTCTGGTTTTCAGGTTTTTTAATTAACTCTTTTCTTATCACATTTCAGCAGGCTGTCACACCTGTACAGCTAATCTATTTTAGAATGGATGTAAAATGTCTACCAACATGTAGATTTTTAGTCTTGTTCAAGTATTAACAGTAAAACTACTGATATTTACTGCTGCCCTTAACATGACATGTTGATTCCTTCATTAACAGAGGAAAACAAATGACTGCAAATGCAAGTCCTCACTATTTCCTACTATACTACTGAAACACAAATGTACTCTATTCATATGTAACCTTTTAAAATAAGAAAACTTTATTTTTCAAACGTTTGGGTAAGTTTAAGTCTAGTAAATATATGAAACTCTTGATTTTGTTTTATATATTTAAAATGTGAATTATTTCATGGTTATATGAATTACTATTAAATTACTATTATTCTATATATTTTTGCTTTTAAAAAAAGTTTAATCTTTCCTTTATTGATTTGTGTATTTTGTGCCTTGTCCAAGAAATCTGCCTATGTGCCCTAAAAATATTCTGTAATTATTTCTAGAATTTATGACTATCCCTTATGTGAAATAATTAATCTGAAATTGAGTTCTAAATATAGTGTGTCATGGATCCAATTTTTTTCAATATAGATATTTTATTAGCCCTCTATAATTTATTAAATATTTTTGCCATTTATATGTCTACACTGTCGTAATTTCATATCTGAGTAGCAATGCTTCTATTCTTTCATTTTCTTTTCTACGGGTCTACATGTATAATTTTGAAACATTATTATTCTATTTCAATTAAAATAGCTTTATTTTTTTTAATATCAGAGGGCAATTTCTGAACCTTGTTTTTGACTACATGACATTGTCTTTTCAGCCTCACCCTTTGTCTCGTTTAAATTTGGAACCAGATTCTCAAGTTTCCTTATAATTATTAAAATCTTTTCTGCAATTTTAATGAAATTATAGGTAATTTTGAGTTATATTGACAACTCTGATGTGAAGTCTTCCAGGCCATGAGCATGGTATATCTCTTTATTCATTTAGAATTTGTTAATGTCTTCTAGTAATATTTCACTGTCTCCCAAAATATTTCATTTTCCTTTCCATAGAGATCTATGTTAATTTTCTGTTAGATTTATTTCTGGATACCTTATGTTTCTTGTAGCTATTGAAATAGTAGCTTTTTTTCTCCCTTATAAGTGAAATGCAACTAATTTTTATTATTTGCTTTAAATTACCAGAAGATTCTTTTGAATTTTTTTATATAACTAATTGTATCATGAAAAAGGTGGTATTTCTTCTTTCTTAATTTCTATTTTTTTAATTTAGCTTTCATGCCTTACTATATTTTCAGCTAAGACCTTCAGTGAAATGTTGAATACAAATGATGAATACAAATGACTGGGAGCTGGGTCTCACTGCCATTGCCCAGCATCAATCGAGAGTATTGAACTGCATATCACCAGCCTGGGAGATCAAAATTTAAAATTCAAAGCACATTTTCTTCTGAATGTTTATTGCTTTAATACCATCATGAAGTTGAAAAATCTTAAGTTGAACCACTGTTAAGTAGGAGACCATCTGTATTTATAAATTCTCATCTAGCCTGGTAATAAACTTATACTATGAATATTCGAACTTCATGGAATCCATCTTTTATATAGTCATAATTAACTTGAACTCTCACATTTTGAAGCCTTTTAAGAAACAAAGGCCGTTGGCTATTTTGACATCATACTGACAGGTGAGATTTAGGTTGATGACAAATTCTGTAACTGGGAGTCATGGGTCAACAAGGGTGATTTCCTATTATCAATAAATCCTAGAAATGAATAACTATATCTTTTAAGAGTTGGTTCACCAGTAATCCTCTCTATACTTCTCTGAAGGTAAGGAACTAGTAAACAAACAAACAAATTTTTTGATTCCATAGACATATGTTGATTTTTCCCCCATTGTTTGGCGAATGTTCTTTAGTCAATTAGTTTTAACTAAAATTATGGATAAAATTCTGTATACATAATGAAGAATATTTCAGAGTATATATTAATAATATAAATAATAGTAAAAAATATCATAATCATGAAAGCTAAGGAGGAATTCCTAATTTTATATATTATTCAAAAGCAAATTGAACTTTATGCAGAAAAATCATCATCATAATAATAGATAACTTCCCTCTTGAGAGAAGCTATAAATAGAAGGAATTATTAAAAAATTATTTAAAAATTGCTAATATCCATGAGTTTGAAAGTCAGGACATTGTATTTAGAGCCTCCTTTTTATTATAGAGAAAGGTTTAACAGATTTGGGGCAAGGAGATGCCCATACATTTTTCTTTTCTTTCTCTCCAGCTTTGCAGATTACAGGAGAGAAGCTGAAATTTCCCAGGAGCAGTTGTCCCAGGTGCAGATCAGCATTTGCAACAACGAATTCTGGACAAATGGATAGACCTGCTACCACTCCAAGTAAAAAGCTCAGCATTGGGAAGATGTGTCTGTAAGTCAAACTTTCACAACTGTTGACTAATTCCAAAGGCAGGAATAAGGTGAAATTCAGGAGGCATTTCAGAAGAGGAAATAGAATCCAACCACCTTTAAAATGCTCTCCCAAGGTGATAGAGGTTCCACAAGTTTAAATGAAAAAGAGCAAAAACAAAGTTTTCTGAAGTTTCCCCTGGGCCCCACATTTCTCCTTAGCATCCTCAGGCAGATGATTTACTGAACCAACAGGATCAGCCATCACCTTCAATTTCAAAAGCTATTGGGAAGAAACTCTCAGTAAATACCTAAACTGGGAGAGTCAAAAGAGACTCTATCCACACCCTTCTCAGGCATGTGCTTCTGGTTCAGAGATATACCAAACCCAAGTGTTCAATTTCTTTCCTTGCCAAATCATATTAAAATAAAAGTGAAAGTTAGGTATTTGATCTAATCCTTGGTACTATTGGGGAAAAAAAAGTGAGCAGACTTTTATTCTAGTAGAGATTGAATAAAACCTCAAATTTTAAACCAAAGGAACCTAAACGCAATATCAAACTATACAATTATAAAAAGTTAGCAGGAAAGGAAAAAAACAGACTAAAGTAACTTTGTTATTGTGATGTCTTGGACCACTGTTGTTTCTTCCTGTGCCAAACTGCTGAAGCTAGTTTACTGAGAATTCCTTTCCTCTAGACACAAATGCAAAGCACGTTTGTTTATGACAGTCTCAAGACAGTGCTGCCTAGTGTGCAGGGTTATCTGAGAGTAAATACCAAACTCTTCAGAAATACTTGGGGAATTGAGTAGCCATTGTTCACATAAGAGAGCTATATAAGGAGGCTTCCAGTTGCCTGAGCTGACCTGATATACTAGCGACCTGAGGAAAGCAATGGAAGTTACTGTCTGGTTTCCACCATTGGGCAGGTCAGAGGATTCCTGGCACAGAACCTAGCTAGAGTCACCTGTTCAGTGGTTAGGTAGCGATAAGCGATGGGAGCAGTTGTGTTCTTTATAACTGGCATGACAGTTAAACTCTTCTAGTAATTTGTTCAAGACCAGCACTGGTATCAGAGACATGAACAAAACTCCAGTTGCTTATGGACAACTGAACTGTTATTTCCCTGAAACAGAATTTTACAGAATTTGGCGAGAAAGAACAGTATAAAGATGAATGTACAAAAGACATTTTATTAATTAAACATAATTTTAAATCTAGCCAGCACATAAAGAACAGAGTTTTGTTTTTGGTTTCCCTTTTTTTGCTCTAAGAACAACCAAGATGAAGAATTAAGGATAGTATAAAGAGGCAACAGCAACACTGTAGCCCAGTCACAGATTAATGACACTGGTCCAGTTTATAAAGCAGCAGCCATGGCGCCTCATAGGGGAGGAATACAGATAAGGTGGTTTCCTCGCAGATGAGAATAGTCCTAATCACAAGGTCCCCTTAACAGTTCCAGAAAATTGTCTTTAGCATTTTAACCATCTAATATATGGCTCTAACTTTCCTATCCAGGAAGCTAAATGTAATAACCTCCTTTTCTCAAAATGACTTTGTTTTTCCAAAAGTCCTTAATATGTATTGCCTGTTATTCAACACTGAATTATAAAACATGATTTAAAAAAAGATAACCAATCAGAGAAAAAAAAAGGAAATAACCCAAAATTTAATAGAAATTAATAAAGACAAAAATAAGAAAATTTTAAAAATTCTGTGGGCAGTAGCAAGTTATATCACACTTTAATGCATTTGTATTTTACCTTAAGATTTTACAAATTGTATAATTTGAAATTAGATAATCCCTCTGCTTTAGAGATAAGAAAAATGAAATCTAAAAATCTGATTGAACAAATTTACACAGCTAGAAAATGGCAAAGCTGAATCTAACTTCATTTTTGAGGTCAGTGTGCAATCTGCTTTAAAAATGTCTATAATTAATTACTAAATTCTGTAAAAGAGCCTATAACAAGTCAAAGAAAAGAGAGATTAATGAGGACTAGAGAAATCAGAAAAAGTCTTTTAGAGGAAAAAGAACTGAACTTGACCTTATCTGAAAAAATGCCTATTATTACAAAAGGTGAATGAAGCATAATAAATATAAATGACATGCTATGTGGCCTCAAAGTAGCCATGTGTCACATTGGCACTTAAAGCCAAAGATTTTCTCATGGGAACATGTCTTTGATAACAGGGCCCTGGCTTGATTTAGGGAACTACCACTCCCCTTAGATGGAACCTTTGACAGAGCTCTTAATAAAGAGGATCCCTTCATTCAGGCCATAGATGAAAGTGGATATGGATCAGTTCTAATGTATATTTTAAACTTTGAGCAACCACTAAAAAAGGCAAAAGGAAGCAGGATAACTGATATGCTAAGAAAGAACAGAAAATAAAATCATATAAAATGCTCAATTAAAACTACGAAAGGCAAAAAAAAGTGTGACTAAAATAAAAATAAAACAAGAGCAACAAATAGAAAATACTAATAAATATGGTAGACATTAATCTAACTATATCAATAATCACTTTGAACATCAATGATCTAAATGCATGAAAGAAAAGACCAAGACTGTCAAAGTGGACTAAAAAACAAGACTCATCTGTATATTGACTACAGAAAACCATGTTAAATATAAAGACACAGGCAGATTACAAGAAAATGGATAGAGAAAAATGTACCATGCTCACAGTGACCAAAAAAAGCAAGAGTAGCTATAGTAATTTCAGACAGAGTAGACATCAAAGCTCATTTGTTGTCTACAGGGCTTTCCATTCCTAAAGGGGCAGGGAGGAACCTTACCATAAGTGCAACTAGTGTTTAAAAGATATTTATATATGATCATTAGTCTCGAGCATTCTTTAATGTTGTCTGGCATGTATATAAACACATAATAAGCAAAGGGAATACAAGTCAGTCCTAAGTGCACAGTTTTGCACCCCTGATATTTTTTTCTCCAGTCTCTGCACAATGATCCACTTACTATCACTCCATATATAGTGAATGTTGAGTAACAGGGCAAAAGTGGACCCATCTCAGATAATATCATCATCTTAGTACCTGGAATTACTGTTCAGTTAGTTCCAAGGCTGATAGTAGTAACTACAATTACACAGACTTTGAAATAGAGTGCAAGTCAAATATGAATCATTAGCAAGCAATTAAAAACTCACACAGTGGCTTTCACTGAGTGACACCAGCTCAGTAACACTTTGTTTTTAACATGTAAATAGAGCACTGAATATAACAGTGCAGTTATTCAGGTAAATAGCCATATGTCCTTTTGGGCAAGGACTGAGAGAATCACTACTCAATACATACATTAGCTGTGACACTGGAGGGTTCTTCTTAAACTCGACTCATTCTATGCTTCAGTTTATTGGTCTGAATCTAAAAAGTAGTTTAGTTAGTACTATCAAATCAGGAATTGTGACTATCTTTTCTGAAACTGGATGGTAGATAGATGATAGATAGATAGATAGATAGATAGATAGATAGATAGATAGATAGATAGATAGAGATAGAGATAGGAATAGACACACACACACACATACACACACACACACACGCACACACACACGCACACACACACACACATACAGAAAGAGAGAAAGAATCAAGAAAAACCCCGTGAGGTACCCACAAATCATGTCCCTCAGCACTCTATGGTCTATTGGCCATTACTACAAATTTCTGAGGTTGAAAGCCCTCTAGTGAATAATCTGTCTTACTGTTTGTGTTGCTGCAGATTTGAGATTCTGAAGTAAGAGGTACAAAGCTCGGGCAGTTGGAAGAAAATATAGGGAGCTATGGGCAACTGCGACATAGCTCTTTATGTCAGCAAGGGCACAGCCAGCCTCGCAGGGCATCTTTATATACACAGGTTAAAAATAGTGGCACACTGTCAGATAATGGAAGCCCATGCATGCATACCAGGCACATGATTACATAAGGGGAGAAGTGCTGAGTCACTTCTGCTCCAAAGTTGCTAAGGGTGTCAGGAGGGAGCCTGACTACGGCCATCTTTCTTTCTCTGCACACTATTCCTTATGGTAAATATGTTCATCTTTCTTCTATGATGATTAAGAGCTGCCACATGGTTTCTGCTAGTCCAGAATTTGTCACCCCCAGAGACACTAGGAAATCCAATTCCATACTAGCATCTGCTACCACAGGCTACCGCTCAGAGAGGACAACCACCACGAAGCTTCATAATGATGTTGATGCACTGTTTACCAGTGCATTCTTTTGCTTAATAAAGAAAATATTCCTTGGGCCATTTCAAAAAACAGCCATTTGATGAGATCTCAGATCACATATGTTAGATCAAATCTAGTATTTTTCTTTATCATATGATGTTTTGAATCATTCAAGGGCCTTACAGTTCTAGAGAAAGAGCTCCTCCAAGGGATAACTAATTCCTGGGCATTGGGGTACGGAAAACTTGTTTAGAACACACCTTTCACGTGCATACTGTTTAATCCATTGCTGTGTCCTGATGCATCTCCTTGTCTAACTTTCATACACAAAGCCAATATTTCTCACAAATAAACCCAGAGCCAGATACTAGACAACCATAGCGGCCCCTATGCCCCAAAGCCTACCAGAATTATTCAAGTTAGCCAACTCTAAACTATAAACTCTGTGCTGACTTGCTTTTTCCACAGAAACCCCAATAACGGCTTTGGCCTCAGCTCTCCTCTTTATCCTGCTTCCGACTAAAACCTGTATTTCCCCTGTGGCCCTGTATGACATGGTATGTCCCCTTGTTTCAGGAAATGTAAGCAACAAATTCTTCCTTCAATGGCATTGATCCCTTCATTCAGCACTGTTATCTTTATTAAAATCCCAAAGTTATAATTTTAATGCAAATATGCTTACATATTTTAAACTATTTGATTCCTTTCTCAACATTCGGTCAAGGCATTTCCAACATTTTCATTTCATTTAATGGTCAGCCATCATTTTGTCCAAAATTTCATAGACTGCCTTAGCACCATATTTCTAGGAATCCTTGCCAGGGCATTAAATCTGCAGTCACACAAGAGTGGTCTCATGTCAACAGATTCTCTGTTATCCAATCTTATATTCCATGTTCTTTGGTACAGTACCTTCGAGATTCATTCACCAGCATTCTCTAATGTTTTCTGTCAGGCCATAGTAACAAGGTCCAGTAGTTTGAATGGTTTGAATAATCTTGTTCTTTTCTTCACACGTGCAGCCCTTTTTAATTGAGCCATGGTAATTAACCTAGTAACCAGGAAAGACAACAAAGCAGATCTTGAGAAGAACAAGTACTGCCTTGCAAGGCATATGTATATTCTTGAATCAAGAGGGCTATGGCTCTCTTCTACTAAAGTAAAGCATACCACTTCTGCAGTCCTAGAATGTTCAAGGATATCTGGAGAGTCATTAGCCTTGCTTGCATTTCTTTGTAGTTTTATCATTTAAATGTGCATCCCTAGAAACTATAGTTTCATGTTATATATATATTTTTTACCTATATGTCATTTAGTCTCTTTTTAATTATAGGTTTTCCCTTTACCTATTCTTTTCTTTACAACATCTATTGAAGAAACTGGACCATTTCACTCATGATCTGAATTTTGCTGATCAAATACTCGTGGTACAAATCAAAATGTTCTCTTTTCTGTATATTCTGTAAATTTTCAGCTGTAATCAGAGGTTTAGTTAGACTCAGGCTCAATTATTGTGACAAAACTACTAGTGATAGTGGTCTTTCCCCCTATTATTATACAAAATAGTTGTCTTATATACATATATATGTGTGTGTGTGTGTGTGTGTGTATATATATATATATATATACACACACACATGCATATACACACATTTTACATATATGTGTATACACACATACATATATAAAACACATGTGTGTATAATCAGTGCTTGATTCTTAATACAGAGATCCATTAATTCCTTGAAAGTTACAAAATAATGATATTTTAATTTTTATTTTATTTATTAATTTTATCTATAAATATTTTATAAGGGGGTGCTTCCCTCTATTAAATACAAACTGTACCATTCCCTCAATGATACAGTTTGTATTTGCCAAGTTTCCAAAATAAGAAATCATATGTATGTCCTCAGAAGGTGACCAATTTACTTTTAAAAAAATATTATTGTGAACTCATTTGCTGAGTTCCAACTAATTGAAATGCTTAATATTGAAATTCAAGTTGTTCCATCTTTGGCCCAAGAAAGCCCCTTCAAGATGACTCATGCGTCCTTTTAATATAAACCTAGAAGTCATTGATGGCTTTCTTACTATCCTCTACATTAAGATTATTTCAGATTTACTTTGTATATTTTATGCTTCAGATCTTGAATTAGAAATTTATCAACAAATACCTTGTTTTTTTTAATGGAAAAAAAAGGAGGATAATAGCTTAAGAACATATGAACTAGTCATAAGTTTATACTGAATTTTTCAATTCAAATTCAGGACTATATATTTTTTACTTAATTCATATATTTTATATATGTATCTCATTTCTTCTAGATTGAATATCTGAGAATCTATGTTCTTGAGAACATCAGTGATGACAAAATAGAATATCCCATAATTAAGTTACATTATCACATCCTACAAACTCCACAGAATTAGAATATTAATACAAATACCACCACTACCAATTATTACTGAAAACAGAGTATGTATATATGTATGTATGTATGTGTGTATGTATGTATGTATGTATGTATGTATGTATGTATGTATGGTGTTTTGGGGTTTTCTTTTTTTTTTTTGCTAATGCTATCTTGGATTCCTCCCATTTTTTATGGTTGTACTTTATCTTCATTGTGAAATCATATAACCACCATATACTGTACTCTCTCTAACTTCACTAGTCTTTTTTTTTTAATTTTATTAAAATCATTGGGATGGCATTGGTTAATAAAATTATTTTTTAATTGTACAATTCTATAATACATCATATAGATATCATGTGTTCAGCACCCAAAGTTAAATCTCTTTCCTCACCATATATTTGACCACCTTTACCTTTTTCTTTCTCTTCTCACTTATTCTTAATTCTATGAGTAACTATATATTTAATGTTCTAATAGCAGTTCTTGTGTCATATCTCTTTATTTTGTTTTTCTAAGTTTATTTTCTAGTGGATTCCTTAGAAAAGTCTTCTCATGCATATAATATTTCCTAAGTCTCACATGCTGATAAAAATTTTTCTCTGTTGGATGTCAAGTTATGATCTCATATTTTCTTTCCTGGGCATCTTATATATGTTGCCACATTTTCTTCTGACAAAGTATTGCTTTCCAAAATATGTAAAGGTAATCTAATTTTTTTACTTATTAAGTCACATATTCTGTTTGCCAAAATACTCAAAGGATTCTGCTCTTTTCCTTTAAATGCAGTAATTTTCCTATTTTATGTCTCAGGTCTACTCACTATGATATTTTGAGGTACACAATATGTGATTTCAATATATAATTTCTAATTTTTATTTTTTATTTCAAAAAAATTTCTTGAATTATATTTTTACTTTTAATTCATGATTTCTTGAATTCTTTTTCTCAGAGATTCTATTTTCTGTATATTTTCTTATTCTATTTTTAATACTTATAATTTTGTCTTAAAATTTTATCTTTCTTCTTATCTCTTTGATTTTAAAAATTGTATTCCTTTGGACTTCTATTTCTCTTAAGAAGTTATTTTGTAAATTTATTTCTTTTTTCTTGCTTTTAATTTAGTTTTCAATCCCAAAAAAGAATTTTATTTTAAATTCTTTCTTGAATTCTCTCAACTCATGTCCTGTTTTTCAAATAATATTTTAAGTTTTTCTTTCATCTCTTTTATCATTTTCTTAATGTTTTCAGTTCAGTTTTACATAATATGCTACAGTATTTGACTTTTTAAATTTTTTAAGTTGAGTTTATGAGAAGATACTTTATATATGAGAAATTCACCTTTTTTAGGAGTATAGCTGAATGAGTTTTGATGAACATACATTCATGTAACCACCACCACAACCAATATATAAATTTTTTTACTTCCAATTTGGATTCAGTGCCCCACACACAGCTCTTATAAATAATTGATCTGATGTCTCCCTCTATAGTTTTGCAGAATATCATATAAATAGAACATTTCTAGAATGTCATATAAATGAGACATTGTCTATGTATTCTATTGTATCTGGCTTCTTTTACTTAGCCTAATGTTTTTGAGATTCATCCATCATCACTGTGTACTAGTTTTTTGTCCCTTTTTTGTCACTGAATAGTATTTCATTGTATTGATGTACCATAATGTTTGTTCATTTATTAGTTAATAGACATTTGGATTGTTTTTTAGATTTGAGCATTATGAATAAAGCTCTTATAAGTAATGCGTGCAGGTATTTGGGCGAATTATGTTTTTATTTATCTTGAATAAATAACTAGAAGTGAAACTGCTAAATCATGTTTAACTATATAGGAAACAAGCAAACTATTCTCCAAAGTGGCTATATTATTTTGCATTTCTGCCAGAAACATGTGAGAGTTATAGTTGCTCCACATTCATGCCACCTTTGATTTGGTTCTTTAAAAATTGTTTAGCCATTTGTAATAGGAGTGTAGTTGTATTTTATTATTTAATTTGTATTTCCTTAAACTAATAATATTAAAAAGTTTTCATGAGCTTTTCTAATACCTGCTCTTGTTTCTGAGAACAATACATGATAATTTTGTGCATTTCGGATGAAGAATCCTTATCACAAATCTATATGTATATTTTTGTTGTAAGACAGCAGAAAACAGCATGTCCAAATGTGACTCTTGTTACTTATATTTAAAGGTAGATCTTTTTCTTAGATTTGCTTAACTGGAGATTCTTCAAAGCTACAGTAAACTGGTTATTTTCTGTCTGGAGTTCAAAACTAAAATACATATGAAGAATTTTTCATCAATTTACATGTCAAGGATCAGAGAAGAAATAAAAAGAAAGAACAAGAGATACATAGAAACAAATAATGATAGTACAACATATCACAACTTTTGGGACACAGCCAAAGTGGTCATAAGAGGAAAGTTTGTATCATTACAGGCCTATTTTCAAAAACAAGAATGAGCCCAATTTACACATCAAGCTCATGACACCAAGAATCCTGGGATACTTCCAGCTTTGAATAAAATCAGCCCTAAAATTCTCTCAAATCAGATATTGTGTATCAGAATAAAATCTTCCCCCAGAAGAGGAAATAAACATTATAAAGTCTAATATAAATGCAATACAATGTTATTAATCTTAAACATCACAACCTATGATGATGCTATGCTAGGATGAAATAAAACTTTTAAGATTTAGGTGAGTTGTGAAATAGTTGATGGACTCCCGAGTCGGAAGTCAAGTGAAGTAACTCTGATTTGCAGAGTCATCCATGTTTTTACAGCTGCTCTGCCTTTGGACTTGGTTGTACTTTCTTCACCTGTAAAATTAAGGTCCCTCACCATGTGGTCTTCTCTCAAGTACAGCCCTTTTGAAAAAGTCTTCCCTTCATCTTCCAGACATGATTGAAACAATTCTCACCATATGTTTCAGTTATTCTCATAAATTGGGGGTAACCACATAATTTTTAACAAAACAGGAACATTTTTTTAGACTAGAAATGGTTAATCACACCAGAAAAATGGATATAACCCAGGAATGATCTGGGAAAATAGGGACTTTTGGTTATTCTATGAATTTTTATTGTTATATTTGTTTCTGAACCTGCCTTTTCAACTAAACAGTGTTTTTTGTAGTATGCATTTAGTAAACATTCTAATGAATTGATGAACAATATCTAAGAAGACTGAAGAGAAGAATATAAAATCCACCAAGAGCAATAGTGGTTGGCAAATAGAATAAGGAGAACTTAGGGAGGAAGATAACTAGGACAATAAGTAAGAATAAAAAAGAGAAGATAAGTCAAAAAGATTCTAAACAACATATGCACATGAACACATGACACACACACAAATTGTAGCAGATTAAACCAAGGTCACTTTTTGTTGAGATAAATGGAATAATAGTAAAATTTCAGATGTGGTGCAAGCAATTTAAATTTAAAAATTGAGAGACACTTTTAACGGCAGAGTATCATATGGTTAGTGTTTACTTCATCTTGTATTTCAAGGATATACAGGAAAGATATGTATAGTAATGAGTATAAATTACTTTAATCAGTTAACACTGGATTGACAGATAGTAAATTATTGATGTTGTTAATATTAATCTTTATTAAAATTAATGCTAAGATTGGCTACTCTGAAAAGAGGAGATCTGATTAAAAAAATATGAGGAGAGAAAATTGGGAGTATTAACTACTTCAAAAAGAGGTGATTCTCAGTTGGGTGGTTAAGAAGGAATTCACAGAGGCAGGCTGAAGGCACCAGCACTTGGGAAATAGAGAGAGTACAAAGCATGGAAGTTTCCCAAAGAACTTGATCCACCTTATACTTTTATCTTGTGCTCAGCCCTGGTGTCTCTGAAGATCTTCTGTGCTGCATGTAATGGCAAATGCCCTTGAGTCACCAATGTTAAGAAAAAGTCAAATGCACAAAATGCAATAAAGCTGACTTTAATTTTTCCAAGTTTCAATAGATGTGGCAATTTTTTCCAGTTTTAAGAACTGAAATAGTTTTTTTCTGTGGCTGAATTTTACCAGCATCTTTGTTGTCTCGTTGAAAGAAAGTAATATAACACAATTCAGGGGAAATCTAAGGCTTTGGGGGAGATGGGAGCTCTGTTTGAGTCTATGAGGCAACATGAAAACACTTTAGAGGGGAATGCAGCCTCCCCGGAGGTGTACATCCCAAAAACTCTGTGTTAAGTACCTATCTGCAAAGGTTTGAGTGTCCTTTCTGCACCTCGACCCTGGTAATGCATCTTATCAGTACATCTGCACTGTCCCATTGAACTCTACCTCAAACACCTCTATAGTAAGTAACACTTTTCCCCAGGTTCTTTCAGATGAAATCCAGCTCTGTGCTTCTTGTCACATTTCCCTGCCTGCAATGTGCCACCTCACATTTTTTCCCACCTGTATCTTTCTGGATATAGTGCAGGGGAGAAAACAATCATTTTCCTTCTACCTTTTTGAGTTCTCCTATCACAAAAATACAGAGGAACAAGAGAAAAACAAACTAAAGTTTATTAACATGTCTACACCTTAGGAAAAAAATTAGTAACTCCCCAAAGTGGCAAAGCTACCAGCTTAAATATTATCTTCAGCTTAAGGCAAAAGAAAGAAAGGTGTGAGAGAGGCCAGTTATGGGAAGTTATCAGGAAAAACAAAGTAAACAAGGGTAAAGTTGTCATGAAGATTTAAGTTGGTGCTGTCTCCATTGATAAGAGACTCCTAAAATTTAGAGTCGTCCTCCTCTTCTTGGTATAGAAAAGGAGATGCCCTTACAAACAGATATTCCCTTTCTAAATGCAAATGTCCATTTAAAAAAGCATCTTCTACTCTGTTTTCACAGTGCCTCCTTTGGATTCCATTTCTCAAAATAATTACCTGAAAATAATCCTTACGTCACAGAGGCATATATTGGAACATCATATTCTGCTACCTTTCAACCACTTTAACCAGGTGATTAAATTTAGCATCAACAGTAATGCACTAAAAAGGATAAGTATCATTTCTGTGGTATTTCTCAAACACATACACACAAAACATAATCCGACTTAATCATGAAAAACATTAAACAAATCAAAACTGAGGGACATTCTACAAGATAACTGTTTTTGCTGTTCAAAATAGACTGTATGATTCCAATTACATGAGGTATCTAAAATAGTAGAAGTCATAGAAGTAGAGCATAGACAGTGGTTGCCAGGAGCTGGGACTGGGAAAATGAGAAATTGTTTTTCAGTGAGTATAATTTTTATTATGCAAGATGAATACATTCTAGAAATCTACTGTGCCACATAGTACCTATATTAACAAAACAGTGTTGTGCACTTTAAAATATGTTAGAAGGATAAACCTCATATTAAGTGTTTTTACCAAAAAGCTACACACACACATGCACACACACACATACAAACACAAGAAAATTTTTGGAGGTGCTTGTTTGTGGTGATGATATTACAGTTGTATGCATATGTACAAACAAATCTAGGTGTATATATTAAACGTGTACAAATTTTGTATGTCAGTGGTACCACAATAAGCTTAAACATTTTTCAAACTTATGAAAGACAAAGAAGGATTTTTAAAATATCTCAAATTAAAGGACATGAAAAAATGTAATTAAATGCATTGCATGATCTTGAATTGGATCATGACTAGAAAAAGATGTTAATGATACAATGTATTAAATTTGAATAAAATCTGTAGATTAGATAGTAGTATTGTATTAATGCTAATTTCCTGGTTTAGAAACTCTAAAAGCTTTACCATGGTTATGTAAAATGTTAACATTTGGGGACACTTGATAAATGGTATTTTAAGAGTAAACTCAATTGGAAAAAGAAAAAAAAAGAAATTTCTCTCATACAAAAACAGAGACTCTTGCTCCTTACCCTTTCCTTTCAGAGCATTTTCTTTAGAAAATTTGCAACTGTCACTTTGAGGTTTATGCAAATCTTTGTAAAACCTAGGTAGCAAGATAAGGCTTTAGCCAACTTTACACCAGAAATGTCTTTATCAAAGACCTGGGAGCAATCTCTGAAGTGTAGCCATCAGGAAGATAGGACCTCTATCTCCCAGTTTCTGCGGGAGGGTAGAAGCCTAACTTCTGCACACATTTAGATCCCAAACTACCTCCTGTCATAATGACAGGAGAATTTAGTGTGTTTTTTTTTGGATAAAGCTAATTAGTTAACACATATGGTTACCTGCATTGCCAGGTGAATTTAGGTTGAGCTATGTGTAACAGATGGTACTGTCAAGTCCTCTGGTTTGAGGACTAGTTATGGTTATCTTGAGTACATGTATGTAAAGAGTTGTATCTGGGTAAGATTTTTTTCTGCCTTTGTAATCCCTATACCAGATTGTCTATAATGTTAAACATCACATTCTGGTTTAATGCTTAGTCAATAATCAAACTATTTTCTTCTGTTCAGTTGTGAAGAGGTTTTCTGGGTCAGGAGGAGATTTTGTTCTGAATTCTAGTTCCCTAACAAGTCTGGTGACTAGGGAGGGGTGTCTGGTAATTCTCGAATTAAGAGAACTGGCTGGAGGTTCCTGGCCACGCAACAGCAGGGAAGAGTCCCTGAACTAAAAAGTCTCTGTTCTAGCTCTTGCTCTTTTGGAATGCTAGCCAAATAAACCATCTGCTACAAATTTGATAATTTACTATTAAATAAACAAAAGTAATACAGGCTCCAACATCCTATTATGATAACTATGTGGTAGGAAAATATGAAATACCATGAATATCACCTGAAGTTCTTTCTCTTAAAAAAACTAATATTTTTTCTGTCCTATTTGGAATGGGTATATGAGAATTTAGTTTTGTAATTGCTTGAGGACGGTTCCTTCAATATGGATAAATGATTGTATTTGCTGGGGTTCTTAGGCTTCATCCTAAGCAAATGAATTACTACACACACACACACGCGCACGCGCGCACACACACACACACACACACACATACATATGATAGATATATGATAATAATCATTCTAAGAAAAAAATTTAATGATGAATAGCCAGAAGGAAAATTGTGAAAAAATGAAAAAGGAAATGTGAGATTTATAGGGACTGTCTCTTTCACAGAACCCTCCAACTCCTTTCTCTACTATCTTGCTCCCTCTGCCCCTCTGTGACTCTTTAACTCTCCCAGTCTCAAACTGACTCTGAGGAAGAGGGAAGCGATGATCTTTTAGACAGTGGTTCCTTTTATTAGTGATCTTTCCTATAAAGAGGATGGGAAGGCAATTCTTCAGCTTGTAATGAATTGCCTATCCTGTTTGAAGACACAAATTTGTGTGCCTGGTGAGCTAGCTCTGAGTCCACTCCAAGTCTTAGCTCTGATCCACCTTGAAGAGTCCCTTCTCATGCACCACTCAGTTAGGAAAGCAGACAGGGTAAAGAGACCTGATCTGGGAATAACTGAGAACTTGGATAAATAATGGGTCCCCATATAAAGACAACAGGATGGACAGTAGCTGCACTAGGCACTTGAAAAAAAGAAAGTTGTTAAGCTGATGAGTGTCAACACAGGGAGAATCACAAAGCACCACATAATTTACATTTTTCTTGTCTTAATGTGAGGAAAACCAGACCTTCCTATTTGGATCAACAGCAAAGCTGTTATTGAGAAGCTCCCCAGACCTCCTGGGTAATTCTCATGACTTTGTCACCAGCTGATAGTACTCATTTTAAAGACCTCTTTTCTTTGCAACTCAGGAGTTTGCAGAAGTAGTCTGCGGCATGTTTTCCATTTATAGCCTCATGCATGGAGATGTATACCGGCTAAAGCACAGAATTCTGCAGCCAGAATACTTTGCTTCTTTGATAGAGCAAGCACATCCAGATCACCACATCAAGAAGTGGCTAAGGAAAGTCAGCTATCCATGCTGCCCGCCACACAACTCTATTAGTCCTATGGACATTAGAACTCATTGAGAGGGGTCACTAATGACTGAACTTTAAGCCTTTTCACAAAAGATGAGCTGGGAGAAGTTGCAGCAGTGTATCTAGAAGATAGATGGATCCCCTGTTGATTTCCTTCAGCAGTTTGTTTGGGCTTTCTCAAATAATATTGGCCTGGATGCAAGGTTAGACTATCTAAACTCAAATTAGAGAAAAGGTGGGAGGATGGTAAGGACAGACTATAACTCAAATCTTAACAGTAGCTCCTTAGTTTAGGGAACAATATAGAAAAGAATAAAGAAAAATGAATAAGTGTAAAACTGCTGTATTAGCTGCATAGTTAGAACTTTTTACTAAAAGAAATAACTCCTACTCTGGACAACTTACAAAGAGAAGAAAGGCGGACAACTGGCAATATGTCATTATTGCAAAAAGCCAGGACAGTGGAAGAGGAATTGTAGAAAGTAACTCTGGAAGATGTAGGAATTGCAGGAACAAAAGAAGCAAGGAAGGCCAGAAGGCTAAGGGATAATGGGCAAATGGCTTAAAGAGGACAGATATAGAGATGTCAGAGGTGGGAACTGGTGAACTGATCATACTGATGCTACTTATTCTGCAATTTTCTTGGTAATTTCTCACTTCCATTTGGTGCTAGATCAATACAGGATGATGGTATGTCTGAGGTTCCCATATAGGTAGGTTCTGTGACTGAAAAGAACATTTTCTTATCTTCTCCAGATATCCTGTATCCACTGGGAAGAGATATGCTATGCAGCTTAAGAAGTACCATATTTCGTACTCGAGACGGAAGGTCTGTGGAGCTCTATGAAGAAAAAGATATGGTTATTTGGTTATTGTGTGCCTTCTAAAAGAAAAAAGATATGGCAGAGTAGCAGTCTGACACCATTCTGAAAAGGTACCCTAAGTTGAAACAGATCGACACATCGCTTTGGGCTCTAGACTTGAGTTAAAAGAAATAAAATCAGTTATAAAAGAATCAGAAAAATAAATATAGTTTTTTAAAAGCACTCATTTTGAAAAACTCCCATACTTTTTATAAATAAGGAAGGTACATTTTGTTAAAGTTGTATATTTTATAAAGATTTTAGAGTAAATAAATGTATTGATTCTGATACTGGTGCTATTGTCTGCCAAGTTTTTTTCATAATAGATCTCTTCTGCATTTCTTTTTTTCTGTTCTTCTAATAGATATTTCTAAATTATTATTTGCTTTTGCTTATGAGGAGATCCAGTATTTATGAAAAAGAATTCATAAAGAGTTTGGGGACTCTTCTACTATTTTTTCTTGTCATTTATAAAACAAACAAAAAACATATATTTGTCCCAATAGAGGGTTCTATAATTAGTCAATATGTACATGATTTGTTGGTAGTGTCAGAAATTAGAGAGAAATGCAAAATCAATGATTTGGCTCTGGTATAATTCTTTCCTTCACAAGGCATAAGGCCTCACTGAACAAATTTAAATCTTGCTAAATCAAGGTAAAATTCTTGGGGCATCTGTAGTCTGCAGAGTGTTACTATTTAGGACTCAGCCCATTGCAGATAAAAAGGCCCATATGCATAACACGTAAACACACACACAATATTGGGTAATTAATGGAACTCCTACAGCATTGTAAATAATAGTTTCCAACATGAACAAAACCTCTGATGTCTCAATAACATGATAATTCATCCTCTGGTTTGGTAACTAGGATCTGAAGAGGTGTCTGAACAACTGAAATTGGCTATAGCTCTCCCCTACCTTTGAGGTTTACCAAGTTTTAAAAACCCAACTTGATTTATCTGATATTCCTATTTATACCGCATATTTGACATTTACTGATTGGTCACGTATGTGAGATAAAAGTGCACAACTTAAGGCTTCTTATGCGATGGTGACTTCTTATGAAATTTTGGAAGTTTGAGTGTGGATTTTGGTTTTATTTTGTGTTGTTATGTTTTGTTTTTTTGGTCTAGAATCAAGTCTGCACAAACAGCTAAATGAATAACATCTTCTCATAAGCAAAAGCAAATAATAATTTAAGTCTGCACTTAAAAGAATATATACACTAATAACGAATATGCATTCTATATCTGTCATTCAATATGGAATATTTATTTTAAGCAGAGACTTTTTTATTTTGATGGCAACATATATCTCATAGTAAACTGCTTTGTCAGAGGCTTTTCAACTCAGATATCAGTGATTTATTGTAGAGCTTCACATAGAGCAGGACAAATTTCTAAAGACAGTAATTGTGCTGACGGAGTTTCAAAAGTTGCTCTTTACCCATGGCAGATTTGAAACTTAGAAGCCCCACTTTTGATACTATAAGAAATTATTTTCATTTTCAAAAATTGCTTCACAAAAGAAAATGTACAAATAGTCTATGAAAGGGGCTAAAATAAATTTGACTGGACTGTGAAAATTATCTAGCAAAATTGTGTCATCAACTTAATCTTTTGAATTAAAAAATGATTTTAAAGGCACTAGACTTTTACTATGCCTAATAAAAAAAAATAAACTTATTTTAAAAATTAAAGAGATGTGCTATTTATCAGCAGGATACTTTACAGGCCACTTACAAGGTATATGCAGAAAGTTTTCCCAAACCAGCTTTCTAGGAACCTAGAGTCAGTTGAATTTCAAAGCATTAAGACCTGCAGAAAGTAAAAGATTTTGTCTAGTTATGGTGTGTCTGATGTCTAAATCGTCCAGACAATGGTAGAGCCTTACTTAGTACACATTATTCCCACTTTGAGCACAACAGAGCATATTTGATATAGAAAACTATTCGTTTTTACTGTTTTCTAGGAATTATACAAATGTTTGAAGATTCCTATAAGCCTCACTCCTCTCTAGACAAGGAGAGCAAATGAAAACTCTTTGGTAAAGATTCCGCAACCTCCTGTCTTAGGAAGGCCTAGAGCTTTACCCTTAACCTTGTTAAAAATTAGAGTGACTCCCACAAGCAAGTACATTATCCCTCCCTTAGAACTCCTATTTGTCAAGCCTATGAATTTGGGTCCAAGGCCATGTCCTATGACTGATTAACTGAATCCTCTCTCAATTATATCTAGTACTTAATAGAGCTTCTCTCTCTCCTAGAAATTCTGAGACATAAAATCACAAGGCCCTGAAAGGACCCACTGGAAGATAGTCCAAACCTATTGACCAGAAGATCCCAGCTGTGCAGGTGTTTCAGAGGAAAGATAAGTTATCACTGCCCTGAGAAGGACCCATTCAAGTTCTGCTGACCACCACAGCTATCAAAGTAAAAGAAAAACTTAGTTGGATTTGGGCTTCCCTGGGAAGCCAGATCCTTAGGATGACAAGACTGCATTTTCCACAAACGACTTCAAATCTAAGTTTTTTATACTAATATTGGTACTGAACTCAACTGAAAAGGAAGTATTCTAGCTAACTTACTAGTTTCATAGACTGCCTCGCTCTCTTATTCATAGTACGGTCATTTCAACTACTTTAAAAATCACATTTTACTAGAAAACAAACATGCTATTTGTTACACTACCTTTCCTTTTGCTTCTCCCAGTAACGATACCCACAATTTCAATCAGCTGTCAAATGTACTCTCAGTATAAACAAGGTCTGGACTGATACACTCAACAATCTGATTATTGATAGAGCAAAAGTGGAGTTCTCTTCATTAAAAATTTTTGTAATTACAAAAAGAAGCCAATATGCATTCATGTTTTCAAGTCCTAAAGTTGATATGAAAACGTTTGGTAACTGGTTTGATTGGAAGGATAATGTAGAAAAAAAATCATTGAATTAATACACAAAGAGAAATCTGGCATTTATAGAGAGGAACTGCAGAACACAAGTCTAATGTTACTTGATTAACTGCGATGTAAGTTCTCTCCAGTTCTAATATATCTAGATAAAGAGCAGTGAATGCTTGTTATTAATGGAGATATAGTTGACTATTATAATAGTATAACTATTGATTTAGACTTTATGCAGAAAATAAAATTATTAATAGGGGTTTTCAAGACAAAACAATTAGAGTCATTTTTTTCAGAGAATTTTCTTTAGAAAACTTGCAATTGTAAATTATTTTTCTGTCCCTTTAAAATGTATGCAAATCTTTCAAAATCTAAATAAGCCCCTTGACAGCTTTTTTAACCCAGAGATGTCTATCAGAGACTTGAGAGGAATCTCTTTGAAATGTAATCATCAAGAAAGACAGTGCCTCCATCTCTCAGTTTCCTTTAGAAAAGTAGGAGCCCAACTTTCATTAAAGGCACCTGTGTGTACCAGCTCTAAAACTACTTCCTGTGGTAATGATATGAGATTGATTTTACTTTGAATAAAGTCAGTTAGCTAACATAGATGGTCATCCTAATTATCAAGTAAATTTAAGATGAATTTTTGTGACATGGTGCTGTTAAATCCTCTTAAGGGGTAATTATAGTTTATGTCAAGAGCATATGTAATAGGTTCTATCAGCTCGGTTATATAAAAGGATGCAATTTCTTTCCCATATTTTAAACTCTTTATCTGATTGTTAAGTTCATCACATTCTGGCTTAATGCTTAGTCAATTATGAAACTATTTTTTTTTTCTCTTCTATCTTTGTGGAGAGGATTTCTGGGTTGAAAGATTTTGTTTCTAATTATATTTTTCCAACAGTATACAATAATTCATTGCATTATTTTTTAATCTTTTCCCAATGTTTAATAATATTTCAAAATTAAAAGTTTAAAAACAATGTTTAATGGCCATATTTTTTGTTAAAATAGACTGAGAAAATGCTTGCAATACATATCTGACAAAGAACTGGTATACAGAATGTGGAAAGAACTATGACCAAATAATCAGAAGGCAATTCAATTAAAAAGCCTGGCCACTGACTTGAATAGACATAAGAGAAGATATATGAATGGCCATTAAGAATAAAAAGATGCTGTACTGGATTGAATAACACCCTCCACCCCAAAGCATGTCTATCTGGAACCTCAGCAAGTGACCTTATTTGAAGATAGGGTCTGTAGATATATTAAGATGAGGTCATATTGGATTAGGGTGAGCCGTAATCCAATGACTAACATCCTTGTAAGAGGACAAAACAAAAATACAGACACACAAGGGAGATAGCCTTGTGAAGACAGAGGCAGAAATTGGGGTGATGTAGTTACAGCCACAGAGTGCCAAGAATTGTTTACAAATATCAGAAGTTAGAAGAGGCAAAAAAGGATTCTTCCCTAGAGTCTTCAGAGGAAACATGGCCCCATCAGGACCTTAATTTCAGGTTTTTAGCCTCCAGATCTGTGAGAGAATAAGTTTCCATTGTCTCAAGCAACTTAGGTTTTGGTAGTTTGTTATGGCAGGAAACTAATGCAGAAGTGCAACATCATTAGTAATCAAAACATGTAAATTAAAACCACAATAAGATCCCACAATGTACACATTTAGAATGACTAAAAGATTTATAATACCTAATAATCAAAGGATGTGGAGCATTTGAAACTCTCATACATTGATAGTTAGGAAAAAAAAAAAGCTTTTTTTCCCCCTCTTTAATTGCCCCCTTCCCCCTTCCACTCCTGACCTACAGATATTGCCCTCTCCCCCTACGAACTGGATCTCTGAAGGTGGGGTGTCTCCTTCCACACACTCATGGCATGCACCCGGGGCCTGGCGCAACCGGGGTTGAACCCCAGAACATTTTGCATATAAAGCAGACATGCTAACCACTAAACTATGGAGCCACCCTGAAAGCTTTTCATAAAATTAAACACTTACATATCATATGATCCAGCAATTCTACTCTTAGGATTCCCCAAAAGAAGTGCAATGTATCCTCACCAAGACTTGTACATGAATGCTCATATTGAAAACTATCTAAACTACCATCAACAGGAGAATAAACAAACTGCGGTAAGTAGTAATTTGGGTCCTCTGAGAACTGATTCAAGAGATTTATTGGGAAAGACACCAGTAAAGGCTAACAGGGAAGACTCAGGAATAAGCAGGTGTGCCTCTCAGATGACGATGCAGGTCTGAAATCTCTGAAGAGGGAAAGGAGGATTGAGCAGTAAAAGCCTGACTGAAGAACAGTTCTAAAGAAGTTACAGCTTGGTCAGTAGGGATTCTTTGAACTAAAGCTGCTCATTAGAGGAATCCTTCATTCTACAGGAATGAGGTAACACTAACACCTCCACCAGGCTTAGTCGTTAGCTGGGAGCAACCCTGGAAAAATGTGACAAGAATATGAATGTGGTGGTAGACCCAGAGAGCTGTAATCTAGTGATAGCAGCTTGATTGGATCTAGTAAGGAGATCTGGGCAGTAGATTTCTGTGACTGCCACACAGTGAGAAAATGTTCAACAATAAAAGAATGAGCTCTGATACATACATACATACATGAGATTCGCAGGGATGAATCTCATTGTGCTATGCCAGACGCAAAAGAGAACAACTGTATGATACCATTTATATGAAACTCTAGACAATCCCTATAGTGAAAGATTGCATATTAGTGGTTGCCTGGGGTCAGGAGAGAGGGGCAAAGAAAGGAGCAAAGACTGCAAAGGCATACAAAGAAATGTTTCGAGCTCATAAAAATGTTCTATTAACTATGGTGCTGGTTACACTGATGTGTACATTTGTCAAAACTTATAGAACTATACTCTTAAAATAGATGCATTTTCTTATGAATCATACCTCAATAAAGTTGACTTTGAAAAATGACCACCTTAGTGAGCAGCTGTTACCATGCTTTATTTTTCAAAAACTTAATTTTGACTTTTATTATCACTTCTACCATTCTGTAATTCTTCTGTTCAATTTCATATGTAAAATATAATTAACATTTAGAAAATACTACATTTTTAAAAAGAATAATGAAAGAAACACCACAGACCCATCATTTAGGATTAAAGGAGAGCAGCACTGCTGATTCCATGAAGGTTCCATGTGCCCTCTCTGTTCTCTCCCAGTTCTATTCCAATTCTCAGTTTCTTCTCGTACTATACATATTAGTGCAGGACAGAAAAAGTATTGTCTCTATTCTCTTACGTTCTGTGTCGGGGGCCTACAAATTAAATGGATGAACAGCAGATTAACAGGAAAAAAACTGTATTTTTATTGATGTTAATATTTTACATGTACAGGTGCTTCACAGAAAAAAGTGAAACCCTAAAGAAGCAATGGAGCTCGGAGATTTATATACTATTTTAACAAAGGGTGATAATCTGCAGAGAAATGACTAGACTAAAAAGGGGGGAGGGTTGGAGTTCTAGGGCTGATTAATTATGAGAAAAAAATGACTAGGAAATATATTGCAGGGGAAATAATTGAAGATAAAGTTTGTTTTAGGAAAGTTGTTTGTGCAGATTCATCTCTGTGAAGACTCATCTCCAGTGATAAGACTGGTATCTTCTTCCTGGTACTGGGAGAGCACCTTCCTCATGAGAAATTTATGCCCCGCTTTTAGCGGGATAGGGAAAAAGCAGAGAGTTCTTCCTGCATGAACTGTTTCTCGATTATCTTCAGCTCAAACACAATCCTTATGCGAAAGTGTCATATTTGGAGGTGGCATATTCTGATCCCTTTCATTTAGAGCTCCAAGATCTGTTTCCTGTTCAATTTTCATCTTTTTCTACTTTGGCCTTTCTGTATGATATCATCTAGTTCTGTCCTTTTTATTTAATGTTGATTCCTCTACCAAAAATTTAGATATTTTATGGTAGAAGTAAGTTTATTGTCGCAAGGTTCAAACATTCAAAAATGTAACTTTATTTGTCTGCTATAATGAAACTTTACTTATCTCTTATCCTGACATAATTGCCTATGAGGAGAAGTTTTATTCATGTTGATTCAGGATAAGCTCACTTATTTTCAGGTTAAAGTTCATTCTCTTTTGGATAACTTCTCAGCCTAATAAGGATTCTCTTTCTCTGATTTTTCCTTCCCTTATCATCATGTGGTATTCTATATTCTGTGTGGAGGACAGAAGCTGACATATCCTTGGCTATCTTCTGCCAATTCTTACCTATATCCAATCTACTGATTCCCAGTGCCATGAAGGGTACCTGGTGAATAATTATTCAGTGCATTTCCTCTTTCCAATTTCTTTTTTTACAACATCCTGTTTCTTTAAATTCTAAAACTTATATGAAAGTGAAATCGTAAAAATTTGAATAAGATTATTCTTTCAACACTATTGCAAGTTACCAGTTCACTTAAGTCTATATTGGAATGTCTAACCATTGACAGTGCCTGCAAGATCATTACTCAATTATGCCTCTAAGATCAGATATCAATTTAAGCATTGAGGTATTTTTTCTTTAATCTCAGACGTCAGATTGTGAGTAATATAGAGCAATCTCATAAATTTTTAAAGCCAGTTTTTTCACATTTTTATTACTATTTTTAGAATAACATCTTTTAGCAAGTAATGAACTCACACTGTAAAAAGGAGAAAGAGTGGATAATTTTGATTGTTCAATTCATCAACAAATGCTTGGTAATGTCAAGAGGATAAAAGTGAAGTATTCCGTTTTTTATAATAAATGATGAATAACGTGACAACTGAACTATAATTTTCCTCTGTCTTTCAGAAGTTCCTGACATAGTTCCCTGATCATAGACAGACAGACAGACACACACACACACACACACACACACACACACACTCTCTCTCTCTCTCTCTCTCTCTCTCTCTCTCTCTCTCTCTAAAAGTTGAATTATTCCTTCTTAACAGGCAGGAGTCTCAAAGTAAATTTTGGCTCTCTAATCTGTAGGATTTATTGTTAGGATACCAAAATAAAGATCAAAAAGCAACACAGTAATGCCTGGACATGAAACAAAAAATGTTTAGAGAGGTGACATTTTCCAAGCTAATTATATTCTCCACTCAGCCTGGCTTGACTCTTTGTATTATGTCAATCCTTCTTTTGCATATAGATTGACTTCAATCCTGTTTTAAGGAAATCAGACCATGGACTTTTTTTTTTATAACAGAGCATGGCTTCTAGGTGTTTAATCAATGAAGATATGCACACACACTAACACAAGAAAATTTACATTACTCTTGGCAACTCGCTGAAGTCAAAATACTAAAAAATTTGTTACTGCAAATTTTAGGTTATTTTAGAAAACATTTTTAATTAAAATCAATATTCAATGAACCACTGAGAGGCAGTAGAGTCCTGAAAATTATTCTTTCTTTTGTGAAAAGATAGATTTTAATTTTCTTTTTGAATCCAGAGCATACTAATAGGACATTTTTGGCAGTAGTGTTGATCTAATTAAAATAATGTCATGATTATACATACATACAAAATTATGTTTAGCATTATCTCTTTTACAGAGTATAGAAGAAAATTATTGATGTTGTCTAATAACCTTCTTTGTGTTAAAGACATCTTGATAGTTTTATTATTCTGATTTTGAGTTGTCACTCTCAAAAAATTAATATATGTCATGAGATTTTAAAAATTATAAATGGTTATACAAAACATAATCTTGATTTAGACTGAAAATAAACACAAAAAATATTAGGCAATCTAAGCTTTTCAGAAGTAAAATTTTGTTAAAAATTTATTCAAAATCATGAAGAAAAGCACCCTCCCCCAAAAAAGACTCAGTAAGCTCTTGAGTGAGATTGTTTTGATACTTAAAAGAAAATCTTGCTGTAAAAGAATAGAATAATGTAGTACTGCTTGTCAAGAGCAGCCTTAGATTCAAAGATCAATTTTCCATTGAATTATTATTTTCTTTTTTATTATCTATAGACTTTCTTTAACAATTTTAATATCCTCATTTTTATTTTAGGCATATACCAATGCACATATAGTTAAAGGCTATTTTTTAGATTATTGTAAGATAAAAATTGCCTTTTCCCCTCTTCATAGCAAGTAATAGCCTTGCTCAAAATCTCTGGCCAGGTCAACTCAGGAAGGTCTCTCCCACAGAAGTCAGTTTGAGAAAGATGGAAGGGCTATCTCTTCTTCAAATGTATAGACATCAGTGCAAGCCTATAAGGATTCCAAAGAATCAGGGAAACTTGACACCACCAAAGGAACAAAATAAAGCCCCACTAACCTGCCCTAAAGAACTGGAGATCTTACTCCCTGACAAAGAATTTAAAAGCTGTGAGAGAACATAGATAACTAAACAGAATCAAGAAAACAATAAATCAGAAGAGCTTTACATACTAAAGGAAAAAAAGTATATAGAAGGTTGATGTGAATCATCTATGCTGCTCAAAAAATTTTCTCATTTCTTAATATAATGTTATTGTGCCTTAATAAAGTTGAGTTTTCAACGGCTATATAGCTATTTTTGAGACACTCCTATATTAGAGGCACTATATAAGATAAAAACAAATTTAGAATCCTTTGAAGAAAACAATGAAATATTCAATAGAAAAATAAGTAAAATAATACATTTATCTCTAAGTATCTGGATTCCAAGCATTTAGAGTATTAATTTGTAATGTTTTAGACTCTAATTTAAGCAAAAACAGGTCCACTATTATACAGATAGACAACTCCCTGGAAACATCTATCCTCACATTTCATTCTTTAAAGTTAAGTGAGTTGAGAGCCTGAGAGAAACAACATGAGACTTTGAGCAGCATGAATCAAAACAGGCCAGAGGAGGCTCAGATGATCAGAGCAAAGAGAGATTCATCATGGGAAATAAAACATGTTTAACTGTCCTACTTTTGGGAGTGGAAAATGACACACATAAAATCACAATAAGTTGACATGTCTTTGTAAAAAACTACAATGTATTCAATCTTTAAATATAAACAGCTATCTGTGTGCATACACACATAACATTTTCTAGCTTTGTCATCTAAAAGATTCTAGAAGTAATCTACACTAACCAATCCAAGAGCAATAAGCATTTTAAGTGTCCAGATTGTGAACTTGAAATAACATTTTAAAGTGAAAGAAACCAGAACTTCTTGAAAAATGACAGATTCCATGCCAGAATGTACTAGTTGAGCCAAGAACACCCTGTCTTATCAGATAGTAAGGAAGCTATCAAATACTAAAAGGATCATGACAAAAGGATGCAGGAGCCAACTTGAAAAGGCTCCTACTGACAAAATATGGCACAGTTTAGGCTTTAATATGGAGAATTGCAATGGATTGAAGCCCATCAATAATGTTTCAACTCATGGGTTCATAATATTTAAAAAGTAAACCAATAAACTAGTCATTTTCTGAGAATGATAGTGCAGCAATTGTTTGTGTCTTGAAAACTATGTAAAGAGAAGAATTTATCCTGGTTTTCACACATGAACTGTACTACTGGTCAACCTACTAGTAGGTAAGAGAAAAAGACTTTATAAAATCATTCCAACTAATAAACAAAAATAAAAAGTGATACAATTTGAATATCACTTTTTTTCAGCCCCAGTTGGGTTTAACAGGTCTAGGCACTAAGCATTAATAAGTGCTAACAACAGAAAGAGCAAAAACCAGACAGCATGTGTCTTCTGATGGAAGACCACAACCTCCCCTACAGTATAGCCAAAAATATGGAACCCAAATTTGACCAAGATTTTTAATTCATCTGCCAATTTGCAGGAAATACAGAAGGTAGAGGAATATGTTGACCTACAGCAACAGTGTATAAAATAATATATAAAAACCAACTGTATTTCTGTACTCTAGCAATGAACAATTAAAAAATAAAATTGAGAAACCAGTTCCATACACAATAAGATAAAAACAAAAGTAAAATACTTAGAAATAAATGTACCAAAAGAAGTATAAAATATATTCTCTGAAAACTATGTAACATAGTTGAAAAAAATTAAAGAACACTTAAATGAATAGAAAGACATTCTCTGTTCATAAATCTTTTCTTCCTCATATCTTAGTCAAGAAAATACAAAATTCATTCTTTATCTTTCAGAACTTTTAACATCAGGGAGTAAATAGAAAGATAAGAAAGAGTTAATTCTTTGTATGAGCTCCTACAACTAAAAACAAAAGATCTAAGATCTCAATAGATTCTTAAGCAAATAGATAAAAATTAAAATGAGATCGAACATTCTGCCTGCTACTGAAAAAAACTTGTTTTGTTTTAAGAATTCTCATTGTTAATATAAGTGCATATTAGTGCAATCTTTTTGGAAAAAATGATTGCATCAAGAGATTGGCAAATATTTTTATTCTTTGATCCAGTCATTACATGATCTTCTTGGTCTTCTTAAATACAGAAAAGGCTTTTATCTACAAAGAAAATTATTGTGTATAATATTCATCATAGCCATATTTGTAAAACAGGAGATTAAAAGCAGTTCCATAATAAGGAAATGCAAAAGCAAAATATGATACAGCTACGTGATATAATATTATATAGCTACTAAAAAAACCATCTTCAAAGATGTTTAATAATGTGGAAAAATATTTAGATTAAAATATTAAGTGAAAATAATCAAAATAAAAATATCTTTACAGAATCTCCATAATATAAATGTGCATGGAAAAACACAAGAAAAATGTTAATAAAAGTATTAATAGTGTTTACCTTCGAATAACTCAAAGAAATCCATGCAGTTGTGTTTTCTTTCTTCCAGCATTAGACATTAATATAATAAATATACACTATAAATAAAAAAGCACACAAAACAAGAAATTTAAAGAAAACAAGTCACATGAAAAATAACTTGCTAAATAAAAAAATAAGTATTTTTTAAAAATAATATTTCCTTGACCATTTATTTTCTGACCTATTGCTCTAGTGAATGTACAGACATTTATTTTTCCAGGTTAATCTCTTAAACTTTATGCTCAAAGTGACCTTTAGTTAATAATTTTGAGAACATAAGAAAATGAACTTTATTAACTAAATATGATCATTAAAGGAATGTGCATAATTCTTAGGCTGACTCCAGAAACAATTTCTAAAACTCAAAATGTATTATTTTAGGCAGAATTGTGTTTTTCAGCAATCACATGCAATTTAAGAAAAATCAAATCCAAATGTTACTTATCTATTTACACTTACATCATCAAATTACTGAATCCACTTTTAAAAGAGATTTGCTATCGAAGTCTCTTTCATGAACTTATATTTTCTACTTAGAATTGTTATGTTATCTCAAACACTCTACTTGCCATCATATAGTTACAAGGAATTTGATTTATGGCTCAGCAATTATCTCTCCAACATAGTTTTCATTATTCAATCTTAATTTATCTCAATAAAAAAGGAAAAGGCAAAAATTAAAGTGCAGAAAGTAGAAATTTTACATTATTATATTGGTTGATTTATATTATAAAAGATAAATATACAGCAGCTACATTTTAAGCAAAGTCTCTCAGAGATTGAGAGAGGCACAGCTTTTTCTTTTTTGTTGAATCTACTAATATTTTGATAAGAGAAGATATGCCCAAAGAAGTCTATATAAATGGCTTTTTTTAATGTTCACATTTAACACAAAATTTATAATGCAATATAACTGTGTTATTTCCAAAATAATTAGGTTTATAAAAATATTAATTTGACATAAGAGAAGGGTGAAACAGTCCATTATGAACACAAACATGATAATGGTCATCTCTGGAATTGCATGTAAAACGTAATTAACATGTGAACTTAATTTTACATGTAAAATATACATGTACAGTTCCAGATTTTGACCCGGATACCTGGTTTCAAGGTAGTTACACTTTTTACTTATGGTGCGGAAGCCCTCAGACAGTAAGGCTCCCTGACTAACCCTGACATTGAAAACGTTTTTTAGATTTTCTTAATCAGTTAATATAGTAGCCGAAAGAGCAATGGGTACTACAGAGTCCATGGCTTCTAAGAAGACAGAAAGTGAATAGACCACGGAATAACGTGATAAGGAAGTAATTGAGGTAGAACTGAAATAAGAATCTTGGTACCTTTCAAGACCAGTGGAATTCCAGGAAATACCAAAGAATGACCCTACATATAAAGGCCTACTTGGGATTACATAAATCTTCCTAGGTAAAGGAAGAAAGTATCAAGAGATATAGGACAATTTTGTGGATTTCTCACATCTCAGTTCAGATGTTATCCCTCAAAGAAGTCTTCCTTTATAGAAGACATTACAGATGTCAAGATATCAGATACATAATTTGAAACCAAATAAACAATACTCTGTTACTCAAAGTATGGTTTTCAGACCAGCGAGATGGGCATCACCTGAGACCTTGTAGAAATCCAGATTACAGGGAGCTTTAAGAAATGCAGCACTAGACAGATATTCCTTCACCTTGTTTAATGGATAGATGAATGAAAGCATATATGTAAAAACAAAAAAAATTTCAGTCTCAAAAGTTCCGAGGAAGGTAATAAGTATTTGCCTCCTTTTTAAAGCTACAGTTTATAATGGTATAATTAAACATTTTCATGAGAAATAATTATTCAAGTTACTGTGTCTATAAATTCAAAAATATAGAAATGTTTTAAATTTATCAAAAGTCTAGGGTAAGCTTAACATTTACTAAATGTAGAAAATATACAAAGCAAAGAAGAAAGTATGATAGCCGCAAAAACATGATTATCTCTATCAGAAGGCTATAGACAACCAGAATATATAGAGGCAAATACAATAGGGGGAGTAAATATATTCAAACAAACTTTGAGGATAGAAAATACTTTGAATCAGAAATGAAAACAGGAATGGGCCAAAAAAAGAGAAGGAGAAATAAAAAAAAGAGTTGATTAAATTCAGAAAAGAAATGGAATTAAAAAAAAATTTCTTAGTATATTACAATGTGTTAAGGCAGAATGGCATCAAATGACAATGTAATGCAGAGATTTGAAGACAGGCAGGAAAATTACCGAAAATATGAAAATGACATAAAGAAGTAGATGGAGTCAGAAATAAGGTAATGGAAATGGAAGACAGGTAAAGTAGGAATAATATTCATATCATTAGAGTCACTGAAAAAGAAAAAGAAAACAATGAAACAGTGACAGAAATTATATGTAACACTATAGTCCAAGAAAAATTTCCAAAAAATTTTTAAATTATCTGAATCTACATATTGAAAGGTTCACTGGGTGGCTGGCAAAAATTAATGCAAAATGATAAAAGCATTTTTAGTAAAATAACTAGATTACAAAGATAAAGATAAAATCTTTAAGACCTCCAAGCAAAAAATTTAAATACTTTACAAAGTCAAAATAATTAGATGGACATCAGATCTGATCAAAACCAAATACAAAACAAGACAACCATAAATCAATCTTTATAAAAATATTCAATAAAATAAAATATTTTAAAAAGGATTTTATGTCCAACCAAACCATCTTTCAAATGTCAACACAGTAAAATCATTTCTAACATATAAGAGCTTAGGAAATTCTGTACTCAGCAGCTCTTGAGAAATTTACTAGAGGATGAATTTTATCCAACCAAGTAATGATTGGGAAATCTTCAGGAAAAGGATCAATGATGAGTGCATAAAATATATAAATGTACATATAAGAGTAAAAAAAAAAAATGGGGTAAAGGTGGAAGACTCAGATATAAATATTAAATGCTATGACAAAGTAGAAATTAAACAATTAAACAGTAGAACAATAAAAGAAAAAAGTGCTGTCTAGGCAATAGGTGGGCATAAAAGGAAGATAAAATAGTATAAAACAGATAGTAAAAGTTTAGATAAGAAAAGATGGAAAAGAACAAATACAAAGGTAACCACTAGAATAAAAATACAAACCTTCCTAGAGAAAAATGATAAATAAATAATAAACATAAATGAACAACACAAAGAATATTCATTTCATATATCAAGACACATAGCAAATACAACAGAATATGCATAATGACAAAATATGAAAATTGAGATCAAACATATCAGTCATATTAGTAAATGTGAATGAATTTAATTCTCTTATTTAAAAAACCAATTTTCAATTTGGCTCACAAATTAAGACCCAAATTATGCTATATACAAAGAAAACCCTAAAGCAAAGTGATTCAGAGAAGCTAAAAATAAAGAAATGGACTATTTCCCAGAAGATGGACTAGACATTCTTTTTCCCATTTCTCCCACTAAGTACAATTAAGAATCCTGAATATTGTATATAAAAGAAACGTAAGTCTCTGAAAAATTTGGAAAGAAACAGTGGTCAGTTTCTTGGGTTTTCTTTTTAGCTCCTATATCCCAGACTTGGATGTGAAATAAACAATAACCTAGGAAAGCCAAAGGGCACAAACAAACAAAAAACCTCTTTCTAGCCAAAGAATCAGAAAGGGGCAGCTTAGGAAGAATGTGTAGACAATAACCATTCTATTCCAGTCACGCAGAAGATAACTATGGCTAACCCCGACTCATGCCAGAAAAGGCAAGAGGGGATCTTAGACATCCACCTTCCTGTGCTTTTCCACACATAGCAAAGACTATAAAGAAATCAAGAGCAGGGTCTCAGTAGCTCCAGAGGCACTGCCAATCAGCCCAGCTTCTTGAAGGCTCTCTGGGAAGGAGGAGTCCAGGAGCTGGTCACAGAAGTAGTCAGCTAAAACTGCTCCTGCAAAAGTGGAACCGAAGCCAGAAAAAGAAAAGGATAAATCTGCAAAAAAAAAAAAAAAAATGCAAACAAAAGGGAAAAGGGGAGCAAAGGGATAACAAGCCAGAGGCTAATTAGGAAACCAAAAGATTTACCTGTAGAAAACTGAGAAACTAAAAACCAGGAGAGTCCAGCCTCTGATGAAACAGGAGAAAGAAACCTAGTCTGGTTAATATCATATACCATGTCTCATCAGCAGTCCCTGTCTCCCTTCTTGTACAATTCAGAGAAATATTTTTATCAATTATTTTGTAAATGCAAGTTTTTTAGTAGCTCTAGAAACATTTTTAAGAAGGAGAACATACCACTTCATCTCACTTTAAGAAGTGAAATCATTTACTAGTTGTTTATTTTGGGGTACAACCAGAAAATAAGGAATATAGAATATGGGATGTTTTAGTTTTCCAGGGAGTCAGCTTAACATTTCGTAGATGGGGGCCATTTTTATATCTTATAAAAAATCGTACCAAATGGCAATTTGGAGTCAGTTGTGCATTTAATATTGAACATTTTAAATGACTTCTATTCCAATGTTTCTGGTAGCATTGATTCCTAAAGAAAACCATTCCTTGATCTTAGCTCTCCCTGTCAGAGAACACTCTAACATTTTTGTGTGGTAGTCCAATTTTTCTAATAATTTTGTTAATGTGATGTGAAAAATTGAAATTTTGATTATGTAGTGTATATGTATTGTATATGTAATGTATATGATATTAAATTGAAGATATTAGCCTCCAAATTTTAAGCTAGAAAGGCACTAAAATAACTGTTTAGAAAAGAATCACAACTAGATGACTTTTTAGGTTTTTGGTACGTACATGAAGAATTGTGTACAAATTGAAATGTCAGTGTACTTATCCTCAAAACAACCAATAAAATCTCAATTATTAAAGAAAAAAGAAAGAAATCAAGAGCAACGAGCCTGTTCCATACCCTATAACTCAGTCTTGACGCTTTCTTTTTGTCAATATTGTTCATTGTAGAGTCTCCAAAATTCTAGACCTCTCCTACTTGTACCTCTGCCCAACTTGTGAAGTTGTCCTTTGTACATTATATCTGTGAAATATGACATATCTCTCTCATTTAGGGAATAGCCAGTTTTGTACCCTGCCCTTCAGATCCACCTTGATGTCCTCCACATTCCAAAATTACATACAAAACTATATAAAATCTCTAATTAGGCTTTAAATTTTATTTCTCCTCTCTTTTTAAAGTTGTTAAAACTATAACATTTTTACTAGACTATTTGTTAAAAAGGAAAAAAAATATGGAAAAGAAATAAAAGCTAATACTCAGCAAATGTTAAAAACCACTACCACTAAATATTTGAGTTATTTGCTTATGTAAGCAGAAACTTCATCCAAGCTACTGCAAATAATTTAAAATGATATTGCATAATAATATTACCAAAGATTGGGAATTAGAGTAAAATACTTACTCTCTGATCATGTGAGATTTCTCAAAGATATCCAGACACAGTGTAATGCCTCTTCAGGAAATATTGTATCCAAATATATGTTTAACGTTCTCAATAAAAATCATATTTTACAGCCACAAAACAAAGTATTTCTTGCATTTGAAAAACAATGTGACGTATTTATATCATCTACTCAACTATGAGATGACTTTGGAATAATATTTTTGTAAAAAGAAAAAAATTACTTCATGATTTTTTGGATATGGCATAAAAGCCACAGCAACAAAAGAAAAAATAGACAAATAGAACTTTATAAAAAATTTAAAATTTTGTGCATCTAAAGACAATATCAACTAAGTAAGAAAGCAACCCACAAAATGGGAGAAAATATTTGTAAATCATATGAGGAATTAATATCCAGACTATATAGAAAATTTTTAAAACTCAATAATTTTAAAAACTCTGATTTAATTTTTTTAAATGTATTTATTCACTTTAATTAGTTTCAAGTATATAATACATTGATTAGACATTTACATATTTTATAAAACAATTCCTTTAATTGCTTCTTCTCTCCTCTGGTTTTCTACCTAGCTAATATATTAATGCTAACTGCATTCCCTATGCTGTGCTCTCCATCTCTGTGGCTATCTATCAACTACTAATTTGTACTTCTTTAACTCTTCACCCCATTCTCCCAGACCCCTAATCCCTCTCCCCTCTGTCCATCATCAAACGGTCCACTATATTTGTGAGTCTGTTTTTGATTAGTCTTTTTTGTTCCTTAGATTTTACATATAAATGAAATCATATGGTATTTATTTTTCTCTGTCTGACTTATTTCACTCAACATAATACCTCTAGGTCCACCTATATCATTGCAAATAGTAGGATTTCATTTTTTTAATGGCTAATAATATTTCATTGTATATATAAACCATAACATTTTTAGCCAATCATCTGTTGAAGGACATTTATGTTGCTTCCATATCTAGGCTATTATAAATTGTGCTGCCGTGAATATTGGGGTGCATAGATCTTTATGAATTATTTTTTAAATTTTCTTTGGATAAATACCCAGAAGTGCAATTGCTGGGTCAAAATGTAGATCCATTTTTAATTTTTTGAGAAACCTCCAGACTGTTTTTCACAGCGACTGTACCAAAATGCAATCTCACCAACAATGTATGAGTGTTCCTTTTTCTCCGCATCCTCACCAACACTTGTTGCTCTCTGATTTATTGATGATAGCCATTTTGACAAGTGTGAGGTGATATCTGATTATGGCTTTAATTTGCATTTCTCTGATGATTAGTGACCTTGAGCATCTTTTCATATATCTGTTGTCCATCTGTATTTTGGAGAAGTATCTATTCAGGTTTTCTGCCCATTTTTTAATTGGATTGGTTGTTTTCTTATTGTTGAGTTGTAGGAGTTCTATATATATTTTAGATATTAACCTCTTATTAGATGTATCATTAGCGAGTATCTTCTCCCAATCAGTCAGTTGTCTTTTTGTTTTATTGATGGTTTGCTTTGCTATATAAAAACTTTTTAATGACCGAAGAACTTAAATAGACATATCTCCATAGAAGACATACAAATGGCCAATAAGCAAATGAAAAGATGCTCAACATCACTAATCATTAGGAAAATGAAAATCAAAACAATATTGATATATCACCTTGTACTCATTAGAAATGCTACTATTTAAAAAAAAACAACAACAGAAAATAACAAGTGATGATGAGCAGTTGGAGAAAGTGGAACCCAGGGTACTTTTTATAGGAATGTAAAATGGTATAAAATGGTATGAACACTGTGGGAAACAGTGTAGCAGTTCCTCAAAAAATTAAAAATAGAATTGTCACATGATTCAGCAATTCCACCTCTGGATATACACAGAAAAATTGAAAGCAGAGTCTCAAAGAGATATTTGTATACCCATATTCATATCAGCATTTTTCACAATAGCTAAAACATAGAGACAACCGAAGAGTTCATATATGAATGAATAGATAAGGAAAATGTGGTATATACATACAGTGGAGTATTATTCAGCTTTAAAAGAAAGGACATTTTGACATATACTACCACATAAATGAACTTCAAGAATATTATACTAGGTGAAATAAACCAGTCACAAAAAAGAAACAAATTGTATAATTTCAATCACATGAGATACTTAGAGTATTCAAAAATCATAGACACAAAAATGTTAAAGTATAGTGGGACATACATTAAGCAGTCAGATGTCAGATAGCCAGAAGAGTAGTCTGAGCTAGAAATAATCTTTAAACTCAGTAGGTTCCCAAATAATAATTGACTCCTCTATTTATTTGTATACCTATTTTCTCTATCTGTTTTCCAAATCCAATTCTTTTTTTTCCATTTCCAAATCCTAGTGATTCTACATCTAATTGCATATCAACAATTTCTCTTCATTTGGAATGTCAATCAGCCCTACTTTAGCTCTCCCTGGATTCCTAAAATGCTTCAGCAGGGACCTCCATGTCTTTCATTTTTCCTTTCTCCTCCTACCTTATCCTCGAAACTGCTCCCAGCATTATATTTTAAAAATACTGTTTTGCTTTTATTTCTCACCTTGTTGGTGTTATCAATGACTTTTCATCACTATCATAATAAAAATCCATATTTCTTGGCATAATCTGTTTACTTTTCCAGACTTATCTCTATCTTCTGTCCTCAAAGACAGAAGACTTGTAATTATCTTTCTTTCTCTTAACACAACATTTAGTAAAATTAAGCAATTAATAAATGTTTTTCAAATGAAATAATAAAAGAATAAGTATTTCCCTTAACACACAATATTATTTTGGACTCCTTGATCTTTTTCACAAGTCTAGAAAACCTTTACGCCCACACCACACTGCTACTCTATCTCTAACGTTTACCCATTTTTCCTTCCATATCCAGCTTAAGTGTCACTTCTGCCAATGTCTTCACTCACTCCGCCTTATCAAATAAAGTAAATAAATTCCTTCTCTCTAACCAATATAGTATTTTACCATGGTAATTGCTATTTCTCTCAGCAATGAGCAATTATAATTAATTTAACATATATTCTTTTTTAATGTGCTTGGTTAGAGAAGCTATTTCATTCAACTAATGCATTACCAAAGCTTGGCATAGAAATTAGCATGTAGTAACATGAAAGGGGTACAACAAATAGTTTTTTAATGAATAAAGAAAGAAAAGGATTAATTAAAATATAAGAAGTTTGATAAAGGTGTTTTCTGACCTATGTCATTATGGTATAGCTACTGTTTATATATTTACTATTATAATAAACATTTTCAAGTATTTATTAACATAGATATATAATTGACTTGTTTGTTACATTTTTAAGAAATAAAGAATAATTTCATAGAATTTTTGAAAAATATTTAGAAAATCTATAACAAGGAGAGTGAATACCAACAGAAAGGAATAAAAAACAAATAAAAAATATTTCTCAAACAGAAAAAAAATGACTCTAATTTTACCTAAATATAGAATTAAAACATACATTTTTTCAAATTAAAAAAATCTCAATTATGACTTCTACTGGCTATTTTTCTAAATTTATGCTTTTCTCATCTTGGAACAGATGTAGAAGTCTCAGTGTACTGTTTTTTGGTCTAAACACTAAAGTAGTTTGACTGATTTCTAGATGAAACACATTTAGCTAAGCTTTACCTCAGAATACAAATGCTTGCACAAAAGTTACTCTAATTGCTCATTCATCACAAATTAGTGGATAATAAGAAGTATTTGGGCCTGGGTATGCATTAGCTTTGCCTTGGGGAGTCCAAGATTTGATTTTAAACAGAACTCATTCCTTCAATGTAAGTCAAAATGTTCTTAAAACAAAGGAGAGAGAGGTATTTGTGGGGTTAAAAGGAAAAGAAGATAATAATGTCTGGCACATATTATTAATATATTAAATAATATATTAAATAAATATTTGCTAAGTAGTTCTGTTGATTATATGTGATTAAATAAAATAAAAATAAATCTATATTATTTCCTATTTACTGTTCCTTAGGTAACAGAGAGAATTTGAAAAGCAATCCTTACTCACCAAGGTTCTCTCTTTTTCCGTGTAGAAAGACTTTATTAACTCCTTCTCTGACAGATGAAGAGTATGAAATTAAACTTTATGAGAACAAATTGTTGCTTGTAGAAACTATGAAGTAAAATGTTACTTGAATTATTAAGAATATATATATTCATATATATCTATATATGTATGTGTGTGCGTATATTTATATATGTAACACATAAACATATGTAATACTTATATATCTCATAAGTTCCCCCCCTCAAATGATGAAAAAAGGAGAGAGTTGAGACAATGTCTATGAAGGGGTTAAAAAAGTTTAATCAGAGTTGAAGAAAGAATATTTTAGGGAGAGACTCCATGAACAAGCAGGAAAAAGAAGATCCCTCTCCTTGGGAGGCTCCTACAGCTGGAACATATATATGAGGCACTTTCACTATATCTAATGATCTTATCCAGTTGAGGAGACAAGACTTTCATCACCAACCCTCAGCTCTCAACCATGCCTGCCTTAAGATAAGTCAGCTTTGTAGGAACCACTTCCAGACTCTCTGAAGAGCATCCCCTACAAAGCTCCAGGAAGCTCCTCAGACGGTCTTGTGACCCTAGGATATTCGTTTCTTAATCACCTCTCTAAAAGCCTGAAGGGGAAGGAAATGTAATTCACCGTCCCCACTCTTCTGCTTCCTGTCTTCTTTGTTCCCATCATGAAGTTAATGAAGACACTAAAACAACATGTTGAGTCCCTGCTATAATTATTACCTTGTCTATAAATAGCCTTGGAATGATACAATCTGCCAGGGAGAAAATCTAAGGAAACATCAGTAGGCATCTATCAGAGCTTACTTTCCCCAATAGACAATTCCCCCTCAGTCTACAACTGATCACTACTGAATGTGAATGCCTTCTTTTGTTCTTTAACTTGATGAGTGCTCTTATTCTATAATTTATTGAGGGCTTTTGTTCCATAATTTATTGAGAAGGCTGACAGAGTAAAGGCCAGATTCCAAAATACAAGCTTTACATATGTTACTGCTGTTGATTTGCAGGAAAATTTTTAAATGAAGTTCTTTCATACCTAGGCCAAAGTTTTTCCTGATATTTATATTGCTATTATTCAGTGAACTGGGGCAAACCATTTCAGAGGTATTAATTTCATTTTTAAAATCCAAGATATTTTTCTTTCTAACATTAAATTGTGGATCTTCGAAAGATCCACAAACAGATCATAGAGATTATCACCAGCAGAAAAAAAAGAGTTAAAAAATGTAAACCCAGGAAACAAACAAGGTTTGATTTAAAAGTTATTTTGGTTATTTTCAAGCTTACATTTCAGTGCCAAGACAACTGTAAAAGGCATGAAGAAGAACGATTTTCGGTCGTCTGCAGACACCATTAAGTCGCTAACAACGAGGTGGCTTAATACCTAAAATGGCCAACGGCTGATGCAATCGAGACCTCACATTGCACCAGGAACCTTCTGGGCATGGAAAGACCCTAACCGTAGGAACAGAACAATGGAACACTACGCCCGGGACCAAAAAGCCTTTAAGAACAACTCCCTCACCCTCTTCCAGAGTGACTTCTCGGGCTCCTACCTGGACCAGTGAACCTCGCCTGCAGACCCCCAATAAAGCCTTGTCCAGTACTTCGCTTTGATACTCTGTGCTTTTTATTTGATTCCGACCAATCAAATGAGATAAATGGAGGGGTGTTATTTTTTTTTTTAATATTTTAATTCCATTCCTCAGATTTCTTCAAAAACACACCCCCTTTTTTTTCTAAACAACTTTATTTTATACTTTAATCATTGTTTCTCCTTGTAGCTTTCATTTTCTATTTCCACCTACAAATATTTGAGTTGATTAGGAGAAGATCAAAATTAGGCCCAGAAAAACTTATTAAAAAATAATAATGATTTCATGGGCATTAGATTTAGTTTCATTTATGCAAAGGCCAACTGAAATATTATCTAGATTTCCATGAAGTCAATTGTACTTAGTAACAAGAAAATTTTTATTGAATAAAAATAAGGTGACTTCATCAAAATGGCAGTGTAAGTCACAAATGGAAGCTGAAAGAGAACCAGGTAGTTAAACTTATATCAGACAAAACAGACTTTAAGTGAAACACTGTAAAAAGAGACAAAAAGTTTATATAATGATAAGGGGGTCAATTCGTCAAGAGAATATAACAATTTTAAATATATAGGCACTCAATATTGAAGCACCTAAATATATCAAACAAATACTAACAGATTTAAAGAGAGAAATAAACAACAATACAATAATAATAAAGAGCTTTAATATTCTACTTTCAACAATATATAAATCATCCAGACAAAATACAATAAGGAAACATTAGACTTGAAGTAGTTATGCTCTACATAATGACACTTTGTCAATAATAAACTACATGCACAATAGTTATTCTGTAAGATTACAAAGCAGATAAAAAATTCCTCTCGCCTGGTGACGTTGTAGCCATTGTAATGCTGGAGTGCAACACACTACACAAATACTTATCACTGTGTTACTATTGCCTACAGTATTCAGTATAGTAACATGCTATACACGTTTGTAGCTAAAGCTGTGGAGAAATGGATTCTATCACCCCAAAACATGTCTATTTGGCATAAAGATTATTTTAGGCTGGTTAAATTAAGACACAGCAGACATTCAAAAAGTTCTGAAAGCCAAGTAGGAAGACACCCTTTAAATGGAGGTTTCCCTCACAAATCCCTTTGTAAAAGGCATTTACATTTGTGAGGGAAACCTCCATTTAAAGGGTGTCCTACTTTCTGCACCAGAAAGAGAGAGATAACCTTATCTTTAGACTAAACGCTTATCCATGCAAAAGGAAATGACTTTAATCTGCTTAACAACCTTACCTTCATTCACTGTGCTTTTCCTGGTAACCTCCCATAGCTGATGCCCCCAACCATCAACATCTTCTTTTGTCCTCAGCTGAAGACAGCACTTAAAGTGGTAACTTCTGCCATTTTGTCATTTCTTGGTTTTCCTGGGTCTCTCCCATGTATACAGGAGACATATATTTTATTAAACTTTTGTTTTCCCCCTGATAATCTGTCTTTTATTACAGGAATCACTCAGTCAAGACCCCAGAAAGACAGAGAGAAAATTATTTTTTCTCCCTTACAGAGCAATGAGCTATATAGCATATGGCCTAGGTATGTAGTAGGCTATACCATCTGGGTTGTGTAAGTGCACTCTGTGATGTTCACACACTGCCTAATGACACATTTCTCAGAAAGTATCTACTATGTTAAGTGGAACATGATTTCATACTTTAGACCTAACAGATATACGAAGAGCATTCTATCTAATATCAGTAGAATACACTCTTCTGAAGTATAGAAGGAACATTCTCTAAATTAGAATCATATGTTAAGTCACAAAAGAAGTCTTAGCAAATATAAGAAGATTGAAATCTTACCAAGTACCTTGCTTATCACAATAATATAAAACCAGTAACCAATAACAAGAGAAAGACTAAAAAATTCTCAAATATAGGGACATTAAACAACATACTATTGAACAACTAATGAGTCAAAGAAAAACTCAAAAGAAAAATTTTTTTTGAATCTTGAAACTAATATGAAAACAGCATGCTAAAACTTTGGAATGTAGAACAAGCAGTTCTAAGAGGGAAGTTTATAGCAATAAACACTTACAATAAGAAAAAAGAAAGATTTTAAATAACAACTTTACACCTAAAGGAACTAGAAAAAATAAAATATACGAAGCCCAAAATTGAGAAGGAAGGAAATAACAAAGATCAAAAAAGAAGTAAGTGAATAAGAGGCCAGGAAAATAACAGAAAAGATCAACAAAACAAAAAGCTGGGTTTTTGAGAAGATAAAATTGACAAACATTCAGCTGGACTAACTAAGAAATAAAGGAAGAAGCACACTTTACATCTAAGATCAGGAACAAGACAAGGATGCTTATTCCTGCCACTTTTTAATAAATAAAAAAATAAAGACAAATAAATAAAAGTCATCCACAATGAAAAAGAAGAAGTAAAATTGTCACTATTTGCTGATGACATGATTTTATATATAGAAAACTCTAAAGAGACAACCAAAAAACTATTATAAAAAATAGAAAATACAGTAAAATTTTAGGGTACAAAATCAATATACAAAAATCTGTTCCACTTCTATACACTAGCAACAAACAATCTGTTCCACTTCTATACACTAGCAACAAACTATCAAAAAGAGAAATAAAGAAAACAATTCCATTAACAATCACAAGAAAAATAAAATACCTAGAAATAAATTTAACCAAGGAGGTCAAAGCCTTGGAAACTGAAAACTATGAGACATTGCTAAAAGAAACTGAAAAAGACACAGAGAAATGGAAAGATATTTTTGTGCTCATGAATTAGAAAAACTGATATTGTTTAAATGTCCAAATTACCCAAAGCTACCTACAGATTCAAGGCAATTCCTACCAAAACCCCAATAGAATTTTTTTAAAGAAACGGAACACAAAATTCTAAAAATAATATGAAATCCCATATAACTCAAGAAATCCTGAGAAAAAAGAACAAAGCCTGAGGTATCATTCTCTTTGAGTTCAATCTATACTACAAAGTACAGTAATCAAAACAATATTATATTGGGAGAAAAACAGACATTCAGGCCAATGGGACAGAATTGAGAACACAGAAATAAACTCAAACATATATGAACAGTTAGTTTTATGACAAAGGAGCCCAAAACATACAATGGAAAAAAGGAATGTCTCTTTAATAAATGGTGTTGAGAAAAACAAATAGCCACATGCAAAAGAATGAAATTAGACTGTCTTAGATCATCCACAAAAATTAAGTCAAAAAGGATAAAAGACTTGAATGTAAGACCTGAATCATAAAATGCATAGAAGAAAACATAGACACTGTGATCTTGGGCATCAGTCTTAGCTACATTTTTGTAGATTTGATTTAATGATAAAAAAAAAAAAAAAAACAAAAAATAAGCAAATGGAACTACATCAAAAAAAGATGTTTGTGCATAGCAAAAATTATCAACAAAACAAAAAGACAACCAAACAAATAAGAGAAGATATTTGCAAATGATATTTCCAATAAGAGGTTAATTTCCAAAATATATAAAAAACTCATACAATTTAACAACAAAAAGATATGATTGAAAATAGACAGAGGTTATGAATAGACACTTTTCCAAGGAAGACATACAGATGACCAATAAGCACATAAAAAGATGTTTAATATTACTGGTTATGGATATGAAAACCAAAACCACAATGAGATATCACCTCACACCTGTGAGAATGACTATTATCAAAAAGACAAGAAATAACAAGTATTGAAGAGGAGGATGTGGAGAAAAGAGAAATTTTGTACACTGTTGGGTGAGATTGTAAATTGGTGCAGCCACTATGGAAAACAGTATGGAGACTCCTTTAAAAATTAAGAATAAAACTACCATATGATCCAACTATTCTACTCCTAGGTATTTACCCAAAGAATACGAAAAAACTAATTCGAAAAGATATATGCACCCCTATGTTCATTGCAGCATTATAACAATAGCCAAGAAATGGAAACAAACTAAGTGTTCATAAATACGTGAATGGATAAAGAAGATGTGGTAGATATATACAATAGAACATTACTCAGATATAAAAAAGAATGAAATCTTGCCATTTGTGACAATATGGATGGACCTTGAGGATATTATGTTACATTAAATAAGTCAGAAAAAAACAAAAATTGTATGATATCACTCATATATAAAATATAAAACAAAACCAAAAAAGATAAAAGAAAAACTAACTCATAGATACCAGAGGGGAAGCGGGGGAGAGGATGAATGGGTAAAGGGAGTCAAATATAATGGTAACAGATGAAAACTAGACTTCTGTCTAGTTTCTGTACCAGGACGCTTTTAAATAAAGTAAAATAAAATCTCTAATAGCTCTTAACCACATACAGCTAGAGATATTTTCATCTTAGTGGATTGACAAAGATCATAAAATTTTATTTAAAAAAAAATTCTGGCAAGTATATGGAAAAAGAGGAATTTTTACGCATTACCAGAGGTAGTATAAATTTAAACAGCCTCTAAGGAGGGTGATTTAGACAGCAGTTCAAATTTAAAATGAAGATGCCCTTTGACCCAGAAAAATCACTTTTATAAATACAACCTGATTTGTATTAGGAACTTATATATGCAAAAAGTTAATCACTTTAGCATGTTTATAAGACCAAAAGAGTGAAACAACCTAAACATCTATTACCAAGGGTCTAGCAAAATAAATTGTGGGTATGTATCTATGCAATAGAATAGTTGTTTACTATTTAAAAGAATAAGATATATCTAAGTGCACTGTTACAGTGAAAAATTAAGGTGCAGAGCATTGTGTTTATTCTGCTAATGTATTTCCACATAGCACATATACCTCCTTGTTTGTATGTGAAATTGAATATCTCCACTAAACTATACATGAAATTGGTACCAGTGATTTCCTCTTGGGAAGAGAATTAGGTAGCTACAGAGAAAAAGTAGGAACAGTTACTGTTCGTTGTATATGGTTTTGAATATCTTTATTTTTATAATATTCATTCGATTTTTAAAATGCATCAAAACTGTAAAAATCAGCACCCTACCTCATACTTGAAAGGATTATGGATTGTTTTTCAGACACAACCCCTTTAAGAGGAGGATAATACCCAAGGCAGGAAATGACAAATTGGCTTGTTAAAGTAGTATCTTGAGTTACACACACTCAGCTACTGTGCCTGACTAGTTCCATTATTGGCTGACCTTCTTTCAGCTCTCCTGGGGAAAGAACAGACACAAAAGGGTAGAGAGACAATCAGGAATTTAAGATGCTTTGATATAACCTGGCAGAGACATGGGGTCAACATTTGGGTATAAAAGCTAACAGTTATTGATGACTCACTGTGCTTCAGATCTAAGAGCTTTATATGTTGTTATGGACTGAATTTTTATGCTCCCTCCCCAATTCATACACTAAAATCTTAATCTGCAATATGATGGTATAGGAGGTGAGAACTTTAGAAGGTAATTTATCCATAAGGATGGAGCTCTCATGAATGGGATTAGTGCCCTTATAGGAGACATGAGAGTTTGCCCTCCTTCTGATTTCTATATGAGAATACAAGAAGACAGCCATCTTGTGAACAAGGAAAGAGGTCCTCATCAGACAGTGGATGTGCTAGTACTCTGACCTTGAACTTTACAACCTCCAGAAGATACACCTTTCACAAATACTGTGAGAAAAAAAAAAGTTTATTGTTTAAGCTATTCAGTACATGGTATTCTGTTATAGCAACCAAAATTGACGGAGACATTGTATATGAATTAAGTCAGGCCTCATAATAATCCCTTGTCTTTGATATCATCATTAAATTCATTTTTATGCACTAACTCATTTAATCCTCAAAATAAACTTACAAGTTTTGTGCTACTATTTAACTCACTTTTCACATAAAAACAAACAAACAAACAAAAAAACTGAAGCATATAGAGGTTAAGAAAATATCCCAAGTCCATGTAAGCTGTTGAGGGCTATAGCCAGGGTTTAATTTGAGGCAGTTTCTAATCTGAGTTCAGAGAAGACATCTAAGACAGAGAAAGGCACTGTGGAGTCAGTTGATAGATGGTATCATAGTAATGGATGACACAGTCTAAAGAGAGCATATTGTTAAAGGAGAATGCAAGTCCCCCTTTTTGGAATGCTGACAAGGTTGGTTAAAGGAGCAGGATCCAGAAAAAGTGGCTAAGGAAGAAAAATTTTAAAAGTGGGAAGAAAATTCAGGGATTTGGTGCCCTGTAACCCTCTCCAATGTCATTGGGAGTGTATTAAGAGTGGTCAGCTTTGATTAACATTTCTTAAAAAAGGAAAACATCAGAGAAAAAAGAAAGGCAAAGGAAAAAATGCATGAAAGTATAATCAAATCAAATATGATTAACATTATGTGGGGTGGGGGGCAAGGGGTGGAATCTCAAGTCTCAAAGTAATGAGTTAGAGTCTTTATTTTTCAGAAGAATAGCTTTACATCTAGGATAGATTTGGTAACCACATTTTTATAAAAATGATTAAAGTTATGGGGAAACTAAATTGAAAGGTATTTAAAAATCTCCAAAGCACAGAGTGGCCATCATCATATGGGGAATGATGAGTGTGAGCCCCTTGAGAGAAGGATTTTTTCTTTAATTCCCAGAACCTGTAACACAGTAGACACTCAAAAAGGGTTCAATACATTGAAGATAACACAGAAAGATTCATTTAGAAGGTAAATAATTTTGAGGAAACTATATTATCTTACTTTTACTCCTTATGTCATTAAACTTGCCAAATTTGCAGTCTCAGAGTTAAACTAATTTTACAAAGTTTTTCTCACTTGCTTTTTCCTAATGCCATACCAGTCAAATAAAATAAACCTTCAGTTCTGCTAACACTGCTCGAACCATTAAGTTTAGGTCTTATTTACAGGACAGAGTTCAACCTTGGAAAATGTTTTATTACCACATCATGTAGTAGCAAACGTGCAGAGCTCATATGTAGACCTATAAAATTCAGATTTGTAAGGGGAAAATGTAGATTTAAATTATAACAGCCTAATTAAATTCAAGACTTGTATTCAACAACACAGAAAGAAGCAATCCTTTCTTATAAAAAGTTTATTTGGAAACCACAAGTAAGTATAAATTATCACAATGTTTTTTAAATGGAAATTTTGAGTCTAAGTGAGATAATGCCATTTCTAATGTTTCTTAAGAAGAGAAACATTTACTGATTTTCCACCAAATGTTTTCATTAGGGTCAAGAGAAGCTTAGATTTTTTTTTTTAACCTGTCTTTTTTCTTAAAATTTTTGGGAAAAAAAATGTCTAATACAAGACTACCAAGAATTTTGCAAAAGACTTTTTCTACCAATGTTTAAAGAATTTCCAAGTAACCTTTATATTTTCATAAAATTTGATACCTTTTGGGGAGGGCACTAGGAAAAAGGAAGTGGCAGGATGAAGAAAACTAATGAAAACAAATGAACTAAATCAGTGCTTAACCCATCTCCGAGTTGTCAGGTTGAGATGAGCGCCCCTACAGAGTCTGCAAGAACCTAGTGTCTGAGTCAGTCCTTAACATACCACATGTGCCCAAGAGAAGAGAAAGAAAATAATAAATATTTATGAAGAAATAGAAAAATGTGTAATTGGTCATTTTTTCCCCAGAGTAATGATTCTAGTAAAGACAGCAAATAAAGTTGGTATTTTTCCCCCCTTTACTCCTCTCCTTGAGGCCCACTGAAAATATCAAAGCAATGAAAAATAGAAAAGGAAACATCATCTTCAATAAATCAAGGAAATAGCCATGTTTTCAGTGTAAGACTTCGGACACACACCTGCCAAATAGTGAAACATAATGAAAGGAAATCTGTGCCCCATCAGACTTGGAGCAGGACACAGCTCTCTCCCCAAATGGGTGTCATTGCCCTAATAAGACAGATCCAACAATTCCATAACAGGAAAATGAGTGATAAAGGCATGGTCAGAACATGCTGACACTGCAGAACATGGAGCAGAGCCAAAAGAGAAATCATACTGAAACACAATTTTTGTGCTTTCCAGATGAGCCTCCCAGCTGAGGAAGATGGATGGAGGAGAAGGAAGGTAGAGTGGAGTGAAAATAAGAGAACATATGGAGAGCATGCAACTTAGATAACATTTGCTGTAAGGACACCAACCTCTTAAATGGGAAGTTGCACCTTCAGTGTAAAGGAAGTAAAATATTTCATGATAGGGTATTTACAACTACACATCTAACTAGAAACTAAGAACTGGTTTTATAATTTTTTATAAATGCATAAAAACATTAACAGCTCAACAGTAGAATAGGCTAACTTGTGAGTGGGCCCTGGAGAGTAGTGCTTTTCAAGGCTATGAGAATATTTTTCTGATATAAGGGAATTTGGGGTAATAGCTAAGAATAAAACATAAATAGAGTGGCCAGCTCATTCTCATTTTCCCAGAACTGCCAGGTTTTAGCTCCAAGAGTCTTGCATCCTGAGAAACTCCTCAGTCTTGGCAAATGAGGATGGTTGGCCATCCTGAGAAGGAACCACCACTCCTCCAAGATTCCTCAGTGAAGAGGATCCTAAGGATAGTATTCTGACTTTAGTTTGGAAACTGCGATGGAGAAGAGCAATTAAACAAGAGAATGTGGTTTAGGAAGCGATGAGATTCAAGTAAATAACCAAAAACGTCAAGGTTGCAGGAATCTGTCACCACACTAAGCCCTTTAATTTACCCACTGGTAGGCAGTTTGGGCCCAAGAAGACTCATACTTGTAGTACAATGATTAGTTTATTTTTTAAAAGTTTTAAAAATGTGATCCTATTGCTGAAAAGAGTAACAAAGACATAAGAAACCATAGAAGGCTTCTTTTGTCAGACTGGATTCAAAAAAGGCAGCTGCTACGTTCCTATGTGATGGCAGAGGAAATTTTGGCTGTGAAAGCAGTGAGTTTTATGGAAAACATCCAAAAACACTGTGCCACATGTGATTAATTTTATTGTTCCATTAGCTGCCTCTCTAGAACTCTCCTCTGGAGAAGTATTAGTCACCATTAAATAAAACCCCGCTGCTCCTCCCCTGCTGTGCACAATATGGAGCCACTCACATGACTGACAGGCCATGCTGGCATTCATGCACAACCGAGGGTTCAGTGAAAATTGAAAGCCACAAATATAACCAATGAAGCCCACATCAGCACTTGGCAATCCAAGAAGAAAGGATTGTTCAGTGAGCTCTGGGTTGAGGATCGACAGTGGCAATGAGAAAGGGTTTGAGGAGTTACTTGGAAGGAGATTGACTACCGGGTCCAGGCTAGAGAGGGAAGGACATGAGTGAGATGAGAAATTGGGAGTGCAAGTAACAATCAAGGCCACAATGTGATGCAAGAGCAAGTTAACTGGGTCAAAAGTTGTGATCAAAGGATGAAATGTCAAAATTCAAGGTTTCAGAGATAAAACAATTACAATTGATTAAAGGTCCAGAGTATTAGCAGAAAGGTGGGTCACTAAATTTGAGTGAGGAAAAATGTCCTTGAAGTAGATGACTACAGGAATTCCTAAGGGACTAATGAAGACACTGAATTTTGCCCAGAATTATGTCAAAAGGCACAGTGAGCCATGAAGAACTTCATGGGATCTTCTAAAGAACAACTAAAAGAGTCACAAATTTTCACTATGGTTCATAACTCTTCTTAAAGTAACACTTAGCTTCGTGTTAGGGGGAAAAAAGACAGATATTCCTGGAACCTAAATCTGGGGGTATTGTAACCTACACATTACAAAATGCAGTACGCAGAAAAGTGCATGAAATATTATTAAAACACTGAATAATTACTGCAACTCAATGTGCAAGATCTTCTGGCTTTGGGATGATTGAGCAAAGGCGTCAGGAATTGATAGAATAGCCAAAGAATCACTTAACTGCTTAAATATCAACAAATCTGATCCTGAAGTGAAGCCAGTTACTTCAGCCACAGGGTAAAAGGAAATTTATGGGGAAAAAAAGACTAAATGATGACCATATGAACAGCTTGGAAGCAAAAGGCAGAATTATAATCGTTGATGTGTGTGAGTGCCTATGTGCATGTGTGTGCCTGTGTGGTGTTGTTCTACAGTTATCAACACAAATTGGAGGTGGGATGAGAAGAAATTCACTTCATTTAGACTTGGCTCTTTCACCTTTCAGTCTGTTTATGACTGGATGTCCAAGTAGCTAAGTCTTCTCAAGTTTTGTACCACTTACCTTGTTCATATCTCTCTTTATATCCTCTCTTTTATATCCTCTTTATATCCTGTAAATATTAACCAAAAATTGAAGACATTAAAAGAGGACTTTTTCCAAAAACTAAGAATCACTGTAAGTATTTTCAAGAAGTTTGTCTTAATAAGAATAGCAAATATAGATTTACTGTGTGCCAACCTCTATTCATATTCATCAACTTATCTAATCCTCACAATAACTCATAAAGCAGATATTATCATTACCCTTATATCAGTATGAAAACCAGGCATGGAGAGGTTAAGTAACTTGTACAAAATAGAGCCTTGATTTGAACCTGGGCAGTCAGGCTCCAGGGACCCTATTATTAACCATTAAATCAGTGGTCTTCAAAGCATGGTCCTCAGACCAGCAGCAGCAGCATCTGGGAATTTAGAAATTCAAATTCCTGGGCACCACCTCAGACCTACTGAATTAGAAACTTTGGAGGTGGGGCCTAGGAATTGTGTTTCAACAAGGTCTCCAGGAAACCCTAATACAAGTTCAGTTACGCTGCTGAGAACCACAGTAGCATACCTACCCTGCCTTGAAGTAACACGTGGGAAAAGCGTGCATTGCTAACAAAGGCCATGCTGATAGTTTCTCCACCCATATTTGAAGGGCAGAATAACTGTTGTTGCAGAATTTTTATATTAAATTTTTCACCCTTGGGGCCTGAATTCTGCTAAAAGGAATTCACTTAAGAACCCACAAAAGGGTAATGTTTGTGTCACAAGTTGTCAGTAAATGGACTAGAGTTTAAAAAGTATACTTCCTCTTTGTCTGGCATGGTTTCCATATCTGCCCATTTTCAATTTCAATTGGAACGGTTGCAACCAATAAGTATGTTTTAAATCACAGAGTTTGTTCCAGGTAAAAAGTCACACAACTTTTTCAGCATAGCAATTATAGACACAGCCAAGTCCATCTGGCAGAACATCTGCAGTGTAACCCCAGGTGACACTGCCAGATTATTTCTATTCACTATAAAAAAAAAGTGAGTCTCCATCATTTTCAGAGTTTCAACAATGTCTTTCCAAATCAAATTAAGAGATACAATGTCATTGCCTCTGGTTAAGTTTCTATATTTAATTTTTTGTAATTGTTGTTCAAATACTATATCTGCATATATTGGGAGGAAGTAAACCAGCATGTCAACAGTGTCTGTCTCTGGCAAGTGAGATTATGAGAGTATTGTTTTCTTTTTATACTTTTCTATCTCATCTCTTCTCTATACTGAACTCCAGGCTCATATATCTAACTGCCCACTCAACAGTTATTTAAATATCTGATAAGCAACTAAAATGTAAAATGTAAAAAAACAACCATTTAGTTCCTAGCCCTTTTTAAAAAAATCTTTCCACTTTCTTTTTCATCTCAGTTACAAAGAAAACAAAACAAAAAACCATTTATCAAGTGGTAAATGCTTGTGCCAAATCTTGTGGTTGGCTCCTTGGTGGTTCCCTTGTTCTAACCCTTGCCCCCTACCTAAGTCTATAGTCCATGGAGTAGCCAGAGTGACCTCTTTTAAATGAGTCAGATCATGTTCTACTGATCAAAACTTTATATTTGATTCCAAGAACTGTAAAGAGTCTGAGTTTTGATTTTACTCTATTCACAAGTTAATAAATTAGCCCGTTACTGTTTCATAGGTGTTGGTAGAAGACACAAGACTCTTGGGTCCAAAACAAAGATTTTATCTTTAACAGCCTGGCGAGCAGCATGAACATCAGCATATTTACATCGATTTCTCATATCCTCCAAGTTCTATGAGGAAATGATTATGTGCATATACAACGTGTCGAATCACAGGAGAACTCTGAGCTTGAGAAAGCCACTATTTTATAGCAAGCACTAAACAAGCTTGCTCTTAATCCTGGAGGAAGATATCACTTCATCCCTCAAGGCTGCTCATTACAAACCTGACTCTGACAAATGGCCCAGGTAAAGAGGGGTCAGGACCTTGCATTCTTGGTATATTTAGCAAGACATGTAGGAGTGCAAGAGATTCATGTAAGACAGTTTCTCCCAATAATAGCTTCTCATGTTGATCAGAATATAAAAGCCAAGGCCTTTATAATGATCTACGAGGCTCTATAGATACTATAGTATCCACTTTTCTCCATTCCCATTTCTTTTCATCTTTATCTCCTGTCACTCTACTCATCATTCACCCTACCTTAGTCATACCAGCTTCTATGCTATTGCTCACACATGCCAGGACTGTTCTGTTTAAATGCTCTTCCTTCAGATATTCCCAGGATCTTGTTTAAAGGTCACTTTCTCAGCCTTTCCTGACCACCATATTTAAAACTTCTCATTTTAAACTTCATGGCATTCCATATCCCCCTCCTTAACTTTTTCTGCTTTGCACCATCACCATCTGACATACCATGACATACTATATATATGTGTGCATATATATTATATATGTTATATATACATGTAACATAAAATATACATATATAAGTATGTCTCTCTCCTCCAAGAGGAAAGGGACTTTATTTGTTGACTGCTGAATCACTAGTGTCTAAAACCAGTAGTACAGCTCACAGTAGGTGCTCAATAAATAGTTGTTGAATAAATTAATGTTTTTAAGCTATTCAAGTTTTCTAAAATAATCACTTTTATAATCTTAAAAAAAATATTAGTTTCCATATGCAAGAATTTCCTTAACGCAGCAAGTTGTTTATAGCAACTTATCAGACCCAACTATGACCCTGACCAAAGTAATAATAGCTAATAAACTACTTATCAAGGATTTTCTATATGTTAGGCACTTTAAACATTCGCTCATACAAGTTTCACAACATTTTTGTCAGACATTATTTTCATTTTACCTATGAGAAAACTGAGGCTCAGTCAAGTAACTTGTTCAAGATCATTGAGCTTATAAGTATCAAAATGAAGATTATGAACACGGGTAAATAAAGAAGGTACCTGCTTGAGGTCCCTTGCTTTGAGATGACTTCCTCAAAGTTTTCTAAGTTCTCCCCAAGTGCCTGGGACCAATCGGGTCCTACAGTGTAGACTGGGAAAGATGCCTTGAACCTAGATTGAGAACCATGTGGGTTCTGAACCCCATTTCTTTTTCTCCAAATGTTCTCCAATTCTCTGTTTTGTGTTTGGGTCATCTAGATCCTGAGAAGCTTCAGAAATCACTTATAGTTTCCAAGAAAATGCCCCGGACATGAGTTCCAGAACAGTGGCCTAGAGAATAGATCATTCCTGCTGAGTATTTCTTTCATGGGATCTTGTGAAAACAGGCCAACTGAATAGCTGACTTGGATGATTCATATTTCACTCATGGTACAAGTCCTGGGTTCAGGGCCACTGAGAGTTTATTGCCAACAATTGGCCTTGAGCCACATGTGATCCCTTGCATTGTATCTTGTCTATGTTTCAATCATGGTGCCACTTATTGTTTACAATACTTAAAAACAGTGGGGGTAGTGGCTCTGTACCTTGTGTGCCATCACTGGCACCCCATCACTGGCATCCCATCACATAATCAGGGTTCACATCTTGCATTTGGATGTAAGAAGATCTAGAGATGACAGCTTCACAATATCAATGGCTCTTCTCAACATTGAACTGGCTTAACTCTGACTGGTGTGGTGATAGTGTTCTCTCTTGGCTCAGTTTTAATTCATGCCAGTTAAGTAATGAATGTTTCTTGTGCAAATGGAACCATTTTTTTTGTACTGGCCTGGGACTCTCTTCTCTCCTCCCTGGTGGTGGCAGCATTGATCATATTCTCAGAAGTCATTGCAACTTAACAAGTTAAAGAGAAAATATGGTTGAATGATTTGTTGCTCTAATTTATGCTATAAAATTTCAACCAGTAAATTTAACATGAGCAGAAAATGAATTATTATTATTAACCAATGTCACCCCCAACAAATTTAATTTAAAAAAACTAATTTAAAATTAAACTATGGAATTACACTCTAAAGGGACTGTGCAGAATAAGAACTAAGCTGAAAGTCAGCACCTACCATGGAAGGCCAGAGTAAGAAGCAGAGCTGAAAACCAGAGGACTAATCAAAGGTCTATAAAAAGGAACAGCATTGCACCAGTACACACACACACACACACACACACACACACACACACACACACACACGAGAGAGAAAGAGAGAGAGAGAGAGAGACTTCTGAGGAAAAAACAAGTTGTTCTACTCTAAAAAAATTGAAATAGTAATAAGGTGAGAGCAAAGTTTTCTAATGGAGTATTAGAGCCTCAGAAAAAGCCGTCTCAGTTCTGGGGATCCTAGAGACCCCTCCTAACAGCCAGCTAACTGTTCACCCTAAACTGAAGACTACTAGTTAACCTCAACTTTTTCCATATATCAGGGTCCTTACAGATTTCACAGATAGGGTTGGGGAGAGATCACACTGTACATTCAACAGAAGAAACACATACCACCCTACTAGTACTTGATTAGTGAATAAAAATGGACAACCAGAAAAAAAAAATGAATTACTGTCCTCACATTTCTCTGTATACTCTTGTTAAGACTTGTATTTGTCCTCATTACAAATACTTATGTGGCACTGAACAGAACAGAATAATGATGTTTGAGTCACTAGAAGCCAATATTTTCAGGTGTCATGATGGATGATGCAGTATCATGAGAACTGATGTGACCAGCAATTAAATAGTAAATCATTTTAAGAAACTGAAGAAGTAAGATGATCTCTATTGTTTCACTACAAACAGGTCCCAAAGAGCCACAGCATTGTAACCACAGTGTTGTTACCTTTTTCTAATGGTGAGAGAATAAACATGAAAAGATGGTTCCCAGAACAGAGCAAGCAGAGACATTGCCTAAACACATTTAAAAACCTTCTGGGGCCAACCTTTTATTTAATATTCAAATAAAATATCAGCACCAGCTAGCTACCATCCTTTTTGTCATCGATCACTCTTCTTTAACATATTTGTAAGAACAGTGTTTTATCTTTGTATTGCTGCTTCCTGTTGCTTTGGTGAGACTTCCACAACAATAAATAGTATGACTGCAATTTTAGAGCACTATGTACCTTCCTCTGTTACTCCCCTCCTAACCTCAAATAAATAGCAGCTAATTTCCTGATCCGTACATCCCTGCTGGCCAGTAGCTCTCAATTTGTCCCCAAATGACCGTTTTCCTTTATTCTACACCGTTTAGCAAACTTTTCTTTTCCCCATATTCTCATTCTGCAAATAAAAAGCTAAAGCAGAAGCAGAAATTTGATTACTTTCTAACTATTCTAAGCTAGTGTTTCTTGAAGTGTAATCTTCAGATTACCTTCATAAAATCGTTATAATACTTTTAAAATGCTGGTTGTTTCCTAGGCCCCACCCAGATCTAGTGAATCAGCCCTCTTTGGAACATGGCCCAGGTTACATACTTTTAACCAGCTAGGGTGAATCTTTGTGAATGCTAAAGCTTGAGACCACTGACAGCCACTAGGAGGAAAAAAAATAGCAAAACATTTGCCAGTACAATCAAACATTATGATATATAGAGTCAAGTACAAAAGCTACTGCCACCATCCAGTGTTGCTCCAGCTGATGACACGAAGGCAGCTGATAAACACAATTCTGCTAAAAATAGCTGTGTGCTATGTTGTTATAGATAAAGTCTTGTGCACATGCTGCCTTGCAGCCTAGACTGTCTCTTGCTCTCTTGGTGTCTAATTTCTACATCCTTCTTAAGCAGATGCCTCAGGAAAATCTATCCTGGCTCCTCCTGCCTTTCTCTTCAGAGACCTGGTCTCCTTTGGGGCCACACTTTGTTTATATCTCTTTGTATAGTAGTAATCACACTGTATTTCTAATTCTTAATTCATAAGATGATCATTTCTTCAGAGCTATCTTTATACCGCAACAATTTATTCTAAATTTAATCCATAGTAAGTGCTCAATAAGTATTTGTTGAATTAATGAATAAACAAGATTAATTCATCATATATTCATTAATTTAACAACATTAATTCATTGATAATAAACAATAATTAATGTTAATTAATAATATTTATTAATAATATTTATTAATATTAATTAATGGATTTATGAATAAACAATAAAAGTGAATTTATGGATTAATTAATGAATAAATCAATGTGAATTAACAAGTTAGTTAATAAATTAATTAATGTGAATTAATGAATTAATTAAAGTGAATTGATGAATTAATAAATAAACAAGAAAAGTGCAGCCCCAAATTTTATTAATTTCCTTATGGAAAACATGTGCTCTGTTCAAAGTCAAAGGAACTTTAATATAGGTCAGATCTTTTATAATTCTTTGGAAGTAACATTGACAATTAGGAGATGATGAAATGTTATTCTATAAATAAGGCTAAAAACATACGCTTGATGTCATTTAGTGTTTGGACTTCCAAGAACTAAAACTAGCCACATGTGGCATTTTAACTTAACATCTGCTATTTCAACCTGTTCAGCTGAGCTATTTGTGAAACATTCCAGTTTATTCCTTCAAAGTAATATGAGCAGGAGTAGGATTCCTTTGTCGAGAGCATTTAGGTTAGTCCATAGAGAGGCGGTTGTCTGTGGAAATCAGATGACTGATAGGAGCAGCTAGAGGAACCACAGGCAGGTGAAGAGAATAGCTTGATCCTCCTCTGACTTTTCCTCATGCTGATCTTCCGTCTCCTGAGCTGAGAACTCCTAGGGTGGCTGCCCGGCTCTCCTCCCCTAATGGTCCATTTCTCCCCTCCAGTCCACTCTCTTCCCAAGTCCCACCACAGTGGCCATCTTTAACTAAAGAGCATTTGGGGTTTAGATATCCTAATAATGAAGATGCTCTTTTAAATAAAATATTCTAAAAGAAATTGTCAAGGAAAAAAACTAAATCAAAAAAATACCAAAACTTAAAATAACTGAATTTTTTTCCATATGGAGTTAATGCTATCTTAGAATCCTTAGAATTTTCTTCTGAGTAATATACTTTCTTCAGAGAAGTTCAGCTCACTATCTTCCAAGGTCAAGTCAGGTTTCCTGGGAAAGCCTGACACTGTCCAAAGAAATTCTCCCTCAGCCATTTTTCTTCAGGCTTCACCTTTCACAGTTAGATATTCATTTGTTGTTATAAAACTTTCGTAGACTTGTTTGTTTATTACTTAAAAATCTCTAATAGCTTTTATATATCATGATCTAACAGAGATGCCTCAGAGTGGAGAAATTTGTCAGTTCTATTTCTAAGACCAAAAGACATTGATAAAGGTGGTAGGGGAGTGAGTAGAGGATGAAGATAAAAAGAAGTATCAGGGGCTACCTAGGCAACTGAATGTAGGAAATTAAAAGTCTTCAGGCTTATTTTATTACCTCATAATTTCCCACTGTTCAATCCTACTCAGAGTTTATGCAAAAAGCACAGCTTTTCACCATATGTTCTTTTATCCCCTTGGCTAGCAATTGCCCTCAAATATCAAAATGGTTTTGGTGTTCTCTAAGATGTTAATGCTCTCCAAAGATATTTTTTTATTAACTGCAGCCTGTGAGTCCAAGTTGGGATCAGAGACCTGAATGCATTCTGGGCATTCTGAGTGAATCCTGATTGTACTGGCAAAAGTATCAAAAGTGGCAGGAAGAAAAAGATGATGATACATCATTGATGTGATAAGTGAGCTTTTCATGTCACAAACTGTACACAGGTACAATTTTTTGCACAGTAATAAATTCTACCAATCATTATGTATTCACAAGCCGAGAAGGGCATTATGACTCAAAGATTCAGTTTTATCAAATTGTTACTAGTTCCAGCAAAGACTCCAGTGGAAGTGATTCAAATATGCACACGTCCTTATTCCTAAAATCTAAAATACATTCAGCAAATTAACACCTTGAAATATAACCTTGCTGCCCTTTAAAATCTTTTCCATTGTTCCTCTTCTCTCTTCCAACCCTCTGGTCCAGCACCAAATCCCTTTCTTCTGCCTCTTTTATTATCAGGGCTAGTGCTTTAACATTTTTTTACTATCCATGAATTATCTGACCAAAAAATGGGGTATGATTACAATTAAGTTCCTCTGAAACTATTTAAAAACACTGCACATATAATTTAATCATGTTAACAAATACTTGGAATATCTACCATCTTTAAGATATTACAAATGAAAGATACAAGAGCTTATGGTCTAGTGAGGAATTCACAGTGCAGAAGGGAATGATAGCCTGGAGACAGAGGAAGATAAAGCAATATAGTTTTCCCAATGAAAACCAAGGAGGGATATGCTATGTTTGTCCAAAAAGAGAAGTCCCCACAAAAGAGGGAGATAATGGCTTACTCAAATAATCACTGGTTTTGAACACCACTGTTTTGAATCATTATAAAAAATATTTATGAACTATATTCTTCTCTACATAGAACTTTTAACAAAACATTAAATGTCAGGCAGGGAGGTTACTTAAACTACTAAATAAAGACTATTTTATTTTTTCTATGTCCTGACATCAGTTAATAATGGATAACAGTTCTCTGAGAAGCAGTGTTCAAGTTAAATAGCACAAATTCCCAGCTCTGTCACTATGAATTTTGATTTGGGTACTCAATCTTTTTCTCAATGTTTTAGTTCTGCTCTCCTAATAATAATAACAAAAATGTTATATAGGTCTTTAGTGCAAATACCTAAATATTTAAATGCAGTTTCTGAAATAAACAAACAAAAAAATTACTATTTAGTCACAAATAATTTTGTTCTTTTGTTGTATTATAGAATCAATTTTCCTCTCTCTCACTCTATTATATAAACTGTAATTATATGCACAGGCAGATTAGCTTATAATCCTACTGAATAAAATTTCACTAACAAACTATTCACATATTCATGGATAATAAAGAATATTAGAGCACTACCCTTAGAAACAAAAAGGCAGAAGGAAGGAATCAATGTGTGTCTGAGGGTTGGAGGCAAGAACAGGAGGTATGAAAGGCCTTGAGTGAGGCAGCAAGGAAAAGTTTTCATAAGTCCCCTAACATTTTTTTCAAAGGTCATATTTTTACTAGACATTTCCTGTTTAAACCTGCCAAATAAAAATTTCAAGCTGCCCTCTACATAGAAGTGTTCTTGATTTGTGTGCCTAATATTTGCCTCTTCAAGGGCTCCCATAGTTATGATCACACCTACTCTCATGACACCACAGGAAGCTTGGCAGAGATTATTACCACCCACACACAACATTCCACCAGCAAACTAAATCCAGCCCAGGCTGTTTCCTTGGCACCCTGCCAACCAGTGGCAGAGCCCATTCTTAACTGAGATTTCATAATTCCAATCATTAGGCACTCTTAACTACAAGCTAATGGGGTGACCCTCTTCACCTTTTTTAATATGGCAATATTACCCACTTTATCACAAATAAAATGCCAAGTGTTTTTGCATGTACTCTCTTATATGCCTAGAAACTCACTGCAATTTAGGAAAGAGTATGCTTACTTTATGAATGAGGAAATAATGAGGCTGAGAGAGGTTAAGAGACTTGCCCTAAATCACACAGTTAGTGAACACCAGAGCCAAGATGCAAACCTTGGTGTATATTCAATGTACATCTAGAACACCTTCTGGAAACCAGTGTCACTACAGTCTTGCTCTCCACTAAAACTCCACAGCTTTCTGTCTGTGTCTCCTATATGGGATGAAGTCTGCAAACTTCCGCCCTTCCCCACCAGTCCACCACCAGTCCACAGTAAGGTTCTTAGGACCAGTGGTTGGCTTACTCTGTTTTTCCTACCTTCCCTAACCAAGAGCTGAGACACATTTTAAGTGATAGCACCACCCACCAAAAAGCCATCCCAAAGAAACCAAAGCCAGGCCTGTGACTCCAGCACTTCACTCCTGTTGAAAAGTAATAGGATGCATTTGAATTAGTTGAATATTCAGACTTCAGTAGGAAGTATACACAAATGGCCTCATTATTTGCCATTGAAGAGAAAAAAAGTGATGATTTTACATTTCCTTGAATGCCCACTCCCATCAAAGTCTTTGAGGTTGGCCTAACACTTAAGAAGGCAAAACCGAATATGACTAGACATCAGCAGAAACTTCTAGATGATGATATTTTCCAATCTTAATATTTGATAAAGAAAATTAAAGTAATTCATGGTTTCAAAAGCTCATTTATCACCTGAGGCTCTCTCAACCATCATTGAATAAGTTTAGTCTCTTCTGTAGCTCTAAGAGAAACACTGCTTTTCTTCCATTAATATTCATAGGTATCTACTGTTTTTCTTGGTAGCTCAGAACAGCAATACAAAGCCTCAGAGTTGGCAAATATTCATTATTTCAATATCCTTTTTCAAGGGAAGGAAATAGATTCAGGCTAACAGATAGTACTCTTCATCACAAAGTTTCAAATGATGAGTTTTAAAACAAAATGAAAAATTTTTATTGTTACTTGAAAAAATAAATAAGGGCACAGAACAGACAGCTTAAATCTTTCATTAGTCAGTTGAGGATATAGATTTGTCTCAAATGTCTAATTATGTTTAGGCACTAGAAACTCAGAATAATCTTTTGACGGGCTGACGTTTGGGCTGTAATTCACTTTCTCAGACAAGTAGGCCATCAAAATGAATTTCTAAGCTATATTAAATGAAGATGATGGAGTTTAAAAATCTAGTGAACCATTTAGCACTACTGTTCCCTAAATATCAAGATGTGCCAAATCCTCACTCTGGAAATATTACAGGTGAAAATCCCATCAATGGGTGTTCATGTCTGTCCTGGTACAAGGAATATGTAAGCTCTCATTCACTTGAACAATTCTCTTGGACAGAAGAAAACCAACTTCAAATGGTTTGGTAATTACCTCGAAGATATATTTGTCAATCAGCCTGAAGTTTTAGAAAAATATAGTGTTGTTGCTTTGTTCAAATGAGCAGAATCCTCTTCTCCCAGAAATCTGAAAGCCTGGTTTCCTCACATCTTTCAAGCCATTCCTTAAAATCCCCTTCCCAATGTCTAATTATGTTTAGGCACTTACCCCACCACCCTATTTAAAACTAAGATTTTCTCCAACCACTATCTATCTTTCTTCCCTATTTGCTTTTCTCCACAGCATGAATTATTATCTGTTGAACTACATATATTGCTATTTTATATATATATCTTCTCTGACTTCTTCAACTGAAATGCAAGCTCCATGAGGGCAGGATTGTTGTTTCTTTGTTTGTTTGTTTGTTTTCCCTCTTGTTTTCCCAGTACCTAGAATAATGTCTTTGGCAGATATAGGTACTCATTAAGTATTTATTGAGTGAATGAGTTAATGAATAAATAATCTAGATTAGGAATCTCATTAAAAGTAAAGTCATAAATTTAGAGATGCCAAGCGATAATAGTTTTTATTATAATTTTTATGGGCCAGAATTTATCATTAGTAAAACACATATTCCTTTCTAAAACATGTATATGCCTGCAGTCCACCCACTTGGGAAACAGTAAACACAATAGAATGTTTTCAGGAATCAAAACATGTTTTCTGAAACTTATCCTTTCTTATTTTAATCATTATCTCTCAAGCAGTTGCTAGAGGTGATGACTGGAGTATTCATATACATGGTGCTTTCTGTGTTGAAGCTTAAAAAGAGGAGCACCCACTAAGAACTAGGAAGAGTAGTATTTTTTGAGTAAGTGTAAGAAAATATCTGTAGAATGGAGAGAAAGTCACTCTAAAGTTCTGTGTCTAAGTTTCCCATGTTGTAAAGCCATTTCCCTATAAGGAAGAAGATGCTGTGAGAGCAAGAGTAAAGAGTGAAATAAAATCAATTTGAAAAATAAAAATACTAGACATCATTGCTGTTTTATACTTATTATTGACAATAAAGTCAGATACTTTGTCAGTATATTATGTTAACACTTAATTTAGAAAAATGTTGGACCATATTGAATACAAATACTTGAGAACATGTGGATAGATATGCTCCCATTGACTTTGTCTTGCTTGAAAAGAAGATGGAAAAGGCAATTTTGACTTTTCTATGGTTGGACTTCATGAAGATAAACTATCTAATTTACATATAACAAGAATGTAACTGGTCTTAAGCACCATCAAAATGAATGGTAAATAAACATAAATGTTAATTTAAGATTTAGTCCACTATTTATTTTACCTTAGTCACAAACAAATTATATAGTACAGATTTTTCTGTAAAAGTCCAGAAATGATAAGGATTTATCTATCTATCCATCCATCCTTGAATAAAAATTACCAAAGAATTATAAATTATAGTATATTTATGTCAAGAAATATGAGAGCTCACAATTCTAATAAATATGTTCACTATTGCCACACCATGGTGGAAATTTTAGCCAACTCTTTGACAGACAAATATTTTTGGTTTCCTGTTTTAAATGAAAAGGTTGGCTCCGAGAAACCTCAAAATCTGCTGGAGAGTAAAGAGCCCTGCCTTCCAGTTTGGTTCTGCTACTAACAAACTAGTTCATGTGGTTTTGTCCAATAGTATTCTCTGGAACTCAGTTTTCTTCCATGTTAAAGGAAGGGTATGAATTAAATATCATAGAAGCATCAGAGAATGTTAAAACTCAGGAGCTTTGGGGATCATTTCGTTAACATGTCTGCATTATAGAAGAAACAAAATCTGAAGTGCCTATATCTGTTGGATATGATAATTCTTTTTTCTAATTAAAAATTATCAGGGTGATAATTGTTTAATAAAATCACATGTTTCAAGTGTAAAATTCAACAATACGTCATAATATATATTGCATTGCGTGTTCACATCCAAAAGTTAGGTTTCCTTCAGTCACCAAATATTTCACCCCTTTTACACTAAATACCTTCCCACTCTCCCCTCCCTCTGGTAACCACAATCCACAGTCTGTGTCCACAAGTATCTATTTTTTTGTTGTGTTTATTTGTTGATTTCAGTTTTATACCCCACATATGAGTGAAATAATATGGTTTTCAATTTTTTCTGTCTGACTTATTTCATTTAGCATGATTATCACAACATCCATCCATGTTGTTGCAAATCATAGTATTTGTTATGGCTGAGTATCGTTCTATTGTGTGTGTGTGTGTGTGTGTGTGTGTGTGTGTGTGTGTGTATACACCACATCTTTTTTATCCAATCATCTCTTCTAGGACACCAGTTGATTCTATGTCATGGATCTAGCAATCCTTTTCTAGGCATTTACCCAAAAAACCTGAAAACATTTATTCTCAAAGATATATGCACCCCAATGTTCATAGCAACATTATTCATGGTGGCCAGGACATGGATATAATTCTATTACTATTCATTTTTTTATAGTAACTTCTCACTCTCTCCCAAAAAATTAAATTAAGCTTAAAAAAATGACAAAAGATATTATTCAAAATAAGTAAGATATGTTGAGTACATTTCTGACCTATGACTAACAATGTTGTTCTTCATCATTCTCAAATTAGAATTATTTTTCACTTACCTCAGAATGTGAAATGTGTGGGGAGCCATTCTTATCAAGGCTCTCATACCTGAGATCTAGGCAACTTCACTTTGGGACAGGGTCTGCCTTGCCCTGTCCTATTTGATAGGATAGACAGCATAAAGTCAGTTGCCCTGACATGCCCTGACATGCCCTGACAAGCCCTCGGCCCCTTGAGCCATTTGCTCAAACTAATCTGACCTTGCAGCCCCCCTCCTCTCCCGGGACCCTTCTGCATTTTTTGGTCATATAAGGAAATGGAATGTTCTGCGGTTCGGTATCCAAGGCAACCGTGCTTATGCAAATCCTCCCCCTTTATATACTCTACCCCTACCTACAATAAACGAGACTTGATCAGAAAGCCTGTCTTGTCTCCATTCTTCACGTTTCTTGTCCCCCTTCTCTTTCAGTGCTTGGGACCCCCGTTGACTGTCCCGCGGGTCGGGACAGAAATGGTTATATATTAAAATGTAATTACATATTTTATGTATTCTATTAATTCTTCTTGGAAAGCAAGAGGTGATGACAACATTTATTGAGCCTCCACTATTTGGGAAGCATTTTACATTAATTATCTTATTTAGTCTTTAAACCAATGGTAACTGTCATTATTTCCATTTTATAAATTCGGTATCCAGGGATTTAAATAATTTATCTTAAGATAGATTACCAAGTAAGTAAATTGCAAAGCTGAGGTTCAATGTCAAGTCTTATTGGCCTCAAAACTTAGGGACTTTTCACTGTTCCACATAGCCTGACTAAAAGGAGAATATTTTGTTTCATAATTCTTGAATAGACTAAAGTTATCTATCTTTGGATAAAAACTGCACAATAATTCAATGACTTAATAATAATGAATGGAAAGAAAATAAGATGCTTGGGACAAGATGGATGAGTTCCTCACTCAGCTATCTCTCTTTCCATACCAAAATAGAAATAATGGACAAATTGTTTTTAAACGTGAAAAGGTACAGGACCACACTCAAAGATAGAAAGTGAAAATATTCATGTTGTAGAAACAGAGGGAACCCAGAAAAATAGCAGAGATTAAAGTAATGCAACCCAGAATAAGCTGTACCATAGATATGTACTAGAGATGGGGCTTCAGGGACTGTGTAGGAATGAAAGTCAGATCTGCCACACACGTAATAAGGAACAGGAAACTGCTCAGCATGTGGGCCCAGGAAGCAGGACCGCGCTGCCTGCCCATTTCTAAGAGCTGAAATAGCTTTACCTATTCCCACAGAGTTACAATTAGAGACATTATATTTCTCTGAGCACAGAAAGATTGCATGAGCTCTGGATTGCATGAGTTGTTACATAACTGCCATAGTTGCTAAAACAACAAAAGATTGCATGAGTTGTTACATAACTGCCATAGTTGCTAAAACAACAAAAATTAAAATTTAATATCTATTCTAGATTAAAACCATTAATAAAATAACAAAAGGCAGATGTTTTCTAGTTACTTATCAATACAAAATCTAGCATCAAGCTTAAAAGAAAAGCACTAGAAGGTAACTGGCTTCTAGCTAACTTCTAACTAACATACTAAAACAAAAAAGAAAGGAAGGAAGGAAGGAAGGAAGGAAGGAAGGAAGGAAGGAAGGAAGGAAGGAAGGAAGGAAGGAAGGAAGGAAGGAAAGAAAGAAAGAAAAAAAGAAAGAAAGAAAGAAAGAAAGAAAGAAAGAAAGAAAGAAAGAAAGAAAGAAAGAAAGAAAGAGAAAGAAAGAAAGAAAGAAAGAAAGAAAGAGAAAGAAAGAAAGAAAGAAAGAAAGAAAGAAAGAAAGAAAGAAAGAAAGAAAGAAAGAAAGAAAGAAAGAAAGAAAGAAAGAAAGAAAGAAAGAAAGAAAGAAAGAAAGAAAGAAATGTATTTTATACAACTTGGAAGAAAAGAGGAAAAATTAACATGACTTACAGATGATAACACTGTAGAAAATGAAAAAGCAAGAGACCCAAAATCAAAATTATTACAAACTGTAAGAAGTCTGGCAAAATATAAACACTCTTTAATAAAAACCATAACCATTTAAAAAGCATAATATAAGAAAACATAAATATTCTCAAAGATAATATAACTATATAATGATTAGCAAGAAAATTGAAAAACTTCTAAGAAGAAAAATTTAGAATGCTCATAAGAGACAGAAAAAGCACTTGATCAAAAGAAAAATCTATCTGTTCTTATATAATTTATAGTATAAGGTTACAAATTTTTCCGAAATTAGTCTACGAACCTAAAGCAGCCCAACAGAAATAAAAGCTATTTTTTAAAAAATTAAACAATCTGATTCAAAAGCTTATATAAAGAAATAAGCAAACAGTAATAATCACTAAATTATAATGATTATATTATAGAATTAACTGTGTCCCCCCAAATTTATATTCATAAGGTTAAAGACCTAATCCCAGAACCTCAGAATGAGAATATACTTGGAGACAGGGCCTTTAAAAGGTAACTAATTAAAATGAGGCCAGTTAGGATGGGCCCTAATCCTATCTGATTGGTGTCTTTATAAAAAGAGGATGGTCATGCACAAAAGGCCAGTTGAGGACAAAGTAATAAGGGAACCATCTGCAAGTCGAGAGAGGCTCAGCAGACACCAAACTAGTTAACACTTTGGTCTTGGACTTCTAGCCTCCAGAATTGTTAGAAAATAAATTTCTGCTGTTTAAGCTACCCACTCTGTGGTATTTTGTTAGGGCAGCCCTGGATGACTAATAGAATTTAGTGTAGCCCCGTTGACCTACAAGCCCCTCTGAGTTAAGTAACATTCATTACACAAATATTCATTGAAAACCCAATAAGAGTAAAGAATGCTCTTTCCTACAAGGCTTTTAGGACCTGACAGTAGTTTAAGCAATTTAATAATCTTTCATAAGGAGAAGTTTGGAAGCCCAGAACTGGCTCTGCAGCAAAACAAAGTCATCAAGAACGCAACCTATTAATTGCTCTTGTTCAGCCATCTTCAGTTTAGGGCTTCTAGTCTTTCTGTTACTGTAACCTCATTGAAGCAATTCAGCTACCAGAGTTTCAAGCATAACTGAATCACACTCGTGTCACAAGAAATATGGAAAAAAGGAGAGCAAACCTCACAGGGTTCTGTCTTTGTAATGCATAAAGAAAAGCTTTCCCCAAATCCCAGCTGACTTCCTGTCACTCTTGGTGATATTAATGTATCCATTCATTCTACACAAAATTATTGAGGATTAAGTATCAGGCAAATACTCTTCGTATGAGTTAGGTCATTATAATAATAATTGATATTATTAATAATCTGGCCCTGAATGTCGAGAACTGTCATAAATTGTAGAGCTGAGAACTACTTGCTTGAGATACTATGGGAATCATCCAAAAGTATTCTACCCACTGAAAATCCTGTTAAAATAAGAGTGCTTTGTTAAATTCAACCCACATTATTTTCCCTCATAGTCTTCTCGTTATCACATATAAATAAACAAAAATATTTATTGCCCTTTCTCTAGATACAGGTCTATGTGATATGAGGGATATAAAAAGATTTCCTATGCACAAGATCCTTTTAGTTGAATTAGGAAAATAAGACCTACATTTAAGAGAAAACGTGAGCAAGAAAGAAATATTTCTCTATAAAGTAATATTTATAAATATCTTAAATTGTCATTCTGAATAGGTGTCATTTTCCTAAACTTTAACACCTGTTCCTTAATCCGCAATTCCCTTCCTTTCTCTCCCTCACTTCCTCCTTATTCTTTGAAATTCAGATTGAGAATCAGCTCCTATAGAAAACTTTGTCTAACAACCCATCCCCTTTTCGAATACCCTCAGAAAAATGTTTCAATAGTACATGCTATAAATTCTTGCATTTACTTGTTTGTATGCTTGTCTTATACAAGATTATACTCACCCAACTTTATGTATCTGGAACCTAGCACAATGTGAGAAACAGAAAAAATTGACTGAATAAGTGAATAAAACAATGAGAGTTTGACTATATAAGAAAGAGATAGAATATATTATTATAAGGACCAAAGTTTAGACAACCATGGGAGTATTGGAGATGTCTTTATGGTGAAGGAATAAACTCAATCTAGAATAATGCTTTTCCTAAAAGAAAAAATAACTGGCTATGTGCCATCTTTGAATTAATTTTAAGTTATTTGCAGAGAAAAATAAAACCAACATACTTTACTGTTCCTGGGCTAAAAAATTTGAGGACTGAATATGTTGTCCTGTCTCAGCGCTAAACAAAACTGCCACTGGACAAAAGCAACTTAAGCTGCTTGCTACAGGAAATTCCTGCTCTGGAAAATAAATTTATGAACCCATCAAAACAGCTTACTTATAAAGATTAATAACTCACTTCGAGCCTCTCTCATTATGTCCACCAAATCAAAGTGTTAACTGGTTTGGTGTTTTATTATAAACTCTGCCTAATTCCAGTTTTCTGCTTTGCATCATCTGCCTTAAAATCACGTAAAGCCCTATCTACTTTCTCCTGAAAATTCTTACTAAAAGAATTTTAGCAATAAATGTTCATAAATTGATGTAATTCTATGAAGACACAGTTGGCTGTTAAATATTTAAATAATATTTTGCCATTTAAAAAAAACTGCTAATATTTCTTTATCTTTTATTCTTTTTTTATTAATTTCAAGTGTACAGTACATTGGTTAGGCATTTATATAGTTTATAAAATGATTCCTTCTCTCCTCTGGTTTTCTACCTAGCTAATATATTAATGCTAACTGCATTCCCTATACCATGCTTCCCATCCCCATAAACATCTATCAACTACTAATTTGTACTTCTTTAACCCTTCATCCCATTCTTGCAGACCCCGAACCCTCCTCCCCTCTGTCTGTCATCAAATTGTCCTCTATATTTGTGAGTCTGTTATTGATTAGTTTATTCTTTTTGTTCCTTAGATTCCGTATTTAAGTGAAATCATATGATATTTAGCTTTCCCTGTCTGACTTATTTCCCTCAACATAATAACCTTTAGGTCCACCTAAATCATTGCAAATGGTAGGATTTCATTTTTTTTTAATAGCTAAGTAATATTTTGTTGTATATATGAACCATAACTTCTTTAGCCAATCATCTGTTGATGGGCATTTAGATTGCTTCTATATCTAGGCTATTGTAAATTGTACTGCTATAAATATTGGGATGCATAGATCTTTACAAATTATTGTTTTGTTTTGTTTTGTTTTGTTTTGTTTTGGATAAATACCCAGAAGTACAATTGCTGGGTCAAAAGGTAGATCCATTTTTAATTTTTTGAGAACCCTCCAGACTGTTTTCCATAGCAACTATACCAATTTGCAATCTCACTAACAATGTATGAGGGCTCCCTTTTCTCTGCCTCCTTGCCAACACTTGTTGTTCTTTGATTTATTGATGATAGCCATTCTGACAGGTGTCAGATGATGTCTTATTGTGGTTTTAATTTGCATTCTGTGAAGATTAGTGACCTTAAGCATCTTTTCATATATTTGTATTGGCCATTTGCATTTCCTCTTTGGAGAAGTATCTTTCAGGTCTTCTGCCCATTTTTTAACAGGATTGTTTTCTTGTTGTTGAGTTGGATGAGTTCTTTATATATTTTTGGATATTAACCTCTTATCAGATGTATCATAAGCAAATATCTTCTCCTAATCAGTCAGTTGTCTTTTTGTTTTATTGATGGTTTTCTTTGCTGTGCAAAAACTTTTTAGTTTGATGTAGTTCCATTTGTTTATTTTGTTTGTTTCTATCTTTTGCCCAGGAAGATTTATCCAAAAAGAAATTACTGTTAGAAATATCAGGGAGTTTACTGCTTATGTTTTTTTCCTAGAAATTTTATGGTTTCGGGTCTTATATTTAAGTCTTTAATCCATTTTGAGTATTCTTGTGTATGGTGTAAGAAAATGGCCTAGCTTCTTTTTTTTGCATGTATTTGTCCAGTTTTTCCAACACCATTTATTGAAGAGATTGTCTTTACCTCATTCTATATTCTTACCTCCTTTGTCATATATTAAGTGAGTATATAGGTGTGAATTTATTTCTGGACTCTCTATTCTGTTCCATTGATCAATGTGTCTGTTTTTATGCCAGTACCATACTATTTTGTTTACTGTAGTGTTGGAGCATAGTTTGATATCAGACAGTACACTATCTCCAACTTTATTCTTCTTTCTCAAGATTGCCATGGTTATTCGGGGTTTTATGGTTCCATATAAATTTTAGAATTATTTGTTCTAGCTCTCTAAAAAATGCCATTGATATTTTGATAGGGATTGCAATGAATCTATAGATTGCTTTGGGTAGTATGGCCATTTGAATAATGTTGACTCTTCCCACACATGAACACGGTATATGCTTCTATTTTTTGTATCTTCAGTTTCTTTTTTCAGTGACATAATTTTCTGAGAACAGGTCTTTTACCTCCTTGGTTAATTTGATTCCCAGGTATTTTATTGTTTTTGATGCAATTATAAATGGAATTGTTTTCTTAATTTATCTTTCAGAAAGTTTATCATTGGTGTATAAAAATGCCACTGACTTTTGAATATTTATTTTGTAACCTGCTACTTTGCTGAATTCATTGATTAGTTCTAACAGTTTTCTGGTGGAATCTTTAAGGTTCTCTATATGTAGTATCATGTTATCAGCAAGTAATGAGAGTTTTACTTCTTCCTTTTCAATTCGAGTACATTTTATTTCCCTTTCTTGTCTGATTGTTGTAGCTAGGATTTCCAATACCATATTGAATAGAAGTGGTGAGAGTGGGCATCTTTGTCTTGTTCCACATCTTAAGAAAAATGCTTTTAGCTTTTCCCCATTGAGTATAATGTTAGCTGTAAGTTTGTCCTATATGGACTTTATTATGTTGAGGTATGTTCCTTCTATTCCCACTATGCTGAGAGTTTTTATCATAAATGCATGCCAGATTTTTGAACACTTTTTCTGCATCTATTGATATGATCATATGGTTTTTATCTTTTGATTTGTTAATGTGGTGTATCACATTAATTGATTTAAAGATATTGTACCAACCTTGCATCCCAGGAATAAATCCAACTTGATCATGGTGTATATTTTTAATGTATTGCTGAATTCAGTTTGCTAATATTTTGTTGAGGATTTTTGCATCAGTGATCATAAGAGATATCGGCCTATAGATCTTTTGTAATGTCTTCATCTGGTTTTAAAATCAAGGTAATGGTGGCCTTATAAAAAGAGTTAGAGAGCTTTCTCTCTTCTTGAATTTTTTTGGAATACTTTGAGAATAGGTGTTAATTCTTCAAATGTTTGGTAAAATTTTCTTTTGAAGCATCTAGTCTGGGACTTTTGTTTTGGGGGAGGTTTTTGATTATCGATTCTATTTCACTGGTGGTTCAGATTTTCTGTTTCTTCTTGACTCAGTCTTGGGAGATAGTATGTTGCTAGAAATGTGTCCATTTCTTCCAGATTTTCCAATTTCTTACCATATAATTGCTCCTTTTCTTATGATCCTTTGTATTTCTGTGGAGTCTGTAGTTATTTCTCCTCTTTTATTTCTGATTTTATTTATTTGTGTCGTCCTCTCTCTTTTTTCCTTGATGAATATGGTTAAGGGTCTGTCAATTTTGTTTATCCTTTCTAAAAACCAGCTCTTGGTTTCATTAATCTTTTGTATTGTTTTTCTAGACTCTATTTCATTTATTTCCACTCTGATCTTTATTATCTCCTTCTTTCTATTCACTTTGGGCTTTGTTTGCTCTTCCCTTTCTAGTTCTTTTAAGTGTAAGGTTAGATTGTTTATTTGAGCTTTTTTCTTGTTTCTTGAGGTAGGCTTATATTTCTATGAATGGGCCTCTTGGGACTGCTTTTACTGTGTCTCATAGGTTTTGAGCCATTGTGTTTTCATTTTCATTTGTTTCTAAGTATCTTTTGATTTCTTTCTTGATCTTATTGACAACCTATTTATTTTTTAGTAACTTGTTATTTGGTCTCCATGTGTTTGTGTACTTTTCAGTTTTTTTCTTACAGTTGATTTTGACTTTCATAGCATTGTGATCGGAGAAAACAGCTGAATGAGTTCAGTCTTCTGAAATGCATTGAGACTTATTTTCTGTCCTAACATGTGGTCTATCCTGGAAAATGTTCCATGTATACTTGAGAGGAATGTATATTTTGCTGCTTTGAGGTTAAAATGCTCTGAAAATACCTATTAAATCTAGTATGTCTTTTAGGCCAATTGTTTCCTTATTGATTCTTTGCTTGAAAGATCTGTCCATTGGTGTTAATGGGGTGTTAAAGTCTCCTAATAAGTGTATTACTATTGATCTCTCCTTTTGTGTCAGTCAATAATTGCTTTATGTATGTAAGTGCTTCTATGTGTGGTATGTATATGTTTACTAGGGTTGTGTCCTCTTGATTTATCGATCCCTTTATCATTATGTAATGCCTTTCTTTGTCTCTTATTATAGCCCTTGTTTTAAAGTCTATTTTATCTTACATAAGTATTGCTACCCTGGCTTTTTTTTCATTTCTCTTTGCATGAAATATTTTTTCCATTCCTTTACTTTCAGTCTGTCAGTGTCATTTGATCTAAAGTGGGTCTCTTGTAAACAGCACATGCATGGGTCTTGTTTTCTTATACATTTGGCTAATCTATGTTTTTTGATTGGAACATTTAATCCATTTAAATTAAAGTGATTACTGATAGGTACATAGTTACTGCCATTTTATTATTTGTATTTGTTATTTTTATTTTCTTTTATTACCCCTTCTCTTTTTTACAGAGGTCCCTTTTACATTTCTTGTAATACTGGCTTGTTGGTGATGAATTTCTTAAGCTTTTTTCCCTGTCTGGAAAGCTCTTTATCTCATCTTCCATTTGGTTGTAGATTCTTGTTTTTCATATCTTTGAATATTTCTTGTCATTCCTTTTTGGCTTGCAATTTTCCATTGAAAAATCAACAAAAATTTTTACGTGGGTACCCTTGTACGTAACTAGCTGCTTTTCTTTTGCTGCTTTTAAGATTCTCTCTTCTCCTTTGACCTGTGGCATTTTAATTATGATGTGGCTTAGTGTGGGTCTGTTTGAATTTCTCTTGTTTAGGACTCTTTGTGCTTCATGAACTTGTATGTCTAATTCTTTTGCCACGTTAGGGAAGTTTTCTTTCATTATTTCTTCAAATAGATTCTCAATCTTTTGCTCTCTCTCATCTCTCTCAGGTACTCCTATTATCCAGATGTTGTTATGCTTCATGTTGTCTCAGAGGTCTCTTAAACCATCCTCATTTTGTAAAATCCTTTTTCTTTTTGTTGTTCTGATTGAGTGTATTCTGCTATCTTGTCTTCTAGTTCACTGATTTGATCTTCTGCTTTGTCCAATCGACTGTTGAATTCTTCTAGTGTATTATTCATTTCAGTTATTGTATTCTTATTTCTGTCTGTTTTTTTAATTATGGTTTCTATGTCTTTTCTAACACTTACTATCTCTCTGTTGAGGCTCTCATTGTGCTAATCCATTCTCCCTCTAAGTTCATTGAGCATCCTTATAACCATTATTTTGAACTCTGTCTCTGGTAGGTTGCTTGCCTTCATTTTGTTTGGCTTATATTCTGGAGTTTTCTCCTGTTGTTTCATTTGTGGCATGTCTCTTTGTTTTCTCATTTTATTAGCCTCTCTGTGTTTGTTTTCACTTGTCAGGAATATTTCTTTTATCTCTCAGCCTTGGCCAGATGGCCTAATGTGGAAAGTGGCCTATGTGGTCTAGTGGTGCACTCTCCCTGATCCTCTATGCTGGGGGCTCTGGATGTGATCTTCGTGTAGGTTGTGTGTGATCCTCTGTTGTCAACAAGCTTTTATTTTTTTTAGTACATCAGTGTATAAGATTAATGCTCAAGCTGACTAATTGTGGGAATAAGCTGCACCCACAGGGTAAGAGTTTCTGTGTAAGGGCTGACCCAATTGAGTAGGATTTGTCCTAGCATGCTTGTGTACTTCTTGCAACCACCCTTTATGTGTACCTTTAATGGGACTAGTCAGGAGTTGCTCTGTTGTGGTCTGGTGACAGCCTCCAGATGTGTTGGTTTTATGTCCCCTTGGGAGGAGCTTTCCCATTGGCCAAGATCAGCCGATGCTTTTGACTGCTCAGGGCTACCAGATGAGAATTCCAAAGTGATCCTCAGATGGTTGTTGCCTATACTGGACCTCTAGGTAAGTGGAAGAGACAACACTGTAGGCAGCGCTCCAGTTATCCCCCGTTCCTGACCTAGGGAAGTTTAGCGGAGAGACCAATATTCCTCCAGGTCTGACACTGCCTGTCAGGTGCCCTTAAGTCTCTTAAACTGGAATAGCCTCTGGGCGATATGTGTGTTAGGTGGTTCAGGGACCCCAGGAGTCTCCTAAGTCTATGAGTAAATTTCCCCCTGCCACTGCAGTGTCAGTTTACATGCCAGTGCTGTCTCTGTGGCTCACTGTACAAGTTTCCAATTGTAGCAAGGTCAGCTACTGCCCACCTTGGGCTTGAATGTGCCACCCCAGGGCAGGGGCAGCTGCTTATCAAGCTGCAGCAGGCACTTTGTATATTGCATGAGGCAGGAGCTCAGGAAGTCAAGAGCTGTCAGGCTAATACAGATCCCTGGAATCTCCTCAAGAAATATTGCAACTCATACAGGCAGCACTAGTCTGCCCACAACTATTTTTCTCAAAATGCACTCACTGCATTAGCCAAGGTCTGTTGCTACGCAGAACACACAACCCCAGAGCCAAGCAGGGAGAGGAAGCTATCTGTCAATGGGCTGCAGACACTTCATGGTTTGGGTGAAGTGGGATCCCAGGGAGACAAGGATTATTAGGCCAATACAATCTCAGTTTTGCTGCAACTTCTGTGCCTGGGCATTCCAGCTGTAGTCACAGACCACTGTGAAACTAGCTGCCATCTGGGGTGGTCCTACAGACACCTGCATTCCCTAGATGCAATATGGCAACTCTTGTAGGCAGCAGAGGTCTTCCTGCAACTGATTTCCCTGCAGTGCCTGCTGTGTGCTGACCACAGTTTGCTGCCTGTATGGATTGGGAGACTCAGCGGGGAGGGGCAGGGCAGTGGCCGTTTATTGTTAATGGGCTACCTAGGGCAGTTTGTGGGTAAGGTGGGACAGAGTCTCATGGAGACAATGACAGTCAGATCAATACAGCCTCAGTCTTGCTGTAACTTTAGTAACTGATGTGAGTTCCCACAGAAGTCCCAGAGCACTGCAAGACCAGCTGCTCTCTGGGACTGGCCCACAGATCCCCAAGATTCATCCAAGTTCATGTTGGCAGTGATCTGCCTGAAACTATCTTGGAAATGCATGCTCACAGCACTGGCTGCCAGCTGTGAATATCTGACCCTGAATTGGTAAAGGGCATGGCAGCCATCCAGCAACAAATGCCCCCAGGCAATCTGCGGGTTGTATGGGGCAGGTTGATCCCCTCAGTCCAGCGCTTTCTAATAGCCCTGTGGGAGGGGTCTGCACAGTGGAGCTGGCTCTGTCTGTAGATTGCCAGGTAGGGAGGCCAGACTAAAGCACAATGGTGGCTGCCCTAATAGCCCTCTTTCTGGTGCCAGGTAATGCAGACTTTCTCTGTATGAATCCCATGTGAGCCTCTGATCCACCACCAGTGTCCCAGATGAATGTCCACAGATCAGAAAGCCTGTGCATGAGCCCTTCCAGGAGGCATCTAGGGTTTCAGTCTCCTTCCATCTCACCCAGATGGCTGGAATCCCCTCTGGTTTTTACAGTCAGAGTTATTGGAATCTCCTCTTCCCTGGGCTGGGACCCTATGCTGGGGAGCCCCCAAATGAGGTAGGACTCTCCTCTCCTTCAAGGGAGCTTCTGCAGCCTCGTTTTCCCTCTCAGTGATCCTCCATCACCCGTAGATGTGGCTCCTTCTTTGTATTATCAAATGTATGTGTTATGATCAGCTGGACTTCAGATGATTCCCTACATTGATTACTTTATAATTTGGTTGTAATTTAATGTGGACCTGGGAGGAGGCAAACCTTACTTTTACCTAATCCACCGTCTTCTGCCAGCTCCTGTCTTTTGTTCTTCAAAAGACTTTTCTCCACTTTTGTGTGCTCTTTTAATCACTATTCTTACAGGCTATATTTTTATTTCCCATTTTCATTTATTGTTCCCTTTCAGTGTTACATATTCATTTGATCCATAAGATGTTATGAAGTTTTTTATTCCACAATGCTAGATTCCCATTAAGTTTATTTCATATATGCCTAGCATAATTTTGAACTCTTATTTACCCCCTCATACTAATTTCTTCACTTCCTCAGTTTTCATTATTTTTTTTAAGTAAAAAGAGTAGAATTAAAACAGCATGAAATGCTAAAGGAAAATAGTATTCTTTTTAGATATTAGTTTGTAATAAATGATAAAGAAATTTTAAAAAGTAAATTAAAAGTATATTTATATTTAATATATAGATAAAATAAATATAACATAAAAATGTTAAAAATATATACTAAACAAGAAAAAGTGATACAATCGTTAAAGACAAATGAAAGTTTGCACTGAGTAAATTAGTTTTACTGTAATAAATCACAAGATGTAATATGACTTCCAATCTTCTAAAATAAGGTAGTTTTCTGTTTTCCAATGATATAACCAAAATTATTATGTTATATATCTACTAATATGCAATGCCAGCCTGATCATTTTCAGTGATAGAACAAAGTCTTTACTAAGTCCCCTCCCTCCATGAACCATCAAAGATCATAAGGATTTCATCTAACCCAATGGTTAAGGCCATTTGGAAAGCTGCCACATCCCAGTACCTTAGAGCTATTTCTTTATTCAAGAAATTCTGATTTCTATTCAATCCAAATATCATTTCTTAGCCCTCATTGTGTGCTTTGGGCTAGGCACTGAGGGACTATGGAGACCAGAAGACACAAAAGATGATCTCCAAGAACTTGCTTTCAAGGATCTGGCCTTCAGATAAAAGAATAGAAACACAAATAACGGTAATTCAAAGTAAAATTACATAGTTGTACAAACGGAGATTTTAAAAAATGTGATCGACATAGGGAGAGAATCTATGATTCCTAAAAGTAAGATTTAAAAACCTTCAGTATTTTCTGGTGCTAATTGAATAACATGTGAAGAAAATATAGAAGATATTTTAGACTAAACAGAGACACATGCTTGAAAATACATAGCTTAGTCCGAGATGGTGAAGATTACAGATTATGGAAAGGTATAATACAAAGAACTAAAAAGGAGTCAGGGACCAGATTGTTAAAGCCTCAAATATCATGCTAAGGAGTTTGCATTCACACCCCTCTAACCTACATATATGCTCCAACAGTAGCCAAGATACTAGGATCACTTCAGTAAAATTACATACTCTCTAAGATTGGTTTACTCCTTGATGTATTTTCATAATATTGATTTTTAATTGCTCATTGTCACCCTATTAGGTAAAAATCAAACAAACAAACTTGAGTTGAACTCAGCTTTAATATTCTTTATCTTTAATTGCATTACTTGAGCTAAGCCCTTCTCCCATTTATTGAGCCAGTGGCAATACAAACAATGTTTGGTTGACAATTCTTTTATCTCAACCCTGTGCAGAAAAATCGACATTTTTCTCATGAAAATTATGTAGCAACATTTATATAGAGCTTTATCATTTGCCACCCATTTTTAAATATATTGTGACTCTGTCACACAGTATAACAACTAACATTTTATTGTGCCCTTGTAATTTGGCAAGCATTACGCCAAGCCCTTTGTCTACAATATTATTACCTTCATATGATTACCTTCAAAAATGAGAATATTATGGCTTATAGACATTAAGAGACCTTAAGATCATGAAAATAAATAGAAATAAGATCAGAGCTGACCCTAGAATTTCTACCTTAACCATCGTGCTATATTATTTTCTAAATACACACACACAATCAAAACTAGTTATGACATTTTAATCAAGTCAACATAACATTTTGTAAATCAGTGACTTTATAGATATTTTTCTACTAAATATCTTAATTCAATTCAGATTATCATTAAATTGATCTTACTAGTCCAATTTATCCAAAATGCATCATGTAATTTTTATTTAAATGGACTACACCAATTTATATTTCTAAATAATATTCTTGAAATTTATATAACTGGACACAATACATAATCTTCTGCACATCACATTTTTGGACTGATGTTATGTGTGTGATAGACACCCATGTAATTCAATCACTAGCATTACGTGTTGTGTTGATAACATTCTGTCCAATAAATATACCACAATTTATGTATCAAAAAGTAATAAAATTAAAAAAGTAAATAAATGAATCATACCAGACAAGAGAAAAATAATGTGTTTGCAGTAGTATGACAAGACTTCTGCATTAAAGGATAAATAGTTGCAAAATGCATCCACAGTAAAGCAACCATTTTGAAATATAAACATATTTCATTATTTTAGATTTTAGATTCTAAATACATTTTAATATATAACAAAATTCTTAACAGAAAAATTAAACAGCTAAGGTTTCTGAGTTCAAGGTCAGGAATTAAATATATAATCTCTCAAATTTCAAAACTGTATCTACTGGATGTTATAAAAGCGGCCTTGGGAAAGTTGGGATTTTATTTTATAGTCGAGTAGGACAGTTAGTTCTCAGGGAGTGAATTCTGAACACTGACTGCCACTAGTGGACATCTGTTCTGTTGTCCAACCGGCAGCACCAACGAGTCTTTCCCACACCCTGAAATGTAACAATGCTTTCCTGCTGTATTACTAGTTGGATCCATTCTTACCCCTTCTGAAATAGATCATTGCTGACTAAAGGTAAAATGGAGCCTAATAAAAACCATAAGTGTACTATTAGATTGCTTAAGGAACATTTTATTAGGCAAAGATTAAATATCTCTTCCTGTTTGTTAATGAAGTATTATTTTGATGTTATGCATAATAGAACTAAGCAAGAAATTCTAGCCCTAGATGCAAATTCCCAGCCTGATGAGGTTCTACCAGAGAAAAGAACAAAATGCCCTTTTAAGAAGCTTTACCATCTTAAGTTAATTCTAAAATTCTCATAATTATGAGACTTTCAGTGACAACTGAAAATGTGAAAAGATATCCAGAAAAGAAGACCAGGTAATAATAGTTTTATAATTAAGTGAGAATTATATATGTTCAAGCCAAGTGCCCAGCTGCTCCTTAGCAGAACTCCCAAGAGAACAAACAAATACTTGGAGTCATTGAATGATCAAAGAGAAGTGAAGAAGAGAAAAATACATCACATATAAACTATTATTAGCCTGGAAAGAGATAAAAGTGTTTTTTCTCTCAGAAGATGACATGAGCCAAAATAACTTTAATGGCCATTTGGGAACTCATGATTGACCAAATAACAGAGTTAAACATGTTCTACAGAGGACAGAACAAGACTTGGAAACTCAGTAAATAAAAATGGATAATGATTATGATGACAACTTATCTACACTTCTTTTTTACCTTAAGAGCCCACTAAAGAAAACAATGTGTACTCTCATAAGAAAGAGAATTTGTTTCAAAATCATTATTTGGCATACTAGAAATAAGCCATATTTATAATTTATAGACATGTATATTTCAGCAAATATTAGCATGAAAGCTGAGGCAAAATAATTTGAGAAATCTTATTCACTTTATTTATAGTTAGCACTAGGGAAATCAAAAGGCTATGTTTCTGGAGAAAATGACTATTTTATATTTTCAATGAAATTTTAAAAATACAGAATCAAAAACTCTATTATTTTTTAAATATAAAGTGGTGAAAAATAAAAATTGGCACTCCTTTTCTCATTATTTAATACATTTTCAACTTTCTTCTCTTCTAAATTTTTTTTTTGCCTTTTTCCTTCTCTCCATTTCTTTACTTTGATGCAGTATCAAAAGATGATGATGGTCACAAATATATGAATATAGCTAAAATAGTAAACCCACAGCACTGAAATTTTGTTATGAGCCAGATACTTTATATATTAACCCTCATTTATCTGTTCTTTCAACTTCTGAAGAAAAATTATCATTTCCTACTTCATTGTGTTTTAAATAACTTCCTTCCTAGAGTATAAACTTATATTTTATTAAACTTATTTCATATCTCTTTCTCTATAAGCCCAAGCTCCTTGAGGGTAGGACCCCTGAACACCATTGTATCACCAGAACATTTCAACTTTGAGGAGTACAGGTTGAGATAACACCACTTGTTCAATGCCTGCAATTGAACAGTCATGTTATCTCAACTTGTATTAATTATACTTACAAGTTTTTTGTAAAGGGCCAGTAGTAAATACTTTAGACTTAAGAGCCATTCACTCTGTCACAACTACTCAACTTTGACTATGTAGCATGAAGGCAGCCAAAGATAATAAAGGAATGGGTATAGCTCTAGCAAAATACAATTTTATTTACAAAAATGTATGTAGCCTATATTTTCAATAAAATTTTATTTACTAAAAAAGGTGGGCTGTCCAGGGTGCCATAATTTACTAAACCCTGCTATAGAAACAGGTTATGGTGTTTAAGAGTAGGCATAAACACAAAAGTGAAAGGCAAAGATGAATCTAAAAATATTGTAGTTTAGGTGAGGATTATTTATACCTCGGTCAGTGTGTCCATAAATAAAATATGGTTGTCTTCTGGTTTTTAAACTTTATAAAAATGGTACCACAGAATAGATAACTTCCTGCAACATTTTGTTATTGAGAAATGTTCATGCTGACACCTGTAGCCTCTTGTTAATTACCTTTAACTATAGTGTAATAATCTATTGTATCAATGGACCACAATTTATCTTTGTTCCTGATAATAGACATTTAGACTTTTAATTTTTAACTATCAAACAATGCTGCAATCATCTTATATAAATTCCGCTGAACATGTGCTGTTTTTTTTGTCTTTTTTGGGGGGGGGGTGAATTTGATGTTTTATGTTTTAGTCAGTAATCATCTGATAATAGCTTATAATAATCTGATAATTGTTCAACCATATTGGTATCCAAAATAACAGAAATCATTCTGTCTGTTCTGGTACTTTCAGCATAGACTTTATCACATTAATCAGTTCAGGAAACTCTATGTTTGGAAAGTGGCCATGGTCTGTGAATCTATACAATGTGACTTCCAACCTATTGGCCATTTGTTGTTCCTTCCAAGGAAGGAGAGAGTCATCACTGGAGCCAAACTGCACAATGTGAGGGCAGTTGACTTTGATACTTTCCCACTGCCGGGGTGGTTGAAGTATCCACTCACATGCTCATTTTCGTCCTCCAAGTCTGATGTGTATGCAGTCACTAACAAAATAGCATGTACTCAGTGTGTTTCTATATCCCTCATAGCTGCAATAGACCCAGAACTGTAGTCTATGATGATAGTCCTCTCTTCACAGTGCAGTTCTGTCTCCATGAAGGACAGCCAGATACTTTTCCTAGTTGTAATTGGGTCGGGGATGTTTTAAGCCAAACACTGGAAACCAAGTATCTGCTCCAGCTCCTTATTCAACCAGTTATACCAACCATGGGTAGCCACATCCCTGCCTCTGTTCTCAGAACAACTACTGCCTTGCTAGGAGAAACCATGAAGCAGAGGGACCAGTATACCCTGACAGCAGGCCTGTGGTGCTCTAAGCCTGAGACTGCGTTTACTGGGAAGCCTGTACTGCGGCATTCTGGGCATGCTGTGTTTTCTAAAGGGACTATACCTAGAAATAAAATTGCAAAATTATTAGATATAAGCTAATTATTTTATTAGATAGTTCCTGTGGTAAGCAGAATAATAGTTCTTCAAAGAAGTCCATGTCCTAATCTCTAGAACTTGTGAACATGTTAGTCATAGCAAAGGGGAATTAGGTTGCTAATCAACTGATATTGAGATAAAGAGAACATCCTGGTTATCCAAGTGTGCTCAAGGTCATCATAAGCATCCTTATAAGTGCAAGAGGGAAGCAAAAGAGTGAGAGGGAAGAACCAGAGATGGCAGAATGAAAAGAACTCAGCTCAGTGTTTCTGATTTCAAAGACAGAGAAATGGACCAGGGAATGTAGACTGCCTCTAGAAGCTAGGAAGAACAAGGAAACATATTCTGCTAGAGTATCCAGAAAGGAAAACAGCTTTACTGACACCTTGATTTTAATCAGAGAGACCCATTTCAGACGTCTGACCTCCAGATTTGTGAGATAATAACTCTGCATTGTTTTAAGCTACTTAATTTGGTAATTTGTTACAGCAGCAATAGAAACTTAATACAGGTCCATAGTGCAAACAAATGTGAGCTCATATTAATTTATAAGCTATTGACATAAAAAACATACAAGACTGTAGAGAATTTTTATAAAAATTTGAGCCAAATAGAGAATACACCTGGAAGCAAGATCTCAACAAACTGAGATAAATGCTTTGAAGAGTAACAGTTTACTGTTTTCTTTTTATGTATTTGAGATTAAGGAAGGAACTAAGGAAGATTACTTGAAGGTGGGAAGCAACTCAGATTAAAGGGTAAAGATTATGTGTTGTCTTGAAGGGTCTGAAAGGGTAGTTAGTTATTAGACAAAGAAGGGTCTGAAAGGGAGCATTTCAAAGGAGTATTAAACTAGAAACACAGAAACTATGTGGCAGGGCTTGCTTAAGACAAAAATAAGCCTTTTAGTAAAGAAGTTGTATGCCTGGGGTATGACTACCCACCAAGACCTACCCAGTTAGAAATTTATAATTAGGTCATTCTGTGAGGTTACTTTTCATAGAACCTCCTTTTTTATTCACAAAGTTTACTAGAAGTATATGCCATATCTAGATTTATTGTTTGTGTATGTTTTTGGAAGGAATATAACTGTTTCTCAATATGAATAACTACTCAGTATAATTTATTGCATCATTTCCCCACTAATATGTAATGCCAATTCCATTATTATTTCAATTTCCATATATAGCAGGATCTGTTTCTTCATTTTTTTATTCTATTCCATTGGTCTCTTTATCTAGCCTTGCTTCAATATTGTATTTATTATAATTGTTTTATAATTTCTATCATTTATAACTTATTATTATTTTATACTTTTTTCTTATTCTTTTTCAAAGTTTTTTTTAACAACTCTTGGCATTTTGTTCTTCCACATAAAAAAGTCTCAGAGTCTCTCTTCAAATATTGTTTCTCTGGTTTTCTCTCCTATTTCTCTTCTAGAAGCCTCTCAGTTCATTTTTCATCTCTTACGACTGCTCTATTTATTTTTTTATTTAATTGTTTTCTCTATGCTTTGTTGTGGTGAGTCCCTTAGCACTCTTGGCATTCCTCTCCAATTAATTAATGTATTAATTTGATTTCTTTCTAGAGCTTCTCTCAGTGTATGACTTGCAGAACATGAGAGGAAGAGAATGTGCCAGAATATTCCCAGTTGGCACTCATGCTCATTCTTTCAGAAAGCAACATTGTATATAATGTTATTTTTTAATGGTATTATTATTTATGGACATTTCAGGAATGCTGTGGGTTAGAGGTTTTTAAAAGCTGGTGTGGGAACTTAGCTTCTATATAGAAAATCTAAGGGTAAATGTATTCTAGATTCCAAACAACAGACTTTAAAATAAATTTTTTAAACATTTTGCATTTCTTTATTATCAAAAGAATGGTCACTATTTTTTAAATGATCTATAACAATTGTAAGAAATAAAATAATAGCAAAAGGGTTAGAGTGTCTTTAAATATCATGCCCAACAGGTAATGTTACTACACAGGGTGATGTGAAATCCAGCGTTGCCCCAGTGGTCTATAGGGGCCCCTCAGTTCTTCCCCGCTGACTCGGTAAAGAATTTCAGGTTGACAAGATTTAGAAAAAGTAAGATTTATTGAAAGTACATTTTAGAAAGAGACAGGCCATGCCTAAGAAGGCTACAGCCCCTTGGAATTTGGGATGAAAAGACAAAAGATAGAGTACACTCCAAGTTAAGGGCTGGTTACCAGCAAAGAAGTGTAACAGCCTGGCAGTGGGGTCTGTATTATATTAGGGCTGTGATGGGTGGTTACTGGAGTGGTCCTAGATGATTGGCATCTCAGGTAATTTTGATCGACAGTTGCTGTTATATAACCCTTTGCCTACTATGCTTGTCCTTACCTAGAATTCAGGCTGTTATAATTGGATTCATGAATTTCCGGACATAAGCCTGATATTATAATAATGGTATAATGAGGGTGAGGTTATGGGCAGGATAAAGTAGTACTTTATGCCCATGAATTTGTGTCTGGTATAAGCCAGTAGCTTTTATAGCCTTTGTGCCTCAAGATATAGAGTGATTTATAAGCATAAAATAAGTGTTTCTAGGTCCATAAAAGAAGTTTCTACAGTTACTTAACAGTAATCATCTTAACAGTTTGAATATATATTTACAAAAATTACAGTTGACATTCAAAATGAGTTTTTAAAAACAGTTTTTAAGGTGGAAATTGCCTCTATAAACAAATTTACATAAATACCAGTTGAATTTTGTTTATACATGATTCATAATCTTGCCTTCCTGTATTTATAAATAGACTTAATAGTGGCCTCTCAAAATCATTTATTATCTTAATGATTTCAACAAAAATGTTCTTTAAAATCAAGGTCTAAAGTCTAGAAGGATTTTCTTTGGCATTAAAGAAGAATTAAAATACTAAAAATGCAAATAGTCAGAAGTTACATTGAAGAGAATTACCTAAACAATTATATAAGGGTTTTTGTGGCTAGTCCCTTAATCATTAAACCAATGAACACCAAACCAAATGCATACCCCTTTCATACCACCATAGCTTTTTCATATGCCAAAATTTTAAATACTCTGACACTGGCTTTTAAAGTCTGTTTTAATGGGTGGATTGAGGATATATCCAGAAGTACTATGATAAACCTCTTCCCCCAGAGATACTCAAGGGAAAATTATCAATTAAACAAAGATCATCTTTGGAGTCTATTCACCGTGACGTTTTTTGAAACTTCTTTCCTTTCCATCTGAATAATCTTCTCTCTTCAACTCAAATAGCAACCACTTTTTAAGAAGTACTGTGCCATTCTATATTTCAACAGAATTCCTCCTTCAATGCTCTAAATTAGTACCTCCATCTTCCTATAAAATTCACATTTCCACAGTAACTTTATTGCAAAGTAGTTACTAAGAAACTAATTGATAAAGAATATGACTTCACTTTAACATAATGAGCCACTTTTCTTAGGAGTATATGCATTACAAAAATTTTTTGGAGAAAAACGCAAAGAAATATATTTCTAATAATAGATCATCTAACAATATAATAAATGATGGAACGGTCCAAATCTTCACTTCTCTTTCTCAATTTAGTCTGGCCTTGGGCTCATTTGCTTCTTTTCTTTCCTTATTCTTCTGCATACTGCATACCAGTTCTTTAATCATTAAACCCTTAGGTCAGCATCAAACAGTCTTGAGCACAAAGCTTCAGGTCTGTTGACCACAGAAACAAAGTTCCAGTCATACTAAAGATAACATTTTGGGGATCCAGACCCATGAAGGCAGAATGACCCTACCAGTTTCCCCTTGAAACCAAAGAGAACTACACCATGACTAATGACAGTACCAACTCCTTTATCTACCATGACTTATGAGTTTCCCCCTATATAACCTATCTCCTAGAGGCCATTGGGAAGCCATGTCTTTGAGCACTAGCTCAAGTGTGTTTCCAGGCTTGCTGCCATTTTCTTAAATAAATTTCTACTTTCTTTGCTACAAATTCTTGTTTGTGTCTCTTTTGGCTCTGATGCATGTAGGCAAAATGAACCCCTTGTAACAATGATATATGATAAACTTATTTTCCTATTACACTAAAGGATCATGTAGCACAAAATTTAACCTCATGTCCATGTGCATATGGAACACTTAATGCTAATTAAATATTCTCTGCTTCTTTGAGTTTGACTAATTTAGATAGCTCTTATAAGTAGAATCATGTGGTATTTGTTCTTCTGTAACATTTATCTCACTTAGCATAATGTCCTTAAGTTTCATCCACATTATGGCAAATGGCAAGATTTCCTTCTATTTTTAAGGTGGAATAATATTGCATTGTATGTATATACTACTTTATTCATCTGCAGATGGCCACTTGGATTATTTTCATTTCTTGGCTATTATGAATAATACTGCAATGAAGTGCAGATATAATATCTGCAATGGGAGTGCAGATATCTCTTTTAGATTCTGATTTCACTTTTTTTTAAATATAAATATCCAGAAGTGAGATTGCTGGATTATATGGTAATTCTATTTTTCACTTTTTAAGAACTTTTATACTGCTTTCCATAGCTCCTGGATCTTTTTACATTCTCACCAAGAGTGCAGAAGTCCCAATTTCTCCACATCCTCACCAACACTTGCTAATTTTGCTATTCTTAGTTTTGACAATAGCCATCCTAATCAGTGTGTGGTAATAGCTCATTGTATTTTTGATTTGCATTTCCCTGATAATTAATAATGTTGAGCATCTTTTCACAGAAAAAGTGGGGGACATAAGAAAACTTTGGAAGATGTTAGATGTGCCTCTTACATTGATTGTGGTGGTGGTATCATAGGTGTTTGCATATGTCCAAACTCTTCACATGGTACACGTTAAATATGTGCAGTTCTTTGTATATCAATTAACCTTTATAAATCTGTTTAAAATGCAAATTAAATAAATAGTTTTATGGAAGAAAAATATCTTAATTGAATAAATACATGCACATATTTAGAATTACATAAAAAAGAGCAAATTGAGTATGAAATATATTTTTTAAGGTCATGCAAACTGGAACAATTGTGGCTCCTATGTCATGACACTTTTGAGCTATTCATGTCATGAATTCGCCCAAACTGAAGTAACTGCCAGATCTTTTCTGTAAGGAGTACTGTCTACTGAGACTGCTCAACTTCAATACCAAAATGTACTAGCAAGTTCAATTGGGATTTATCTGGTACAAGTAATGATCTTTAGCAATATCTGAAAGGATTATAAAATTTAGAATTTATAGAGATTGAAAAATAAAAGGCTAGCTGAGAATTCTTGAACTCAAACTCAGGAATAGACTATGTGCATATAACTAAGGTTTCTCCAAGACCCAAAGACCACAGTACTAATAACTCAAATTACACTGGCTGTTGCCTGCATTTTCCACAATAATATTCATCCCCTTTGAGTAATTTGCAAGCCAAGCATTTCTGGGAGAACCCAGAGTATAATTTGAATGTCCTTAACAAACTCCTTTGATAATCTCTATAACTACCTCAAGTTACTCTTCTTCCCCAATAATTCCATGACATGAACTGAAGTAGCTGCCTCTCATTAAACGCTGTAGTAGTATGCTGAAGCTATGGAATAAAATAAAGGATGGGAGGTTAGTAAAAGCCTCTAAAAACTGGAAAAGTAAAGAAACAGATTTTCTCCCAGAACTTCCAGAAGGAATTCAGCCCTGTATTTCTTTCAACACCTTTATTTAAGTCACATAAGACCCATGTAAGATTTCTAAACTTCAGAACTACAAGATAATAAATTTGTATTGTATTAAGCAATTGGATTTGTGATAATCTGTTACAGCAGCAATAGGAAACTAATACAACAAAGAAGTTAATCTTCCTTGTTTCAATTCATATTCTCTTCCCCTTTTGTTGGTTGATGCAACTTCCTAATTCTCTAACATATTCTGCACTGGTCCTGATCCTGGGGGACTAAAAAATTATTTAATACTTTTTTCCCCACTTTCTAAATTCTTCAAGCTAGACCAATAATCAAACTAACAAAGACAGATTAACAGGATTGTGGGTCCCCAGCCTGGCTGGTCCCAGGTCTAGTTGTGATCCAGACTCACAGCTAGGAATAGGGCCCCGGATTTAGAATGTTACATTAGTGTAGTAGGACACCTGTGCCTAACATATGTAAGTATGATTCAACTTATTGAATCACAGATGTGTGGCAGAATGCCACTATTGTTCTCTAATATGTGTGGAGCCATGTGGTCCCCTGGGGAGTGGAAGGAGAGCACCAGAAGGGAAGCAGAAGAAGAGCAGAAGCAGAAACACACTCCTCGCAATAGAACGGCACTTCCCGGAACAGAAATGTGCTCCCCACAATAAGGTTGGTGCCTGCTGTTTCATTCTCATGTTGGCCTCTTGTGCATTCTACTAACTGCACATCTCACCACCAAGATCTTCCCTTCTCTATCAGCTCAGTGCTGACAAGGATAAAATCAAAGATTTAATACATGTGTGTGGGGAATTCACATAGGCATAAAAATTTCAAAGATAGTGAGGCAACAGTAGTATAGAAGACATTTTTGGACAAAGGAGAAAGGAGAGAGGGGCATTAGATTTTAGAAATGAGAATTGGATGATTTACAAGTAGTTGAAGAAGAACAGAACACACATGGCAGGAGCGTTCTTGCTAGGTAACTCAGAAACAAAGGGACACAGGCGGTATCTAACAGGCATGGAGTCTTTCTGAGTAATGCTAAGGTAAAGATCCTTAATGTGATTAAACCAAGGCTTCCTTCCTAAAAAGCCATTTTTCTGTTTTAATCTCTTGGGCAGGAAAGTGGGAAAGAGTAAAAGGGTCTTTCTGATTATTTTTTCTTAATAAACAGCTTAAAATCAATATCCGAAAAGGCAGCTTCAAGGAAGCAAAATTTTCATTCTCTTCAGTCCATAAGCATCTATTCCAGATTTTTTGTTTCTTCTTATGAGGTCTTTAATATTCATCACAGAGAACTTTCAGTCTTCCTTTTATAAATCTTATCGTCTATGTGCCCATATCTCTAATTGTTGTTCTTTTGTTTTATCTATATAATGAAATCATTCTGTTAAATTCTCAGCAGTGTTGTGTGCAGATACTTGCTATTTGGGAATGGCTTATTTCTGGGGTGAGGTGTCCTTCTTTCTACATCTTATACTCTTTTGTTGCGCTTTCCTTCTGGCCCATTATGGAAAAGAAACAAAGGATAATCACTACCTGAAAAAGCATTTTCTGTAATGCTAAAATCACTAGTTCTATGGGATGTGTGTGTCACACAGACATCCTCTATGATTAGAATAGTGGAGCATTGTTCTGTGAAATTATCTTATTCACACTGTGTGTGGGCCACATCCAAGGGATTTAAAGATAGAAAATTTTTATCAATTCATTTCCAGGGTTTCTCTTGGCATGCTGAAATATCCCAAATTTTTGAAAGAGGAGAAGAAGATACTATGAGAACTTGATGTTACCAGAGCAAAGGGGTCTGTCTGCTTGCACACATCTAAGTCCAATGAGTTACATACAGATTTTTCAGCAAAGAAAGTAAAGTTTATTTCAGACAGTTGCAAGTCATAGAGACACAGGTGAGCTACCACTTGAAGACCTGCCCTCTCACCCCTGGGTATATATTTTTCCTCTATAGTTATATAGGAAAAAAATTCTTAGAAATGGAAACTAAAGGAGTTGGGTTTGTGGGTGCTACTGATTGGACAGGGCTGGGGTAATTGATCGTAGTGTCTGGTTCTGGAATCAGCCATGGCATCATCTTTTTTTGATCCCATGATCAGTGAGGCTGTTCTGCTATGATTGGCCTGGGGCTGAAATACACCTAAAGCTGAGATGTTATTCTTACTTTAACCAAAACTTATTGTTCTCATGGTCATGAACCTAAGCCTTTATTTTTAAAAGATTTGACACTGTCTAGAAACTTATGTCTCAAGGCCTAATGATTAAGTGAGTAGGCATATAAAGGTAGGAGAATAAGAACAAAATAAGTGAGTCACAATGCCATACTAGGCAAAGCCAGCTTGAATCAAAGAAAAACTATAAGTGAAATCTGTGTGCGATTGCAATAATAGCTATATACCAGGTACAGAAGCAAAAGACAATAAAATAGAAAGTGAAGCCTGGGACAAAAAAAATATAAGACATTCATTTGGGGACAGGGAAAACTGAAGTCTACAGGAGTGGAAGATGGAGACAGAAATAGTCCTAAAATCAATGCTGTTGACTTCCCTACTGTATCAACATTTATTCAAATTATATGAGCTTCGCCTATTCTAATTTTCTTTTTCATAAGCAGAATATCTTAAAACTGAAGATTAATCAATGAATTCCTGCATAGTTCTTTGACAATTGATTAATATTTCTTCTCCAGTATAGTACATAGTAGTTATTCAAGTAATAAATCTTAGTAATTCTTGAAAAAGGAAGGAAAGCATAAATCAGGCTAAACTACAAGTGGCAAAATGAACATATGATTTAAGTTGCTTTTCTACATGCAACTAAATCTGGAGGTAGAGTTTGTTATTATTGGGCTAGCACATATCACGTCAGGAGGTCTTAATAATTCTAGCAAGTAAGAAAGCTGATGGAAAGTTTCTCTGGCTAACAAAAATCCATTTTTAAGGACTCATGAAAGGTATTCATTACAGAGAATTGAGAAATCCATGAGGAAAAAGAATCATTAAAAGATGCTATTTTTGTTCTGGCTCTCAACTTTCCTCTTTTCTTTACAGAAATAAAACCAAGGACTTCTTACTTCATAGGTCACTGAATCAGAATACGGGATCTGTGTGAGGCTCACAAATGTATGTCTTGACATGTGGGCTTGGGCAATAGTAACCGACCTTCACATTTAAGATGTATGAATGATAAATGCCCAAAAACTTAGTACATTAAGTGTTAGAAAATTAAGGTAAACATTTGGTGAGTTTTCACCGAAAACATTATTTTTTCCAGATGTCACTTTTTCACAAGATATTGAAGACTTTATAACATTTTTAGAGGAGTATTCTTATTTACAAGATTCCTTTAAACAATATGAATCTTTACACATGGCAAGCTACATTAGAGAACATATTCTTAGTTGTTTTCTCAAACTTGATCTATGATAATCTAACAATAATTGTTTAACATTTCTTCCTTCCTTCCTTCCTTAAAACCAACCTCCTATGTGCAGTTTTGTTTTTTACTTTTTGGGTTTTTTGTTTTGTTTTGTGTTTTGTTTTGTTTTGTTTTTTTCTTGAAGTTACATTTTAGCTGTAAATCCTAAGGCCAGCAAATGGTAACCCAATCAAAAAAATAATAATAAAATAAAAAGTGTAGGGGCTAAAAATTAATACTTTCCCTCCCACCTTTAAAGTTCTTCTAGTTGAGCTAATAATCAAATTAACAGAGACTGATTAATAGGAAACAAATTTTTAATATATGTGCATGAGAAATTCACATACACATAAAAATTTCAGAGTTGGACAGCATTGGCTATATAACATTTAGAACAATAGAGAAAAAAAGAGGAATGGGGTTTTAGATTTCAGAAGTAAGAATGAGTAATTTACAGGTAGTTGAAGAGTAGAACATACATGGCAGAAACATTCTTGCTAGGCAACTCAGAAACAATGAGACACAGTGGGTATCTAGCTAACAGGCTTGGAAAATTCCTTATAATGCTAGGGTGATGATTCTTAAGGTGATTAAACCAAGGTTCCCATTCTAAAGCAGGTTTTTCTGTCTGAATCTTTTGGGCAGAAAAAGGAGAAGGTCAAAAGTTCTTTCTGAGTCTTGTTTCCTAATAAACAGTTTAAAATCAATATCCCAAATGGTAGCTTCAAGGTGGCAAAATTTTGATTGCCTTCAAAATTTTTGGCTTTGGAAATATGCAAAACTTCAAATGTGAGACATTCAAAGTTTTCATAATTTATGTATTTGATCATTACGCCATTCACTCATGACAAATATTATTTTAAAAGTGATTATTAAAGAAGAATATAAGAAAGTCTAAATAGCTATCATACCTATAGCTCCTCCCCAAATAAAGCTCTTCCTTCTGTATAAATTAACTTGCTTTGCCCCATATGAGTTGCATCTTGGGCCATGACTCATTTGAGCTCTAGATCCTAAGATACTCATTCATAGATTGGCATGAAGAAACCAAATAGCTATAAGATGTCATGGTGCTCTGTAGGGGAAATTAGGGAGAATTTATCAATATGAGTGACTGATTCACTACTCAGATTCTCTTTCTTAGGAAGTTAGATAATAAATAGAAAAAGAGTCTTACCTGTTCTTTTTCCAAAATATTTCCCATGTCTGTGTACTCCTTTTATTTTACTGCCATCACCCTATCTAAGCCACCATCATCTTTCAATTTGGCTGAGTTCATAGCATTACTACCTGGTCTCTCCATCACCACCTTGCTCTCTTAAAATCTATTTCCATACAGAAGCCAGTGTTCTTTCTTTTTTTTAGAGTTATTTAAAATAATATTTAAGATCATGCCACTCACCTGATTAAAATTCTCTAGTGAATTCTCATTCTGTATAAAATTCAAACATAGAAAACATAAAATTCAAACGAGTTGCTTACTACTTGCCTCTTTATGTTTCCACTCTCCCTCTCATCTCTTGTGCTTCAACTATGACTAGCCTCTATTCTGCTCCTTGCGTATGCATCTCTCTGACCTCGAGGCCTTTATAATTGCTGTTTCCTCACTCTGGAACAAACTTTCCCTCCACCAGGCTGGCTGCTTCTTCTTCCTTCAGGTCTCAGCTCAAATATCATCTTCTTCAAAAGGTCTTCTCCTAAAGCAGTAGTATCAGAATCACCTAGGAAGCTTACAAAAGCTTCAGCTGACCAGGTCCCACTCCTATGAAGTAATCTGAGTAGGACACTCATATCACAATGAGATCAAAACAAACCAGATTTCTATAGATGATTCTAATTGCAGCCAACCTGTAAATTAGTGAGTGATCTGAAGAATCTCATCATCTCCTTCCTTCATCAAAATCACCTATTAGTGTGCCTCTTAAATGTATCACACTCGTAATCATTTTATTTACTTCTTGTTTCCTGTTTTTTTTTTCTTCCACTAAAATGCTAATTCCATGAAGGCAGAGAAATTTTCTACCTATTCACTGCTGTATCTCCATGTCCAACATATAGTAAGTCAATGAAGGAAGTGCTGAGGTTCTTCAGGTCAATGGACAGAGAAGTTTTAAGCCTATGAAAAACAAAATGAAGAATCCATTAAGTAGGTAGAATATAGAATGAAAAAAGGAAAGTGGTGAACATAGATGAATAAAGCAGAGAGAAGCTGAATGGTTAGAATGAAACATGAGCATAAACCACAATCTACAAAATGTTTTCTTAGGCCACTGTCTCTTCCAATGAAAACTGAACATTCAAAGATTAAGATTAATCCTTTATTATGAGTCCTTAATATATCATAAATTGTCTTAGTTCCATACAAACTCAGTTCACACAAACACAATGCCTACACTGAGATTAAGACTATTTCATTATTGATTTTTTAACAAAGAGAAGCCTTACCTTAGATCCTGAAGTTTTTTTTTATTCAGACCATTTTTAATAGAAACTTTCCTTAAAATATATTATATTTACTTACGTTCTTTAAAAAATATGCTGAAGGAAACCTAACATAATCTTGATAACTCCAGGATTTTCAGTCAAATATTTCGCCTACTTTTATTACCTTGATAGCCTTAAGAAATCTTAAAACATATAGGCCTCTATTATAAAAGTTTTCATAACAGAAGACTGATGTCACAAAGAAGCTTAACTATTAGTTCCTCATTGACCTACATTCTACCTTGAAAGTAATAGCTTTCATTAATTGAGATTTCCTAGCCGGTCCCACAATGAAAGCTCTATTCTAAAAACAATTGATTTTTTAAGTTACTCTCAGAAAAGTTTAAAGGATTAAATAAATAGCTCAAATCTGACCTGCATGAAAGACACAATCACAGAGGACACATTTCCACATGCATGCTGAGACAGGTAACAGAGCTTAGGAAGAATACAGCAGAGTAGCAAGCCCAACCTGCCTTCTTTCACTATCCTCCTAGGAAACCACCAACTTCACAAGGAAACTTTGTCCAGTGAAATTGGTTCAAGTAGCATAATGAAGGAGGTCCCCAACCAGCAAGAATAGCACCACCCAGGAATTTACACATAAAATTTCTCAGGCTCCAACTTAACCTACAGAATCAAAACCTCTGGGGGTGGGACCCAGAAATCTGTGTTTTAAACAACCCTCCAGTTGATTCTGAGAATTCTGATACATTCAAAATTTTAGAAACAACTAGAGTAGAAAAGCTACTTGAGCGCATGGCCACTAATCTGACCTGGTATAAGCTGATTGTCTTTCCATACAGAGGCAAGGAGAAGAAACGAGCATGGAATATCATGAAAAACCTAGCTTGTGTTTTCTTTACTTGAAGAATGTGTTGTCTTTACTTGAAGTCACCTAGCCTATTTAACCTTTAGTTTTTTTTAATCTTTAAAATAGAAAATAATGTTTTTAAAAAATGAAATTTAGAGCAATTTATGATATCTTTTTAATGAAAAAATTTATATAATCATGTCATAATTTTCACAGTGATAGACTACATCCATCTCCAATACTGAAGAAGAGGATCTAGAAATGTAGAATAAATAATTCAATTTTAGATCTTGCTCTCGAGCAATTGTCAGTTTGTCTCAAATAAACTCTTATAAAAGTTCTCTATAGAATTTTTGTTTTTGTTTTTTTACATTGACAGAAGTAACATAAGCTGACTACAAGGCTAATTCTTTGCAGTATTTATAAAAATCTCTTCTAAAAATGCTTAAGAAATCTCCACAGATATTAGTAGAGTTAATGTTTGCATATCCTGTATTGGCAAAGCTTGCTCACTAAAATTTATTTTTAACTCCAAAATCAATACTTGCAGCACTTTTGTAGTCATTCATAAATATGTGCAGAGCAGTAAAAAAATTGAGTTGCCTCACATACACATTCATTCTCAGTTGAGGTCAAACAAGGCAACACTCTGCCTTCAAAATTGTTTCAGCTCTCTGTTGGTGATATTCGTTTAAAATGACCCCTAACTAGTGTTCTTAAGTACAAAAAGACCAATGTGCCTTATGGGGAAAATAAGTGTGTTAGCTAAGCTGCATTCAACTATGAGTTACAGTGCTATGAGTTCAGTGTTACATAGAATAGGTTGCCTTTAAAAAGAAACAAGCATAAAACAAGGTTATGTATTGATTGGTTGACAAAAAAATGTTGTGACCAGAGACTTGCAGGAACCTAACCTTGTTTTTTCCCTAGAAACAATGGTTCGATATTTGCTAAATCAATCCTCACAGTGACTTTATAAAATTTAACTACTGCAAATAATGAGAACTGACTTTACTTAAAAGTCCAAAGCCAAAAGAAAACTAAAACCAAAGGTAGAAAACAAGCTTTTGGCAGTAAAAAAGTTTTTGAGGACAGTTTATTTATATATAGAAATATATATAATCATTCAAAAATCATTAAAGAAAAGATTCTTGTTTAAGGTAAGAGGACATTTAAGTCTCTGAGACTATATCATGGATGTTTATTTTTTAACTTATTATTTTCTAAGTTAATTTGCATGTAAAATATATTAAATGAACCAAGTAGAGTATTTGCCAAAGTAAACTAAAAACTCACTTGTTTATATCTATTTTGTCAAGTGGTAGAAATACCAGATTGAATTTAAAATACATAATGCTTTCTACCAACAAACAATAGCACATTCTGCTAGATGCTTACCAGCAAGTTAGTTTGGGGATCTGACCCAGAATCTGTGGTTAAGATGAAATAGTTTCAATAAATATAACAAACGATCTTGGCTTTTTTGTTTGTTTGTTTGTTTGTTTGTTTATTCTTTTTTGTTTATTACCACATATATGTTGTATGGCATTTGTCTTCCTCTATCTGACTTACTCCACTCAGCACACTACCCTCTAGGTCCATCATGAAATATCTTTTTTCCATTCCCTTACTTTTAGTCTGTGTGTGTCTTTTAATCAGAAGTGAGTCTCTTGTAGGCAGCATATGTAAGGGTCTTGTTTTCTTATCCATTCAGCCATGCTATCCTTCATTTGGAGTATTTAATTATTTCTCATTTGAAGTACTTGTTGGTAGATATGTAATTATTGCTGTTCTTTATTTAGACTTTTGATATACATTTTTTTCTTCTTAAACAACTTTCTCTAACATTTCCTGTACTACTGATTTGGTGGTGATGAACTCTTTTAGCTTTTCTTATCTGGTAAGTTCTCTATCTGTTCTTTGATTCGCCCAGCAAAGCTGGGTGAAGTAATATTGGTTGTAGGTCCTGGGTTTTCATCATTTTGAATATTTTGTGTCAAGCTCTTCTGACCTGCAATCTTCTGTTGAGAAATTGGCTGATAGTCTTATGGGAACTCCCTGGTATTTAACTTAATTGCTTTTTTCTTGCTGCTTTTAAGATTTTCTCTTTGAATTTAACCTTTGGTGTTTTAATTATGATGTGTCTTGGTGTGGCCCTCTTTGGATCCTTGATTTTTGGAATTCTCTGAGCTTCCCAGGATTTTATGCCCATTTCCTTCACCAGCTTAGGGCAATTTTCTCTCCTTATTTCTTCAAATAGGTTTTAAATTCCTTTCTCTCTCTCTTCTTCTTCTGGTACCTCTGTGATGTGATGTGAATGTTCTTACACCTGATGTTGTCCCAAAGACTTCTTAAACTATTTTCATTTTTTTTATTAGTTTTTCTTGTTGCTGTTCTGATTGGGTATCCTCTGCTACTCCATGCTCTATGTTGCTGATTCAATCTTTTTTTTTAACCACTCTGTCGATTCCCTCTAATGTAGTCTTTATTTCAGATATTGTATTCTTCATTTCTGACTGGCTCCCTATTATGTTTTTGATCTTCATTTTTATGTTTTTTTTTTTAAATCTCTTTGTTAAAGTTCTCACTGAGTTCATCTACTCCTCATTGAATATCCTTATAACCAGTGTTTTGAACTCTGTATCTGGAATATTGCATGTCTCCATTTTGATTAATTCTTTTCTGGAGCTTTGTTCTGTTCTTTTAAGTGAGACATATTTCTTTGTCTTTCCCATTTTGGTTGCCTCTCTGTGTCTGTTTCTCTGTATTAGGTAGGGCTCCTAAGTCTTCTGGTCTTAGTAGAGTGACTTCATGTAGAAGGTGTCCTGTGGGGCCTCTTGGCATAGACCTGAGAGGGGTTCCAGCTGCAGACCAAGTTCGGCTGAGCCTGTGCACCTCTGGGGCCACATGGTAAGATTAACCAAGCAATTCACATATGGCTGTGCTGGGCTTATAGATGCCTCAAGGGGCTGAGTTAGAAACTGAAGGCAGCTGCCACTGGTGCAGGGCTTGGAGATGCTCAGCAAGAGTTACAGGGCACACCGAGGCCAGATGCTGCTTGTTGGGGTTTTACGAGCCTTTGGTAGATTGCATGAAAGTTCCCAACAGAAGCCAAGACAACTTGTTCATATGAAATAAATCACTGGAAGCAGCTTGGTTGAGTCCACAAGTTGGGAGAAGCAGAGTCTCAGGGAATATCCTGGGTGGGGCAACCTGTGTTATCCCAACCTGTATCTGCAGGCTGGGAGCGGGGAGGGCTCAACAAAGGAACAATGGCTTCTGCCTACACCTCTGTCCAGGAGGCAATCACCCCTCCAGCCCTCACCCTGAAGCCTGCCTAACAGATCAGCACTACATATATGTCCCTGGCACCCCTCCAGCAGCTGCCCAGCTCTGGAGCTCAAAGTGAGCAAGTCTATCATTGAGTAAGGCCAGATATGGGCCCTTGAAGAGGAAGGTCTCCACCTCTCTCAGCCCTCCATCTTACTCAGCCATAGTCTCTGCTGCTTTTAAAGCCAGAGGTTGTTCTCTTCCTGGCACTGGAACCCTGGGCTGGGGAGCCCAGTGTGCAGCCAGGACCCTTCACTCCTCAGGTAGAGGAGGTGGTTCTGCAGCCAAAACAGCCCTTTTGATTCTCAATTGCTACATGTGGTTGTGGGATGGGGTCATTTTGCATCTCCATCCCTCCTACCATTTTGAGGTGACCTAATTGTTAGAGCTATGTTCAAGACCTCTGGTGACTCCATGTACTGGTTGCTCTGTGGTTTTGTTATAATTTTGGCATGGTCGCTAGAGGAGGCATGTATAGCCTTTACCTTCTATGCCATCTTGAATCTGATCTTGGCTTTCAGAGTCCACTTACTACAACTCAAAGTAGTTTGTACAGTATTTTAGATATTTTTAAATAGTTATATTATCAGAAGTGAATAAACCTTATAATTACCTATTAATTAACTAATTATATAACAAGCATTTATTAAAAGCCTGTCATATGCCTAGTTCATTGCTGGGTACTAGAGATAGAGAACAAAACAAGATAAACACACCTCTCTGCTCAGAGAGCTCACAGACCAGAAAGATGGAAAGATAGTCTCAGGGTCAAAGTAAGCTTCCCCTAAGGTGTGACCTTAACCTGACACTTGAAAGATATGATATTTAATTTTATGTGTCATCTTTATTGGGCCATGGGCCCCCTCGTTATCTGGTCAAAAATTGTTCTGGGTGTGTCTGTGAGGGTATTTTTAGGTGAGATTAACATTTGAATCAGTAGACTTAGTAAAGCAGATTGCCCTCCCTAATGTGGGTAGTCCTCATTCCATCAGTTGAAAGCCTGAATAGAACAAAAAGGCTGACCCTCTCTGAGAAAGGAAAAGTTCTTTCTTTGTGACTACTTTCAAACAGAGACATTGGCTTTTTTCCTGCCTTCAGATTCAAACTGAAACATGGGCTGTTCTTGGATCACGAGCCTGCTGGCTTTCAGACTGGAATTACCATCAGCAGCTCTCCTGGTTCTCAGGCCTTTGGACTCAGACTAGAACCAAACATTAACCTTTTAAGTCTCCATCTTGCCAATTCACATTCCAGATTTTTGGACTTTCGAGCCTCCACATTCACATGAACCAATCTTTATAATAAGTCATACACACACACACACACACACACACACACACACACACACATGTGTGCAAGCACGCATTGGTTCTGTTTCTACTGAGAACTCATAATAATAAAAAGAAGTAAAAATTATACAAATGGTGGTGAGAATTAAAAAGAGAAAGTTCTAGGAGGAAAGAAAAGCAGAGGGCATAGCATCTTCAAAAAAAAGTTATAACAAATATTTAGTATTTACTGTATGTCAAACTTTCTTCTAAAATCCCTTTACATATTATCTCATTTAATCCTCACAAAATTGTGAGTAGATTTAGTTATTATCTCAAAGTGCAAATGAGAACATTGAGGTACAAGAGGTTAAATAACTAGCTCAAGGTCATGAGATGAAACAGGAAAATCGGTTCCAAGGCTCAGTGTTTTCTCTCCAGAGCTCACGCTCTTAACCATGACTCCTTCATTTCTCCACAGATCTAGGTGAGAGAACAAGGAAGTGGTAAAGAGAAATACCAGCTCATATAAGAACCTTGAAAGCCCTGTTAAAAGATTTGAGCTTTTTTTTCTAAGAGCAGCTGGAACCAGAGAAAGGTTTAAAGCAGAGGAGTGATGAGATTAGATTTTTGTCCTAAATAGATTTGCAATAATCACAAGGAGGAAAGTGGAATGGAGGGAGCAAGACAGGTGATTTTTTGCTTTGACATAATGTTTTCTCCTCTAACCACTTTGTCAACATAAGAAACATCAAAATTTGGAGAAAAAATTTATAAGTGCTCATTTGAGCCAAACTGACTAGCTATGCCAGAGAGCAAGATATCAAAGAATGGAGAATGGAGAATGGAGAATGACAGTTTTGCAACGTTTTTTATACATTTGAAATTAATTAGGGAACTAAGGAAGATTATGTAGAGATAGGAGGAAGAAACAAGGGGATTGGATTACAGGATAGTTAAGATTCTATGCTATTTTAAGAGTGGTTACAGTTTATTTTAAAGGTGTGTTAACCTAGACATACAGAAACAATGGATGGGGCTTGCTTAAGACAAGGATAAGCCTTTTAGTAAAGCCTGGGGCATGACTACCTACCAAGACCTGCCCAGTTAGGAATTTTTGATCAGATCACTCTGTCAGATTAGTTTCTATAAAAACCTTTTTTTTTTTTTGTTCACAGCTTGAATATCTAAAAGTAGTTTAAATTACTCCAGAAAATATCAAAAGGAAAAAACTCCAAACTGTATAAACAGCTTTAATATAATCTCTTCTTAAAAGGATAATCATAGTGACTCTCCTTTCAGTTATCACAGGATGCTGTTCCAAGAATGATCAGAAAGTTTCCTGGTCACTTAAAAGATCAAAGAGAGGGGGGAAATGGAGTATGAAGTGTGTGGAGAGGACAAGAGATGTGCAGGAGATGACAGGGGGTGACCTTGGCTTAGGCGGTCAGGCAGCAGGTCAGAGGATTACGAAGGATAAAGTAGACAGTGAGAAATGGAAGGAGGAGAGAAGAGACCACAAAATGAAACTATTGTATAGATATGAGAAGCTAACAGTATGAATGTGATAAGCCCCTGAATCAATCTCCTACTTGGAAATTTAAATCAGAATTTTTCTGTTATCTACAGCTGATCCAGAAAGCGTTCTGAAAGGCCACACATGTAGCAAATGGACCATTTGGAATAGCAATTTGCCAAGGGAAAGTTTAGCTTCTTACATTCAGCATACAATGATTAAGCACAAAAAATCAAATAGTCAGTTGAAGCCATATTTTACATGAGCATCAAGTATAAACTATTTTAAAAGTCTGAAAAAGATATTTGTTTTTTATTTTTAAATGTGTAAAGGAATTATCTAATACAATCAATTCTCCATATGTAGTTGATGATATCCAATGTTCTATTATGGGGAATCCAGCACAATAACCAGTCTTTTTCTTTCCATCAAAAAATCTATAACAAAGTCACAGTAAACATGCGTCTAGGCTGCTTCCAGTTTTGTTTCTATTTTTAAGAGTTGCTAGTTAAATACCACTGAAAAAAAAAAACAAGAAATTCTTGCCAAGGCTTGAATTTCATTTCTAGCAATGTTCCTTGAGTGAGAGCAAGTGTTGCACCCAGGATCCCTTAAGACAGAGACTTAAGAGGGCATTTGATCACTTTGGAAGAAAGTTTCTGAAGACTGTGTCAGAGCTAGGATTGATTTCCCCTTAAAGGTTCCCCTCATATAAACACAGAATCCAGAGCTCATTTAGTTCAATGCCTTTATGTTCCTGGATGTCTGCACTAGTTCTGTGCCTACCAACATGCATGCATAAATCTCTGTAATTTTTCAACAGCTTATTGTAAGAAAGAAGCATTAAGGTGCTGAGTTCAGACTCGCACCTCTGAGGAACTTTACTATGGAATTTAATCTATGTGTTAAACCTCATGAAATTTTATACACAGGCAAAGAACACAGGTCCCAAGAAAAGCAGTCTGATCATCAAGCCTCTGTCGCATTTAAAGCATGTTCTTTGAGTCAAAACAATGGCATTTTACTTGTTAAGCATGTTTTCTTAAGATAAGACTTGACTTTAAAATTTACTCAAATAAAGTATGTGTGTATGTGTGTTTTCATTTTTACATTCTTCTTTTAAATGTATTTTTTGCATAATTTCTGGATGTCCTGTGTGAATTAAAATTGATTAGTTATTTCTTTTTTTTTTTTTCCAATACTATTCCAGCCTCCTTGGGACTACCTTTGTTACATAAAAACGAATTAACTTTACTTTTTTTCTACCCTGGATCTGTATCTCTAAAGTTGTCCATTTGGCTTTTGGGTCAATAATTGATTAATCAATAGGGAGGCTAGGTCACAAAAAAATATTGATTATAGATCACATATATTTGTGTGGCTCCCTCATAAAATGTGGTATAAAAGGAAGCTAAGTGAGAAAAATTCTTGTTTTCTGGTAAAGTAATTGAAACCTTTGAACAGTAAGGGTTTTTTCATTTCCACCTATGAAATTTGGCTCGAATAAGATTTCCTTCCTTGACATAGTACTTTCAAGAATTTTTTATTTTTAAAACAAAACATGATACCAATAGAATGAGCCAAGAACATAAGCAGACAATTCAAAGAGGAGGATATAACCTTTAAGTATATGAAAAGATGTTCAAATTTATGATACTATGAGAAATATAAGATTATAAGTGAATGCCTTCTTTTCTCATCTACTGGCAAAGATTTAAAAGTTGAGTATTTTACTATTTTGACAAAGAGGTAAAAATATGCTATGATATTTACATAGTTATGGTATAAATTAGTTCAACTTTTGAAAGTTAACATGACAGTATTTGTCAGCTTAAAATACAAGTTTCTCTGCACTGAAATTCCATTTACAGACTTTGTGTGTGTGTGTGTGTGTGTGTGTGTGTGTGTGTGTGTAGAAATCCAGTAATATATGTATAAAGATGTATGTACACAGCATTTTATTGTATCATCCACATATTGAAATACTATGCAACTATTCATAATGAAGCTCTATAGAAAGTGATTTGAAAACAACTCCAAGTTATATTAACTGGCAACAGAAAGATGTAATGCAGTACAAAGATGTAATGAGTAAAAGGAACTGGAGCTGTTTGCATGTACACTTTAACTAACCACAGATACGAAGTATAAGAAAATGGCAAAGTAAATTGCCTCTGGAGAGAACTGAGGAATCAGGAGACTGAAGTGAAATGGAAATTCACTTTTCACGGTGTATCTATTTATACTGTTGGGATTTAAAAAAAAAAAAAAACTACAACCATTACTTGCATTTTTTTTTTTTAAGTAAGAAAGTATTTACTTAGTTACATGAAAGTATGTAACATTGCCAATATGTATGGAGGAGTTCTACTTACCTGCTGTAAACTTGATAAAAATGATATAAGGTCTTTTTTAAAATGAATAATGTTATTGATCTTCAGGATACTACAACTGATTGAAAATTATTAATTTAGACAACTTATTGTTTTGTCTACATGGCAAAAAAAAATCTTTATTATGCTCCTCTATTTTCCAAATCAACCCAAACATATTCAGAAAATTAATATCCTCTTATAGCCACTCATACCTAGATTGCCCTAATTATCTGGTTCATTTTCTCCTCCCCTTTTATGCTAGCCTCATTATCTCTCATTTAGACTTAGGAATTTGCCAGCTGATTCTGTAAAGAGCCAGATAAATAAGTTAGGCTTTGCAGGCCAAGAGGGAAAATTGAGAACATTACTTGTGTGCTTATATAAAAAATGAGAAAAAAACAATTTCTAGAAAAATTTTATGATGAAATTATAAATATAATAATAATTGAGAAAAAATTATAATGTAGGTCTACCAAGGAGAAGAATAGAATTCTTTGGAGGGAGATAACATTTTGCTTAATTGGGGTTCAAGATTTGTAAAGACCTTTCTTATCTCGTGGGCCCAACAGAAAAAGGGAGCCAAGTCAGATATGGCCCAAGGTCTATAGTTTCCTCTTCCTTTTCTGCCTGAAGGGCTCCCAGCCAGCCAGCAAACTCTGCTAAGTACTCACTCTTTCTAAAAATCCTGGTAGCTCCTCCCCTAACCCTGTCTTCATCAGAATAATCATTTCACCACTTCTGTAGTTTGCTCACACTTTCATTCTTGAATGAATAACATTTCATATTTATTAGTATTCGATGTCTGTTACCTTTCTTATCTCTAATTTATCTATCTTTAGTTCCTGGAATATGCCAGAACATCGTAGGAACTCAAGAATTTTTGTTAAACTAAGCTTTCATCAATTAAATAGCAATTTTGATGGGAAATATAAAAGAGCTCACCATCCACCCACTTAGCATCTGTAATGTCAATAATGTCTTAAACTTGTATTTTTGGGTCAATAACTAGGCAAAACTTTCAGTGCTAGCATTTTCAGTCATGTTTAATCAAGAGTTTTCCCTTTGACTGAACTACAAACATAATCTCAAAGGCCACTCTCTTTAATGAGAAGTTGTTCATATATACATACAATACTTACAAGAAGAATTTAAGCTTAAGTACTCCAAATACTGTTATATAATGTATTCCAAACCCAAGGTAGGCATGCACGATGGGAGTGGGAAAAGAGATCAATAATAAACCTTTTTAAAGTGCTGAAGAATTTATCCACCCTCAAAAAAAAAAAATTGCTACTCATTTGCACAAGTAAAAATTTCTGTTATTGCTATTGCTTTTTTCATGGGTTCTAGGAAGAACTTTTCAGCAAATGTTTTAGTTGGTGCCTCCATATAGATATAGTCTCCATTATGTATAATTGTGAGAAATTATGTATAATACATGAGAAATGCATAGGCAATTTTAGTAAAGCCAAAGTGCATAAGTACACACACACACACACACACACACACACACACACACACACACACACACAGATACAGACTACATAATATTTTTGTTTTTAATTCATTTAGTCTGGGCTTTATTATATGGAAACAGTTTTTGGTCTGTCATTTTGCCTTTTTCATTGTTTATCCTTTAGTTTATCAAGAGTGCAAATAAAATTTTTAAAATTACATAGCTCCATCATTTCCAATGTATACTATAATAAATAAACTTCATGAGAAGCATCTCATATAGGAGCTACCAGGCCACCTAGTAAATAAGTATTCAATGATATGCCCATCCCATAAAAACATTGTTTTGCCATTGATGAACGGTACTTTTTAAAAAATTAACAACAGCTAATCATTACTTATGGCTCAGCTAACTAAAACATACTGGCACTAAATAGAAACCTAGAAGAAAATATAAATATTGAGTAAAACCCATGGAACAATGGATATAATTGCAGGTTTGGTTTGCATGTTCAGTTCTCTAGTTTATGCTTATCATACCTCCCAAATGTAAGTGAAACTAGTAAACAGGTTTTTTAACTCATTTACATAACGGAAACTTAGAAACCCAAGTCACAGTTCCCATTAAAGAAAACAATCTCTGTGACATTACATTCATAGACTGTCTCCTGTAGCTCAGCCAAGACGTAAACTTTGAATCTGGGCATATTTCTCAGGATTTTGAGTTTCAGTACCAAGCTTCCATATAATATTATTAATGATGCGTCAGTTTGGAATGTACCATGGTACAGACCACATAGATACCACTTAAATTTAATGGCAGGAAAGAACTGAAACCAGAAAGCAGACCACAGGCAAAGTGTAACTGACACAGTTGAAGACAGGCCTGTGGTAAAGCCATCTCTTCTGGCCTGCCATACTAATTCCCTCAGTCCATTCCTCAGGCTTTTTTTTTTTTTTTCTGAAATGAAATCTAACCAGAATTCAATTTTGTTGCTAATATTACCATTTTAATCAACATTTATACAAGCAGACTCCTTCTTTCCTCTGAAAATTTTCTCCTTAAAAAAAATTGTTTCCTCCTAAAAACAATTTTAATAATCTTTTTTTTGTTATTAACTTTGAGTTGTCTTTTCTTTCAAAAATCTCCTCAATTTAATTTCTTTCTGGGGTGTAATTGCTAAACACTCATCATTTTTATTTTATTTCTTTACTGATATTATATATATTTGCTGTTTTTTCCTTTGTCTTCCCTCCTTCTGAAATGGTTCCTGACTTTCTTTTCTTTTTAAAGTATATATTGAGAATATACCTTTGTCCTACTCTAGCCAAAAATTTTAATCTTTTTTCTGATAATTTTTCATTGATATACATATATATATGTGTGTATACACACACACACACACACACACACACACACACACACACATTTATGAAATAGTTTAATAGCCTACAGTGCTAAGCAGCATGATAATCAAAAGATAAAAACCCAGACATAGTTTGCTGTGCATAAATGGCAGTAGCAGCCTCTAATCCCCTTGTGAAATCCATTATAACATTTATTTAGATCATTTTTAGACTTTGGGTTACACTTGGGGTTAATCAATGAAATGTTGATAGAGTAGTTAAACTTCTGCATTTTTTAGAATGTCTTCAATAACGGCCAACTATTTTCCTTGAAAATTTTTTTTATTTTGGGGAACTAATTTTGGAAAAAAGGATGAGTGATCAGGTTGGGTACTTTATTTATCCCTTTTGAAAAAACCAAAAGAGGTTATAAAAAAAAAAAAAGTGGCTGACTTTCTGGTGCAGCTGGCCTGTGGTTACCAGGGGAGAGTTCCTGAAAGATTTCAAGCAATGAGAACATTATTGCTCTGAAGGAAACCTTTGAAAGAGGGCATTCAGTAGAGTGCGAACATTTTGATATACATCACAATCACACCTCATGTAAAGGAAGATGACATGGAATAAGGTAAATTTATCATGGCAAAACAGGGAAAAGATGTAAGATTGGAGGCAATATTTCTGACCAGAGTGTTAGAGAGAACAACATGGCAGAATGGCTTAGATTTTGTTCTTGGAGAATGGGTAAGATTTTTGGTGTATGGGAAAGGAAGTGTATTCCATCCCATGGAAAATTCATCATAAGTTCTAAATATATGTACTCCTTTTCATGACTGGAAAAGAACACCTTTAGATTAACTGATAAAACAATAACTAGGGGCAGGTTGGTAGCCGTTTACTTTTATAACTATAAGTTCAAATCACCCTACAGAGTTCTTCCGGGTTCATTTGTATCACTTTTGCCAACAGCTTAGGCAGTGGTTTTCCCATCAAAAAACCTTTTTTCCAACTGGCATGACATGAAAAGGTGAAACATTTTGTAATACTTCAGAAATTGTGCAATAGTAGGAGAGCACACTCCACTGCCTGAAGTCACAGACAAATGTTGCAACTCCTCCTTCTGTAGCCAAAAGAGCACTGGAGATTTTTACTTTGGAAGGATTTACTATGAATTTTCTCAATGTTTCTGAGACTTCCAAAACAACGTAAGGGTTCTGTGGTCAGCTTGGTTAAATACATTATATGTTATACATCCGTGTAGGTATGTATGTATTTAAGGCCACTGTCAAGTACATCTTCAGACAGAAAATTAGTAACAGTACATCTGCATTAAATAAAACCTAACTTAATTTTCTTTTTCAGAGGGCTGTGGGAAGATAATATGCCTCTACTGCTGTTTGCATTTGGTTCCATTTGTGGAAACTAGGTCTCTTCCAGTTTTTAAATGATCTCTAACTCTACAGAAGCCAAAACTACAATAAGCTAAAAGACTTTAAGTAAGAGCTTACTAAATTTTCCATAAAATTTTACTGAATAAAACCTATCCAAAACCCCTATATTATACCTGAAACTAATAAACTATTCTATGTCAACTATAATTTCAAAATTTTAAACAATTTTTTAAATTATTATATTTTTGTTTTTTTATTTATAGTTGATGCACAATATTATATGAATTTCAGATGTACAACACAGTGATTAGACATTTAAATAATTTGTGAAGAGAGCACTCTAATAAACCCAGTACCCATGTGACACCATATTTAGTTATTACAAGACTATTGACTATATTTCCCATGCTATATTCTATATCCCCCTGACTATTTTGTAACTACCAATTTGTACCTCTTAATCTCCTCGCCATTCACTCATCCACCCACCCCTCAATCTGGCAACCAGCAAAATGCTCTCTATCTATGAGCATGTTTCTGTTGTTTGTTTATCCTGTTCTCTAGATTCTACATATGACATTTGTATTTCTCTGTCTGACTTACTCTACTCAGCACAATACCCTCTAGGTCCATCCATGTTGTTATAGATGGCAAGATCTCATTTCTTTTTTTCTGACTAATATTTCATTGTAGATATATATCACCTCTTCTTTATCCATTCATCTACTGATGGCCACCCAGATGGCTCCATATCTTAGCTACTGCAATAAATATAAGGATTCACATTTTCCTTTCAAGTAGTGTTTGGCATTTTTCCAAATAAATAAACAGAAATAGGTTTACTGTGTCCTTCATTGTCTTATAGTCTTTGTTTGAAAGTCTATTTTGTCTCATATGAGTATTGCTACCCCAACTTTTTGTTTGTTTCCATTTTAATGAAATATCTTTTTCCATCTTGTTGCTGTCTATCTGTGTATATCTTTCCATCTGAAGTGAGTCTCTTTCAGGCAGCGTATATAAGGGTCTTATTTTCTTATTCATTCAGCCACCCTATCTTTTGATTGGAGCATTTACATCTAAAGTAATTGTTAATAGATATACAGTTATTGCCATTTTATTATTCATATTTTTTAAATCTTTTTTTTTCTTTCTCTTCTTCTTAAAGTAGTTTCTCTAACATTTCCTGTAATCCTAGCTTGGTGATAATGAACTCCCTTAGCTTTCTCGTGTCTGAGAAAATTCTTTATCTGTTCTTCAATTCTAAATGATAGTTTTGCTGAGTAGAGTAACTTGGTTATAGACCTTTACTTTTCATTGCTTTGACTGTTTTGTGCCAGCCCCTTCTATCCTGAAAAGTTTCTGTTGAGAAATCTGCTGACAGTCTTATGGGAGCTCCCTTGTAGGTAACTGACTGCTTTTCTTTTATGCTTTTAAGATTCTCTCTTTGTCTTTAACCTTTGGCATTTTAATTATGATGTGTCTTTGTATGGCCTCTTTGGGTTCATATTGTATGGAATTCTCTGTGCTTCCTGGGCTAGTACATCTATTTCTTTCACTAGGGTAAAGAAGTTTTCAGTTATTATTTCTTGAAATAGGTTTTCAATTTCTTGCTCTCTTTGGTACGCTTTATGCTCTCTTAGAGGCTCCTTTCACTATCCTCATTTTTTTCGAATTCTTTTTTCTTGATGTTCTGATTGGGTATTTTCTGCTACCTTATCTTCTAAATCACTGATTTGATCCTCTGCTTCACTTACTCTATCATTAATTCCTCCAAAGGCATTCTTCATTTCAGTTATTCTATTCTTCATTTCTAACTGGTTCTTTTTTATGTTTTTTATCTCCACTTTTATGTTTCTTATCTCTTTGCTAAAGTTCTCACTGAGTTTTTCTACTCTTCTCCTAAATTCATTGGGCTTTCTTACAAAAGATATTTTAACCTCTGCATCTGGTAGATTGTCTCCATTTTGGTGAATTCTTTTCCTGGACTCTTGTTCTGTTCTTTCATTTAGGACATATTTCTTTCCATTTTGGCTGCTACTTGTGTTTGTTTCTATGTATTAAGTAGGGCTGCTATGTCTCCTGGTCTTAGTAAAGTGGCCTTATGTAATAAGTGTGCTATGGGGTCCAGTAGCACAGTCTTCCTTGGTCACCTGAGCAAGGTGCTCTTGGTATGTTCCTTGTATTGGGTTATGTGTGCCCTCCAGTTGTAGTTGAGCCTTGGTTGCTGTTTGCTAATCAGTGGGAGGGATTGACCCTAGGGTTAATTGGTCATAATGACTGGCCATGACCAGTGAAGGAATTGTTGTGCAGGGGCTGGCCCTACAGAGCAGGATTCATTTTAGCAGGATTCTAGTGTCAGCCCAGCATGCCTTTGGGGTGTGTTGTCCTCAGATGTGATGCTGGATGATACTCCAGCTCAGACTAAAACTGGCCACTGAGTGTGCAGGCTGGGGCATTCTGGAAGGGGCCCGGCCATAGGCCAAGTCCAACTGCAGCCCATGCCTTGCCTGGGGCCACCTGACATGACCACCAAGCAATCTGTAAATGGAAGCAATCCACACTAGGCTGGAAAGTGCCTTGAGAGGCCAGACCACAAACCAAGGCCAGCTGCAGCTAGTGCCAAGCTTGGGGCTGCTCTGCAAGAAGTATGAGGCTCTCTGAGGCTAGATGTTTCTTGTTTGAAGTTTGTGAATCTTTGGTAGATTTTAGGAATATCTGCAGCATGAGCCAAGACAGGCCATTTGTAGAGAAAATCTACAGGAGCCAGTTTAGGTGGGCCCACATGTTGGGAAGGGTAGGGACTCAGGGCAGGGCAACCAATATTAGCTACATTCATGGAGACCCAGATATGGCACCAACCTGGGTCTGCAAGCCAGGCAAGAAAGTACTCAATGAAAGAACAATGGATTTTGCCTAACTTTTGCTTGGGAGATAGCTGCTCCTCCTCCAGCCCTCACCCTGAAGCCAACAATTGAGTTCTTCCCCAGATTTCCCTGGCACCTTTTGAGCTGCTGCCCCAGTGCCAGAGTGCAAAGTGAGTAAGTCTATCAGTGAGTAATTTTATGTGTGTGGGCCCTTAAGAGGAATGTCGGCAACTTCAGCAGCCCTTTATCTCACTCAGCCACATTCTCTGCTATTTTTCACAGCTGGAATTGTGGGTAATTATCTTCGCAGCACTGGAACCCTGGCCTGGGGAGAACAGACTAGGGCCAGGACCCCTCTTTCTCCAGGGGGGCCTCCACAGAACACATATTTTTCCCAATTCTCAACAGCCACACACAGGTGTGGGACCAGCCCATTTTGCATTTCTATCCCTTCTACCAGTCTCTAGGTGGCTTCTTCTGTGTGTCCCAAGTTGTAGGACTTCTGTTCAGATAGACTTCATGTGACTCTCAATGATGGCTATTCTGTAGTTTAGTTGTAATTTTGATGTAGTTGTGAGAGGAGGCAAGCACAGCATTTATCTTCACCATCTTGACTAGAACTCAAGAATTTTTTTAATCTACAAAAATTCTTTTTGATTACTTTTAATTTTCCAAAAAAATGTTAATTTTACCCATTATTTCTTTTTAATTATTTAAGTAATCATAAAAAGAGCTTTAATGAAAAGTTTTGTTATGATTCCTACATCTCATGTTTTCAACATTACTGGTATAAACAAACTATAATAAAATTTAAAAATAATAATTTTAAAATCATTAAAAATGATATTTTGCATTTGTTTTATTTTGACATGCTTTTATTCAGAATATGCCCTGTCACTCTCCATCCCCTTATTATATGTTGCTATTTCTTCATTGCACTTATCTGATATTATAGTATCCATTTTTTTGTTTTATCTCCTTATGGGTGATCTGTCAGTCTCTCTCACTAGGATGTAAGCTCCATGATGGCAAGGAGTTTATCTTCTTCAGCATGATATTCCTATCACTGAGAGCAATGCTTGTAGGTCCCTAGTAAATGTTTACTAAATGCTTGGATGATTTGATTAATTTACAGCAAGTCCTAATTGACATAAAGTTGTACACCATATCAGAAATTAGGCTATAATCTTGTAATAGGGATTTATAATTAGTGTCCCTGAAATTATACAGAAACATTTGTGTATATGCATTTTATAATTTTCATAAGAGTCTCTGAATGGCAAGTAACTCCCAAGAGGACAGAGGATTATTGCTATGGGGGTAGGGGCAAAGTATTAGCTATGCCAGGAAACATCTGGAATTGAGACATAGGGGACAACTAGCCAAAAAAGCTGCAAGATGCAGAAGAGAGCTCTGTTATGCCTTTTCTGAATAATCTCTAGTGACATTTTCATGGAGATTCAGGACCAGAAGAGGAAACACCATCATGATAGAGATATATAGAAGTGAATTTTAAAATCCTAGAATATAGTTCATAGGCTCCGATAAGTTTCTTTCATTTATCTATCTCTAAAACATGCATCTAATTGAAACACTGAAAATAGCTTATAACATTAAGAACCCTAAATTTCTCAGCTTTTAGAATCCTAAAAATTAGCTTACATTAACTATTTCACACTAAACTATAATATATTTAGTGTTTTCTGGGTCCTTTGATTTTATGTCTCTAAAGGTTGAAATTTGTTTGGGTCAATATATTACTGTAAGAGTCTTGGCAAATGTTAATAAGAAAAATAATTTATAAAGTGTCAGTTTGAAAACAAATTTTTAATCCTATACAAGCAATAAAAACTAGGAGAAAAATCTGATTTAACACTCAGAAAACAAATTATCTATTTAAACACTTCAACTAGTGAAAGTTAGCTATTCTTTTTTAAGCAAATTAAAGCATCACCTTGGTTCAATCCAGACCAAAATTTACACTTTTCAACAAAAATTCAACTTACATATTAGTTTATAAAACAAAATGATATTAATCCAGTGCAACCACAAAAATAGTATGACTTTCATAGGTAAATTCCCTATTTGTGGCTTAGAAGAAAATTATGACCTGAATCTCAGAATGTGGATCTGATTGTGGGTCTGGAGCTCCTTGCAAGCAGAAACCATGTTTCAACCATCTTTTTACAACCTCAGTGTCTAGGACATAGAGTGGCTCCATGGATGCTGAATTAATGAATAAATGCCTATATGTCATGAGCTTTTTCTATTCTATCACACTGTTTAAGCTACTTCCCTCATCTATTTTTATTACTCAAACAAATGCTATAAAACAAGGTATGGAGTTAAACTTATATGTATGTTGATTCCTCTTTCCTTCCCAATGGATTGATATTATTTTAAATCAGTTAACCATCTCTACATTTAAATTACCTCAGTGTCCACTGAACCCATGCTTATCCATGTTATCCTATTCACTGAACCCATGCTGATTTATTCATGTTAACTTATTCCTTTGCCAATAATTTCATTGGATTTACTTCTGTTTGTTTGTTTGTTTGTTTTTCTTTCCCTTATAACGTTGTTTTGTTGGATATTTGGGCTAGTAACAGAAACCCCTAAGTTAGCTTTAAAGAACAAGGACATCTTTTATTCCATCTTTTATTTGCTTAATAGGTAGGGCAACCTTCATTCCTACTTGGTTGATTAGGAACTTCAACAATGTTATCAAGGACCCAGATATTTTATATCTTTCCACAAGGAAACCATTAGTGTCAGTTTAGCAACACATCAAAGACAGTTACAAATGCGTTATGCAAGCATGACAATTTCAAGAGGAGATAAAAGACATTTGTAATTTGTTCTCTCTCTCTCTCTTTCTGTCTCCCTTTGTCTCTCTCAATATTTTTAATAAAATAATAAATTTGTTTAGAAACAAAAATGTGTAATGCCTATTGAGTATGTTTCAGTCTTTGTGGAAGTCAATGAAAATATCTTTTATGACTTTAGATAACCGTTTAAGTCTTCATTATTACTTCTCACACTAGAACTTCAGACTTCCAAATGTACTGGAAAAAATTTTTTTCTAGTAATGGGAAGAAAAAATTTAAAGTTCAGATCTATTACCCAGTGAAGGCAATAGAAATCTTTGAAGTATGAATAAGGGGTACTAAGTCATCCTCTTAATGAGAAATCCAGTACTTTTTCAGTCATCTCATTTTGTCTTAGATACCAAAAAACACAATGAAACAAAAGTCCTTGGGACACTGTTTAGCAATGACAATAAGCACAAAAGTCTATAGAGGTTTGTGGAATAAATAGAAAGTGTGAGAACTGCTGATTTCTGTTGAAACAGTTGGAGTCTAAGTTGAATGCGGTTTCTGGCCTACCACATTACATCACTTCTGGTTGTATCAAATTTATATTTACTAAGCACCACAAAATTTTTGTGGCAGACTTCATTTGCCCACAGTCAAACAAAGAAACATATGAAAAGTAAATTAAACATTTGGTTTAACCTAGAAGCATAGTAGTCCATTTCATTAATGCACCAAAAAAAGATGCATGAACATGCATATGGAAATATGAACTGTTTTTTTTTGTTCGCGTTTGTTCTGCTTTTTTACAAATTTGTTTCTGCCCAGAACAAGAAAAAATACACAATAAATAGATTTTTTTTCTGCTCTATAAGATATTTTCCCTTTCTTTTTTCTTTTTCTCTTTCTCTCTCTCAAAAAAAAAATAATAATTTTACAAAAAGCAGAAAAGGTATTTAGATGGTAAGAAGTAGACAAATGATACCATAACTTTATAGGGTGCTGTTGAAAAAAATGTCTGTTATAAACAAATGGAGAATACTTTTAGATCAAATTGGGCAATTTAGTTTAGTTTAGTATTTTTGTTTGGTGCGCGCGCGTGTGTGTGTGTGTGTGTTTTCTCTAAAGCACAAGAACGCCAAAGTAGAAAAAGCAATAAGTTATCCTTGGAAATTGAACCAAATAAAAATCACCATAAGTATTCACAGAATAAGTTCCCTTTCAGACAAAAATTTTAGAGAGCATTTGCACAGAATTTTAGACAGAATTTTTTTTTTAATGTTAAAACCTCTGGAGGTTTTTGTTGGATGGTTGGTAGGTGGTTCAATAAGTGACATGATAAATAATGATCTTTAGTAGCAACAAAACTTGACAGGCTTTCTCAATTATCAAACATTAAAATGGTTTCAATAAACATTTATATAGTGTATACATACAACTTATTGCTACTAATTTTTCTTTAGTCAATTACCTTTTAGAATAATTTTAAAAGGAAAAACAAATTTTATATTTAACTTCATTTTTACCATTTTGAACATTATTCTTTTGTCTAGATTGATTTCTGATATTCTATTCCTTCTGCCTAAAGAATCTCCTTTTACATTTCTTGTGAAAATTTGCTGATAGTGAATCCTTGCATTTGAAAACAAATTCTTTTATATATCGAACATCCAAAGATGGAGTCTGTATTCCCTTGAACAAGAGAAGATTTTTATGAAGGCATTTTATGTCATTAGCCCTTTAGAAACAGCTCTTGTCTCTTAGTGATAAGGCACTGTAACATCCTGATAAAAGTGGCATGACAAATTATCTTTTAGCACTCAACATTAATTCTTTTTTTTTTTTTTTTCTGGTATCACAGGGCTGGAAGCCTGGAAACTGCAATTCCCTTAGTACCTTCCCATCAGAGTTCTAGTGCAGATAACAAATGAAAGTCAAATGAGTGACATTCAAAAAGTGGATAAGAGACAGAATGTATTCTTGCTACAGAAATGTGGTGGCTGATTAGCAGCAGTGGCTTGCTGAAGCCATCTCAGATGGCTTACTCCTATCTCATTCTTCAGTCTGTGAACTGTGAGGTGGCTTCCTGCCCTTTCCTGTAATCTCCTAAGTTTCTATATTAAATTTCTTTCTGCCTCAAACATTTAAATTAGTTTTGTTTTTATGACTAAACCTTAACAAATATACTTGGGAATAATCATGACAGTTCTTTACGTAGAATATAGACCTTGTGTAGTTCATTCTTTCTGAACCATAGAAGATATAACTGAGAACATAAGACTGCTGTGATACACATTTTCTATTCTTACACCAACATTGAAAGGAGGATAAAGTATTGTTTTACTAAACCCTCCCCTGTCTTGAGGTTCTGGAACTAAAAGGAGGTAAATACTTTCAACACTGTATGTGCTTGAATGCCTGCTTATTACACACAGAGGTAAAGCTGTGGGCTCAGAGAGAGAGAAGGATTTGCCATGAGTCTTCCTTTGAAAGATATATCAAAATCATAATTCAGGCATTTCATGTACCCCAAACAAACACTACCTATGAATGTCTCAAACCCCTCTTGAAGCCCTAACAAAAGGATTTTTATATCAGTAATTTAATTCTGAAAGAATTGAGGTCATTCTTTTTCATCATAATAGAAAAATGATGGTTTGCACTGTGTCTTGAAAAAAAAAGGAAAGAATGTGTCCATGTGTTTTCAAATGCCGCCCGAGAAAGACCATGTCTGTGACAATTAGTACTGACTTTCTTATATATATATATATATAAATATGCCTACAGAGGATGATCCATTGTAAATGGAACTATACATTTAAGAGAAAAAAAAGTAATCCCTTTACTCTAGTTTTTCTGTGCCACTAGACAGCTTATAATTTGAATATCTGAGAGGACCACCTACCAAAACAAAAGGTCCTTACTCTTCAGACAAGTAAATCAATAGGTAACCTAAGATTGAGGCCCAGAAGAAAACAGAGAAAGGTTTTATGTTAAAATGTACCTGAGATTCGTTGTAATCAGGTATGGCAAGACAGTCAGATGCAGAAATGACTGTCATGGAGGGTGAAGTCTCCTACTCCCGATTCCTAGAAACAGGAACATGACACACCACGTAGCAGGGCCGTGTGGCTAAGCATCACAGTCAATCAGGGGGCAGAAGGAGCAGAGGAAAGCAGGAGCAAGAGCTTCATTGTGATCTTTGTGGGAAGAAATGGTCAAGACATAGTAAGGCGTGCTAAGCAGGTGTCAGATTGTGTAGTTTGAATAATTTCAGCAGGCTCTGGGTGTAGATGTTGTCCTAGGTTGTCTGATACCTGGCACTGGAGTGATTAGGGCAGGGGAATGGTAGACTAAAGTGTAAGAGACTGATAGAAGAGACTGGGGGTGGCTCTGTATTGGTTAATTTGCATAAGAAAGATGTACTCCCAGGCAGAGTGTTTGCTATCTCTAGGAGTAAACGAACCCTGCGAGAGGCAGTCCCTCCCAGGTCAGTGAGGTGCCAGAGAATCAGGAACAAAACAAGTAAGAAAATAAGGTTTACAGTAAAGTTCTTTTCTATTAGTCTTCAACCATATACCCCAGCATGAGTGCCAAAGTTTCTGCATAAATCTGGCATAGAACCAGGGAATGATAACCTAGGTAGAGGCAAAATGACTAGGATTCTAGATTTATTTATATGGATAATAAGTCAGCTCAAATAAAATGAGGCTTTATTGAAAATGAGGATTTATTATAGAATAAATCCTCACAGAAATAAAGCAGTTGGGCTTCTTTGGGACTAGGAGCTGGGATCTAGGAACCACTGAAGATGGAAAATCTCTCTCCACATTTTCTTTTTAAGAATATGAATATGGCTGAAAAGGCCCAACTCTACAGAACCATTTAATTCATAAGCCCACATCCATTTGACTATACAGTATTTGTCTCGGAAAATATGTTTGGTTACAGGCTAGCCAGCAGATCGACACCCGATGGGATAGGTGTCAATTCCTAGTCCAATTCGTTTTAGGGAAAGGCGATGACATGACTGATACAAACATGACTCGAGAGACCCATCTCTCCAGCAAGAGGTGAGTGAGGACCACAGTGCACATAGTAATGGAGAGACTGGGATAGGCACCCTGAAACTATTAACTGCAATTATATATCCTATTCCTATAAGAGTCTTCAATTACCTGTATTAATAATGGTTTAACTTTTCTTGGGTTAACAAATTGTTAGAACTCTGAGAGTACTGCCGACTATGTATTCAGGGAGAAAGATGGTAGTAATGAATACTGCTCACTGAATCTTTCCAACACTCTGCCTTTCTAGGCTCATGTTTCTGTTCCTGTTTCTAGGGATCCTAGTAACTGGCTGAGGCCATGTAACCATTCTGGCAAATGAGCTGACAGCACAAACAATGTGAGCCACTTTATGGCTGAACATTTACTTCTTGGCATGATACCCTCTGAGCTCTCTTTTTTTCCTGCCACGATAGCATCCTCAGCCTGGGTCCAAAAGAACAATACATAATGGACATGGATTGTAGCAAGAGCAAGAACCAAACTTACTCTAATGCTTTAAAACAGAGCTAAATGTCCAAGTGAATTTTACTGTTGTTGGTAATGACTCCCCAATACTTAGATATATCCTAGTGTAAAAACAGGTTGTTGTTAAAGACATTTGTGTATCTGAGTAGTTAGACTTGATGGCTGCTGAGGTGTCTTCTGGGTATAAAACTTATTGTTTGTCTCACTTGACAATAAACCTCATAGAAATCTGACTTATCTCCTCAGAGTTCATAGCTCTTACTAGGATCTAAGAATTTTTGTAGCATACACACAGACTTCAAAATAAGGAACTCTGAGTCAGGATATTTTATCATTTTTATTCTGGATAGTTGATGCCTAAAGGGTAATCAAGAGGCCCGGGGACAGAACATGCAGAGATATCAGCCTCAGCGGGCAGCGCCAGGGAAGAGGAATAGAGGGGAAGGTCATTCTTAAGGTCAAAGTTATTTATTCCCTCTCCCAGAGGACCATGGGGGTGACAAGAACATTCCCCCAGAATTAACAGGCCTGGATCTCTAGTCTGGGCTTCAGTACTAACAAAATGTGTATCCTTGGGCAAGTATCTCCCACGCTGGGCTTCGGACCTCAACCATGAAGTGGGAACAGTTTGAGCAGATGATCTTCAAAGTCCCTTGAATAGTCTGTTTCTCCTTTATACTAGAGTATTCGGACATGACAGGGCTTAAAGTCATGTGTTTGAAGCAGAGATAAATCAAAGCTACACATGTGGGTTTCATTTTCAATGATTTATTTGTATATTTATTTTTTTAAATAAGAAATGTCACATGCTTAAATATTTAAACAGTACACAAAACTGTATAATAATAAAAAAAAAATTATCTCCTCTACCCTGCTTCTCATACCCTGGAGGCTAACAGAGATACGCACATATTATTACTTTTTTCCCCCTTTTAACTGCAAATGGTAGCAGGATATAGACATTATTTTTCTCTTTGTTTAAACAGGATATCTTGGAGCACATTCCATATCAGTACACTTGCATCTTTTTCACTCTTTCTAATGGCCACATAGTATTCTATTACATAGGATAACTAATAAATTTACTCCCCTATTAGTACACATTTGCATCTACAAAAATATCACTAACATTTTCCAACTAAGATCTATTCTTTTTACAGATGAACCTCATGGAGAAAGGAGAATATCTGGTTTTCCAGTGATTCTTTATAAAAGAGGTAAAAAAAAGAAAAAGAAATAAAAAAGGAACAGTGTGTTTATCATTTAGAGAACTATTTAATCTATGTGCCTTAGACAACTAGATTTTTCTTGCTTTACTTTAGCAAAACACAATCATTTTTTTTTTTAAAGACAAAATTGATCACAAATCTTTGAGAGTCATAAGATGATTCCAAGACTTTTGTGGGGGGAAGCTGCTTATTGTTCTGATCCTGGTCTGTCACTGATGGGCTGTTTTCAGCAAAATTGTACTAACGTGTTTGTCAGGAAATAAATAACAAACAGATCCTCCCAAAAATGTTAACCAGTCTTTATAAAAGAAGGTATACCCTTACAATATCTCAGTCTAAAATATGTTGGCTCAATTTATAAAGAAAACAAGGATTTCATCATTTTCTTCCTTGGAACAAATACAACAAATAGTTTTGTTAATCCAGAACAACACTTGCCAACAAATAAATTAAAATTCTTAAGCTAGCTAATTTTAAATTGTGTTGAGCCAAGAAGCCAACGTGGTCAAAGAAAATTACCCTACGTGGGTCATTTTTTCCTCTGATTAATTTTGTTCACACATCTTGCAGCTTAAACAAACAACATACCACAGAGGCTAAAATTTCAAAAGAGTGTCAATATGAAAAAATACAGAGTATAGTTTATTTCCTTTGCTTGAGAGATTGTGGGAGGAGAATGAAGCCATGCATAGTTTGTTATATATCTATAACGTGAATAGTCTCAGAACTTGCCAGCTTGTGTTTAGAAATAGCATCAAATTTACATAATTTTTTACATTTTGTTGGCTTTGGATCATTTTGCATAGCACATGTATTTTATAACATGTCCACCTCCAGTGGGACACCTACCCACACAAAGGAAGACTTCCTTCAGTTACCAGGGAATGCCTTCCATATATTCAGATATATTTTTCTCTAGCTTATTGCCACTGTTTATACTACCTGAGAAGAACTGGATGGGATGGAGTGGAGGATATGACCACACTAATCTCTGGTTCTGCACATCCCAGTGCCACAAAAAAAGCAAACCCTTTAGGAATCCAAAAAGCCCTTATGGTGCCCTCAGATATCCTGAGAGTGCCTCGTTCACACAGCATTTCCTTCAAAACTCTCATTCTGCTCTGGATTGAACTTGGTCATCTAAGCACTACACCATCTTTTCAAAACACTGATCCAACAACCTTAACCCAGAGCTCTCTTTTTTACAACTCGGATGGCCCAAGGACCAACTGAGGCACCTAATATTTCAGAGAGCTACCAGTATGTCTTTTCTGCATTGGATCTGCTCCATCTCCAAAGCACACGTGCAAAATCTCTTTCTTCAGTCAGGTGCCCTCTTGCTGACAACAATTCATCAAACTTATTCAAAGCAGTCTGAATCCTAGCTTAGGATAGGCTGGAATCACCTCCTACCACACACATGCCCACATACATACTTCTTCAATTCACCCTTCCACATCTTTTCAACCACCATATTATAAATCAGAATATGCCTTTCTTTCACTCTAACAATTACCTTGATCCTAGTATTCTAACACATTTCTGTACCAAATTAAGTAATTTTCCTAAATGTACGGTTATCTATACAACCAAAAGAATTGTCTTCTAGAACTTCTACATGTTTTTAATATTTATGTCAGTTATTTTCTCAATAGTTGCTTCCTAGCATACTAGCTCCTTTATAATCTATATTCATGGTTTTACAGTAGTCATATATTCTAGATTCTTATAGTATTTTTATTCTAAATTACCTCAGCAATCAAATCTTTGATTTGGTGAATTCTCACTGTGCATGAGATGGCACAGTATGGAGGAACACTGCTGTGAAATTGTCAGTCACCATTTACTAAAAAACATCAGATATGTGTCTCTATTTTCGCATATGCTGAGTCGTAGTTTTATTTTGTTTTTCCTTCTTTGAATTATTCTTCTAGCCTGGCTAGAAGGCTCCTTCTATCTTCTATCTTGTTTAAATAATTTATTCTCCTCAATGTAATGGAAACTATTTTTTGTTGTTGTGTTACTATAACTGAAGCCTTAAGGCCTTTTTCATGTCTCATATCTTTTTGTTGAAGCCTGGCCAACATTGACTTCAGATTCTATTTCTAAAATTCAGGAGGTGGGAAACATGTGACTGTATATAAAGACTGTACATGAAAAATAAAATCGGTTCACTCGAATTCTCCAAACATCCTCCTAACAGGCTCGTCTGTCTCATGGGTCAAAAGAACACTCCCCCAGAGATGACAAATATCCTGGGTTCTGCCACAGTATGCCAAACATTTTCACTGGCAAGTTCTGGGATTGCATGACCTGCTTAGGCCAACTTCTGAATCAAGTGGCAAAAAAAATATCTATTCATGTGGCATATTTCCAAGGTCATGTGACAGCATTTAGTAAACTGTAGTAGTACAGAAAGAATATGTGGCTGGCAGAGTCTTGGCTGGGCATGATCTATATTCATGAAACTTTATTTTATTTATTCTTGTCAAACCTGGGTAATTCCTAGTAACTGCTAAAGTATCTCTCCTCTCTCTCCTCCCCTTTCTTTCTCTCTCTCCCTTTCTCTCTCTCTCTCTCTCTCTCTCTCTCTCTCTCTCTCTCTCTCTGTCTCTCTCTGTCTTTGGTACCTTCTTTTAACCTATTAAAATTGAGTAAAAGCAAAGTATGGACTATAGTTCATAGAAATATATATTTTTAAAAAGGAAGGAGGAGAAGAGAAGGGAAGAAAAAGAAGAGAAGAAAAGAGAAGAAAGAAAAGCTACACTTCAAGTGGTAAATAGGTCTCTAAAATGTAGACAATATATTAAAGAGGAATGAATGTTAAACTTAGGGGAAAATGTTTAAAATTATGAATAAACAAAGGGATCACTTTTAGCAAATAAAGATCTCAAACTAGGGGAGTCCCACTATTTTCACACAAGGGAATCAAGCAATCTACTCACCCTGCACAGATTGGAGATTTTTCAGAAGCAGAAAAGCATGTCCAAGTATAATTTGTGTATGATGACCACAGAATTTATTGTTCAAAGTGGGATGTTTTAGACAGGACAAATGGTAAACTAGAAAAGACGCTAGGTCATTAGGTTTAAAGCCTGACTATTACATGAAAACAGGAACTTATGATCAGCCTCCCTATACACCATTACTTAGTAAACAAACTTCTCTACATCTTCACCCTAAAACTCACCTTGTCTTAATATTTCCCCTATCGCTCTCTCAAAAGAGTAGGGAGGAGAGTATGTCAACATCTTTTACTCTCCGGTACACTAGTCTACTAAAATCTTACTTCTTTGAAATGAATTCCATGGTGTTCCCATTCTCTCTTTCTCTCACTCTCCCCTTCTGTCTCTGTCTCTCTCTCTCCAATTTCCCACTGATTTTTCTACCAATCATACTGCTATTTCTCAAGCTTTCTTACATCTGTTCAGTCTTTTTCATTTCCTCATTTTTTTGGCAGGACTCTATTATCTGCATGGAAAACCTGTGCTATACTATAACCTCTGTGTTCTTTGTTTTCCTCAAAACTCCCATGAGAGGTAAGGGAAAGTATGCTCCTTAAGCTACTTTTTTAGCTTACCTTATATCCATGGAGAGTTATGATTTCAAAAACCTGTTTACATTTTGAACAGTCTCACAAGATTTTAGTGTTAGTGGCACTTTTACCTAAAAATATTTTTTTATAAGTTTTCTATAAATCTGATTAGAATACACCTCATTTAGCAAAATTCACACCTATAACACTTTTGAAAGAGGCCCCCCATCTCTAGACTTAATCAGTACTACTTTGGTTGTTAGGTCAGGCTGCTGTGAGGCAATATCTTCATGATTCCTAGAAGCCTCATGATCACCTCAGAAACAAAATGGGAATACAACTAGAGAAAGCACAATGAGATTTTATATAAACAAAATACAATTTTATTACAGATAAATAGGCAATACTCTGTGAGACTTAAGCAAAATCACAGAGTGCTCAAATATAGACAAAATTACTTTGGCAAAATAAAATTAATTTAAAATATTTACTAGTCAGAATTATTTGGCTTCTCTCTCTAATTCACCTTCTCTGAAGACTCTTGTCCTGTATCAATCCAGTCAAGCTCCTCCCCATCCTCAGGTCTACACTTTAGAGACTACAAGATATTCCATAGGTCATTTGGTATTTGTAGGGTCAGGTCAGTTGAGGTACTTAAAGGTCAGCAGGTTGAGTGCTTTTCTGCTTCTGTGACTCTAATACTTTTCTCAAGGGCAAAGAAAGAATCAATTTTGTTAAACTAGATTAAGATACAAAGAAAGAATCTACATTCTTTTGAGTACAGATCAAGATCAGGTGCTCACCAGAGTTAAGGCAATTTTAGAATGGGTGGTGGAGGAGGAGAGCTGTGGGGCCTTTTGAAAAATGAGTGTAATCAGCTAACAAGTCTCAGCTGAGTCCCGTTAGGAGCCTAGCCCTTGCTTTAGGGATTGCCCAAACCCACTAATTCTTCTTTTAGCAACCTGTATTCAATAATTGACTAATGCAGTTATAAACTTCTATGTCATTTACTTCTCTCTAAAGCTATGTCATTTACTTCTCTAAAGAACTTCTTTAACTTTTTTTCCAAGGCAAGTCTACTGGCAACAAGTTCTCATAATTTTTGTTTGTCAAAATCTTTATTTCTCCTTTATTTTTGAAGGGTAATTTCACAGGGGACAGGTTGTGGTTCATAGATTCTAGGTGGATTTTTTTCTCTCAACACTTTAAATATTTCACTCCATCCTCTTCTGGCTTGCAAGGTTTCTGATATCTGACAAAATTTTTGTTTTACTCCTCTGTAAATAAAGTGGGTTTTTTTCTCTCTGATTTCTTTCAGGAATTTTTTATCTTTGATTTTCTGTAGTTTGAAAATGATACACTTAGGTATAGCTTTGGTGGGGTATTTATTCTGCTTGATGTTTTCTGAATTTCTTGGATTGGCAGTTTTGTGTCGGACATTAATTTGGGGAAATTCTCAGTCGTAATTGTTTCAAATGTATCTTCTGTTTCTTTTCTCTTTCTTCTTCTGATATTCACATTACATTTATCTTACACTTTTTGAAGTCGTTCTACAATTCCTGGACATTCTGAACTGTTTTTTCAATCTTTGTGTTATGGTTGCTTTCAGTTTTGGAGATTTCTATTGAGATATCCTCAGAGATTCCTTCTTCAGCCATGTCCAGTCTAATAAGCTCATTGTTACCAAACTCAAGGGATTTGTTTTACCTGCATGTGTCAAAGCCAAAAGAAACATGGACAGAAGTTTGTAGCAAAAAAAGTAGAGGTTTATTTAAGGAAATGAAGCCAAGCCCAGAGACATGTAAGATTGGGATCAAAAGACCTGGGCTCCCTGATGGCCTCTAGAGGACAGGTTATATAGGAGAAAGCTCATTCATAGCTATAGGAGTTAATGTTGTGGGTTCTACTGATTGGTGGGGGCAAGTGTGGGAAGCAGCTGATCATTGCATCAGGTCCTGATGTTAGTCATGGTGTTGTTCTTTCTGGTTTCAAGGGGATGTTCGTACAGTCCTTCCACCTTTATGGGCAAGGAGCTACAAGATCTTATCTTTACTCTGTTTCTGTGGTCAAGAGACCTGAGGTTTAGTTCCTAAGTGATGCTGACCTAAGGGTTTAATGATTAAGAGAGTGGTCTTGCCCTACACAGGATAGGAAAGAAGTGAACCAGAGGCTCATTTGAATCAAGGAGAAAAAGTCATTTTAAAGTGAAGATTTCCATGGTTATACCATCAAAGGCCTTTTTCATTTATGTTATAGCACATTTTTTTATCTCAAGCATTTTTTTTGGTTCTCTCAGAATTTTCATCTCTGCTTACATTGCCCTCATTTGTCCTTTTATACTGTCTCCTTTGTCCTTAGAACCCTTTGCATTATTCACGTTTTAAATAAATAAATAAATGTGTACATATATATATGGTTTGATAATTCCAACATTTGTCATTTTTGAGTCTGGTTTGATGCTTGCTTTGTGTCATTTTGTTTTTTACTTTTAGTATGCCTTTTCTTGATAGCCAGACATAATGGCTGGGCAAAAGAAATCGCAGCAAATAGGTCTTTAGTAACGGGGAAAAAACATTCGATTATTCTATGATTATGTCTCAGTCTTTTAGTGAGCCTATGCCTCTGGACTGTGAATTTCACATTTGTTTCTTCTTACCCTGCAGGTGGAATAGGATGGCTAGAATGGGCTGGAGTTCGGTTATTTCCCTTCCCTCAGAGTCAGTTAGGCTCTGGTTAACTAGTTTCTACTGAGGGCAGGCTTTGCTAAGAACAGAATGCTCACAAAAGTATGGGGTGGGACGCTCCCAGTGACTGGGGCTCTCTGGAATTTTTATCTATTTGTTCACAGAGCCTCCAGAAATTTGTCAATTAGTTCAAGTTTTCCTACCCCAGCAGGGTTCCAGATGTTTTAGCTCATGGTTTCTGCTCCAGGAAGTTTTTTCTATATTTGATTTTCTATATTTGACTATCAGTCTCTCCAGTTTAGGGTGGGAGGGGGCAGTGGTTTGCCCTGTGACCTCACCTCTCTTATAATCTAAAAAGAATTGACTTTTTAGTTTGTTCATGTTTTAACATCATTAGGATGAGGTGGCAACTTCCGAGCTTCTTATACGCAAGACAGGAAATCACCTTAGTTCATTTTTTTAAATCTAAGTATTGCTTTAAGACTTTTTAGAGGGGTTGGGATACTGGGTAAAAAAAAAGATAAAAGGATTGAGAGGTACAAATTGGTGTTACAAAGTAGTCATGAGATGTAAAGTGTAGCATAAGGAATGTAGGCAATAATATTGTAATAACTATGTATAGTGCCAGGTCGGTACTAGTAGACTGATCAAGGGGATTGCTTTGTAAATTATATAAATGTCTAACAACTATGCTGTGCACCTGAAACTAATATAAAATATTGCATGTCAACTCTAACTGAAAATTTAAAATTAAAAAAATAAAAAATCTTTCAGCTCTAATAACTCAAGAAAGGTTGTCCTCTTTGGCATCAGTTTTATTAGGATGCAAATTATATGACAATTTCGATTATAACAACATTACATGACCTTGCTAATACATGATCTTGCTAAAATAAAGGCAAGACAAATTTCATGAAATAAACATAATTCATTTTTATTTTATCACCATCCAAAATTGCTGACCTTTCAACAGAACACTCAGACATATTACCTTAAAAGTTAGTCATCTTTAGCATGTCGCTGATTCTCAGTTATATAAATATCACACATTTACACATAATTTTCTACTTTTTATTATGAAATTATATTTGTATTAGGATGGTACATTCATAATATTTTCAGTTGCATGAAAACAATGGCTTTCTACATATTTTTTAAGTTTGTTGCTATAAAGGTATATTTATTCTTCAAAAGTTAGGGTTGAGACAAGACCTGGAGATAAAGATTAAAAAATTATTAGTCTGATTCATAGATATGGATGAAACAGAAAACAAGGAAGTCCTTAGAATGTACACAGTAACCAAGGGACCTAGGCTAATCTATTCCAAGGAGCATAGCCAAGTGTCTGCACAAAGGGAGTTAAAGAGTGATTATTAAATCATAGGCAGCAAACCAGACAAGTCAGAAATGAAGAACACTAACTGATCAGAAAATGGAGTGCCCCGGAAAGGAACAAATGAAAGGATCAACTCTATGGTCTATGTAACAATTTTATTTTGGTGCTGGACACGTTAAGTCATAGAGATCACATCAGTGGCTCAGCATAGTCACATAGCAGAAATGTAAAATACCAAACCAAAACAAACAAAAATACCCTCCTGTTTAAAAATCAGAACTTTTAGCACATCTGGAAAAAAATTTAGTTGGCAACCATATGGCCCACCCTCTTTCCCAAAGCACCTCCCTCTAAAAAAGGAGCATTTTAAATAGTCACTGTGAAATCAAATCCTGTAAAAATTGAATGAGGATGCATTTCCTCATTCTGTCCAGAGGATGTGTGGAAACCTCGCATACCCATCATCTTGTACAATAGAGTTCTTGGAATTTGCTCTTATATTGCCACATGTACAGTAACACTTAAAGATTAAAGATTAGAAAAGACACTGGACATTTTCATAACATGTTATCATTTTCAACTCCTTGATAACAAATAGAAATAAAATGTGAATGTTTAACCAGAGGGAATTTAGGACGAAAATATCAAACTCACCACTCTGAGTTATTAACGAGAAAATCTAAATGTAATAAGATTGTTTGACTTGAGGTAAAACTTTAAAGTTTTGTACAACTCCATGATTATTCATATTTATCTTATTAGCAGGATCAAAATATAAGAAACTGCTAATGAAGTACTACTACAAGTCATTTTCTCTCTTCCTTTTATTGCTAAAATTTCTCTTAATTTTACTTTTTATATTTATTTACTATAGTTTCTCAAATCAAAATTTCCTAGTATTTTACACTTCTGTTTTTCTTAAAGTCTCTCTTACAATCAGCAGGTATATTTATTGAATTTTTTTTCATCTGAAGCTGTTACCAATTTGAATATTCCTCTTAGAATTGAAAAACAGAAAAATTACAACAATCTTATAAAAAATAAATTCAATAAGACATATCTAGATTAGCTAACAAATCCTAAATTTTACTGCAGAGATCATATTAATGTACAATTTTAATTTAATAGTAAAGATAGTAGATTAAGCATATAGATTAAGCATATGTTTTCTCTGCTCCCCCGATGCCATTAAAATTATGTCAGAGCTGTCCAAAAAAGCATATTATTCAAGGACAAAGAGAAAAGAAAAGAAAATGACAGTCTCAAAATTTTGGAAGGTGTTAAGAGATGAATAAGTGATAACTGACTTAGCAGAAACAAAACTGAATCCTGAAAGATTAGAGATCCTTAAATCAAGTAGGGAAAACAAGAAAATAATAAAATTTATATTGCAAAGTTTTAAAAGCACAGGAGTCAAAGGCATCAGATACCTCAAGAGGGGAAAGATAGACTTCAAACTCATCCTCCAGTTTTGGTTTAAATTAGATACCACATCACGTCTCTCATTCCGCTAGCTAAAGAAATTGTCTTCTTCCCCGGGAAACTGGAGGTTTATTCTCAGAAGAAACAGCATGCTTACCTGCAGAAATGTCACGCAACCTTCCTTCTTACTTGACTCTTAAATTTCTGACAGCTAAAACAGGAACTTTCCACTAAAAAAGGAAGTTGAATAATCATTCTTAGAATCTGACCAGCGTGTTCTCCCAAACACTGCCTCCCAACAAAAAAGGTAAAAATAATGACAGAGATTTCCCCAATGGAATCTCACCCAGAATATGAAGCAATAAGCCTACAATCAACTACTCCTTTCCATTTTTAGTGCTCCATTCTACACGGTGAGAAAACAACCAAGGATTAAAGCCAACATCAAAGAAAAAGACCAAAACAAACAGATAAAAGGTAACAGAAATTATTCAAGTAGAAAAAAACAAAACACCAAGCAAACAAGTAAGCAAACAAAAATGGTTATTAAAGTTTTAATACAGATAAAAAGAGAAATAGCATATTTTTATTTTTAAATAGGATACCTTAAAAAAAATGTCTTGGAAATCAAAACTCTGGTAAATATTGAGCAAACAAATCTAGGAAATAACCCAGTAATTAGAATAGAAAGAATGAAAGCTGAAAATAAAAAAGAAATGAGTAGATTAGATTAGCCCCAGAGGTCTGACATCTAAATATTAGGAGTTCCAGAAAAAGAGAAAATAAAAGAGAAAGTATCACTGCTGAAGCAATCCAAAAAAATTTTCTAAGCACTAAAAAGATATAAACTTTTTCAGATTTAAAGTATATACTTAGTGCCTGATATGACTAAAACAATCATCACAAACTCTCAGGACGTTAAATATATATATATATTTTTTATATACATATAAAAGCATCCAGAAAAAAAATTTAAATGTCACATACTCTTTCAGTTACTAGTGTTGTGCAACAAATCCTTACTGGCTTAAAACAATTTTATTATGCTCTCCGAAGTTGTGGGTCACAACTTTGGACACGGTGCAATAGAAATGGCCTGTTTCTTCTCCACATCTGCAACTTCAGATAGGAAGATTCAACAGCTAGAGATAACCCAAAAGATGGATGGAATCATCTGAAGTCTCGTTCGCTCACATATTTAGCATTTGGTGCAGCTGGAACCTCAGCTGGTCTATTGACAGAAACAATCCCTGTGGCTTCTTAATTTGTCCTGGGTTTTTTTTCCAAGGATGTCTAGGGTTGTCAGACTCTTATACTGCAACTCCGGGTTCCACAAACGAGTGTTCCCACAAACAAGGTGAAAGCTGCATTGCTTTTTCTAACCTGGCCTCAAAGTTCCCCACAACATCAGTTCTACCACACTGTATTAATTATAAGCAAAGCTCTAGCCACCCCAGTTCAAGCGAACATCACAATGGGAGAGTGAAAAGGTCACACTGTTGAAGAGCATGTGAGACAAGAGATATTTGGCAGCCACTTTTGGAAAATAAATCTGCCATTCCACAGAATAAGAAATTGGAATGACTACTCAAACAGCAAGACTGGAAGCCAGATGACAATGGAATGCTATAATCAAAATATAAAAGAAAATAAATTTCAAACTGGAATTCTATTTGCAAACTATCAATGATGAGCAAATGGAATGACATTTTTAGACATACGTCTCTAGCACTTGAGATCTCCCATGCACCCTTCCTCAAAACAGTTACTGAAGGATGTGTTTTAAAATGAAACGAAGAGAGAGGAAAATGTGGGCTCCGGAAACCAGGGGATTCCACACAATGCAGAGACAAAGGAAATCCCAGAAGAAATAAAGACTGAGTCAAGAATGACAGCTCTGCACTTTGGGTCATAAAGGTGAGACTGATAGAATACACAGTGTCTATACTGAGCCACACAATTGGCAAGTGTGGTGTTAATAAGTGTATGGAAAACGAAGGTAAGAAATTAAAAGCAAGAAATTACTTCCTGAAAGAACTTCAGGAAGCATATAGTCAAGAAAGAACATCGCTCAGCTGTATTTATATAGTTATGAAAACATTTAGCAAAATGTATATTGTTCTAGAAAAAAGCTCATTAAATTAAAAAGGATGAGGCGGGGATGGAAAGCTTACACATGTGTGGTAGGGGAAGGATGTGAAGGGAAGTTATACCCTCTTTTCCATGGTAGTGTTACTGGAGAGTGAGGTCATCTCCCAGTGCATCGTCCAGGTTCTTGACGTCTCGTACAAATAGAGCAAGACACCGAAATACAGTAGAAAAGTTTCACTAGAAAGGAAAGTACACTTTCAGAAGTGAAAGCAGTCTTGAGCAAGAGAAACATGGCTCAAAAGGGTTGGGAACAAGGACTTCAGAGTTTTTATTCCTTTTTGCTGTGGGTGGTTACTTAGAGTGGGCTTCCTTGATTGACAACTAAGATTGACAGGACTCAGTGATTCATCATTTTGCTTTCTGCGCATGTTTGTTCCCAGAATTCAGTCTGTTATAATGATTATTAATGAACTTCCGGGAATATGCATCGTATTATAATGATGGTATGAGACTCAGGTGAGTTGAAGGTCATTGGGGTCTTCATTGCTTAGGTGAGAGTGACTGGCTTAAACTGGCACCTAAATCTCTGCTTACTGGTTTTTTGCGTGAGTTAAAAAAAAATGTTTTCTAGCTTGCTTAATTGTGGGCGGATTAGGGCGGACTCTTTCTAAAATAGGATGACCTCAATGTCCTTGTAGGCAGACCCAAAACTCCCTAACTAACTTTCCTGCCTACCTCTTTTTCTAAGAGCCATGAAACCCCTTATTATTAGTATAGATGATGAGGGCTGGGTCTCTTCTTCCGTATCTGCTTCCTGCGGAGAATGGCCTAGTCCCTGCCTACAGGGGTTTCATGGAGCTTTTTCCCTTTCTGCCTCAGTCAGGGTGGGGTCTTGGGTTTCCTACTGAAGTGCCACCTCAGTCCTTAGACAAGGAAAAGACGATACGAACTCATTATTTAAATCATACATCTATTAATTTCTATTATTGATTTGTCTATTAAGTGAGTAAAGGGAAACAGGCTTGGTTAATATGTTTCTTAAAGAGTAAAAAGAAATATTTGGCTTAAAGTTCCCTCTTTCCCCCTTCCTCCCCAGACTCTAAGTGCCCGGCCTGGCTTAACACCATTTCTGCTGATGACTCATCAATAGCCAGAGGATCTGAGTTGCCAGGGCACTTATCAGGATTTGAGGGAGAGGGCCTTTTTTCCAAAGAAAGGAGGGAAGAAACTTAACTAGGTTTACTAAAAAGGTTAACTCTGCAAGAGATGTCTCATTTCATTTCCTGCTAAAAGATTAAGAACAAGTGATGTCCTATCTCAGTAGGAAGTTAACAGAAAATGTCTAAACTGAAGCCCTGAAGACGTAATGTAAACTTAGTACTTAGAAATGTGGAGAAAAGAATCAGGTAAAACAATTTAGGGAGAGTTCCCGTGGAAGGGGGAAAAGGGCACAGAAGACTTCTGCTTTTATAATAAGACTTGTCGAAACAATTTATGTGCATATATAATATTGCCAAAAATAAAGAGAAAAGAATGGGCATAAAAATGTGTGAAATCGTTAAATATCTCTCCGAAAGTTTCCAGTGTCTTAAGTTGTTGTTGCTGGTGGCAGGGATGGTGTATTGATGTGGATAACGCTGTTTTTCAGTAGGGAGTCTTTTTATACTAGTCTGGCTGCACATTAGAATCACCCCATTCCTGAGCCTCACTTCCCCCTCATCCCACACCCCACCCCATCCAGAGATTTTTGCTAAGATCCTAGGCATGTTTCTAAAGCTTGCTGGTTGAGAACCGCAGCACTAGAGAGAGTTAGCAAGATTTTTTCTGTAAGAGCCACATTGTTGACCACATGTGGTCTCTATCACATATTCTTCTTTGTTTTGTTTTGTTTTACAACCCTTTAAAAATGTAAAAGCCATGGGCCATACAAAATGGGCCATAGGCCAGATTTGGCGGACAGGCAGTAATTTCCTAACCCCTGCATTAGAGGCTCCTTCCCAGTTATTCTTAAAGCCCCAATACACTTTGCTTCCTCTCTATTTGTGGGTATTTCAATTAAACATTACATAATGACCTCATAAATTTGTTTGTTTGTTTTCCTTCTGGAAACCTCATTAAGTCTACAATAAAGGATTTTAAAAGATGCATATTCAAAGGCAAGAGTGAGAAAGGCTAGGAGATGACAACAGACAATGAAAGTCAATGAGTTGTTGGAAAACAAAAATAAATAACAAATACATGGAAACTGGTACTTGGTGAAGCAAATAGGAAAAGCTAATGTGTGGGCACCTACTAGGAGATTACAAATGTGAATTGAGCCAGATTGCCTTTTAGAACCACATAAAGTCTCAGGACTTGAAAGCCAAGGACATTGCAGAAACTGGGGCTAGAGCCACACACATGGATGGTTAGAGGAAGCCTATATCTGAGCAGTTACAGCTTCAGGACTTGCATCATTCTCTCAAAAAGCCGAGGCAGAGGATATGGGATTCTTCCCTGTGAAACTGAACAGCTCAAGAGAAAATACCTCATTATTTCTTATAATAAGAAGGCCACCTTGCTGCCGTATTATCCTACAGTTAAGTCCACCAGTCAAAAACCACTTACACAAAGCAATTCCATTTTCTCTTAGAGCCTCCTAAATATGAGTGGGAAGCCAAGCATTGCCAGGTATTTGAGAAAGTCTCTAAAATAAGAACAGGCCAAAAACAACAGAAAATGGACCTCAGAGAAAACAGAGCATATGCCAGAAGCACAAGAAAGCTTCCAAAAATATATCACTAACATTCTCAAAAAAATTAGAAAATATATTGCAATCATGAAGCAGTAATAAAAGGCTATTTAACAGGAATTAAGAACTTTAAAACAATTAAACATAGAATAACTAAAATAAAACTTCAGTAGGAGATTTGGAAGATAAAGTGTGGAAATCTCTCAGAAAACAAGAAAAAAAGTACAGGCGGAATTTTTTTTTTTTAATTAAGTTAGAGGGTCAGTTTAGAAGGCTAAACATCGCAAATTATAGAAATTCCAGAATGAGAAAACAGAAAACAAAGTAGAGAAGAATCATTATAGAAATAATATGACAGTTTCCAGAACTAAAGAACAAAAATCTCCAGACTGAGTTTATCTCATGCATAGTACAATGGATGAAATAAACCATAGGGTATCATTAGGAAATTTTAGAACCCCAGGATATAAAAAAGAGAAGATTCCCCAAAACTTTTAGAAAGAGAAAACAGTTTATTGAGCAGAGGAATAGAAAATCAAATAGCATTAGACTTTTCAGATGCAAATCTAAAATGTAGGGGAAGGTGGGAATGAGCAATGCCTTTAAAATTTTCAGTGAAAATTGTTTTCGCTTTAGAATTTTTACCCCACCAAATTGTTATTCAAACATGGGAGCTGAATATATATTTGCAAACAGTCAAAATGTTTACCTCCCATGCACTCTTCTTAAAAAGCTTTAGAGGTTGATATACCAAAAGAAGGAAGACGTAAGATACAGAAAACAGAAAACTATGTAAAGGAAACAAGAATATCCCAGAAAGATCACCAAGCTGCAGCAGCCTGGAGGGCAGCTAGCAACAATTAGAGCCTATTGGAGGCCTTGCAGAAGATGCTCCAAGGCAAGCATAGCCCTGTGTCTGACTTTATAGTAAATGTTATTAGATTCAACACATCTGTTTGAGCAATAGATACAGAAAACAAAGCTAATGACAAAGCATATACTCCAGGAAAAAAATAAATGATAATTACTTGGCACAATAGAATTCTTACAAAGAAACATAACATAAAATTTAGTCTCAGTTTAACCAAAATTCTGATATAATGACATTGGAAGATTGGAGTAGGGGGAATTAGTAAGAGAAGGACTGTGTAAGAAAGTTGAACCATTGTTTAAGAAAAATATCAAAGATGATATCTAGAACTGATAAATTTAAAACATATTTTTAAAGATGAGCATATTGTTAGGAAATAGAGTGGTACATACCAAAAAATAACTAAAAATGTAAAAATGTATGGCTTCTAGCAGGCAGATGAAAAAAGTGCAAAGATATTTTTATTAAAAAATATTATTTCAATAAGAAAAAAGTATATAAAAAATTTTAAATAATCAATAGCTTAAAGCACTTCCTCTTTGTAAAGGATACATTTTAACAAGATTAAAATAAAGTCAGTTTTAAAAACCCAAATCAAAAAAACAGAAGTTTCTGCATGTAAATTCTAACTATAAGCATTTCTGGGGTTTTAATAGTAAATATTTATTTTCTTATTGAAAAAATCAAGAAAAGAACAATACACTCAGACATATAATTTTTAAAAATATGTATGCATATATATATTTATATGAAAGATCTCTCTCCTAGGAAATACCTGATTTGAGGAGGAACAGTTAACTATGAGAAAGAGAACTGGAGTATACAGATCAGAAATGAGATGAAGACTTGCTTTTCTCTACATACTTTTTACATTTCTTATTGAAAAATATCTTTATGAACTATTTGGATTTATGTTAAGAGAAATTTTGGTCATAGTGAGAAAATACAATAAGTAAATTATTACCATGTGTTTTATGTCATGTGCAATATTACATATAAAGAAAATAAATACATGTACTTTATAGTCTGACAGAAGATATATAGGAAGAGGAAAGTTTGCAACATGGAGATGTAAAATATGGGTTTCTTTTTAGAATCTATGTGCTATCTAGAGCCTGGAGTTCATTTAAGTCATTGAACTGGCGATAGAGCAAGTGCTGTTAAAGTTATCAGGTCACTCAGGGATATTTTAAAGACTGAAAGAAGAAGAAAGTTGGGGTTAAAGCAACAGTAATTTAAGGAACAACACAGGAAGAGAATAGGAAGAAGGCAAAGTGTGTGAAGAATATCAGTCACCACACCTTCTACATACACAGCCCTTTCTAAGGAAAGCTGCTCTGCCTAGGGAACCATAATGACTGGTAACGCTTAACTCCCATGGCCCCCAAATGTTCTCCCCTCCACAGTTGATTGATTTGACATGAGCACCAGATATACATCTAGCTATCTATCGATCAATCTATCCATCCATCCCCATACACACATATACATATTCTACTTCCTGTATATTCTTGAGAGAGAAAGAGAAAAAAGAAACAGCCATGCAGAGGTATTAGTAAGGTGAAGTAACAAGGAATTAGAAAGACTATAAAGAAAAAAAAGAAAAACTAAAAATATACACAGAGAGAAAAACCAGTTAGTAAAAAAGGAAAATATGAAATCAGAAATATCAACCTCCTTAAGAGTGTTAGCTTTAATGAAAGCAAAACTAGGAGGAAATCTCTATAAATTCACATAGCATGTTGAAATCCCTTCTATACTGTTATTTTTTTAAAAACCTGAATGATCTAGTAAACTAAACAAAGAATTATGGCAAACTAATCTCATTGACATGAAGTTTTAAGTATGATTATATTCGACTCAACTAAGTTCTGTATCATGACAGATTCCACTATTTTGTCAGCCTCCCGTTTAATGTAAAAATATAATGTCTTAAAATTGTTCTACTTTAACAGGAATGCCTGACTTTCTGGCATGAGATTCATGAAACATATTTCAGATAATTGTAGAAAGTCAACAATATGACTAATGTAAAAAAAAAATACCTGATATTTGTGAATTTTACTTACTGCTAATCATGTAGGATATAATGGATTTTAAAATAAATCTTTAGTGTTTTGAAAGTTTGTTCTTTAAGACTTAAACTAAATCTTTTGTTCCATACACACTATAAAAAAACTTCAGCATAATTTCCACTACCCGTAACAGAAGTCCCTCTGATGTCTTCCCTTTGTATGGGTTCAAATAATTTTTTTCTGATAAGCTTCTCACTTAAAATATGGAGTCTTGTTCAGGGTTCGACAGTGGAGAACTGAAAAGATCCCTAGAGAAGAAACAAATTAATAGTGGATCTGCAGTATGGATCTACAAAGCTCCTTTTGCCATGGAAGATAACATATTCAAGGTTGCAGGGATTAGGGGAGACTACCACAGCCTGTGAGGATGAAAAGCAACTGAAAGTCATATATTGTGGTGGGGGTATAAATTAGTGAACACTTTGGAAAATGGTTAACATCTTCAAAAGCCTAACAACTATATAACTCAGACCCAACAATACCACTCTAAACATAGACCCAGAAGAAGTATGTACATATGTGCACCAAAAGATATTGAATAAAATGTTCATTTCAGTACCAATCATAACAGCTCTAAACTGTAAACTTCCAGATGTTATCAAACATAAAATAGATAAATAAACAGTGATATATTCACACAATATAATATACAATACACCTATGAGCATGAATGATCTACAAGTACACACAATAGTTTGGCTACATATCACAAAAATAATGTTAAGCAAAAGAAGCCAGACACAAGAGTGTATATTGTATATATAATTCCATTCATAAAAAGTATAAGATGGACAAAATTAATACATTCCCTTATAAGTTCAGACAAAGTTACCCTTGAGTTGAGGTGATCAGAGCAGAACAAGAGCTCAGAAGAGTTCTGTTTTTTGCTTTAATGTTGATTACACACATGTTCAATTTGTGAAAATTTATTTAGCTGTACATTTATGAGATATACATACTTTTCTGTGTTTATTTTAGACGTCTATTAAAAAGACGTTACTTCATTGTTACAGGTGGAATTTCTCAATAAAAATTCATTGAGTACTATACTTATGATTTGTGCGTTTATTTTTAGAAAGTCTCTCTCATCTCTCCCCACAAAATGTCATCACTGGCACCCAACTAAAGGGACAAGTGACTTATTTATGTCACCGGCGCTAGGACAAAGGCAGGTTCTGCCAGATGCTCTTTTCTTCAAATTTCCTCACTACACCTTTTCTCCTGTAGATAGTTAGATGAATAGATGACTAATACATGAGAGAGAGAAAGAAAGAGAGAGAGAGAGAGAGATTAAAAAGGCTGTTGAAATAATCTAAGTGAAAGAATTACAGCGTGAGAACCAACAAGGATTAGTCCTCATTGTCTGGGAACGACCTGTCTGATCCTTGGGATGGGGTGGGAATGAGGGGTGCATGTCAGATTAGATTTATCTTATGTAATGAGTTCAAAAGACTGTGAAACATCATTACTGCTTCTCAATTTCTTAACAGTAAAAATAGATATGTGCCCTGCTTACCATCTAGAGTTTGGGAAGAAGTTGAATATATAGACACATTCTAAGCCAAAAGACTAAGTTAAAAGACTAAATGGAAAGAATTCTCTGTTCTCCAGCTTTCATAAAGAGGGATTTCTATAAGCACCAATCTCTCACTTGGCCTAGAACACACAACCCCCAGGTGGAGTAAATTTACCTAGCTGAGGTTAAAAAAAAAAAAATCAGGCAAGCTTAGCTAGCTTGCCATTCTTTTTGAGAGCTGGTACAGAGGTTCACATTCTGAGTCTCCTTCGAGGTTTTAGGAGAGAATATCCACATGGGGAGGCCAGCAGTTTTTCAGTTGCTTGTGACTGTGACTCATCTGTAGTCTTACCTGAACTCAAACAGAAAAGGTAAGAGTTAAGTCCTAATTCTAGGGCTCTATGTCAGCAGGTCCACTCTTAGAAATATCCAAGCCCCTCTCCAATAGTGATGACGTTGATATTTTGATCTATCTGAAATTTTTGATTCTCTCCATTTTTTTTAAAAGAACACTGGCAGAAAAAAAGTTCGCTCTTTATCGCGCCCCTTCAAATGCCAATAAAAGCTAAAGAATTCTTGCTATCATGATGTATTTTTATTTGCTGGTGTTACAGTTTCCACAATATATGTTTAATTCTAAGCCCTTTTCTTTTCCCCTGAATCTTTGCTGCCAGTCAAACAATTATAATGGTTTTCAGGGTCCAAGATTTAGCTCACATTCTTTATGTAGTATGTAAATTCAACTCAAACATTTTTATGTGGCTACTATGTGAGAGACAGTGTGCAAGACTTGGGCGATAGAGAGTTGTATTCTTAAAGCAGTGTTTGTATCCCACTTTTTTATTAATATTTTTTTATGAAAACTTTTTTCAGGTTCTGATGTCTAAAATAAAAGAAACAACCAAGCAAACAAAAACTATTCAGGTTCTTTTCATTAAGAAAATGGTACCAGGCCTTTCTTTTTTAACTGAGAGATAACCAACATGTTATATTAGTTTCAGGTGTATAATATAATGATTCAATATACGTAACGTGAAGTGATCACAATAAGCCTAGTTAACAATCAATCACCACGTATAGTTACAACTTTTTTTTTCTTGTGATAACTTTTAAGATTTACTCTATTAGCAACTTTCAAATAAACAATAGAGTATCATTAACTATAGTCACCACACTGTACATTACACCCCCAGCATTTATTTATTTTCTAACTGGCCATTTGTATCCTTTGACCACCTTAACCCATTTTACTCAAACTTCCTGCCACCTCACCTCCCCTGACACCCATCTCTGACAACCACCAATCTGTTTTTTGTATCTATGAGTTTAGTTTTTTCATTGTTGTTTTGTTTTAAGATTCCATGTACAAGAGAGCTCATATGATATTAATCTTTTCTTTCTGACTTTATTCAGTTACCATATTGCCTTCAAAAAAATCCATATTGCAACAAAGAACAGGATTTCCTTCTTTTTATGGCTGAATATTATTCCATTGTGTGTATGTATATCACATTTTGTTCATTTATTTATCCACTGATAGACACAGGTTGTTTCCATGGTTGTTTCCATGTCTTGGCTTTTCAAAATAATATTGTAACAAACATGGAGGTGTAGATACCTTTTCAAGTTAGTGTTTTTATTTCTTTCTCCTAAGAACCCAAAAGTGAAATTGCTGGATCATATGGTAGTCTATTTTTAATTTTTTGAGGAACATCTATACTGTTTTCCATCATGATTGCACTAATTGATTCCACCTACAATATATAAAGGTTCTTGTTTCTCCACATTCTTGCCAACACTTGTTATTTCTTGTCATTTGATAATAGCCATTTGAACAGGTGTAAAGTAATATCTCATTGTGGTGTTGATTTGCATTTCCTTGATAGTGAGGCTGAGTATCTTTTATGTACCTGTTTGTGTTCTGTATGTCTTCTTTAGAAAGATTTTCATTTAGATCATCTGCTCATTGTTTAAATGGATTATTCTTTGGCGATTGACTTGTATGAGTTCTTAAATATTTAGGATGTTAAACCTTTATTAGATATACTGCTTGCAAATATTTTCTCCCATTCAATAGGTTGCCTTTTTATTTTGTTGATAATTCCTTTGATGGGCAGAAGTTTTTTTTTTAGTTTGATATAACCCCATGTTTATTTTTCTTGCTTTTGATATCAGATTCAAAAAATCAATGCCAAAACCTGTATAAAAGAGGAGTTTACCACCTATGTTTTCTTCTAGTACTTTTAAGGTTTCACTTCTAACATTCAAGTCTTTAATCCATTTTGAGTTGATTTTTGTATGTGGTGTAAGATAGTGGTCAAGTTTTATTCTTTTGTACGTATCTGTCCAGTTTACCCAACACCATTTATTGAGGAAGCTGTCCTCCCCATCGTATATTCTTGGCCAGCAGTCCCCAACCTTTTTGGCATCAGAGCCCAGTGCTCTTATGAGAATCTATTGCCTGATGATCTGAGGTGGAGCTGAGACGATGATATTAGCGCTGTGGAGTGGCTGCAAATACAGATGAAGCTTCCTTCACTTGCCTGCTGCTCACCTCCTACTGTGCAGTTTGGTTCCTAACAGGCCACGGACAGGTACCGGTCCACGGCTGGAGACTTGGGGACCCCTGTTCTTGCTTCCTTTGTCATAAATTAATTGACTTTGCATGTGTGGGTATATTTCTGGGCCCTCTGTTCTGTTCCATTGATCTATGTATGTTTTTTATGCCAATACCGAGCTGTTGTAATTACTAAATAGATTTTTAATATAATTTGAAATCAGGAAGTCGATGCCTACAATTTTGTTCTTAGGATCACTTTGACAATTCAGGAGTCTTTTATGGTTCCTTATAAATTTTTGGATTATTCGCTTTATTTCTGTGAAAAAAACAATGCCATTGGAATTTTAATAGGGATTGCATTGAATCTGTAGATTGATTTGGTATATGGACTTTTTAACAATGATCCTTCTAATGATTCTTCCAGTCTATGAGCATGAAATCTCTTTTTATTTATTTGCGTCTTTAATTTATTTTATTAACGTCTTATCAGTGTGCAGTCTGTCATCTCCTTGGTTAAGTTTATTCTTAGGTATTTTATTCTTTTTGATGCAATTGTAAATGGATTGTTTTCTTAATTTCTCTTCTGAGAGTTTATTATTACTGTATAGAAGTGCAACTGATTTTTGTATCTTGATTTTGTATCCTGTAACTTTACTAAATTTGTTGGTTCTAATAGTTTTTTTGTGTGTGGAGTCCAGGTTTTTCTATATGTAATATATGTCATCTGCAAATAGTGATGATTTTACTTCTTCTTTTTTTTTTTAATATGGATGCCTTTTATTCTTTTCTGCCTAATTGTTCTGGCTAGGACTTCCAATACTATTTCTGAATAAAAGTGGCAAGAGTGGGCATCCTTGTCTTGTTCCTGATCTTAAAGGAAAATCTTTCCAGCTTTTCACCAGTGAGTATAATGTTAGCTATAGGCTTATGACATATGTAGCCTTTATTAGGTATGTTCTTTCTATACCCACTTTGAAAGTTTTAATCACAAACGGATGTTGAATTTTGTCAAATGCTTTTTCTGCATGTACCGAGATAATCATATAATGTTTATCCTTTATCTTTTTAATGTTGGTTGTCATATTGATTTTTGTGGATATTGAAATATTCTTGCATTCCCAGAATATATCCTACTTGATCATGGCATGTGATCTTTTTAATGTAATGTTGAATTCAGTTTGCTGATACTTTGTTGAGGATTTTTGCATCTATGTTCATCAGCAATTCTAGCCTATAATTTTTTTTTCTTGTAGTGTCCTTTTCTTGTTTTCATATCTGGGTGATTCTGGCCTCATAAAATAAATTTAAAAGTTTTCCCCACTTTCTATTTTTTGGAAAAGATTGAGAAGGATTGGTATTCTTTAAACATTCGGTGGAATTCACCAGTGAAGCTATCTGGTCCTGGACTTTGTTTGTTGGGAGTTTTTTTATTACTTTACTAGTAATCAGTCTGTTCAGATTTTCTGGTTTTTTTTTTTTTTTTTATGATTCAGTCTTGGTAGGTTGTATGTTTCTAGGAACATTTCCATTTCTTCTAGGTTGTCAAATTGTGGTTTATAATTGTTCATAGAAGATTCTTAATAAAAATTGTATTTTTGTGTTATCAGTTGTAACTTCTCTTTTGCTTCTGACTTTGAATACTCTATTTTTTCCTTAGTGAGTCAAGCTAAAAGTTTGACTTTTGTTTATCTTTTCTAGGAACCTACTCTTACTTTCATTGATCTTGTTTGTTATATTTTCACTCTGATTTTTTTTTCTACCTTCAACTAACTTTGGAGTTTATCTTTTTCTAGTTCCTAGAGTGTAAAGTTAGATTGTTTATTTGAGATGTACCTTGTTTCTTGATGTAGGCTTTTTATTTGAGACCGTTCTTGTTTCTCGATGTAGGCATTTGTTGCTATGAACTTTCCTCTTAGAATTGCTTTTGCTCCAACCCATGTTTTGGTAAGCTATATTTCCACTTCTATTTATATCAAGGTATTTTTTTCTTTCTCTTTTAATTTTTTTCTTGACCTAGTGATTGTTCAGTAGCACATGGTTTAATATTGATATATTTAAACTTTCTAGCTTTCTTTTTGTCATTGATATCTAGTTTTATACCAATTTGGTTGGAAAAGATGTTTGATATTATTTCAGTATTTTTATATTTGCTAAGACTTGGTTTGTGGCCTAATGTATGATCTATTCTGGAGAATGTATCATGCAAACTTGAAGAATGTGTTTTCTGTTGCTTTTGGATAGAATGTTCTATAGATATCTGTTCAGCTCATCTGCTCTAACGTTTCACTTAAGGTCAATGTTTTCTCACTGATTTTTTGTATGGATGATCCACCTATTAATTAAAGTGGGATATTACAGTTCTTTATTATTGCATCGCTATATATTTCTCCCTTTAGGATATATTTGCTTTATATATTTGGTGCTGCTATATTGGGTTGCACAAATGATATATTTTCTTATTAGATTGACCCCTTTATCATTATACAGTGACTTAGTTCTCTCTTTTTACAATCTTGTTTTATAAACTGTTTTCTGATTATATAAATATATAAGTATATTATATAAGTATAGCTTCCCCCAGCTTTCTTTCTGTTCTATTTGCATGGGATGTTATTTCATCCCTTCCCTTTTACACTGTGTGTGTCTTTACATCTGAAGTGAGTCTCTTATAGATAATATATAAATGGGTCTTTTTTTTTTTTAATCTATTCAGGCATTCTGTCTTTTCATGGAGAATTTGGTCCATTCACATTTAAGATAATTATTAATAGATATGTCCTTCTTGACATTTTGTTCATTGTTTTCTGGCTATTTGTCATTTCTTAAGTCCTTCTTTTGCTCTCTTTCTTTGTGATTCAATGAATTCTATTGCAGTGTTCTTAGAATCCTTTTTTTTTTCTTTTGTGTATCTACTATCAGTTTTTGCTTTGCGGTTATAATGAGGATTATAAAAAATTATGTTTATAATTATCTATTTTAAGTTTATAACAACTTAAGTTTAAATTTATTTTAAAGTTCTATGGTTTTACTTTCTCCTCAACATTTTATGTATTTGATGTCACAATTTACATCTTTTTTTTTCTTGTGTATTCTTTAACAAATTGTTATAATTATTTTTACTACTTTTGTCTTTTAATCTTCATACTAGCTTTATAAGTGATTAGTATACCACCTTGACAACATTAGATTATTCTGAATTTTACTGTAGATTTACCTTTATCAGGGAAATTTATACTTTCATGTTTGTAATTGAAACCCTTTTGTTTCAGCTTCAGGAAGTCCCTTTAACATTTCTTGTAAGGCTGGTCTAATGATGATGAATTCTTTTAGCTTTTGCTTATCTGGAAAACACTTTTTCAGTTCTGCACAACATTGCTGAATACAGTAGTCTTGATTAACAGTGTTTTTCTTTAAGCACTTTGGATATATTGTCATTCCTTGCTGGCATGCAAAGTTTCTGCTGAAGATTTGTTGATAGCCTTATTGCTGTTCCCTGTATGCAACAAATTGGTTTTTTCTTGCTGCTTCTAGATTCTCTCCTTGTTTTTACATTTTAACATTTTAATTATAATGTCTTGGTATGGGTCTTTGGATTCATCTTATTTGGATTCTCTGGGCTTTCCCCCAAGGTTATGGAAGTTTTTTTTCCCCCCAAGGTTATGGAAGTTTTCAGATGTTATTTTCTCAAATAAGTTTTTTGGTCCTTTCTCTCTTCTCCTTACACTACAAATGTTGATGTGCTCGATGTTGTTCAGTAAGTCCTTTAAGCGATTTTCAATATTATTTTTTCTTTTTGTTGCTCTGTGAAAGAGTTCTTTTAATTCACTGATTTTTTAAATTTTATTTTATCGAGTCTGCTATGGAATGCCTCTACTTTTTTTTGTTTGCTTGTTTTTATTTTGTTTTATTTTAATATTTTTCAGCTCTGTGACTTCTATTTGGTACTTTCTTCTATTTTCTGTTTCTTTTTAAAAATTTTTATTGTGTTCATCCATGCTTCTCCTGAGCTCAGTTAGCATCTTTATGGCTGCTGTTATTTTAAACTCTTTATCCAGGAAATCATTTAGTTATGACTCATTAAGTTCTCTTTCTGAGATTTTATCTTGTTCTTTTGTTTGGAATGTATTTCTACCTTTATTTATTATTATTATTTTCTGTTGATTTCTATGCTTTAGATAAAACAGCCACTTCTTCCAGTCTTGAAGGAGTGACCTTACATTGGGGATGAACCTTATTGTTCAATCCTGTCCTAGCTTTGGGTTATGTATTAAACCACTGATTATCTTAAAAGTCTACTTTATTCTTAGTGTCCTACTAGTTGAGGGGATGACAAGACCTGTCAGTTTTCCAAAGGGGCGGATCTCAGTTGACACCTAGATTCACACCTAGGTTTATTGGAAGCCAGACCCTTGTGTGGTAGCTTTTAAAGTATACAAATAAAGTTCTTTCAGGAAGATTGGAAGATGGGCATTTCTGTCTACTCCCTCTGCACTGAGCCCTGGGGTGATAGCCTGTTAATAATTTTTTTATTTGCTACAGTTCTGTTATATCCATGAACACAAACCCCTCTAGCCACCAAAGTCAGGCTATCATGGGCTGTGTCTTCTGTGTGGCAGCCAGAAAAGCTAGCATACCAGATATATATAGAAGCTCCTTTTTCAGAGGCACCAGTGACCCAGAGTGGAGCAAGAGGAGAGGTCAAGCACATTGCCCACCCTCCAAGATTTCTGAAGAGAACTGCGGTTTGCCCTTAGTTGTAGTTTAGTCAGAAGCCTGCCCTACAAGCTGTAGTTATTAAGATAAGCTAATAGGACTCTTTTACAGAAAGACTAGGCATTTCAGTCAGCTGCCTTTCTGCTGTGCTTTTGAGTGTAGCTGCTTAAGAACTCTTTCTGTTTATTTCAGTTTGTGGGAACTACAAACAAAAGCTCTACAGGCTACCAGAGCCTGGAGATCAAGGGGTGTCTCTTGGGCAGCAGCCACAAAACCTGGGGCAACGGAATGTACAGAAGCTCCATTCTGGGAGATATCAGTGATCTGGAGTGAGGCAGAGGAAGAGCATTGAGGTGGGGTCTGCTGGTCTACAACTTTGCAGAGTTATGTAGTGGTCCCCTAGATGTGTGTTAAATTAGATACCTTGCCTTCCAGCCAAAGTTTTAAGATAAACAATCAGCCTTTTTCTCAGAAAGACTGGGCAAGTTTCAGCTGTGTTTTCTCTGTACCCTAGGAGGTAGCCAGGTGAGTTCATGTAAGCTCTTTAAGAACTGTTTCTGAGTCTAAGCCCACACTACCCTGAACAAGCCCAATCCCGTCTAATCTTGGAAGCTAAGCAGCGTCAGGCCTGGTTAGTACTTAAATGGGAGACCACCTAGGAAGACCAGGTGCTATAAGCATAAAAAATAAAAAAATAAAGGATTGTAAGTTAACAAGGTCCTTGCAATCTGTAAGGTCAATCAAGATTTCCCTTGCTTAAAAATAAAAATAATGGTAATAATAATAAAATGAAAAATAAAAAAAAGAACTGTTTCTGTTTGCTAGCCTTGTGAGTCTTGTGGACAAAAACCTTGTTGGCTTTCAAATCTTGACCTTTTAGGGACTTGTCTCTCAGGTGCAGGACTTAAAAGCTGGGATGCCAGCTGTGGGGTTCAGACCCTTCACTCTTCAAGTAGAAGCTCAGAGTTGTAAATTCCCTCTTGGTTCTGAGTCGCCACACTGGGAACAGGATTTATGGTGAGATTGTATCTTGGCTTCTCTTACCTCTTTGACATGGATTTTTTTTTCTCATTTGTCTGGTGTTTAGAAGCTGCTCATCTAGTTTTGAGATTTCTTTCTGAAGAAATTGTTTTATATGTACCTATAGATTTGGTGTATCTGAGAAAGGAGGTGTTTTCAGAGTTCTCCTGTGTTGCAGTCTTGAACCAGAACTGCCGACAGCAGGCTTTGTAAGCTTTATTTCATAATTATTAAATAAATATACTGAAGAAAGAATAATGGGTAAGCAATAATGGACTTTCATGGTGGTCTCAGAAGTAAGGCATAACAATCATAAGAACCCTCTCAGAGTATAAAGTATTATGTTTATCAGTAAAACCTCAAAATGAGACTGTGACTCTGCATCTGACAATTAGGTAAAGGTCCCTCTGAAAATCTAGAACTAGATGTCACCTTGGCAACTATTAGGATTCCAAGAGCTTCAATCTCTGCCAAGTCATGAGATCAAGAAAAGTGGCAAGTAAATATTAGAGGGATTTGAATCCCAGAAGTAGGAGAGTGAGCCCAGCTGCTCTGATGATTTCAAATCTCTTGTCTTGGCTAAACTACATCTCAAGGAACAGAGAGAACGTATGGTTGTAATTACTGAACCACTGTGTGTAATCATCAGGAAACCATGGAAAATATGAGAGATGCCAGGAGACTAAAGAATGGAAAATGTTGCTCCAATTTTTAGGAGGAAAAGAGGTAGATTTCTTGAATTACAGATCAGAAATCTTGACAAAAATTCTAGGAGAGATAATTTTTTAAAAGAATACACAAACATTTAGGAAAGGGAGCAGTGAAGACCAGAATTAGAATGGCTTTATCAAGAGCAGGTCACTGCAGACTAACATCATTTCTTTGTTTTTGACAGTATCACTAAAGTTGTAGCTGGAAGCATATTATAAACTGGATTTCAAAAAGTTATTAGTAAAGTGTTTCAGATAGCCTGTGGCACATGATGGAGGATAGGCTGGATATTAGAATAATTAGTGTAAGTGACTGAACAATGATATTCCCATCTAAAGTGTGCAGACATTCCTGGTGAAGAGCTGTAGTTCTCTCTTCCTGGTCTCATTCTTGATAATTTTCTATAATTTTGACAAATTATAGCTCGTTCTCATCAGATTTCAGGTAAAAGTTGCAAATCCTTAATTATCTATCTTTCAGAGAGAATAACCCAAGCTGATTCTTCACTACCTAAATTGGTATAGATCATGCTGTATTGAGTAAATCCAAACCTCCTTCTCTAGCCATAACTGCTGGGCCAAGATAACACTGCATGAGATAAAGCAAATACTCATGTAATCAACCCTAAGAAAGTAAAAAGACTGCTTTTGAGATGGTTTACCACCCCTTACCAAAAAACTTTCCCTTAGGGACTCCCCATATTAGATGCATGCAAATAGACCCAATCAAATATTGCCATTGGAAAGAATACATGCTAGAATAAAGAATACATTTAATTTTTTGTTTTTTAAAAAGCAATTTTGTATTTTTTCAAGATTACAGTTATAATTTTCATTTTTGTAAGCAATGATACTTTGTATGTAAATATACATAAATTTCTTAAATACATGATAAGAACTTTTTTCTTTCTAGGTGGTTTAGCACATTTCTCATTTGCTTCTCTTACTGCTTGATATGCCAAAAGCTGAGAACCAAAACTAGCACTGAACATATTTCTTGACTGTCTATAAATAGGATATTTGTGTAAAAATGTTGATTTTTATTGTTTATTTTTTCTAGTTTTATTGAGGTAACGATGACAAATAAAATTGTTATGTATTTAAAGCATATAACATGATGATTTGTTATACATTGTAGATGAATCCTACAATCGAAGAATAAATTTAAATTCTGTAGTTTAGGAATCTAGTCCTTATTAGGCCTGCTATTTTAAAAGCAGTAGGACCCACGGCAACAGTCCTTTCAACCTCTAGCAATATTAAAGAGACTGGTTTATCATGTCCTTATCAAAATTAAGGACCATCCAAAGCTAGAAGGATAGTTAACGTGATGAACTTCAGAATTAAGACAAAAAAATTAACACATTGAAATAATGAGCCAAATTGAACGAGTCTAAAAGAAGAAAGTGAAGAGAAAATAGCATCGTTTGAGCTTCTATTCAAATCAGATACTTTAGAGTCACCAACTCATTTAACAGAAACAATGTTAAGCTTTAGACTAGAATCAAAGGGCGGATTAAAATGTGGCTAATTAACTTAAGTTTTAGGGCACCTTACTTGCATGGACCCTTTCCAAAACTGCCTTATAGGCTATCAGTGATAGGGTTGTCAAGTAAAATATAGGATGCCCAGTTAAATTTGAATTCCAGATAAACAATGAACACTTTTTTTAGTTTAAGTATGTTCCAAAGATTGCATGTGTCCTCTGTTTTTATTTTTTACTTAAACCCTATGCAAGGAGGAATCAGCAACCTCAGACTGGGGGGTCATCCCATTTGCCCTTGTGGTAGTCTTAGATCCTTAGATGGGATTGACGAGCTTCCAGCTCTATCTCCACATCTACCAGTCCCCAGCAATAACCCTGTCCTGGGGGATCTCACGGAGTATGTAGATTCTCTCTGACTCTAAGAGGGATACAGATGAGATTCTGCCCTGCTCCCCTCTACAGGGTCAATGCCAGCTTTCATAGCACTTCACTACTCCCTACTACCCCAAACTAGTGTCCACAGGGAGGGAGCAGAAAAAAAGCAGCTACCAAGGAACATTCAGACTGAGATCAAAAGGCTGCAATCATCTGAGGTTCTGCTCCTGAAAGGAGTGCCATCTGAGCAAGGAAGTGGAGTTACAAATATGGCACAGTAGTAAACCGTGAAGCTGAAAAAGACTTCGCTAAAGCCTCAATAATCAAAAATGAATTTTGACCCCTTATTCTAGAAAAAGACTAGATTATGTTTCTATTCTCTCTATTGAAATTATTATAAAACTGCAGTGACAGGATGAGGCAACCAAAGTAAGTGCAGCCAAAAAAAGTGGAGGTAGGGGTGGAGGTGTTGTGAATAGCAGTTTAGAGGCATGTTAGGAGTTGATTGGTTAAAATTAAAATATCATTTTTAGGTTTGTCATATTTATGACAAGATTAGCCATCTTTTATATATTTGTAAATTATTGTAATTTCTTTTCTAATTATAAATATTAATTTTTTGAAGTTTATAATATAGTTTAATCTTTAAAAAGCAGACTACAATGCAGCATTATGATACAATTTTTTTTAACATCTAAGTAAATATAAGCACAGAAATATCTGAAATTTTTTAGTCACCAAATCTAGAGCATTAACATTGGAATGGTCTACTAGCAAGTCTAGATAATCAGCCATTCTTCTGCAGACTCAACTTAACCCTTCTGTTTTTAAGCGAAGACTGGGAGAAAAAAGGGACACGTAGATTATGACTAGAAGTCAGGAGTAGCAGTCTGCACCTTTCTAATGCTCCCCTTTAAACTTCTCAGTTTTGATGGCTTGTTCTCCCCTGGGGTTTTATATTTAATTTTTATTCATATTGTATGCTTTCTCATAAAAAGTTTTGAAAATTTTATGAGCTTTAGGGCCCACAAAACCTGGGTCAGTTCCTGAATAGAATAAACTAATAGAATAAAACTAAAAACTACAGCCAAAGGACAGAATGAACTGAATAAAATTACAGGAAACCAATGTTTCTGAGAGTCTGTTATGTTTTAGGTTTAGTGCTAATGATGATAAAATCAGTGCTAATGATAGCTGATTTTTATTAAGAGCTTTCTGCATGCCAAGTGCTTTGTAGCTCAACCTGTATCATTGCACTTAATCACCATGATACTAGGAAAAAAAGCACTCTACAGGTATTATCCCCATGGTGAGAGAAACTGAGGCTCAAATATATCAAGTAATTTGTTCAGGTCATACATCTGTTAATTACTGGAGATAAAATCAAAACTTAGGCCACTAAAACAATCTTCCAATTCTTCCTCTTTATTTATCTTTCTTTTACTTTAGAAAGCATGTTTTTCTGAGTCCATTAATACCGGGACTTGAGTGATAAATGGTAAGATGAAATTTAACATTTTTATTGATCATGTATCATGTAAGGTAACTCAAAAGTTACCTTAAGTCCCAAAATATTTATACAAGGACATTGAAATATTTTCACTTCATTATTATACAGAGAAACCATTATCGAGTTAGAAATTCTGAAGTTTTATTTTTCATTGGGAAGGATACTCTCACAGCCATGTTTTGATGAGAGGATTGCTTGTCTTAGAGTGGAACAGGCATGGAGCATAGTTTGTAAAAAGAGTGACTCCAACTCCCAGATGTGTCATCTGGGCCTGTTCAGCTGAAATGAAAATCTTTTTATCTGCCTAAGCCAAGTGGGTCTGAGTTTTCTGTCATTTACATCCAAAAGAAGCTTGACAAATACAAGTTTCCAAAGGGGAAAGTGACTATTCTGCAGTCAGTAGTGTTTTTTTTCGCAGCCAATGGGATAGAATAATGCTAGCTTTTTTTTTTTTTTTTTTTTTTTACAAATCCTACCAAAACTTAGGAAGACCAGATCTGCACAGGATTTGGGTCAGGTCAATAAAAGCAAATTCAGCAACTTAACATTGCTAACTCTATATTCATTTGCTCTCCCCTTCACACATGTTTATACTTGGATCAAGACGGTGGCCACAGCAGTGCAAACACAATCCTCCAATAAAGCATCTGATGTGAAAGGCGGGAGAAAGGGCTTTCAGCATGACTGGATAAAGGTGAAAATGAAGACCACCACATTAAGGATAGCCAGAATGGTAAAAATGAAGGAAAGTAAGAAGACTAAAGTAAATCTGGAAGCAAATGTTTCCAAAATGTAAAAAAAAAAAAAGAAAAAGAAAAAAAATGAGACCAAGCAGAAAAAATACCAGAGGAAGAAATGGCAAGGAACTAGAAGACCCTACAGAACTTATGTAGAAAAAAATTAACGGATAAAGCATGGATCAGAAAATTACAGGAAGAGACAACTTCAACTGACAAAAACTGCAGTAATAATGTCTATGGGGGTAGATGCTGTAAGTTTATCTTGAGATGTCACAGTTGCAAAAGATACTAAAAAAATAACAATATAAAAAATCTCTATTATATCAAGATTGAAGCATTAGTTTGAGATTCATATATTTCAGTATTGATACTTTCAAAAAGTAACCAATTCATTGACAAAGTTATACAATTTTTTAAAAAATGGAAACAAAAAAGGCAAAGTGAGCCAAACAAGAAGAAAGGTGTGGATCCTGGAGGGGAGGGCCAAAGTGTTCCAGGCCAGGCAATCTGATAGACTGAGGATTTCTGGCAAGAAAAATGAACAAGATTTGAAGATATTTCACCTTCTAATGTAATGTCTTTATTCTTGTCCAACCTCTTCAACATGTAGTTCAAACTTTTTCCTTTGAGTTCTGCCCCGTTACAGTTGGAGTATTATGGTCATGTGCTAGATATTTCATTTCTTGACTCTAAGATTCTCAAGTGATTAGATGTCTTTGAGCAGCAAACAGTTAAAATTGGGATATTGGGAAGAATTCTATGATCCCAAGAATTCTTCCCATGATATATGTGCTCTGTATTCTCCCCTCCCCTTGAGACCGGGTGAGACTGAGAGTGTGATAAATGTCACTCATGTAATTAAGTTACTTTATATTAAAAAGATGAATGGAGTTTACAGATGTATTCAAGTCCCCACATTAGTTTACTTTCATTTTATCAAAGGGAGACTATCCTTGATGGACCTGACCTAATCCAGTGAGCCTTTAAAGAGATTGGGCTCTTCCTTAAGGAAGAGATTAAAAGGATGAGAGTGTGAGAGGGCCATGTGTCAAGGACATGAGAATGGCATCCAGGTGCTGTGTGTGAGTGGTCCCCAGACAATAGCCAGCAAGAGAAGTGAGACTTCTGTCGCTACAACCACAAGGAGCTGAGTTCTGCCAGCAACCTCAATAATTTTGTAAAGAAGTCTTTTCCTAATCAAGCTTCTGGTTAAGAATGTAGCTGGCTGATTAGCAGAGAATCTAGCTAAAATATGCCAGATTCCTGACCCATGGACTCTGAGATGATAGATTTGTGTTGTTTTAACTAGCTAAGTTTGTGATAGTTTCTTACACAGCAATAGAAACTTATATAGTTGGGAAACTCAGTTGCTACAATATTTTAAACAAGTCTTAAATGATGTTTTCCTCCTGTCTCTCAATCCAAAATAGCAACTAAATTGGAACTAAAATGTACAATATGTATGTATATAAGAGCCTCGATTTGTAATGCAACCTCAATTGTACCTCACAGGACTACTTAAGAATGTGTCAGGGGAAAAGCTATTTGTAATGTGCACATGCGATCTACACTTAGAACTGAAATGGTTCTGTCTTAAAGTAAAATGTAAGGATTTAAAAGATGCATTACAATGATTACTTGTTTCAGAATAAAAACTACTACAGTTCAAAAGATCATTTTATTTGATACGAAAAAGAAAAGAAAGAAGAAAGCAAAATTGAACCTGAAAAAGTAACTTTTATTTACTACACTAACCAGCATGTGGAATCACTTGACTGCATAAACAATATAGTTTTTATTTAACAGAATATTTCCACTGATGCAGCTTTCCACAAAGGGAAGGAAACTCTTTATCTGTTTTATTTGCCTGCTTTTTAAGTCTGAGAAACAAATTTTTTTTCCTTCTCCTAAGCTGCAATAGAGCTACTTTTACAATTTTAGTGTGTACTCCCTATCCAAGGCATGCTTCCCAAACTGGATCCATTAAATACACTTTGGCAAATTGTGTTAACAAGTAATGGTTTCTGGAATGTTTTATAAAACATTTAAATTAATAGTCACTATTCTAAGACATAAAAATTAGCTGGCAAGAACAAAATAAATCAATAAAAGAAAATCCTGAATATCTGGAAAAGGTACATCACAATTGGTAAGCTTCCATTTTCATCAAGCAAAGAGCAAAATGGAAATGTATACATGGGGACATCACTGGAAGGATACAGAAAAAAAAAAAACATAGGAAGGGAACCTGGCAGATTGAGGCTCAGGATAAAAGAAATACTTAGTTATCTCTTGATATCCTTTACTACTATTAGAATTTTTAAAACATTCAGGTATTTCAATATGAAACAAAATTAAGTCTTTGATATATTCTACAACAAAATCATTACATTAATCTTTTAGATTGCAATGTCAATATGTTGTTCTCACTGGGAGGACTTTATTGAAAGAATGCACATAGCAGCTAGCAGGCCCAGTAGGTTCAAGGTCTTGTGTTGACCCAGGTCAGTGACTTTTCATCATTCACAGTGCAGTAGCATATCTGGTAGCCAGTCATCTTGTTTTTCCCTCAGAAGTGGGAATCCTTTGCTTTCTATTGCCTTCTCAGTATGCGTTTAACACTTTTATACCCCAAGGCAAAAATATGGAAGTGTCTGTAGTCATTCAGTATGCAGCTCATTCTCTGGTCAAAGGCTAGCACTAAAACAAAACATATCCTTACACTGAGATGGCCAGCATTTCTTAAATACAGGTGAGTAGAAAGTGACCACAAACCATAGTAGTATATTCCATTATTCCTAAATAAAATGTATATCCCAACTCAGCTTCCTTTTTGGCAGGTACCAAACTGTGGCTCTTCTAACGCCACCTCACTACCAGTACTATATGAGGAGAGAAGGAGGATTGAAGAGAGACAGTGGTCTCCAACAACTGCAGTCAAAAGGTCTTTGGAAAATTTTACAAAAACATATAACTCATGCAGGGGACCTCAAAAGCTTTAACCTCGTTAACTTCACAGAAAAATTTGCCTCTGGGTGGCTGGATGTGTGAAAAATCTGAAGCTGGAATAAAAGAGATTAAATTGCCTGTCTCCACAGACACATGAGCAAGAAATGAATGTTTATGGCTACCTGCTGGAGGTTTGGGGTTGATATGTAACATAAATTTTATTTAAAATAATGGGAAATAGGCTTCCAGTCAATGTTTGCAAAAGCAATACATGATTTTTATGAAGAGATTATTAACATTAAGTAGAAAGAGTTTAGTTGTTTGTTTTTTAATACATTCTGTAGAATGTTCAGATATTGTACCTTCAAATATTATCTTTGGCTCATTCTCTTTCTAGAACTTCTGGAACTCTGATTAGACGTGTTAGAACTCATTTTCAATTCCATGTCATGGATTCTGTTTTCTGTTTCTTTCCATCTGTTTGTTTCTCTATGCCACATTCTGTATATTTTTCTTTCTTAGTTTCTAATTCTTTCTGTCCAATTTGTTAATTCTATCCATTGAAATATTATATTTTTTTCATTTCTAAAAGTTCTATTTGAATCATTTTCAGATCTATATCACTTTTTATTGTTTCTTTTTCTTATAAATATATTTAAGTTGGCATTATGTTGCTTTAAAGATAATAATTGGTAATATAGGTTGTTGTCTGTGGTATTTTTTTTCATTTTACAGTATATTTTTAATCATTTTATGGAGGTGAAGCATTAATATTTTAAAATAAGATGTAGAAATATTATTTTATAGCTTTTTGTTTTTATATCTTTTATTAAGATCTAATAAACATAACTATTTAGTTTCAGCTGTACAACATAATAATTTGTTATAAATATATTTCAAAATGATTACTGTAATAAGTCTAATTCACCTATATAATTACAAATTTATTTTCTTGTGATAAGAACTTTTAATATCTACTTTCTTAGAAACATTCAAATATACAGTACAGTATTATTAATTATAGTCACCATGTTATACATTACATCTCCAGGACTTATTTATTTTATAACTGGAAGTTTGTACTTTCCAATTTAAACTCTCCACCTTCTACCTCTGGTAGCCACCAATCTTCTCTGTATTTTCTTTTCATAATTTACATATAAATGTGATCATATGGTATTTATTTTTCTCTATCTGACTTATTTCACTTAGCATAATACTCTCAAAGTCTATCCATGTTGTCACAAAAGACGGGATTTCTTTTTTTGTAATGACTGACTAATATTTTATTGTATGTATAGACCACGTTTTCTTTATCCATTCATTGACTGATGAACACTTACGTTGCTTCCATAGTTTGGCTGTTTTAATTCTGTAATAAAAATGGGAGTGAAAATATCTTCTTGAGTCAGTGTTTTAATTTTCTTCAGTTAAATATCCAGAGTTGCTGGATCATATGATAGCCTCTTTTTCAGAGTCATTACACCAATTTAAATTGCCACCAATAGTGCACAAGTTTCCCTTTTCTACACATTCTTTCCAACACTATTTCTTATCTTTTTGATAATAGCCATTCTAACAGGTGTGAGGTATCTCATTTTGGTTTTGATTTGCATTTCCTTGGTGATTAGTGATGCTGAGCACCTTTTCATGTACCTACTGGCTATTCGTATGTCTTTGGGAAAATGTCTATTCAGATTCTTTGCCATTTTTTTAATTGGATTGTTTTCAACTACTGAGCTGTATGAGTTCTTTATATATTTTAGATATCAGCTCCTTATCAGATATATAATATACAAATATTTTCTCCCATTTTATAGAGTGCTTTTTCATTTTGTTAATAACTTCCTTTGCTGTGCAGGAGCTTTTCAGTTTGATGAATCTCACATGTTAATTTTTGCTTTTGTTGCCTTTGCTTTTGGTGTCACATTTAAAATATCATCATTAGGACCAATGCCAAGGAGCTTACCGCCTATGTTTTCTTTGAGGAGTTTTATGGTCTTGATTCTTACACTCAAGTCTTTAATCTTTTCAGTTAATTTTTGTGTATGATGTAAGATAGTGGCTATTCTTTGGCCTGGATGTTCAATTTCCCCAGCACCATTTGTTGAAGAGACTGCCCTTTTCCCATTGTAAATTCTTGGTTCCTTTATTGTAAATTAATTGACCACATATATGGGGTTTTATTTCTGGGCTCTCTAGTCTGTTTCATCGGTATATGTGTCTGTTTTTATGCTAATACCATACTGTTTTGATTACTAAAGGATGTAATATAATTTGGTATCAAGGAGTGTGATGTCTTCAGCTTTGTTCTTTCCCAAGATTGCTTTGATTACTTGGGGTCTTTTGTGGTTCCATACAAATTTTAGAATTGCTTGTTTTATTTCTTTGAATTACATTGAATCTGTAAATTACTCTGGGTAGTATGGACATTTTCACAATAATTCTTCTAGTCCATGAGCATAGAATGTCTTTCCATTTATTTGTGTCTTTAATTTCTTTCATCAATATCTTATAATTTTCATGGTGCAGGTCTTTCACCTCTTTTGTTAAATTTATTGCTAGATATTTTATTCTTGATGCAATTGTAAATGATATTTTCTTAATTTCTCTTTCTTATAATTTGTTCTTAGTGTATAGAAATTCAATCAATTTTTGTATGTTGTTTTGTTTCTTCTAACTTTACTGAATTCATTGGTAAGTTCTAACACTTTTTGATGGAGTCTTTAGAGTTTTCTATATATAATATGTTATTTGCAAGTAGTGATAGTTTTACTTCTTCCTTTCCAATTGGATGCCTTTTATTTCTTTCCTTGCCTAAGCTAGGACTTGCAATATTCTATTGAATAAAATGGGTGAGAGTAAAATCCTTGTCTAGTTCCTGACCTTAGAGGAAAAGCTTTCAGCTTTTCACTGTTGAGTATGATACATTAGCTATGGACTTGTCATATATAGTATTATATACCTATTTTGTCCAAAAATTTTTATTATAAGTGGATGTTGAATTTTGTCAAATGTTTCTTTTCATATATTGATGATCATATAATTTTTATCTTTCATTTTGTTAATGTGATGTAATACATTGATTGACTTGTGGATGTGAACTGTTTGCATCACTGAAAAAATTCATTTGATCATAGTGTATGATCCTTCTAATGTAATGTTGAATTTAGTTTGCTGATATTTTACTGAGGATTTTTGCATCTATGTTCATCAGGGATAGTGTCCTCATCTGGTTTTGGTATCAGGATAATGCTGACCTCATAAAATAAGTTTGGAAGTGTTCTTTTCTATTTTTCATAGGAGTTTGAGGAAGATTAGTATTAATTCTTTAAATGTTAGGTAGAATTTACCAGTAAGCCATCTGGTTCTGGACTTTTGTTTATTGGAAGACTTTGATTATTGATTGAATTTCCTTACTAGTTATCGGTCTGTTCAGATTTTTTATTTCTTCATGATTTAGTAGGTTATAGGTTTCTAGGAATTTATCTCTTCTGGTTTGTCCAATTTGTTGACTTATGATTGTTCATACTAGTCTCTTGTGATCCTTTGTATTTCTGTGATATCAGTTGTAATATCTCCTCTTTTATTTCTAATTTTATATATTTGTGTTCTCTCTCTCTCTGGTGTGTCTACCTACAATCTTGCCCATTTTTTAAAACAAGTCTTCGTTTCATTGATCTCTTCTATTTTAGTTTATATTTACTTATTCTATTTTGATCTTGTTATTTTTTTCCTTCTACTAACTTAAGGCTTAGTTTGTTCTTTTTCTTGTTTCTTGAAGTATAAAATTACTTTGTAATTTTAGATATTTTTCTTTTTTTAAGTTTATTAGATAACATTGGTTAATACAATTATATAATTTTCAGGTGTACATTATTGACATCTGTATATATTGTGTGATTACCACCCAAAGTCCAGTTTCCTTCAACTACCACATATTTGATCCCCTTTACCCACTTCACCTTTCCCCTCCTCCCTTATATTTGGCCCTCTTTACCCCATCTACCTCCCCCCTCCTCCCACACCACCTACATTCTGGTAACCACCAGTCTATTGTCCATGTCCCTGAGTCTCTGTCCTGTTCATTTGTTGCTTTTAGGTTTATATCCCACATATAAGTGATGTCATGTGATTTTCAATTTTTTCAGTCTGGCTTATTTTGCATAGCATGATTATCTCAAGGTCAATTCATGTTGTTGCTAAAGGCAGTATTTCATCTCTTCTCATAGCTGAGTAATATTCCATTGTATATACGTACCATAGCTTCTTTAGCCAATCATCTATCGTAGAACACTTCATGTACTTCTATTTTCTGGCCACTGTGAATAATGCTGCTATAAACATCAGTGTGCAAAATCTTTAAGAAAATTTTTTTTTTTAAGTCTTTGAGACAAATTCCTAGTAGAGGGATTGCTGGATCATATGGTAGATCAATTCTTACTTTTTTGAGGAACCTCCATACTGTTTTCCATAGTGGCTGTACCAATTTGCATTCCCACCAGTAGTGTATAAGGGTTCCTTTTTCTCCATATCCTCTCCAGTATTTGTTATTACTTGTCCTGTTGATTATAGCTATTCTAACAGGTGTGAAATGGTATCTCATTGTGGTTTTGATTTGCATTTCCCTAATAGCTAGCGACGTTGAGCATCTTTTCATATATTGATTGGCCATTTGTATGTCCTCTAGGGAGAAGAGTCTGTCTGGGTCCTCTGCACAGTTTTTGATTGGATTGTTTGTTTTTCTTGTTGTTATTGAGTCATATGAGTTCCTTGTATATGTTGGATATTAGACCCTTATTGGAGGCATTGCTTGCAAATATATTTTCCCATTTAGATGGTTGTCACTTTACCCTGTTGATTTCTTTTGATGAGCAGAAGCTTTTTAGTTTGATGTAGTTTCATTAATTAATTTTTGCTTTTATTTCCCTTGCCTTTGAGGTCAAATTTATAAAATCCTCTTTAAGTCAAAGGCCTTTGAGTTTAGATCCTATATCTTCCTTTATGCATTTTATTGATTCTGGTCTTATATACAGGTCCTTAATCCATTTTGAGTTAATTTTAGTGTATACTGATAGAACAGTCTAATTTCATTCTTTTGCAGTTGGCTTTCCAGTTTTCTCAGTACCATTTATAAAAGAGGCTTTTCTTTCTCCACAGTATGTTTTTGGCTTTTTTGTTGAAAATTATTTACCCATATAAATATGGGTTTACTTCTGAACTCTCGATTCTTTTCCACTGGTCCATGTGTCAGTTTTGCATCAATACCATACCATTTTGATTACTGTCACTTTATAGTATAATTTGAAGTAGGGCAGAGTGATGCCTCCAACCTCGTACTTTATTCTTAGAATGGCTTTGGCAATTTGTGGTCTTTTGTGCTTACATACAAATGTGATGATTTGTTGGATTTTGATGAGTATTGCATTAAATTTGTATAATGTTTTAGGTAATATGGTCATTTTAACTATGTCGATTGTTCCAATTCAGAAATATCTTTTCATTTCTTTGTATCTGCTTTAATTTCTTTTAATAGAGTCACTTCTTTATATAGGTCCTTCACATGTTTTTTTTAAATTTATTCCTAGGTATTTTACTCTTTTGTTGCAATTGCAAAAGAAATTATTTTTCCACTTCTTTTTCTGACACTTCATTGTTAGAGTATAGGAACGCTGTAGATTTTTTAACGTTGATTTTGCAAACAGAAACTTTACTGTATTTGCTTATTGTTTCTAGTAGTGTTCTTGTGGAGTCTTTAGGGTTTTCTATATAGAGAATCATGTCATCCGCAAATAGTGACAGTTTGACTCCTTCATTTCCTATTTGGATGCCTTTTCTATCATTCTCTTACCTGATTGCACACACTAGGACTTCCAATGTTATATTGAATAACAGTGGCGATAGTGGACAGCCTTGCCTTGTTTCTGATCTTAGAGGAAAAGGTTTTAGTTTTTCACCATTAAATATAATGTTGCCTGAGTACTTGTCATATATGGCAAGCCCTTTATACCAATTTTGTTAGTGTTTTGATCATAAATAGATGCTATCTCTTGTCAAAGGCCTTTTCTGCATCTATTGATATGGTCATATGATTCTTATTTTTTAATTTTTATGTGATGTATCACATTAATTGACTTGCATATGTTGAACCATTTCTGTGCCCCTGGGATGAAGCCTACTTGATCGCAGTATATAATCTTTTTAATATGTTGCTGTATTTGGTTCACGAGGATTTTTGCATCTGTGTTCATGAGAGATATTGGTCTATGGTTTTCTATTTTTGTGTTATCTTTACCAGGTTTTGGTGTCAGAGTAATATTGGCCTCATAAAATGAGTTGGGAAGTCTTGCCTCCTTTTCGATTTTTTGGAAGACTTTGAGGAGAATAGGTATTAAATCTTCTTTGAATGTCTGATAGAATTCACTAGTGAAACCATCTGGCACTGGACTTTTAGGTTTTTGATGATCGTTTCAATTTCTATACTACAGATCAGTCCATTTAGATTTTCCAGATCTTCATGATTCAGTCTAGGAAGATTGTATTTTTCCAAGTACTGGTCCATTTCTTATAGGTTAGTATATTTTGTGTTATATACTTTTTCATAGTATTTTTGTATTATCCTTTGTATTTCTGCAATATCAGTCATAATTTCTGCTCTTTCATCCCTAATTTTGTTTATTTGTGTCTTTTCTCTCTCTCTTTTTTTAGTGAGTCTAGCCAAGGCTTTGTCAATTTGATTAACCTTCTCAAAGAACTAGCTCTTTGCATTTATTTTTTCTATTGTATTTTTGTTTTCAATTTCATTTATTTCCACTCTTATTTTGACGATTTCTTTCCTTCTGCTGACTTTAGGCTTCATTTGTTCTTCCTTTTCCAGTTTTAAGATGAAGCTTTAGGTTATATATGTGGGCTCATTTTTATTTTTGGAGGTAGGCCTGTAATGATATGAACTTTCCTCTTATGACCACTCTTGCTGTGTCCCAAAAGTTTTGATATGTTAAACTATCATTATCATTCGTTTCTATGTATCTCTTGATCTCTCTTTTTATTTCTTCCCTAACCCAGTTATTCTTCAATAGCATGTTATTTAATCTTCATGTATTTGTGATTCTTCCTGATATCTTTTTGCAGTCGGTCTCTAGTTTCAAAGCATTATGATCAGCAAATATGGTTGGTATGATTTCAAATCTCTTAAATTTGTGGAAGTTATCTCTGTGTCCCAGTATGTGGTCAATTCTTGAGAATGTTCCATGTGCACTAGAGAAGAATGTATAAGCAGCTGTTTTGGGATGGAAGGCTTTGCAATTATGTCCAGTTGGTCTAATGTGTCATTTAAAGATGTTATTGCCTTATTGATTTTCTGTTTGGATGATCTGTTTATATCAGACAGTGGGGTATTTAGATCCCCTACTATAATAGTGTTTTGGTCTGTTTCTCCCTTTAGTTCTGTTAGTAATTGCTTTACATATTTCGGGACTCCCTGATTGTAACATAGATATTAATAAGTGTTATGTCTTTTTGGTGCATGATTCCCTTTATCATTATGAAGTGTCCCTCAGTATCTTTCTTTACCATTTTTATTTTAAAGTCTAGTTTGTTCAGTATTAGTATTACTACTCCCACTTTTCTCTGAATGCCTTTTCCTTAAAATATCATTTTTTACTCTTTCACTCTGAGTCTATATTTGTCTTTGGAGCTGAGATGTGTCTCCTGGAGGCAGCATATGATTGGGTTTGTTTTTTCTATCCATTCTGCAACTCTGTGCCTTTTTATTTGTGAGTTCAGTCCATTTACATTTAGGGTGATTATTGAAATATGAGGTCTTCTTATAGCCATTTTAACTTTTGCTTTCTGGTAGCTTGGTGTTTCCATTGCTTCTTTGTCCTTGTGTTTCTGTTTTCTTTATTTTGGTTGGCTTTTTGAGTTTTGCCTCTGGTTCTTCTTGTTTTATGTTATATACTTTAATTCTGAATATTTGATGTGTGGTTAACATTACGAATATGAAAAGAATAGTTATATATATACAGTCATCCATTTTTTCTGTATATGCCTTATCTCCATTCCCCTTTGTGAATTTGGATCTTTGGATCCTCTCCTTTTTAGTCATTGTTATCTCAAGTTGTCCCTATGTATGCTGAACATTCATTACTATCTTTTTATAACAATTCACTTCTTATTATTTAAGCTATAATGCCCTGTTCTTAGCAAGGGTTGCACTCCTCTGCTTCTGTTTGCCTGATAGTCACTTTACTCCTAATTATGTATTTTTTGTTGTTGTTGTTGTTGTTATTTTGTTTTAGGTGAGCTGAAACCTTTCATTATTTCCTGTAGTGCAGGCCTCGTAGTGAAGAATTTCCTCAATTTTTATATGTCTGGAAAGGTCTTAATTTCTCCATATCTAAAGGAGAGCTTAGCTAGATACATTCTAGGATGGTAGTTCCTTTCACTTAATAGTTTAAATATTTGATTCCATTTCTTTCTGGCTTGTAAGGTTTGTGCTTAGTCTGATGATAATCTAATGGGTTTATCTTTATATGTTACCATTTTCATTTCTCTAGCTGCCCTGAGAATGCTGTCTTTGTTGATTTTTGATAACTATAATACAATGTGTCTCAGTGAAGATTGTTTTTGGGTTAAGATAAGTCTCAGTGAAGACCTTTTTTGAGTTAAAATAATTGGGTGTTCTGTTAACTTCTTGAACTCCTGGCTCCAGCTCATTCCTTAGATTTGGGAAATTCTCGTCAACTATTTGTCTGAAAATGCTTTCTAGTCCCTGCTCCTTTTCCTTGTCTTTGGTAATGCCCATTTTTCTTATGTTTCCTCTCTTGATGGTATCAGCTAGTTCTTGTATTTCTCTTTCAGTATTTTTCATTCTTCAGTTTTTTTCTTCTTTCTCATTTATTTCTAGATTCAGTCTTTGATATCACTGATCCTTTCCTCCATTTGGTTGACTCTATTTCTCAAGCTTGCTATTTCATTTTTCAACTCTTGCTGTGTGTTCTTCATCTCCAGAAGTTCTATTTGGTTCCTTTTGAAGATTTCAATCTCCTTGCTTTGCTCATCTAGTTTGTTTTTTTTTTCAATTCCTGAAATTGTTGATTTATGTTGTTTTGGATCTCATTGAGTTTTTTCAGAAGTACCATCCTGAATTCTCTGTCATATAGGTTGCATATTTCTATATCTGTAAGCTTATTTTCTGGAGATATTTCTCTTTCTTTCTGAGATGCCTTGTCACCTTGGTTGTTCATAGTGTTTAATGAACTACTTCTCTGCCTGGGCATTATGAAGTGTATTCTGTTGTTTTTCCAGAAAGATTTTTTATATAAAGGTCTCTCTTTAGCCTGCTGCAAAGAAGGCGCTTTTCTTTTGGTTTCCTGTAGGTGGTGTCTAAGCCTCTTGGATTCTTGCTTTATATAAAGCCTAAATGTCTTTTTTTATATTTTTGTAGATATTTAATCACGCTTACTACTCTCAGTTTTAGTCCCTGTCAGTCTTAGCAACAGTTTAGGTATAGTTTGCTCCGATTCCCTGGGGCTCTGCAGTGTTCGGTCTCAGAAGGTATGGGGGAGCGGCCCTCTGGGTTGGGGTTTGGGGGTTGCAGCTCAGCCTCTGTTTTGGAACCGAGGCTAGTAAAAATCAACTGTTGTTTCTCAGCTGTCTCATCCTGCTTCTCTGCTTTCTGTCCTGATGACTGCGCCCCGCTGCCAGCTGCTCAAAGTTTTCACACTTCCAGGCAGGCTGATCAGGGAAGTTGCTTCACCTTCACACCTTTCCCTCTCCCTGCTCCTGCAAGTAGCTCTGGCAGTTGCAAAAGGCAGCTTCTTTATTTCTCCCAGTCCATCGCCTGACACCCAGGGTCCTGACCTGTAGTAGCTCTCATGTGCGGATCCCACGCTCAGACGTGCTGGTGTGCAATTTGGGTGTTTCTTATTGAGTTTTAGATGTTCAGCTTATTGTTGTTGTTTCAATTGGAGAGATCTGAGGACATCTCTCACTTCACCATGTTTCTTTATCCCACTGAGATATTTCTTAATGTAAAAATTTATTGCTCAAACTTTGTTCTTACAACTGCTTTTGCTATATTTCATAAGCTTTGGTATGTGATATTTCCATTAATGTCTTCTCTTACCCTTTGGTTGTCTAATAGCATGTTATCCACCCCCACCCCTGGGTGCTTCTCTCAGGAACCCATTCCAGGGCACCTGGCTCATCACAAAGAAAAGATAACTTTTCCTGGGGCTCCCACTGGCTTCTCCAGGATCAGTTGTTTTACCATATTTAATATCATGTTTTCTAATATTCACATATTTGTGAATTTTTCTGTTTTCTTTCTATAATTGATTTTTAGGTTTATACCATCAGAAAAGATGATTGATATAACTTCAGTTTTCTTAGATTTATTGAGACTTGTTTTGTGACTTAACATGTGATCTGTCCAGGAGAAAGTCCCATGTGTGCTTGAGAAGAATGTGTATTCTGTTGCTTTTGGATGGAATATTCTGTAAATGCATACTAAGTCTCTCAGATATAATGTGTTATTTAAGGCCAATGTTTTTTTATTGATACTGTCTGTATGATCAATTCATTGATGCAAGTGGGATATAAAGTCCCCTACTATTATGTATTGTTGTCTATTTTTCCCTTTAGAGTTGTTAATATTTGCTTAGATGCTCCTTTCTTGGGTACATAACTATACAAGTGTTATATATCCTCTTGAATTAACCTCCTTTATCATTAAAGTTATTAAAGTTATAACTTTATCAAAAAAGTTATATAATAACTTTATTGTCTCTTATTACAGTCTCTGTCTTAAAATCTATTTTTTATGGCATAAGTATAGCTACCCAAGCTTTCTATTGGTTTCCATTTGTATAGAATATCCTTTTTTATCCCTTTACTTTTAGTCTTTGTGTATCCTAATATCTGACATGAGTCTCCTGTAGGTAATATATAAATGAGATTTGTTTTTTTACTCATTCAGACATTCCATGTCTTTTGATTAGAGAATTTAGGTCATTACTTTTAAGTAATTATTAATACGTATGTACTTATTGCCATTTTGTAATTGCTTTCTGGCTGTTTTGTAATTTCTTCATCCCAGTCTTTCTTCTGCTCTCTTTCTTTGTGATTTGGCTGGTTTTCTGTAGTTGTATGCTTAGATTTCTTTTTCTTTCCTTTTGTGTACCTACTATACATTTTTTCTTTGTGGTTACAGTGAGGCTCATATAAAATAACTAGTAACAGTCTATTTTAAGTTGATATTGACTTAAGTTCAAATTTATTTTAAAGCTCTATGTTTTTACCTCCTACCAACATTTTATGTTTTTAATGTCACAATTTACATCCTTTATCTTGTGTATTTATTAGCAAATTATTGTAGTTATAGCTATTTTTACTACTCTTGTCTTTTAACCTTAATACCAGCTTTGTAAGTAATTAATCTATCACCTTTACAACATTAGATTACTCTGAATTTTACCGAATATTTACCTTACTGGTGAGGTTTATAGTTTCATATGTTTTCCTATTACTAAGTAGCATTTTTGTTTCAACTTAAGTCCTTTAAACATTTTTTTGTATGACCAGTCTAGTTTTGGTGTAGTCCTTTAGCTTTGGCTTGTCTAGAAAGCACTTTATTTCTCTTTAAACTCTGGACAACTTTGTTGAAGAGAGTACTCTTAATTGGCAGAGTTTTTTTTTTTCTTTTAGCACTTTGAATATATTGTGCCACCCTCTTCTAGACTGCCAAGTTTCTGATGAAAGATCTGCTCATAGCCTTATGAGCATGAGAAGTTGTTTTTTTCTTACAACTTTTAAGATTCTATCCTTTTCTTTACCTTCTGGCATTTTAATTATAATGTGTCGTGGTGTGGGTCTTTACCTTCATCTTATTTGGGACTCTCTGGGCTTTTTAGATCTGGGTATCTGTTAGGCAGGTTATCAGCCATTATTTCTTCAAATACTTTTCTGCTACTTCCTTTTACTCTTCTTCCTCTGGGATCTCTGTAATGCAAATATTGGTCTGCTTAAAGTTGTTTCATAAGTTCCTTAAGCTATCTTCACTCTTTTTCATTGCTTTTTTTTTTATTTGTTTTGCTGCTTCTCTGATTGAATGAGTTATACTCTGTTTTCAAGTTTGCTGAACCTTTCTCTTGCTTTATCCAGCCTGCTGTCAAATCTCTCTATTGTGTTTTGCAGTTCAGTTATTGAATTCTTCTTCAGGTCTGTGAGTTCTGGTTGGTACTTTCTTATATCTATCTTTTTCTTGGAAGTCTCATTTTGTTCATATGTTGTTGCTTTGACCTTGGTGACCATCTTTATGATTGTTATTTTGAACTCTTTATCAGGTTAATTACTTATCTCAGTTTCATGAAGGCCTTTTTGTGAAGTTTTTATCTTCATCTTGCATTTGGAGCACATTCCTTTCTTTATTTCCTTTTTTTCTTTCTTTATTCATTCATTTATTTTTGGCTCTCTATGTTGGTTTCTATGCATCAGATAAAAAAGTCACCTCTCCCAGTCTTGAAGAAATGGCCTCTTGTAGGACATGAATATTATTGTTCAATCCTGTCCTCGCTCTTGGTTGTCTCTTAAATCTTTATAGTTGTTATCCAAGGAGCTTACTCTATTCATTGTGGCTCCCAGTATTTTAGTGTGTGCCAAGACCTGTCAGTATCCTATAGGAGAGGATCACAGTCAGCACCTAGATTTAGGCTGATTTGAAGCTGAGTTCTCAGGCAGCAGCTTTTAGAATGTGCAAATATTCCTTTTTCAAGGGAAGAGGGGAGATGGGCATTTCTGTCTGCTCCCTCTGCACTGAGCCCTGGGGTGACATCCAGTTAAAAATTGTTTCTTTGTTTACTACCATCCTAGTGAACCCATGAACACAAGACCCACTGGCTACCAGAGCCAGACTACTAAAGGATGTATCTTCTAGGCAGTAGCCACAAAAACTGAGTCACCATGTGTAAATATAAATTTCTTTATTAGAGACACTATTGACCTGGGGTGGGGAATAAGGAGAGCACAAAGTTGGCACCTGCCAGTCTCCCCAGTCTCTGGAGAAGATCGCACTAAGACTCTGAATGTGTCTTTAATCAGAAGCCTGTCCCTCAGGCTGAAGCTTAAAAATAAGCAAGTAGGACCTCTTTTACAGAAAAGTGGGGGTATACTTTAGTCTTCTCTTTCTGCGCTGTGCCCTTGAGTAACTTTCTCTATTCATTTTAGTCCTATGGAACCTGTGAACATAAGCCCCACAGGGCACCAGAGGCATATGACGAAGGGGTTTTTGCCAGAGCAGCAAAATCCAGGACACCAGATAGGTATACAACCTCCTTTTTGGGACATACTGGCCACCTGGAGCAAAGCAGACAAGGAGTGCAAAGTTGGTAGCTGTCAGCCTCAGCAGTCTTTGGAGAGTGTTTCAGTAGGTCCCTAGAGTATGTTAAATTATATGACCACTCTTCTGGCTGAAGCTTTAAGATAATCAAAGACTAGATGTGATTCAACTACTTTTGTTCTGTGCCCTACAGGGTAGCCAGGTGAGTTTGCGGGAGCTTTCTAAGAACTGTTTCTGTTTGCTATGGCCTTTGGGTCTTGGGGACACAAGCTCCATTGGCTTTCAAAACTATGTTTTGGGGGCTTGTCTCTCAAGTTGAGGTCTTAAAAGTAGGATGCCAGATATGAGATTCAAATGCTTTGCTCCTAAAGAAGAAACCCAAAATTTGAGTTCCCTCCTAATTATGGATTAACATGTTAAGGGCGGGATTTATAGCAAGATTGTCTCAGACTCTTCTTCTCATATCTATGTGGGGTCTTTTTTTCCTTATTTGCCCTAGTTTTTGCGTTTCTTTCAGAGGAAATTGTTCCATATGGAGCTAAAGATTTTTGGTGTGTCCATAGGAGGAGATAAATTCAGGATCTTCCAAAGTGCCATCTTGCACTGTAACCTCTGTGACAGCTGTTTTTAACATTTGAAGGCTTTTAGGTCTGCTTCTGTTGATTCTGCATGTTCTCACTGCTGGTGTCTTCTTTCCCAGTGAGCCTAATTATCTTTGACTATATACTGTATATTGTACTTGCAAACTTAGTCAAGGATTATGTGGGGACATAAAATAAAGTTTTATCCCTCCTGAGAGGATTTGTCTTTGCTTCTGCACTACAAGGCTGGAGCCCATTATTTCACATTCCAGGCTTGAAATTCATTCCCTTATGCTATACTCTCAGACTGCAAGGGCATGTGAGGGCTTTTCTAGTTATTTACTCTAGGAATAATGCTGGAGTCCTAAATTATTCACTATACTCCAACTTCAATCAGAAATCATTTCTATTTAGCTAAAGAGACTTTCAAAATAAAAGTTAAAATGTATTAAGGTCACAAAAGCCTTCAAAACAAAAGCAGACATCAGATTTCCTTATTACTCTAGGGTCCTGTTTTCCTTTCAGTTTTTGGCAGTCATTCTTTGTTGTGTTGTCAGCTCTTTATATATATTTTAAAGGGTTGTTTAATAATGTATCTGAGCCTTTTGTTTCTTTTCAGTAAGTGGGTTTGTCCAAATAACCAAGCCTGCCAATGTTAGGGACTAGAAGGCTTCTTATTTCAAGTCTCAAAATGTTTAAAGCAACATAAAAAGTAATTGTAATATATAGTAGTTTCATAGTATTACTCTTAAAATGGAAAATTAGGGAATTACATCAAAATAGTTTAAAATCAATAACCTATGCTCTGGATTTTTCTTCATTGAGGTTTAGCTGAAAACAGAAGGGAGGTGTAGCAAAATCTGTGAAGAGAGTTTTCATTTGTTTAAGTATAGTTAAGAAACTGCAAATATTATGCCAAAATATTAGATCAAGAATGACTTAAATGCAAGTGTTCTTCCATAGGTTCTTCTACTTACCCATCTTCCCTTACACTTGAACCCATAACTTTCTCTAAACTTTCAGAGAATTAATATTTTTAGGTAAAGTAGGATTTACTCACAAAACGTTAGTTTTTCTCTTGAATTTATTTTTGTTGTTGCTATGACAAACCTTCTGGCCAAGTCATCAATTCTACATACTCTCATAGTGAAAAAAAAATGGATAAAACTTGTTGTTTGACACTTTGCAGATAAGAAAAACAATTTACTGAGTTTTGGGTTTCATGGAGACATAGCAATGAGGAGTCATAAGTATCAAACAAACACTTAGACAAGGCATACAGTATACATAAGTCATGGTACTGGATATATGGATGTGAAGATGATATATCTATTAAATAATTTCCCCCATCTTAAGAATTTTTAGATCTATAAAGAGTCTTGAATCCATTCTTGGATTATTTGATTTAAACTAGAGAAGAGAAACATGTTGAAAAAATAAATGCTGAGCTGTTGTTTTAATTTCATTATGTAACTCTAATGGCAAGAGCAAAAGAGAGTTGTTTGGCTATTTTTTTCCCCAAAACAATATGAAAATTGTACAAACAATATTGCTGAAAAGGTCAAGGAAACATATTTGTAAACCTGTACTTTTCAATGGTTTTAAACTGTGAAAATATTCATTGTTCCTATGAGGACCATTTCTGAGAAAGATCTATTGATTATCATTTTTTTTTCTTCTGAGCTATGGGTATATAGCAATTTCTATCAGTCTATAAAAGCCTTGTGTTGTGCAGCACCTGTAACACACTTTGATCAAACCACTAAATTGGCATTTCTCAAAATAAGGAGTCTTCAGACATAATGCCATGACAATCTTAGATTTCATATTTGAGGGATATTCCTCTAATACGCAGGAGTAATTCATTTCCTGATGATAAATTTTTTGAGAGTAATTTCTTAAATGATAATATTGGATACATTTTTTAAAATGCTTTCTGCCTAACAAGCATTATACTAAGTACATGGTTTTCAATATCTCTAATTATGGAAGGTATGTATTATAATAATCCCTATTTTACAGACAAAAAAAAAACACAAGGCTCAAAGAGGCTATTTTACAAGCACAGTAGAAGCTAATAACTTGTTTTAGCTAGTGAATGAGCTGCAATTCAAATCCTACTCTGTACAACAGAAGTACAGAAGACAGAGGAACTTACGGCAAAGGTAAGAAGTAAATGATAGTGAAAAAAAAGAAAAAGGCTTCATGGGTCATCTTCATGCATTTAAGCAGCCCTGACATTTCTGGTCAGAATATTTTTTTTGCTATTAGTCAGAGGCTTGTAATCAGGACAGCTCTTGTTACAGCAATGATAGATTGTATTCTTGTTCAAAACATCCATCTCTCTCTTTTGAAGTGCCCTTTCCTTGGGAAGACTATACAGCCATGCTTCCTTGAAATCAGGCTTTGCTCTGTGACTTCCCTTGACCAGTAATATGTGAACAGAAATGACATGGAGAGAATCTTTAAGAGGTGACTCAAGATCTGCTGTGTTCTCTTAATTACTGCCATGAGTCTGACAACGACCATGATAGGAACTGCTCCTGAAGACTGAGTATCAGAATAAAGTATACTGCAAATGTGTGACAGACAAGTAATGTCAGGGAGAAAGGAGAAAGAATAATTTGTTGTAACCACTAAGCTTTTGAATCATTTGATATTCCTTTTCTGAGTCTCAATTTTTTCACCTGGGAAATGGGATGGTAATACCCATTGGTAGATATTGTGAGCATTAGAATTAGCTAAGAAAATGGATTTCATTTTCTTAGCTAATTTCTTAGCTAATTTCATTTCAAGGACTGACATATGGGCATGAATGACACCTGGTAGTTTATTATTCCCACTCTTTTGAATCTTATATTTATCTAAACAATTAAGTGATAAAATATATCTGAGTTTTCTTATTTCTGGGGTGGACTGCCCCCTAACAAAATTAAGATAACATCCTCAGGTAAAATTGGGCAGCATCCCCATGTAATTAATATATATGTAATATATATGTATAATATTAATATTATATATATATATATATATATATATATATATATATATATATATATATATAAATAAAATGAGGTGGAACTTTTTCCCCACAAATACTTAATTCTTTACAACTATTGTCTGAATATTTAGAAAGCCTACTAAAATATATATATATAATATAGATAGATAGATATTTGCAATTCAAAATAATAATAGCAAAATAACATTGGTCAATTTCTCAAACTAATAGCTATCATGTATTAGGCACTGTGTTTAGTGTTTGGGGGATACACACACACACACACACACACAGATTTAATCTTTTTATCTAAAAAGAAGATAATCTAGTGGATTTATTAAACTTCAGTGGTAATTTAAAGCTTTGCAGAGTGAGGGATAAACCTACTCTAAACTAGGAATTGAGGTTGCATGTTTTATTTTAATACAGTTATGTATATATAATACAGGTAATAATACAGTTGTTACCTTTTAGTAGAATAATTCTAACCATCAAGGTACTATTTCTAATTAGATACTTGGTTGGGTCTGCTACAATGGATAAATACAGTTCATTAGTAATTTATAGCAGCACTGAAGTTAAAAAATCATGCTAATATTTTTAAACAATCATTTTCAAAAAGATAACCTAGTTCTACCATCATATCTTATTTGCGCTGCAAATTTCTTTCATTCAAAGTAGAAAGGTTAAACACCATTCCAGTTCAAATCTAAGTTCCTCACCACTAAATTAATGAAATGATTGTAATTGCTGTTCTATGTAACATTACAGTGAGCATACTCATTGTCAAGTTTTTAGGTGGACATTTCTTTGCCTTCTGGAACCATATTTTGTTATTTTGGTTTCCATGGCTCAGAGACATTAGAAAGCTCATTTTATTCCCATCAGACGCTGTAGACTTGCAGCAAATGGGCATTTAAAACTACTGTGTGAGTTGAAGCACCTAGGTGCAATGTGCAGAGGAAAGAACATTTCCAGGAAGACTTGGGAACCCAGGTTCAGCATCTCATTTCTATGGCTCTTAAGAGACCAAACATTATTTAGTAAAATAAAAAGTACTAATTAGAAATCCACTATGAACCCAAGACCTTGGTTTATAGAGAGCCTATAGAGAGTGCCACAGATATTAAAGGCACATTCTCTGACCTCAAAGAACTCAGTAAACTACTCTCTTAACAAAAACTCCATTGTAATCCTTCATTGTTACTGAGAATTGGGTGGGAGGAAGAGAAATTGGTACCCTGAATCCTTGGAAAGATTTACTGTATAATTCCACATGTTCTCTACAAAATTCCCTGCCAGTCCAAACTGATATCAACAAATTAAGTATTTTAAATGTATGCTTTTGTTCAATTCCCTGTCAACATTACCTTTTAGAAAGATCTGCAGCCATTAGCAAGCTTTTTAAAATCAAATAAAATGAATCGTTTGGGGTATAATGCTTTTGCTGCCAGATTCTCTCAGTAAGATTAATAATTCAAGTGAAATACATAGCCAGAGGAATTGTGCGCTTTCTCTCATTTGCACAAATGTTTAACTAATTATCTGCAGATGTGCAGGAAAACCTGTACTAAACTAAAATGTACTCACTTGCTACCATTTCAGATATACATGCGTCCTTTGGCTCACTTCTGCGTATTAAGAAATTTTAGAAGTAAACATCTAAGTAAAAAAAAAAAAAAAAACTCTCCAAATAAAATCCTACTAAAAACAACTGCAGTGTGAGCCAAAATGTACTTTTTAGCAGTCCATTTCTAAACCAATATTAGCCTCTATTGAGTAAAACTGAGCAGTTGGAATTTAAATAATCAGGTCTAAGCAGACTTTCTGAATATGTACAAAGGCAATAGTTGTAAAGAATTAAGTATTTGTGGGGAAAAAAGTTCCACCTCATTTTCCCCAGCCATGACCTCCTTAATAAGCTTCTGAAATGGCTATCTGCTTTTAGCTCATTTCCCACAAAAAATTAAAAATTTTAATTTGGCTGCTTAGTGTTACAGCTGTAGCTGCCAAATATATCCTAAATATCATTTGGCTAATAGTACTTGACTTCAGAGCTACTGATAAGAGCTGTTTGGCCTTCAAATATACCTAACCTACTAGAAGCATGCATACTAGCCAATGAGGAATTTGTCTTCTTCTTTGTGGGCAAATATAGCTTCTGAAAAGGCCACATATTCAAAGTATTTCATAAGGTCCTTCCTATTATGGCATCATATAGGTTTTGACATGTGCGTCAGACTGAAACTTAATCACAGGCCAATATTGGCCAGTGGCATTATAGATGTAAGCAATACAATAATAATACACCAAATTTCAACATTTAAAAAAAAAAACTTTAAAATCAGAGGTAGAAGAGAAAACTTTGGTGGTCCTACTTAGCCTAATGTAGATATAGTGGGATATAGAAATATATCTCATGCACACATATATATGTACACATGCAATATTTTGTCTAAATAAAGTTTATCTTTTTTAGGGGGAATATGTAATTTGGTGGTTAAGTATCCAGTTTGTGAGCAATCACAATCCTTAACTGTATTCCTTTTCTCTTCTGGCTTGATGCCTTTTGGCCATTTCACTCCTTGGAAATGTTTCCAGCTATGAGTAGACAGAGGGGAAAAAAAAGGCGAATATCAAATTAGTCATTTGACCAATTAACTCCAGGGAAAGTCTAATGGGAAAAATGGTAAAAATTAGATTTGTGGGTTATTTGTCAACCTCAACAATTTCTTCACTTCTAATATTGTCATAGATAATGCTGAATGGGTGTTACTGCTCAAATGCCACCATTTCCAAGCTTGATTTGTTTGTATTGAAAAAGTCAAGAATATGCATCGATATTCCTAGCAGATCATAGTCATAGTTATAACAAGTTTGATTCCAATCGTCTCTATTTAGTTTTTGTGTAGTCGTTTGTGTGCTATTTTCATTTTGTAGCTGATCTTCTGTGTTATACAAGAATATGTCTAGGATTTGGTACTTTTAGTACAGAAAGTTTTCCATTTCAATCATAACTTCTAAATTGCAGAGGCAGCAATTTTGGAGTGGCATGTACTAAACCTGTTATGCTCAGAGAATAAGCTGTACTTGGAAAAAAAAAGAAAAACAAGAACATTTAGGTAAGTCTTAAATTGTGACAGAAACTATGAATGTCGTTTCTATTTTCCAAGCAAACTTTAACGTATGCATTGGTAGTTTTCTCCCATATGATAGTAAGTATTGTCAGACCAGGAGAATGTTCTTCTTCACCATGCATGTATCGAGTGTGTTCTCCATCTACTCTTTCTGTACTTCTCAAAAAGCTGAATATTGAATTACAAAAAGTACTAAGCCCTTCCCAGAAGACTGCTGAGAAACATGTGGAATATTCTACCCTACAATATGGTTGCGATTTAACAGCAATGCCTTAAAGAAAATACAACTGTTAGACAAACCCTGCTGATCATCTCATTTTGCTAGCAAATCCTGGCACCCATGCTTTACAGAGGCATAATGGATTCATTGCCACTGAGGGGCAAGAGACTTGTTGAAGTTGTACTTTGGATAGAATCCGTGAGCAAAAGGTAAACTTTTCAGCGTTTAAAAGACAATTATCTCTTGAGTAGTCAAATGTAGTTAAGGTCAAGACTTGATTATTAAATACTGAACCAAAATAAGGAGAATTGAAACCCTGAATCATATTTATATTATTTGCTCATATAATCACCCCAAATTTTGCACAAATATATTGAAAAGTCATCACTAAACAATATAGAGAGGAAAAAAAGTCCCAAGGTTTTGGTTACTTGAATCAGATAATGTCCATGGGAATGGCCAAAGGGACAGATAGTGTCCATGGGAGCAAGAGGAAGTACGCCTGGAGGCCAGCACAGCTTGGAGAATGCTTTGTTTATTGTCCTCCTTGGGGCTGCTGACCAAGCAGTCCTCTTTGCCTCCTGTGTATGTGGAGGAGCTATGTTTGAATTAACTTCACACTACTAAATTAGAAAATTCAGTGTTTCTATTTTCTTTTTCATGAAATATTTACTAGACATTCGTAATAACAGGAACATAATTACAATATAAGTTCTGAGTTTGGTTTCTTTCCTTTATCATGCTCCCTGAGTTGCACTATGTTTTAGTCCTCTATTGCTGCTCAACAAATTACCTCCCACTATATAGTGGCATAAAATAACAAATATTTATGATCTCACAGGTTGGAAGCCATGTAGCTGGGGGATTCTGATTTGGGATTTCCCATTAGGTTGCAACCAAGATGTTGGGTCATTGCATCATACTGAGGCCTGACTGAGGCTGGGAGATTTGCTTTCAAATTCACTCGTGTAGCTATTGGCAAGTTACTTCAGTTCCAGTTGCCAGAGACTCAGTTCCTCACTATGTGGAGCTTTCCCAAGGGTTACTTCATGGCAGATGGCTTCCCAGAGAGAATTTAAAAAAAATTACCATTCTTTTTTCTTTTTTCTCTTTTCCTCTTCCAGTCTAGGCTAAAGATGAGCCCCAGACATAGAGCTGCACTGTCATAACAAAAATGGTGGCACACCCTGACAGATATCTATTAGTCTAGCAAATAATCATGTAAGGGGCTCATGTGGTCAGATGATTGTGGGGTGGGGAAGGGCATTCTACTGAGTTTTTAACTCTGCTTTACCATGAAGGCGGTTGCAGCCGCACAGAATTACAAGATAGCGAGATGAGTTAAAATTCTGAGGAAACCATTTTTTCTTTTCAGAGAAAGGGGGCCTTTGGGAGCTGGAAAGTCGGGGACAATCCATGAAAGAAGAAAACTGGAGAAACAGATTTCCTAATTCTGTGTATGAACTGATACAAGTCATAGACTTACCCCCACAAATGGGTTGCATGAGTGAAATAGACACAACAGAAACATTAGAAAAGTTTTGGAAACTCTGTTGTCACATAAACTCCAGTGTCCCAGACTAACCCATAATGAAAGACCCAAACATTATAAAAGAGGTTTAAAAAACAGAATTCACATTGGAGCCAACACCTACAGAAAGCAACACAGAACTTGTGGTCAGAATCACATACTTGGGTGGATTTTCTGTTAATCAAAACAATCAGCATTCTCCTGAGAATTTTAATGGGACCCAAAATCTTACAACATATTTAAAGTGTCCACAAGAACATCCTAAATTTTTTAATGTTAAATGAAAATTGAATTTTAGGCTAAATTCAATTCATTCCCTACGATTACCTTTTTATTGTTACACATTACTTGATTCAGGTTTTTGTTTAATTATACATTGTTGTTCATGAGAAATGGTGACCTATAATTTTCTTTCCTGTACTGTCCTTGTTAAGTTTCATGTTAAAAGTTTTGTAAACTTTATAAAATAGTGGAGTAGTTTTCCCTCTTTTCTATGTCTGGAATGGTTTATTTACAATAGAAATGACCTTTTTATGCTAAAACCATCTGATGTTTTCTTGGTGAGATTTTTATAATCATATTTTTAAATGGTTACATGATCTATGCTTTTTATTTCAATTTGACTCCATTTTGGTAAATTGTGTATTTTCCATGTATATAACTTTTTATGGATAGTAGATTTCTATCTAGCTACATCTATAACACATAAAATTATTAGCATCAGCAAACAATATATCTATTTTAAAATTTTATTTAAAATTATACCTTAAGTAAAATTGACTTATATAGTTTTGAGTTTTGAGAAACGAATACATTTGTATAACCACTACCAAAGTCTAGATACAGAACAGTTTCACAGTTGCCTTCCCTCAATTTTTTTATGATGCCCTATTTTAAACAATTCCTTCCTGCCAGCCCTTACCTCTGATCAACATCTATTGATCTTTTCTTCATTTTGCCTTTCCCAAAATATCATAAAAATAAAACTATACATACTTTTGAGTTTGGCTTCTTTCACTTAGCATAATGCATTTGTGATTCAGCTGATCCTTCTGTGTTATTGAGGAATATTCCGCTGTGTGAATGTTCCACAATTTATTTATCCATTCACCAGTTGAAGGTTTTGTGGTTGTTTCCAGTTTTGTTTTGTTTTGTTTACAGTTTTTAACTTTTTACTTTTAAATAATTTAGATTCACAGAAGAGTTGCAAAGATATTACAGAGTTCCAACATATTTTTTACTCACCTTTCCTTACATAATCATAGTACGCTCATTCATTAAGACTAAGAAATTAACATTAGTATACAATACTATAAACATTAGCTATTATTCAGATTTTAGCAGATTTTTCATTAATATCATTTTTTCTTTCCCAAGATCCAGTCTAGGATACCAGGTTTCATTTAATCATCATGCCTCCTTAGTCTTTTCTAATCTGTTGTAGTTTCTCAGTCTTTCTATGTCTCTCATGATCTTAACACTCCTGAAGAGTACTCATCAGGTATTTTGTAGAATGTATCTCAGTTTGGATTTTTCTGATGTTTTCTCAAAGTTATGCATCCTTGAACAGAATATCACAGAAGTAAAACACCTTTTTCATTGTATCATATCAAGGAGTACATGCTATCTACATGACTTTAACTGGTAAAGTTAACTTTGTTCATTCCATTAAGGTGGTATCTGCCAGGTTTCTTTACTGTAAAGTTATTATGTTTCTCTTTCCAATCTCTAGTCATTAGAAGATGAATTCCTAAATCCAGGCTACACTTAAGAGGGGAATTAAGTTTCACCTCCCAGAGAGAAGAAAATAAAAAAATTTATAGGCATGATAAAATCACCAGAGTAATTAATAAATATTTTCAGGAAGATTAAAAGAGGCTATGCAAATACCTGTTTCTCTTTAAAGTTTTATTCACTAAATTTAGCATTTGTCAATGATATTTGCCTTCAGCAGTTATTACTGTGGTGTTCTAATGGGGATTTTCTATCTCCCTCATTCCTTCTACATTTATTAATTGGAATTCTTTTCTAAGGAAGATTTGTACCTTCTCCAGCATGTATTTACTTATGTAAGCAGTTCTTTATATCAGCATAAACTTGTGGACATATATTTTGTTCTTTGGGTTATAATAAAATGCTATAATTTATTTTGCTGCTCACACTGTTCCAACTTCGACCATTGAGTGTTATGTCAGGTTGGCTCCTAAGTCTTTTTGATATGTCTCCATTTTTTTTAAAGCATTTTTTTTCTTGCATAAGATGGTGATAGGGTAGGTAGGTAGATATGAGCCAGAGAGAGAAGGACAAGAAAGGTTAATGAGGCCCGGAGACCAGTTCTGCAGAAGAATATATACAACCAGACGTGTGGCAGGCTTCTGGGGCCTCCCTTGTTCTTGCAAGGTTAGAAGTCAGACAGGCAGGCAACAGGCCTGGTAGTGCCTGGCACCTTTCTCATCCCCACCACCCACACTCCTTTTCGTTTAGTTGGTTGCAGATGACCATTGTATATATGACCTTACTCGGGGGGTGGGGGTCGGGGTTGGGGTCGGGGTGGTGCTCAACTGGTATAGGCAAAATTAGTTAACTGGGCATGTGCCTGCCTACCTTCAAAATTCCCATGGCCCAGGCATATGACGTCCCATCTATGGGCACACACTGCATACACCCAAGCTTAGAGAAGGCGGGTCTGAGGGAAGAACAGGGAATTCACTCCACTTGAGGTAGGAAGGGCAAAAGGAGAACAAGGAAGATGTAGGCCCATGTAAACTGAAAATCGCAGTTTCACAACACTAGATTTTTCATCTTGCTGCACGCTTGACTTTCTTCCAAGCGTACTTTATTCTGCCTACGTTATAAAATGGCTTCTGTTGGCTACTTTTCATCTACTCTTTCTTCAAGGGTAGGAACTCTGCACAACAGATTCCAACAACAGAGGCACCTGATTGCCAGTAGCAGTGGTTCAGATTCATTTGGCATTCTTGCTATGAAGCACTAGAATCAGCCATTTTTACAGAGAGCCTTGGTTCTCTTTATTGGAGAATGGTATTTAGAAAGGATGGGTACTAGACGTGCTTCTTGCTACCTCAGTGTCGCTTTCTCTAGGCCCTCTCAACAGATAAAAAGGATACCTTTATGTGATGTCACTAATAAAATTCAAAAACAAGCAAAACTATTCAGAGTGGAAGATGTGATTAGATGCCTTTTGAGAGTAGGGAGAATGTAATCAGAGAATATAAGGAAGACTTCTGTGATGTTATAACAGTCTTGATTTGGCTAGTGGTCTCATGGATGCTTTCACTTCACTGAGTAGTACACTTATGAGCTTTTTACCTTTTTGTATGTGTTTTATTCCTTATTATTAAAGTTTATATTTAAAAAGATAACACAAGATGCATTTATACCCCGAACAGAACAGCTAACAACTTATCCTCCTGGAGAGGATATGAATCACCAGGAATCCTCAGACATTGCTGGTGGGATTACAAATCAATACAATAGCATTGTTTGCCATAATCTGCTACAGCTGAACATATACAAACCCTATAACCCAGCAATTACACCTGAGAACATATAAGAAAAAAAGAAAAAAGCAAAAGAGGTATGTGCATATGAACACTGTATAAGAATGTTCATAGCAGCATTATTAATATTGGCCTAAAATTGGAAATAACCCAGATGCCCCCTCAATAGTATAATGAATAAATAAAGTGTGATATAGCTGTCAGGTAGTCAGGCATGAGTGGCAGGAGCCAAGGCCCAGCTCTGTAACCATAGAAAATTCCCTTGAAGACCTTTCTTAAGCACCTCTCAGAAACACTTCTCTCTTAAGGTCATAAATTAGCCCAAGTTCTAGAACACAAAGGCCATAAAAGCTGCTGGCTAAACCAGCCACAAATGCATGTGCCAAAAGTATTGCCCATAACTTCAGCCTCCTTATACCACCATTATAATATCATGACTCTGCCTGGAAGTTCATGAATCTAATTATGACAGACTAAATGCTGGGTAAACACATGCAAAGTAGGCAAAAAAAAGTTACATAGCAGCCAACTGTCAGTCAGGGTGACTTCATTTATGGATCATCAAGGACCTCCCAGCACCGCCCAAATATAAACAGACCTTCCCATTTCTGCATTGTTACAGCTTCCTGGCTGGAAACCCGCCCTTCCCTTTGGGGAGTACTATCTTATCTCTTCACCTCCTAAATTCCACAGGGCTGCAGCCTTCTTTAGCACAGGCCATCTCCTTCTAAAATGTTCTTTCAATAAGTCTTATTTTTTCTAAATCTCACAACCTGTAATTCTTTATTTTGTTGGCAGCAAAGGACCGAGGAACAACATACACAACACCACCGTCCACTATCCACCTCCTCCTCCCCCACGCTGCTCGGATGACAACAAATTTCACTTCACCCCAGCAGTGAAATAGCTAGCTACACAGCAGAATAATACTCTGTAATGAAAATGAACAACTATAGCTAATCACAGCAATGTGGACAAAACTGACAATATAATACTGAGGGGGAAGCCATACAAAAGATTATGGTCAAAGTTATTATTTATTCAAAATATAAAACTGGTACAAATTTTGATAATAGAAGTCAAGATAATGGTTACATTTAGAGATGATGGAGAAGGTGGTGATAAGGAAAAGAATTGTGGGGCTTATAGGGTGTTGGCAATCTTTCTGATTAGAAGGTAGTTATAAATATTAGCTTTCTGATAGCCCACTGAGTTGTACATAATGGTTTGTATATGTATTAGTTGCCTAAGGCTGCTACAGAACTTTTTTCTCTTATAGTTCTAGAGGTTAGAAATCCAAAATTAAGGTGTTGGCAGGTCTGCACTTTCTTGAGAGCCTCTAGGGCAAAACTCCCTCTTTGCCTCTTTCACATTCTGGTACCTACCAGCATTCCTTGTCTTGAGGCCAAATCACTCCAATCTCTGCCTACATCTTCACATCACCTCCTTCTCTGCCTGTATCCTTCTAATCTCCTCTGCCTCTCTCATTGTAACCCAGATATTATAGCCTTTCCACTGATCAAGCTGGCTTTGCCTAGTATAATGGCATTGTGACTCACTTGCTTTCCCCACCCTTATTCTTCTACCTTTGTATGCTTACGCCCATAATCATTAAGCCTTAGGACATTAGGTTCTCTCCAGGCTGATCAGTTACCCCAGCCTAATCCAATCAGTAGCACCCAAGACCCCAAATCCCTTAGTTTCCATGACTGATAATTTTTCTCTATATAATCTATCCCCTGGAGATATCCAGGGAATTAGGTTTTTGAGCAGTGGCTCACCTGTGCCTCTGGGACTTGCAACTCTTTAAAATAAACCTATACTTTCTTTGCTGCAAACCTGTATATATGTCATTGACTAGCCGAGCACGGACAGGTGTACTCCTATGATCAGGTAATATTATGAAGACACTTGTGATGTCATTTAGGGTCCACCTGAATAATCCAGGGTAATCTCATTTCAAAATCCTTAATCATATCTGCAAGGACACATTTTTCCAAATAAGATAACATTCACAAGTTCTAGGTGTTTGGACACAGACGTATTTTTAGGAGGCAGGAGCAAACCATCACAATGCACTTTTCTGCCTGGATTCTACTTTAATTTTAAAAGTTAAAAAAAATAAAAAATGATACTTAGCAAACTAAAAATAGAATTTTTAAAACTAAAAAAAGTATCTTCCAAATAGCTATACCAATTATATTTAATAGTGATGTTTTAGCTAACCTTCCATGATTATTGTACTAGCCTCTTCAATAAGACAAAAAAAAAAAGTTAGAAGGAAATGATTAATATAATGATTTGAAAAAAGGAGGCAAAATGATTATCTTTTTTCAGACGATATGATTATCAACCTAGAAAATACAACAGACTCCAAGAAATATTAAGAGAGCCAACGTAGCGGAATATGAACTCTAAACTCAAAAGTCAATGACAAGCCATGTAACAGATCAATATCACAATAGCTCCTGAACCTCTATGGTTTGAGTGACACAAGGCTTTGTCCTCAGTGCCTTTCTCTTTCCTACCTACCCCTTCCCTGAAAGAAAGCCTCCATTAGAGGTGATGATTAACACCTTTAAATTTGCATCCTATCTCTCTCCCCTGAGGGTCAGGCTCACATATTCAACTGCTCATTTGATATTTCTACTTAAATGTGTAAACACTCCCTTTACGTATCCAAATTGAATTTTTTATTTCCTCACTCCTATCTCCCAAATTCTGTTCCTCCCAGTCCTGTAAATGGCACCCCACTATCTGTATAGTTGCTTAAACTGAAACCTGGGATTTACCCTTGAGGTTAACCACTCCTTTAATGCCCACATCTTAGCCATCAGGATGACCTGTCACCCATAAAATATATCTTGAATCCTTCCACTTTTCTCTTACCCTACCAGTCTTTCTTATCTAAACAAGGACACTTCCTAAATGGTCTCTCCATGCTTATCTCCCTTCATTCACAGCTGTTGAACAGCTGAAGTGATTTTTTAAAACACATACCAGTTAAGCCTTTCACCTGTTTAAATCTCTCAGGTTTTAATCCTGTTATAACCTTACTCAAAGGTTATAGCATTACTCTTAGGTTATAACCCGGTTCCTTACCATGGCCTACAAGATCTCGCATAACCTGGCTCTGTCCACATCTCTGATGTCGTCCTGGGCCACTCAGTATCCCTTCACCACTGTAACTCCTACTATAACTGCTCCGTGTCTTGGGACACTCCAGGCTCTTTCCTGGGAACTTCCTAAACTCTTTCCTGGAAACACTCTTCTCTCGAATTTTCACGTGTCTAGGTCTTTCTTAACCTTCTGGTCTAATTTTCAGTGCCACTTTCTCAGAAGACCTTCCCAAACTTGTTTGTCTAAAACAGGTTTCCTATTTCTCTATATAATATCTGATTTTTTCATGCCATTTTCACACTCCCTAATTGTTTTTTCATTTATTGACTACCTCCTCCACCCCCAGTTGACCATGAGCTTCCCAAGGGAAAAACTACATCAGTGTAATTCAGCTCTGTGTTACAGTGCCTAGAATAGGCACTCATGTATTGCAGGAACCCAACCAGTAGAGGTTGAATAAAGATACATATTTGAAACACTACATATGATGAATATAAAGTGTGTGCAAATAATCAAAATATATGTTTAAATTATAAAGGCATACAATAAAATAAAAATATGTCACTGTTATAAAAACATGTATATTTTTAAAAAGAGAAAGGAAGATCACCAAACTATCAAACACATTTATTTTGCTGAGAATACAGTTAATTCTTAGTTTTATATAATTATATTTTTAGCACTTTAACAATAGACAGGTATTATTTTTTAAAACCAAAACAACAGTAAATGTACACCTATCTTCATACATGGCCATTTAGGTGCATAATCCTGTGTAGATATAGGTAACAATTGAGATAACAATTGATATGTTCTCTTCACTCTTCAAAGTGAAGACTGTGCCTCTTCATGATGTCACCCTTTCTGTGGAGTGCACGGTGCATGAAATAGACTAGAAATGTCACTGATGCAGGTAACGATAGCATCGAAGAACATGCAAATTATATTCCATATAATATTTTATAGGTAAATGGGACTGTTTCTAGACTCTGAAATCACTCCATAGGTGTATTTTCTGTATTCCTTGACGTTGTTAGAAAGTGACATATCTGTGAGCTATATTTTTGGAGTTCTCAGATCCCAGTTAGAAACTCTTGGTCCTAACAAGAAAAATACTGTTCTACATTTTTACTTTAGTGGAGGATGTTTAACCTCAGCACTAGCTGGCAAGTTGTTTTGTATGCATGTCCATGATATTAATCAGGAATTTCTTATATATTGTATCTGTTATTGTATATATTGTTACATATACAGTGTGTTATATATTGTACTATATATTGTATCTGTTAAATGGAGAATTTAGCTTTACATAGTGAATAGTCAGTTCTCTTTTGACTCAGTTACATTCCTTTGTGGATGATAAACAGGGTTAAAACTATAAAAGAGTAAAACATAAACTTAATTAAACATAAAATTTTCTGTTTTCACATTAACCAGAAAGAAAAAAACTGATTTTAAATATATGTAGGCGTCACGCAGTTTCCAGCCATTTTCCTCATTAAGACTTGGAGTGTTTCTATCCCAGCTTATGAATGACCAACATCCTACTTTCCTTCTGGTATGGCATTTAATTTCTGTACAGGAAAGAAAAGTTGATCTTTGTGAACTCTTTCAACTCTTTCAGTCTCCACAAGGAGGATTTCTTTGATCGGTTTTACCTGATGTGGAAAAGTTTTGTGCCTCCACATTTGCAGATGTGACTTCCCTAACTTAAATCAGGTTTAATGGGGGAGGGGAGAGGAGGAAAGGCATATGAAATTTTCAGGCTTGTTTGCCTGAGACCTCAAGTGTTGGGAGATATCAGGAATTAAAATCCCTCTTCTTGAATATTTAGTCTTATTCTTGATATTTTTGCTTTAAGCTAATGTTCTCTGCGCTTATATCAATTTAATTTAATATGAAAGGCCTTTATTTTATCTCAACAAAAGCTGTCTCCATGACTTCATCTTACTGTTTAAACTCTTCACCCCATATCACACCCTTTTTAGTCCCTACAGATGGGCCTTGGCTGTGCTTTTGTCTTTCATGATTTGTCATTTTCCTCAAATGCAAAATGGTTTATTCTAATAGAGCATTGGAATTTGATGAAGTATTCTCTTGATGGTCAGAAGGAAATCCTCTCTTTTCTAAATATAGAATTCCATCAAGAAGGAAAAAGGCATTTACTTGTGGACTGTAGAGTTTTAAATTATCTGTCTAGTCATCCTTTAGCACTATGTTAGAGTCCTGACAATATGTTAGAGTCACTGTGGTGTCATGGCAAGAGTCTCATAGAATACTGTACAAAGAAACACCAAATTACAAGATCGCTATCCGTCCAGAGTGACTTCCGACTATTAAGGATAAATCTCTTAAAGCACGTTTGGCCATTTAATCCTGGATTTTGAAATGAAAGAAAACCCTCAAACTTTTCTTATTTGATATGCTAGTTCACAATTAAATGTGACACTGAATGCCTGTGTCTAGATCATGTCTCTGTGACAAAGGACACAGCGGGACTGCTTAGCTCTAAAGGAGGCATGGGCAAACTATAGCCAAATCCAGGACACTGCCTGTTTTTGTATGGTCTGTGAGCTAGGCATGTTATTTATATTTTTAAATGGTAAAAAACAAAATCAATACTATTTTGTGATATATTGAAATTATATGAAATTCACATTTCAGTGATTGTAAATAAAGTTTTATTGGAACATAGCCATGTTCATTCATTTACAAATACGGTTGCTTTTACTGCAATGACATGATTGAGTGCTTGTGGTAGAAGACCCTATGACCCAAAAAGCCTAATGTATTCACTATCTGGTCCTTTGCAGAAAAAGTTTGCTGATCCTGCTCTAAAACTATAGACTTCCCTCTGTCTTCTTCCATGGAAGTTCTCAGACTGCATTCATTAAAACATCTATTGGGGAAAAAGAAAAAATGAAATAACTTTTCTATGAAGATTGATGGTCTTTGGAACCCTGTTTATAAAGCTTTCCACATAAATCTTTTTTCTTTTACAATGTCCTAATGTATCTATAGCTTATTCCAAGAGAGGCATGTCTAATGTATATTGACAACCGTGTTCAGTGACTTAAAATAACAATGAGGAATAAAGGCTAAACTATGTTTTGTGAATTATAATGTATGTAAAAGAAGTCCTAAAAAAATCCAAGACATCCTACCCCTAAGAAACTCCTTCATTTATCCTACCTGCATTTAATTCTGTAATGTACTTGAAAATGCATATACATATAAAATAATGTAAAACATATAAAACTCTCATGAAATAACAAGGCTTCATTACTTTTTTCTACCATCGGAGAGGCTGGATTTGAAAAGTCAATGCATTTTGGTGTAAGTAAAAAATGGGCAAGGTCTAATAAAATACGGTCAAAGACACAAACTGAGATAAAAAGAATAGAAGGGAGAGATCAGAAAGTAAGCAGTGTAGTTGTTGGCTTTTATAAAATATTTTTAAAGCATCATGTGACAAGCATGTTATTCTCTTGACTTTCTCCTCAAAATTCCTACCACATGTGTTAGATCAACAAGAGTATCCTACTTTAAAACTTAGTACTTCGGAATAATTATTGATATGGAACACTTCATATTGTGGCCAATAGTCTAGCGAGACACTGTGTATGTTTCATTCACAATTATGGCTTTTGATTTCTTTACACCTCTTCACAGTGGCTGATCTCAGAAACCACTCTGAAGTTGTTCCTCTAAAATAAACTTCTAGGGTGGTTAGTGAGGTTGACTGTAGTACACTGGAATCCTCCCTACGTGCTTATAGCTCCAGCCCACACTCTGCTTGCTCTTAGAAAATGCTCATGATATTCTACCTACATTGTACCACCTCCTTTTGGGTAACCTCTGAGGCACTATCTCAAAGAAACGGGAGGTGTTCCCAGATCTCTTAGATGGATCTCCTGCCCAAGCTTAAGAAATCATGACGACTTCTGCAAATGTTCACCAGTGATGACCTTTGATATAGCCAGTGCCTATTACAAGAGCAACATGTAGCATTTACAGTGACCAGAGCACAATATTAAAGTCAGCAGGGCTACCGTTCCAGACATCTATTTTTAAACTCTTGACAGCTATGGCTACTTGGTCATTATTGTGCTGCTTTTGCCTCAGCCCTCTTTCAGCTTTGCATCTATACAGTGTTCTCATTCTTATCTACTCCAGCCCTGGTTTTCCCAGGATCCCTGAAAGTCATCAACCAAAAATATAAGATTTGTCTATCATTATGCTTTTATTTCTTTTATTCCCTATTTACATTCTGAACAATTCTGATTATTAAATGCCTTTTCATATCTAACATCTTTCATTAGCCTCACAATCACTAATTTGTCATCTTGAGGCTGGACTATGCAATTGACTCCTAGATAGCTTTCCAAGTTCTTAGAATCTGAAGTCCATGGACTCATAAGAAGACTGTGCATTGGCTTCTAAGTGTCTAAGTCTTCCAAAATTGTACACATACATGCTGTTCTGAATGACGAGGGTCGAGGTCTGGAATGCTAATTGTTCAAGGCCCATGGTTTGACTTTAGTTGGCTGAGATGCAATTATACTGGAGCAAAGCTGATATTGACTGATTTCTCTCTACTTTCTCTGCATATAAAATCTTTGGAACATACATGTGCTAAATATAAAAGCAATTATAGACATTATTATTAAACAGGACAAGATGACTTCAACTAATCACAATATGTCTTCCAAATTTCTTATAATTCTGGCAGATTAAATGAAAAGTAGAAAGTACATAGAGAATTCTGGCACAAAGCACTTGTAGAAATTCCTCTCATAAAAAAAAAGTTTTAAAATAAGCAAACATTCCAAACAAGAGTTCTTTTGTGAAACTGACGGAAAAAAAAAAAAAAAAACCAGAGTAATGGTCCTGGGAAAATAAGGAGTATAACATGTCATAGTCATCTTTCAGTGGCTCATTCTAGCAAGAGTCTAAGAGTCCAGACTTTGGTTAGAAATTGTCTAATAAATGCAAAGCCATGAGGTTGGTTGCAGAAGAGATTTGGAAGAAAACTGGATACCAAGAACCCGCAAATATGTCATATTTCCACAGCAAGCATCCAAATTTGGACATCACATGACTTTGACTTACAGAAAATTTTGTCAGATCTGCAGAGCTAAAGACCATGTTTATATCACACATTCTTCTACTAGAGTTACTTATAACTCTGAGTCTCTGATTCTATAACTCTACCTTGGTAACCAACTTACTTAATACTAACTACATATCACTTGGATGCTTAGCCACTAGATATGAAACATCCCTAATGTTGGGCTAACTGAGGCAGCAGCAGCTTTGTGGTTAAACGTTCAGGCTGTAGTGCCAGACTGCCTGGGTTTGAATCAACTTTGGTTTCTCTTCCTATAAGGTACAGCAACCTGAGGTGAGTCAATTACCTTTATGTATCTCACCTGTAAAGTGGAAATGACATGAATGTTCTCTATTCAGATTTTTGGTGTTGTTTAAGCGAGTTGACATTTAAATGCTTATGATATTGTCACAGAGTACAGAATAAATACAAGCTGTTGTCACTCTAAGAAGTTATTTCCCTAAATCAGCAATTCTTAAAATGGAGCTACATGGGAATCATCTAGAAGGCTTGTTAACACAGAGACCCCTAAAAATCCCAATCCCTGCAGCTTCTGAGAGGAAGCCAGAGAATTTGTATTTTTATCAAGGTCCAGTGTAATGCTAATGCTGTTGGTGCCTGGACCACTCCCCAAGAGTCACTGCCCTAAACATTCGTTCCAAATTCTCATCAAAAAGGTTAAATGCAGTGTAACTGGAGGGGGGGGGGAAGGTCGTTTTAGTTATATTAATTTAGTGTTTATGAGTCAAAATATTGGGAGCCCTGTCCACCGCTGCAGGAGCTATTGAAGGAGGTGTTAGTTGCTAGGTGCGATTTGGGATGGGGGTTTGTCTTGTGGACGGTGGGGGTAGAGATGAGGGCGGGGGGTGAAGGCAACCTAAATAGAAATAATACCATTTATACGCAGTTGTCTGATAATCCCTCTCACCAGAAAGGTTTCTCCAATGGGACCAAACAGGTGTGAGTTGCAGGTGTCATGGGTTGTCATCGCTCTCTGTCTTCTGAAAGAACCGTGGAGAGCCACAGAACTGAGGACAGCCTGTGGTGATTCAAGCAAAACCTTAGTGCAAAAGGCCCACGTGTCAGCAGGTGGAAGAGGAGAACGTGGGAATGAATTTGCCGCCGACGAAACTGCCCTGCCCACCAGCCCGGACGTGCCATCTCAGGAGACATCCCAGAAACTGGAAATCCGGGAGGAATCGCGGCGGAGTTTGCAAACCAGCCGACCAGCTGCGCGCTCTCAGAAATAAAGACGCGCTCGGTCGCTCGCCGGCCCTGTGCCGCGGAGCCCCCGCGGAGTCCCCGCGGAGTCCCCAGACGCATCAGTCAACGTCACCCCGCCTCCGCCACGCCTCCCTTCCCTCGGCTCTGGAAGGGCCCGGTGACCCCAGCGGCTGAGCTGTGGACACCACCAGCGGCGTTAGCCGATCGCGCGGTCACCTGTGCAAGGAGGTGAGTGGCTCCGCCGATCCTTTCCCGAGAGCGGGACTGGCCGCTCCGCACGGGGTTTCGCGGGGGGATGCAGGAATCCTCCTGCCCGTCGGGGTTGGAGGGATGAGCGTCGGGTGGGAGTGGGAGAAAGGGCCGAAGAGGGAGGAGGATGAAAGAAAATCGGAGAAAGTCGCGTCTTCGGGGACCGAGGCCAAGCAAAAGACGCACCCTGAGCAAAGATGAATTAGGCGGAGACCCTTATTTGGGCAGGTTCGTCCAAAAAAAGATAAATTGAGGAGAAGCTCCTGGGACATGGGGTAAAATAGAGTGATGTAAACAGTTATGTTTAAACGACTTTAGGGAGAATTAAAGCACACTGTTAAGGGAGGAGAAGGAAAATTTGAAAACCTCCACTTTGACTTTTATTTTTGGAACAACTATTGTGATAAAGGAGCCCATCACAGTATTCTGAAGTCAGGTCTCTCTCCAGAGTGTTACTCCCCAGCTGCAAGCCAGAAAGACTAAGCCATTTGGTCTCTTTGGGAGCAGAGAACTTTTCCTCACTCAGGTTTGGATACAATTTTCTACCTCCTGGGAAGATTTTCTGTCTCTGCCTGTGTCAGGAGAGGATTCAGACCAGGAAAGAAGAGCTCAGGTATCGTCAATTTCTATCCACTATCCGTGTTCTAGATTTTTTATTCTCTTATATAGCTCTCTGAAATCGCTCTTACGCATGTGTACCACTTCTTTTCTAGCTGAACAAGAGAATTACCTGCATCCTGTTTTTCCATTCTTTGCTTATCTAATGAAAAGGTGGAAATACTGTCTCCAATCAAAGTTTAAGTTTTTTTGTAACCAGATGGCCACAGTAACAAAAGTGGTCATGTGATTAATCCCATAATAAATTTTAATTTGGGCTAAATTCTATAAGAAGTCAATTTTCCTTGTATCTATAGGAAGTTAAAAGTAATTCAGCGTCCATATTGTCTCTAGCATAGTTTATGGCCAAGGGATGGTTGGCTGGTAGAATCTAAAAGAAATTCCGTTTTAGAACATTAAGATTTATAAATTATGAAGGTCACTTTTCTTAGAAAACCATAATAAAAATTTTATTCCAACCCTGTATGTTCTGAATTTCAGGAGAAAATAAGGTTTGGATTTTTGGGCTAGTCACACATGTGGGTTACAGATAACGTTTTTCCAAAAAGCTGAGCATATTTCTTCCCTGCTTATGCTCCCCCACCCCCATGGCTGACATGAGGAGAAGGAGAAGGGACCAAGGGAAGAGGCAGAGGGATATTCTAAACAGAGCAAAAGCAGACAGCATCATGCCTGTGAGGGGGCAGCATGGCCCACTGAAGCGCAGATACAAGGCTCAAGCCCTCTCAGCGGGTCAGTTACTGTTGCTTCTGGTCATTATTTGGCAGTGGAATGTGCAATGTGCCTTTTTTGGCAATGTCTTAAGGACATATTAGAAAGATTTATTCATCCTTTCAGTGGATTATTGTAGTTTATAAAAATGTTTTTGAAGAAGATTGAATAAAATTAAAACACAAATATTACACATTCAGTGATAAAAATGTTACAAAATTTAGTTTGATCAGATACACACACACATATATACAGAAACATACATACAATACATATAAAAGGCTGGAAGGTATACAGTGAAATGTTAATGGTTATATAAGTAATTTGATTTTTTTTTTTTTACTTATTTACAGCTTCCAAATTTTCTACCATGTGCATGTGTTAGTCTTATTACCAGTTTTCAGAAATAGTCTAAAAGAACTAATGTATAAACTAAGGAAACTAAGCTTTATGTATTTCACTTGTCACAATATCTTCATTATGGTTTTCATTTTCTCTTGATAAATCCCTAAGGAATAGGGATTGCTGCTTTTTATTAAGAATTGAAAAGCTCTTCACAACAATAAATATCGCAGTTGATCACAAAGCTCTATGTAAAGATGTTACACACTAGGGCTCTGTACAGGCTAAATTTTACTGTAAAAGTTATGAACAAAATTGGCTATTTATGAGCCTTCAGGAACATCTCCACGATTACTGGAGTTAGTGTGTGTGGTTGGACTGGCACTTTGAGAAAACCATAGTTATAACTCTGAGGTGTGATGCTCTTTCAGGATGGAAGTGAAAGGCAGAAGAATCACCTGCTTGCTGGTCTCCTCTGCTGTGATCTGCCTGGTGGCCACCCCCGGGGGTAGGGCCTGTCCTCGCCGCTGTGCCTGTTATGTGCCTACAGAGGTGCATTGCACATTTCGGTACCTGACCTCCATCCCAGACAGCATCTCGCCTAATGTGGAACGTATCAACTTAGGGTGCGTGGGGGCCCTTGTCTTGTCCCCCTCTCAAAGAGGGAATGTCACTAAAACACCCATGGACTTTGGGAGATTAACCACAATTATTGCAATAATATTTCTCTTCTGAAATGAGTGCATCTTAAGTTTGTTAGAGCAATAAGAAAATTTTTCCTTCTGAACTTTTGCAGGGAGAAAGTTCTTCCAGAACCTGAAGTCACTCTTGGTAGGTTGAGGCCCATGACTGTAGAAAAGCTTTATTCTGGCTACATTTGTGCTGGAAAATAGGATAGTGCATGTATAGAATTAGGGTTATAGTATATTAGTAAGAGAAGACAGGACAACTAGAAGTGTCCTCCTCTACCTAAAAGATATATGTGAAAATTTGGGTAGATTTTTTTTTAAGGCTCATGGGCTTTTTTCTGTGAAAACTGACTCATTCAAAATGCTCTAAAAAATGTATACCTAATTATATCAGAATGTGACTATATTTTAAAGATTCATAAAAAACTGTGTATCTGAACATATGTGTAGTTGAACTTCATATCATTTATTTGACATGAGTGAGCACCTATTATATGCCAAACACTTTGGATAGTACTGTAGATACAACGAGTAAGGTATTATTCCCTTCTAGAAGCTAGGGGAGAAGACAGATATACAATGAATACAGTTTAATCAGAATCATAATAAAGCAAAGGTCTTGGGAACAATCACTACTAATAATAGCTAACATTAATTGTGTGCTTACTATGTCCTGGCATTGAGCTAAGCATTCTTCAGGTATTTATTCATTTAATCCTCATAACCTCTTTGGAGTAGGTTCTATTATTTGCATTTTGTAGATGAGAAAATGGACACAGAAATGTTACTGATTTTAGTCATGGTCTTACCATTATTAAGTGAAGCCAAACGCCTTGGCTTCAGAGCCCAGGTTTCTTAACCACTACTTTATAATGATGAATTCCCCCTGGGAGAGTGAGGAGACCTGTCACAAAAGAATGGGCCAGATCTTAAGTGTTCACAAACAGAGAGGGTTAGAGTCAAGGCTTTCCAGCTTGAAGGAATAGCGTATACAGAAAGCTTTGAAAATGAGTGGGAATGTGGCATGTTCCTGGAATATGAATGAGGTGATGTAATGGAGACTGCGAGGACTGGGTAGAGGGTGGACCTTCTCTGGCATCTGATGAATTTCAATAATATTTCAAGCATTGGATTATCTTCTTAGAGTATAGGTAAAATAAGAGAGGCATACAAGCTGTGTGTGTGTGTGTGTGTGTGTGTGTGTGTGTGTGAGTGTGTGTGTGAGAGAGAGTTGGTTTTTGCTTTGACATGTATAATTGACAGGTTTAGTGTATGCTTAGAATGACATTTTTATTTCAGGTACAATAGCTTGGTCAAACTGACAGAAACAGATTTTTCTGGCCTAAATAAATTGGAGTTACTGATGCTGCACAGCAACGGTATTCACACAATCCCGCCTAAGACCTTTGCGGATTTGCAGGCCTTGCAGGTAAGACCAGTGTGGGGGAGGGGCAGGTTAAAGCTGTAAGAGGTACCTCCAAAAGCTGCCTGTTCTTACAGTACCCAAAAATCAACATTCTGTAAATTATTAGTAGACATCAAGGGAGAATGTCAAAGAACTGATTTCTTTTTAAATACAACAGCCTGTGGAAATGAGAAAAAAAAATTTCAGAGTTAAGTTTTCTCATACCTCAGGTCAGTAAAAACAACAACAACAAAAAGAAATAGAATGCCCAGCGATTACTAAAACCTTTAAAATTGAATCCTGAAAGGCTAATTCTAGTCACTTTCATCTGGGAACTGATGTGGTTCCTAAAAGTAAATTGCTGTCTTAGACAGAAGTTAGCTTTGTATATAGCAATATACTTTTTTTAAGTTTAATTTTACTTATTTATTTACATGCTGCCATATTCCAAAAACTTTAAAATTTATGGAGACTTCCAAGAACGCGTCAGTTATTGTGAGAATTATCACTCCAGTGAGAAAGGAAAAGTAAAACAACTTTAAGGATAAGAACAAGGAACTGTAGATGTATTATTAGTAAGTCTGCTGTAAGTAGGACCTGAAGCTTTTGAAAGCCAACTCACAATTCAGAAGTCATTAATAAGAAACAAAACTATTCTTCAGGAGAAGCACAACCATGTCTGATTTTAAATCAAAAAGAATATCTCCCAAAGCTCCTGATAGAGTGCAATAGAAGTCAGTGATAATCTTGTAAAAGATAAAATGCCAGTGTGCATAGAACTTTTGACATCATACCAGTGCTGTGAAAAGGCATAACATTCAGTCTAGGTATGGGATTCTGATGATTTGGCTTACTCGGGCTTTATTTGGAATGTATGTGTTCAGAGGATTAAATAAAATACATATCCTTCATGAAATTCTCCTACACATTTAAACTCATGACCAGCATTTCAATAGATATTGAGGACTACTGAGTTTGAGATTGTACTCCCAGGTAATATTTGGGTTCAGAGCTCTTCTGTATTGCCAATTTAATTTTTTTTTTTTCCTTATTAGGGAACTTGGTGTTCTGGAAAAGCACTGTCAACAAAGATGACAGATTAGGTCAAATCAGGAAAAAATGATGAGAAAGCACTGTTTTTATTAGCATTTATTTTTCTTTTCTTTTTTGGGAGAGCGAGAGTATCTTTAACTGGAGAAAAATTGAAGAATACCCACACACTATTAAAACATTCAAAATTTGTTTATTTCAATTCAAAATCAATTAAAATCGTATTACTCATAACAGCCAAAAAATTGAAAACACCCAAATGTTCATTAACTGATAAACAGATAAACAAAATGTGACATGTATGTAATGAAATAGGCTAATTGTAAAAAGCTAGACACAAAAGACCACATATTGTATGATCCCATTTATTCAAAGTGTCAAGAATAGGCAAATCCATAGAAACTAAATTAGTGGTTTTCTAGGGCTAGGAGGAGGAGAGAAATGACTGCTAATGAGAATTAGTTTTTACTTTGGGTGATGAAAATTTGCACAGTTCTATGAATATACTGAAAACCACTGAATTGTACATTTTAAAAAAGATGAAGTTTATGCCTTGGGAATCATATATCAATAAAGCAAATATAAATGTGAAAGATAAATTAAAATCAATATTTTATGAAAAATTCAGGTTCAAGGAATCTTAAATTTACTTGAAATACCAAGACACTTAAAAAACCTTATTATGGAAATTTTCAACTATATACAAAAGTAGAATAATGTAATGAACCCCAGCGCGGCATATCCCAGCTTCCAGTTACCAACACATGACAGATTGCTTCACCTGTATCTTCATTCACCTCTTTTCCACTTCGTTGCATTGTTTTAAAACAAATCTACAGTATCATGTTTCACCTATAAGTACTTGGATATAATCTCAATTTCAAGGAACCTTTTAAAAATAACCACATTATTATTATATCTTACCATTTTAGCAATAATCTCTTAATATCCTCAAATGTTTGTCAGTGTTCTAATTTCCCTGGTATTCTCACATTTAATTTGCAACTAATTTGTTTGAATTAGAACTTGAACAAGATACACGCATTACATTTTATTAATCTCAACATGTGGTTTATTGATATGCTTCTCCCTCTTGTAAAAATTCCTTTGACAAAATAAATATATGTTCTTTTTATTCTTAGGTCTTAAAAATGAGCTATAACAAAGTTCGTAAACTTCAGAAGGATACTTTTTATGGCCTCAGGAACTTGACACGGTTGCATATGGACCACAACAATATCGAGTTTATAAACCCAGAGGTTTTTTACGGACTCACCTTTCTCCGACTGGTGCACTTGGAAGGAAATCGGCTCACTAAGCTGCATCCAGATACATTTGTCTCTTTGTGCTACCTCCAGATATTTAAGATATCTTTCATTAAGTACCTATACTTGTCTGATAACTTTCTGAGCACCCTCCCTCGAGAGATGGTCTCGTATATGCCTGATCTGGAAAGCCTTTATCTTCATGGGAACCCCTGGACCTGCGACTGTCATTTAAAATGGTTGTCTGACTGGATACAGGAGAAGCCAGGTATCTGTACTGTTTCTTTGTCTTAACGTAATAGAAAAAAAGCTGCCTGAGGGTGTTTTATCAGTAAGGAAGGATGCTAAGGTAATTTAGCTGGAAAAAAAAAATCAAGTCTAAATAATAATTCAGTGATAACTAATTCTTGTAATTCTGTAATGAACTAATTGTTCGTTTTTTCAAAGGTCAACTATCTATCATTACTGGCTTTTGGCAAGATTGGGGAATAAGAGATGCGTGTGTTATTTTTCTCTATTTACCATAAGTCATAAAAACCCTTCCCTCTTCTTATCTTCCTTCAGTCAAAACACATGTTTTAGAGCTCTATTCAGGGTTCTATGTTAGGTTATGGAAATACCAAGGCCACTGTGTCTGCTCTAACCAGGCTTCTAGAGGATTACAGATGAGCAGACAGACAATCAGGATGTGAAATGTGCTCTGATGGGGAGATTAGAATTTACCATGAAGAAGTGAAGATCCATTCAGTCAACAAGTAGTTATCATAAACCTATGTATGAGACACCACAGAGAACACAGGGATCCAAAAATGAACAAAACAGATTAAGGTCCGTGCCTTCGTGGACCTTGCATTCTTGTGGGAAAAATGGGCCAATAACTAATTATACTACTAATTATTAAAATCTGATTAAATAATTAAATGAATTAAGTCCTTAAGATGATAATGGAAAGAAATCCATCAATTTTGTTAGCAAAGAGGGATGGTTGCTTTGAAAAGACTGATGGGAACTGCACTGCCATGTGTGAATGGGTAAGTGGGAGGTGGGGTCACAGTCCGTTCTTTGGAGAGGTTTGGTTTGATGGGAGGAGGAAAGGGTGTCAGGTAGAAAAGTGCAGTCACACAAGACTCTTCAAGCAGGAGAGAGATTTGAGCATGTTCAAGATGATAAAAGATTGTTGAGAGGGAGAAGGTGACAATACCGCAGTAAGAGCAGGTCATTGATTGAGCAAGTTTCCTGTGGGGCACAAGATCCAGCCATAGCTGGAGAGATTTTCCTTAGGAGATAGGAAGAGAAAAGGACTAGCTGCGCATAGAGACGGGTGAGCTCCTGGGTGTGGTGGAGAAAATAAAGGAAATCATCATCTGATGGCTTTTCCTCCTTAGAGAAGTTGTAGGAGATGTGACTGAGGAAAGTGCTAGGAAGGAGTCAAGGATGACAGCTTGAGAAAAGTGGGAAAAGTTTAAAGTTGTTGCTGTGAAATATATATAAATAGATTACACACACATATATAATCATATATATGTGCATATATATACAATCATATGTATATGTATGTGTGTGTGTGTGTGTGTGTGTGTGTGTGTGTGTGTGTGTGTATGTAACTAGCCAGTCAAAAGCTTATCAAAAAACATTAGCTGAATGTCGTGAGGTACTTTAGGCTAGTAGACACCAAGTTTGCTATCCAGGAGTTCAGAATCTTTAAGGTAAGTATGCTAAACACATAAAAAGACAAGAAAGCTATGAATGAAAACCATCCAATACTTATATTGAGGATTTAATTCTATAGGAGCTCAGAGTCAGTAAAAATTAACTTCTGCCCTGGATAAAGGGAAGAGAAATTAGTATAGGGCATAAAAGATACACTGAAGGGAAAAGGAGGGATAAGAGAGAGGGAAACGGGTAACACATATTCATTTTATGCTTGACACTGTGATAGGTGCTTTCTGTTTAAACCTCACAATAACCCTCAATTTATAGACAAAGAAACTGAGGCTTTGAAAAGTTAGGTATCTTGGGCTAGTTATTCTCACCTGTAATATAGGAATGCAAATAGGGAAAGAATAATTAAAATAATACATACGAAGTGCTTAGCACAATGTATGACACAAAGCAAGCACTCAAATATAAGTATTATAATTATTTTCATTGCCACTCAGGTCACACAACTAGATAGAAAAGCAGAAACTCGAAGTCCAGATCTTTTTCTAAAATGTGTTTGGGATGAAGAAACTGCTTTGTACATAAAAGCAGATATAAGAAGTTGCATGACGAGGGCAGTGAATGGCCCAATTTGCCTGGCATGGAGTCAGTATAGACTAGAAGGTGTTTTGAATCCAACTTAGGGGAGCACTGACTACTGGGCTATATTATCTGTACTTTATCCTGTAGAAAAAAAGGAAGATTTTATAGTGAAAGATTTTGAGCACAGTTTTCCAATGAGATGCTCTTTAGGGATCTCCGACCTCTGAGCATTGGATAGGGTGGACTGGAATGGGGAGAAAGAGGAGCCCAGTTAGGAAGTGCTCATGGTGGTTCATGTCTGGGGAATGATGCGTTGGATTATATGAGTTGACAACACCTGAATGTTTCATAGACATCTAAAAGGCAGTAGGGATTGAGTGGGGGTTTCTCAATACTTTCAAATGCCATGGAGAGAGAAAGGAGAGTGAGGAATAAGAAAGAACTACTGGTTTTTCATGTGGTTGCTAGCTGGATTATAGGGGGAGGATGATGAACATGTAGAGAAAACTTATCTGAGAAATATAGTAGTGAAAAAAAAAAAAAAAGAAAAAAGATGACACCTACAGGAAGGGAACTGCATACCCAGAGAAAATGATTCTCTGTTCTGTTCCTACAAGGTGTCAAACCTACTTTCCATTTTGCTGATTACATGCTCTGGCAATAAAATCAAGCTAATATATTTTGTTAGCACCCAACATTTCATCAAGTGGAATATGCCACTGATTTTAAGACATCTAGTTATTTTATGTACTAGAGTCTAGGAATTGGTAAACTATAGCCCTCCGGCCGAATGCAGTCCTTAACAAGCTTATGGAAATGAGGTTTATTGGAACACAGTTATGCCCAGTTCTTTACATTTCATCTAATGCTGCTTCGATGTTATAGTGGTATAGTCGAGTCATTGTGTCAGAGAACTATGGCACACAAAACCTAAAATCTTTACCGTATGTCCCTTTACGTAAAAAGTTTGCTGAGCCTGGCCTAAAGAACAAAGTCTGAACTCATTAGCCCTGCACGCCAGGTCTTCCCAGTGTGCTCCTTGCCTATTTTAGCTTCATTTTCTTCCTTTCCAGCGTCTCAGCTGCCCTCCCATCCCAGACACACCTAACGCTGTTTTATCACCCATGTCTGCTGCTTCTCTGCTTGGAGTGCTTTCTTTCCTTTTCTGCCTAATGGGCTCCCAGCCAGCCAGCAAATTCTGCTCAGTGCTCACCCTTTCTGAGAAGCCTGGTTGCTCCTCCACCAGCCCCATCCATGTTAGAATAATTTCACCACTTCCCGTTGGCTCACTCTTTCGTTCTTGAATGAATAACATTTTATCATATTTATTAGTATTAGGTGTCCACTGCCTTTCCTATGTTTAATCTGTCTACCCTCAGAGGCACCTAGTTTATGGCTAAAACATCATAGGGCCTCAAAAATTTTTGTTAAATTTATGTCTGGCTGCTTTTTCTATGCCTTTCTACATACATAACAACTTCTTGTTTCAACAAAGCAGTATAATCTTAATAAAAACACTGTTAAGTGGCAAATTTAATATATGTATTAGCAGCAGTGCATGCAACTCAATTGAAGAGAAAATGAATAGCTGTGACAGTGTTTGTGTATGTGCAGGACGTGGTAGCTCTATCAAGATTGCCAGCTGTTCGCTGCTGCTGTAAAACACCTTCAATTGTAAGATTTATCTGAATTTATAAGTTAAAATGTGGAAGAACTATGGTTTTAGAATTAGGTCTGCCAGCCTGCCTCCCTCCCTCCCTGTTGCCTTCCTACAGACCTTCCTGAGCATCCATTAGCCAGGTCTGGGGACATACAGATGAACAAACACGGAGTCTTGTAAGAAGACAACTAGATAAGTCATTCTAATGGTGGGTGATGAGGGGTAGAATAAGGGAAGTGGGAAGTTAACAGAACATAAAGTGGAGAGCCCATCCAGAGAAGTACTGTTCCAGCTAGGCCCTGAAGGATGTAAGTAGTTGGGCAGTGATAGAAGGTGTGTCAGACAGCAAGAGTATGGGAAATAGAAACAAAAGCACATGCTAGAGCCTGACAGGGCATGGCAGGGTTGAGGAATGTAAAGCATTTCTGTGTGACTGGAACCTAGAGTGTAGAGGGAGTGGAAGTGACATGATCAGATTTGCATCTGAAGCAAAATATCTGATGGCCAGGGCCTGCTAACTCTGGTCCACATGCTAGCACTAGGCATATCAAGGTATGAACATAATTCTGTGACAAGGTTTAATTAAGCCCGAAGTCTGCCCTGTTCTCTGCTGTAGTACAAGGGGTCTGAGCACTGGGTACTGATAAGCACATAAGGGCTCACAGCTGGTTAGTTAAATAAGGGACTAAGAAGAGGCTCTTGTGAGTGCTCTCTTGGCAGGCTTGCCAGCTACTCCTCTGCATAAGTTTAGACTAAAATTTGCTGAAGAAGGCAGATCTATGTGGCATTTCCTGTCATAGGAAAGTACACTGAAGCATTTGGAGTCCTTGGTCAGAGAGACTTTCTTAAGCCTTTGAGGGGTACTGCACACATGTGGGAAGGTGACATGACCCTGTCCAGTCACTCTGGCAAATGAGATCTTCTAAGAAATGCAGTGCTGCTTTTAAATGTCTGTCCAATGCATGATATGGGAGTTACTACATGGAACAGTGTGCAAGTCCCAGCTGCTGTATTTAGAGTAAAGTAAAACTTTATACCTCTTACTAAGTATTTCAGTGACCAGTCATTTAAAAAATTTTTTAAATAATTTTATTTTTCAGTTACTATTAGTATACAATATATTATTTTCAGGTGTACAGCATGATGATTAGACATTTATATAACTTATAAAGTGATCACCCCAATAACTCTAGCACCTGACACCATACATAGTTATTACAATGTTATTGATTATATTCCTTATGCTGTACTTTATATCCCCATGGCTGTTTTTGTAACTGCCAATTTGCACATCTTAATCCCTTCCTGTTTTTCACCCATCTCCTCACCCCCTCCCATCAGGCAACCAGCAGTTTATTCTATCTATGAGTTTGTTTTTGTTTTGTTTGTTCATAGATTTTGTTTTGCAGATTCCACATATAAATGAAATCATATGGTATTTGTCTTCCTCTGACATATTTCACTTAGCAAAATACACTCTAGGTTTATCTATGTTGTCAAAAATGGCAAGATTTCACTCTTTTTTATGGCTGAGTAATATTCCATTGTATATATGTACCACATCTTCTTTATCCATTCATCTATTGGTACTTAGCATACATATATACAATGGAATATTGTAAATCTCTCTCAGCGATTGTAAATAATGCTGTAGTGAACACAGAAGTGCATATATCTTCTGAAATTAGTATTTTGGGTTTATTTGGATAAATACCCATAAGTAGAATTGCTGGGTCCTTTTTTATCTCTTGCTATTGCCTTTGTTTTAATGTCTATTTTGTCTGATGTAAGTATTGCTGCCCCAGCTTTTTTAGATTCAATTTTCATACCTCTACTTTCAGTTTGTGTCTTTTGATCTGAGGTGGATCTCTTGTAGGCAACATATGTAAGGGTCTTTTTTTCTTATCCATTCAGCTACCCTTTTGATTGGAGCCTTTAATCCATTTACATCTAAAGTAATTCTTAATAGGTATGTAGTTATTGCCGATTTATTACTATTATTTTTTCATTTTTTCCCCTTTCCTTCTTAAATAAGACCCTTTAACATTCCTGGTAATACAGGTTTGGTGGTGAATAACTCCTTTGGCTTATTCTTGTCTGAGAACTTTTTATCTGTTTCTTGATTTAAATGATAGTCTTATTGAGTAGTAATCTTGGTTGTAGGTCCTTGCTTTTTATTACTTTGAATATTTTGTGCCAGTCTCTTCTGCCCTACAAAGATTCTGTTGAGAAATCAACTGATAGTCTTATGGGAGCTCCCCTGGAGGTAAGTAACTGCTATCTCTTGCTTCTTTTGAGATTTTCGTTCTTTAACTTTTGATATTTTGATTATGATGTGTCTTGTTGTGGGCCTCTTTGGAATCATCTTCTTTGAGACTCTCTGTACTTCCGGAACTTATATATCTATTTCTTTTGCCAAGTTTTCAGTCATTATTTCTTCAAATAAGTTTTTAATTTCTTGCTCTGTCTCTTCTCCTTCTGGTACCCTTATGATTAAACGTTGGTTTGCTTGATGTTGTCCCAGAGGCCCCTTAAACTATTCTTTTTTAAAATCCTTTTTTTTTCTTGTTACTGTTCTAATTGGGTGTTTTCTGCTACCTCATTTGCCAAATCACTAATTTGATCCTCTGCTTCACCTAATCTGCTTTTGATTCCCTCTAATGTACTCTTCATTTCTGATTATTTTTTTTTTATGTTTTCTCACCATCTTTAAGTTTCTTATCTCTCTGTTAAAGTTTTCATTGAGTTCATCTACTCTCTCCTTAAGTTTACTGTGCATCCTAATAACCAGTGTTTTCAACTCTGCATCTGGTAGATCGCTTGTCTTCATTTTGTTTAATTCGTTTTCTGGTGTTCTATTCTATCCTTTCATTTTGGACATGTTGCTTTGTATCCTCATTTTGGCTGACTCTCTCTTTATTTCTATGTATTAGGTAGATTTGCTATGTCTCCCCATCTTAGCAAAGTGGCCTTATATAGTAGATGTCCAATGGGACTCAGTGTTGCAGTCTCCCTGGTCACCTGAGCTGGGTGCTCCAGATATGTCCCTAGTATGGGTCATGTGTGTCTTCATGTTGTAGTTGAGCCTTGATTGCTGTTGGCACATCGGTGGGAATACTGATCCTCAGTTTCAGGCTGACTGGCTACAGGGAATGGCCATGTCTACAGCAGGAGAGCTGTGTGAAGCCCTGATCCTACGGAGCAGGACTAACTTTAGCAGAGCTCTGGTGCCTGCCCATTCTGCTCTGTGGATGTTACCATTTGGGTTGGGGGCTAAGTGGTGCTCTGGTATGGGCTGGAGATGGCCACAGGGTGTGTTCATTCTGGGGCCTTTTGGGAGGGGTCTGGTGCAGGCCAAGGTTAGCCACTGCATGTGCCTAGCCGGGGCCACGTAGTAAGAGCTACAAAATGATCTCTAGTTGGTTGCTGCTTGTGTTGGGCTTGAAGGTGCCTAGGAGAGGCTAAGCAGTGAATCGAGGCTGGCTGCCACTAGTACTGAGCTTGGGGTTACTTGGCAGGAGGTATGAGGCACACTGAGACTAAATGCTGCTTGTTTGGGATTTGTGAACCTTTGAGAGATTTTAGGAAAGTCTGTAGAATGAACTGAGACAGAATGTTTGTATGGAAAAACCACTGGAAGTGACTTTGGTAGGCCTGTAAATTGTATGGGGTTGGGGTCTCAGGGAATCACCAAGGCAGATGAAAGGTCTTAGCCAGGTTGATGAAGACTCAGATATGGTGGCCACCTGTGCCTGCAGGCTGTGTGTAGAGAGGACTCATCAAAGGAACAATGGCATCTTCCAGCACTTCTGTCTTATAGAAAACTGCTCTTCTAGCCCTTGCCCTGAAGCCAGAGAGTTCAGTTCTTCCCTATTTCTCTCTGGTGCTTTTTAAGTTGCTACCTGTTTTGGAGCTCAGAGTGAGTGAGTCCCTCAGCAAGTAAGTCTGTGTGCTGACCCTTTAAGAGAGGAATGCCAACAGTCTTTTGTCTCATTCAGCTACAATCCCTGCTGGTTTTCACAGCCAAAAATTATGGGGGCGTCTCTTCCTGGCCCTGGAACCCTGGGCTGGGAAGCCCTTTGTGGGGCCTGGGACCCTTCATTCTTCGAGGGAGGCTCTGCAAGCTGTGACATCCCTCCCGATTCTTAACGGCCGCAGGTGAGTGTGGAGCCTGCCCATTCTGCATATCCACTCCTCCTACCAGTGGCTTCTTTGGTTCAGTTAGTCTTCAGGCAGTTCTCATGAATGGCTGTTCTGTAGGTTAGCTGTAATTTTGATGCAGTTATGCAAGGAGGCGAGCATAGCATTTTCCTACCCACCCTCTTGACCAGAAGCTCAGTGACCAGCCATTTTAAATAGGCCACCAGAGCAGTCTTTTTAAATAACCAAGTATATGATGTTCAAATACCTAAAGAGGAGGCTTCTATTATTTGGAAAGGTTCAGCCTGATCCTAGTGCTGCAAAACTTTCAGGCGTTGGATTTCAACAAAATGTCAGACCTTTAAAGGGCTGTCCCACTGGGTACAATGTTCTCCCTCCTCATCAAACATGATCTTCCTCCAATAAGTCTATGCTTACCTCAACTAATCCAGTTACCCAAGTCATACTGTGTCTTGCTTCACTCTTCCACTCAATCACTGTCCATGTTCGACCAAATACTCAACGATGGATTAGTTCTACCTGCTTCATCATCTCCTACATCCATCTATTTCTCTTCATTCCTATTACTACTAAGCTAGACCAGGCCAAGATACCTTGTAGCTCAATCGTTTTCTTTTGGATAATGGAAAGCAACTTGGAGTTTTAATGATATCCGAGGCCTTACGAATGATAATTTATCAATCAAGTTATCTTTTAAAGAACAATGAAGTTCTAGAACTTGTAAAACCTTAAAACGAGAAAATAGACCTAAACTACTGTTAATAAAAAAATAACAAACATAAACATATCATTTTGTTTCCCCAGATAAGGAAACTATTTGTACAACTGATATTCACTGAGTAGCATCTATATATCAGACCCTTGTTAGGCATGGGAAATACAACAGTAAACAAAACAAAATCTTTGTGTCTATGAATATAACAGAATATAAAAACAATATATTGTTTAGAAATCAACCCAAAGACAAGAAAAGTAAGAAACTTTCTATTAAACACTGAAATTTCAAATAATTGTTTCAAATTATAGTAAAAGCTATTTTTTTTTCCAAAATGCTCAGACATTAATTCATAAAGAGGGCATAATTGGCAATAATTCCATTGTCATTTCTCCTAGATGTAATAAAATGCAAAAAAGACAGAAGTCCCTCCAGTCCTCAGCAGTGTCCACTTTGCATGAAGCCCAGGACCTCCGAAGGCAAGCCCTTAGCAACGGTCCCAGCTGCAGGTTTCCTGTGTGTCAAGCCAACCATTGACCCATCTTTGAAACTGAAGAGCCTGACCATTCTGGAAGACAGTGGTTCTGTATCCATCTCTCCCCAAGACTTCATGGCACCCTTTGGCTCCCTCATTTTGAATATGACAGACCAGTCTGGAAATGAAGCTAACATGGTCTGCAGTATTCAAAAGCCTTCAAGGACATCATCCATTGCATTCACTGAAGAAAATGACTATATTGTGCTAAACACATCATTTTCCACATTTCTGATGTGTAATATAGATTACAGTCACATTCAGCCAGTGTGGCACATTCTGGCTTTGTACAGTGACTCTCCTCTGATACTAGAAAGAAGCCACTTGCTCAGTAAACCACCACAACTTTGCTACAAATATAAACAGGTGGCTCCTAAGCCTGAAGACATCTTTACTAACATAGAGGCTGCTCTCAGAGCAGATCCCCCTTGGTTAATACAAGACCAAATTTCCTTACAGCTAAACAGAACTGTTACCACACTCAGCACATTGCAGATCCACTACTCCAGTGATGCTCAAGTCACTTTACCAAGGGCAGAGATAAGGCCAGTGCAACACAAATGGACCATGATTTCCAGGGATAATAATTCTAAGCTAGAACGTACTGTTTTGGTTGGTGGGACCATTGACTTAGACTGCCCAGGCCAAGGAGACCCCACCCCACATTTGGAATGGCTTCTAGCTGACGGGAGTAAAGTGAGAGCCCCTTATGTTAGTGAGGATGGACGAATACTAATAGACAAGAGTGGAAAACTGGAACTCCAGATGGCTGATAGTTTTGACACAGGTATATACCACTGCATAAGTACCAATTATGACGATGCAGATATTCTCACCTATAGGATTACTGTGGTGGAACCCTATATGGAATCCTATCACAAAAATGGGGCTCATCATACGGTTTTTATTGGTGAAACACTTGATCTTCCATGCCATTCTACCGGTATCCCAGATGCCTCTGTTAGCTGGGTCCTTCCAGGAAACACTGTGCTCTATCAGTCCTCAAGAGAGAAGCAGATTTTTAATAATGGCACACTAAGAATATTACAGGTCACCCAAAAAGACCAGGGTCATTATTGCTGTGTTGCAGCCAATCCATTGGGGGTCGACCTTTTGATTAACCAAGTTTCAGTCGAAATGAAAGGGCCAAGGCCAGTGGGGCATAATGTAGAAACAGATGGATCTGGACTTGATGAGTCCAATCCCATTGTTCACCTTAGGGACCCACCAGCTGCACAGCTCTCTACATCTGTTCCAATGGCAGGTGAGGCCGGAAAGCAAGTCTCAGGCATAAGAAAGAAGCACAGCTATCGGGAGTTAATACACCGGCGGCATGGAGATTCAACAAAGCGGCGTTTTAGGGAGCAGAGGAGGCAGTTCCCTTCCTCTGCTCGGAGGATTGACCCACGACACTGGGCGGCACTTCTGGAGAAAGTTAAAAAGAATACTATGCCAGAGAAGCGAGAAAATACCACAGCAAGGCCACCTCCACTTGTCACCCAACTCCTGAAAATACCTGATGAGGAAGCAGACTCTTCAGGCATGTTCTCTCCAGATGAGGAATTTATGTCCCTGGCAACGGAAGTTCCCGATGTTCTGGCAAGGACAATGACTGCCAGTTCCAGAAAAAGATCTGATAGCCCTGTGACAAGTATAATGACTGGAACCGAAGTGTCCCCAATTATGAGTCCACAAATGCTACCACCTGAAAAGACAATAGGTTTCAAACTATCTACTACTACTACTACTACTAAAACTACAGCCCAGTCAAAGTACTTAAACTCAACAACATCAAGCAAAATGCAAGGCACAAACAAACAAAATTTATCCATTGTCTTTCCTCTGCTACCTGGAACAACTCAGTTTCAGGATGCTGATGGCATGGGGAGGAGAAGAGAGCATTTGCCAAGTGCACCCACAATAACGGTGGGGACTGTGACCGAAAATGTCAATACCCAAATACTTAGTAGTCCTAAAAGCAAAGCTGATATATTCTTAGGATCAGAAAACACCATGAATGGTCACCAGACATCTGTAACAGGAGGCAGTGAAGCCAGGAGCAATCACTTCTATCATCACAGTCCTCGAAAGCTTGGCTCCTCAAGGCTCCCTTCAGGCCCACACACTGCTGCTCATTCTCAGTTACAGATTCCTACAAATAGTACAGCTAACATCCCACTATCCAGACGCTTTGGAAAGCGGAGGAAAGTTTGGGGCAGGGGACAAATGATCAGTTCATACAGGACTCCAGTTCTCCGACGACATAGATACGGTTTCGTGAAGACAACAGTCAGGGAGTCTTCTAAAGAAAGCAGCACTGCATTTTCAGCTACACAGATCAGTGCAGTGTGCCCATCCTGTTCTCCCAGAGAAGGGCTCACCACTGCTGCAGCTGCCTTGTCATTCTCAAGTTCTTTCCCCATCACCCTCCCCAAAGCTGACATTGCCAGAGTCGCAGCAGCAGAGTCTCCAACTCTAGTCCGCAATCCATCATTACTATCTGAGAACAAACTAAATGTAGATATTGAGAAAACAACACCCACTATAAAATATTTCAGTGCTGAAAGTACCCAAGTAACTCCAATTGGTACAGTCATGACTCATGCCTCAACATCTGTATCTATGGGAAAAACTCACATAAGAAATACTGGTTCCCCAAGTGTGTCTAACACCAGTGAGGCTGAGAGAGATTCAATGATTATATCTCCACTTCCAGGTCCCACCACCAAGACATCTATGCCTACTACTATAGCCATTACAACATTTTCAAGAAAGAAAGTTCTTTGGCATCAGATGTTTGGAAATAACTATATCCAAACAGAGAGATTAAAGAATCAGCATAAATTTGGTTCAGAGAAAGGCACAGCCACAGTGCTTCCTAAAATATCTACTGCTTTACCCACAGATAAAGTTTCCCCCTTCCCCTTCACAACACACTCAGCAAATGTGATGCAAATTCCATCTGTAACACTGGCTGCAACTCACCACAGTAGCATCGAAACATACAATCCTATGAGTCTTCCCACAGTGAAGGAGCTGCCTTTCCCACCACCTGTTTACCCCACACTTCCTGGTATCTCAAGCAAGGAATCGAGTACAAATTTCTTATCAATGCAAACAGCCACACCGACAACTCCTACTGTCCCTGCATCTATCAGTATCAATAAAACCCAAACAGCCAGACCTAGAACACAAAAAGTACAAACCAAAAAGGAGCCTCAGAAGAATAGGAATGCGCCAAACAGCTTTCCCCACCAGAGTTCTGGCTTCACTGCACCTACTGCTGTGATACTTCCTAGTCCAACTGCAGCAAGAACTTCAGCCAAGCCCAGTGTTTCTGCTTTCACTCATCCCTCCCTAGAAAACACCAAAGGAATTCCAAGCACGACTGATCGTTATCCAAGAACACAAAATTGGACAGATGTAATTGAAGAACCACCCCAAGAGAGTACTCAGACTTTGAAGAGCACAACTGCTTCTGAAACCACTTTGTCCAGCAAACTACACCAGAGGACCACAACTAGGAACACAACCATCAGACACTCCACTGTGCCACCATTCCTGAGCAGCAGAGCCTCTCCAATGCTAATTCCCACCTACCCTTCCTTGAGTAATCAAAATGCACTTACCGATAACGTGGCAACTCCCATTCTCCAGATGACGAGAAATATGGCAGTCAAGCCGCATGAACCCTCAAGGCACAATGCTGATCCACAGCAATTGGCAGAAAAGGTTGCAGCATCTTCCGAGGTTCACCCAAATGCCAAATTTACAACTGGAACGACCTATTTTATGTATTCCAATCTGTTACATTCTACTCCTATGCCAATACCAATAACAGTCAAACCACTGAATTCTCGATTGACTCCTTCTGTCTGGCCAGGAAACCACTTTTGGCACAAGTCATACCCAGAAATTGCTGAAAATGGAAAAAAGCAAGAAGCGAGCATGTTGCCCACTCCAGGCTTACCAGAGGAGGCCACTCATGCTTCAAATTGGGATATACAAAAGACTGCAAAGAAGAATCATTTTGATAAGACACCAGTTCAAAAAATAACTCCTGAACTCCTTCCCACCGAGCCTTTGTCTAGGAATATATTTGAAAGGCCCACAATAGTTGGAGGAAAAGCAGCAAGTTTTACTGTTCCAGCTAACTCAGATGCCTTTCTTCCTTGTGAGGCTGTTGGAAATCCCCTGCCCACCATCCACTGGACCAGAGTCTCATCAGGTATTTAAAACAGTTTCTTTACACTTAGTCTTCTTCAGTTACAAAACAAAGGAAAGACTGTGTTTCAGGGTTACACATCCAAAGAACAAACATCAGTTTCAAACTTCCCCAAGATGTAGAAACTATTAATATCCTCATTTGGCATTTGCTACATGGCTTTAGTGCTCTTTAGGTTTAAAAACATATGCTAATTAAGATCATTTTATTGAAATGCTTTGAAAGCAGACCCAAAGAAAAGGGACTTGAAAGAGAATAGTCATTGACTCATCAATGTATAAAAAATTAAAAAATTCCAGAAATAAAAAATTCCAGAAATAACTTTAGCAATGTGAAGACTAGGTGCTCTAATTTTAATTTTGAATATATTTGTTCTCAGTAGCCTAACAAAAAGATAGCTTTCCTCCTGAGACTGCCACTTGAACAATTTGTTTTCTATCTCAGCTTTGATGAACCATGGCTATTAATTTCTTTCTTTTATCAGGACTTGATTGGTCTAAAAGGAAACAGAACAACAGATTCCAGGTGCTCCCCAATGGCACCCTGTCCATACAGAGGGTGGACATTCAGGACCGTGGACAGTACCTGTGCTCTGCATCCAACCCATTTGGCACAGACCGCCTTTACATCACCTTGTCCGTGGTTTCCTATCCCCCCAGGATCCTGGAGAGACATACCAAAGAGATCACAGTCCATTCTGGAAGCACTGTGGAACTGAAGTGTAGAGCAGAAGGTAGGCCAAGCCCGACGATTTCCTGGATCCTCGCAAACCAAACAGTGGTCTCAGAGTCATCCAAGGGGAATAGGCAGGCCCGGGTGACATCTGATGGGACGTTGGTCATCCACAATCTCAGTGTTTATGACCGGGGCTTTTACAAATGCATGGCCCAGAACTCTGCTGGGCAGGATTCACTGCTGGTTAAAATTCAAGTCATTGCAGCCCCACCTGTCATTCTAGAGCAAAAGAGGCAAGTCATTGCAGCGACTTGGGGTGAAAGTTTGAAACTGCCCTGCACTGCAAAAGGAACTCCTCAGCCCAGTGTTCACTGGGTTCTTTCTGATGGCACCGAAGTGAAGCCATTACAGTTTATTGATTCCAAGTTGTTCCTGTTTTCAAATGGGACACTGTACATAAAAAACATAGCCTCTTCGAACAAAGGCACTTATGAGTGCATCGCTACCAGCTCCACTGGCTCCGAGAGAAGGGTGGTAATTATTACAATGGAAGAGCGAGAGACCATCCCCAGGATAGAATTTGCATCCCAGACATGGAATGAGGTGAATTTTGGGGAGAAATTACTACTGAACTGCTCAGCCATTGGAGTACCCAAACCCCAAATAATCTGGAGGCTACCATCCAAGGCTGTCGTCGACCAGTGGCACAGGTAAACCACACCTTTGTGTTGAGATTATCTACTTAGCTATACAACTTCTGAAACGGAAAGAGTGATCCAATGAATTTGAGAGCCCATAGACCCTGAACATAAAAGTAACTCTCTAATCTCTTTTGAGATTAATATAAAAGTAAGTTTCTTAAATGCCTAACTCTAAGGGCCTATTTCTTATTGAGTTTATATAGTTAAACACGGAGTAAAAGTCTCATTTGCTTCCATAGTTGTGATAGTTTTAAAATAGTAGCTGTGTATAGGTATTCATAATTTCTCATCCTCAGAAGAGGAATTTTTGTAATTCAATAAAGCTTCTGAAAGGTGTACTCCATGATTTCATCCTTCAAAGTCTCTTATGAAACATTTTAAATTTTAGTAGAATCTGTACTTTTATCTTAATTTGCTAATAAAATAAGCATGTTATGAAAGTCACAACAATAACCTTCACCAAGTGAGATGTATTCAGGACCTCCATCACTCCCATGCTGTCAGGCACGTACACACTTTCTCTGATATGCTCTGCTACAGGCTTATTGATATTTTTATCTGGCTTTCTGTGGAGATTAAATCATCTTTAAAAAGTAGTAACTGCAGCTTATGAGTTGCTAATTAATTTTTTCTACTTGTATGACTTTATGCAATGACTTTTCATAATGACAGAAAAGATGGGAACAAGTATTTATATTTTATATATTTGTTTTTCATTAGTAGAAATATCCATGCTGAAAAATTTAACAAAATAGATATGAACTTATGCTTGTCAGGTGAATAGATTTTTTCTACTGTCACACTATAAGTTGGTATTTAATATAGTTAATGAATTTAACTTGTGATTTTTAAAAATTCAAATGTTAATTTTCAAGTTTTTCGAAGGTATCAAAATTACTTGACCAGATGTTAAACTAAAATTAGATTTAAAAGGAAAAAATACTGAGCTACAAATTTTAAACTTTATAAATAACATGTTTATTATATGTATAACCTTTTATGGCATCAGATATTTTCAATGCTTTATCAGTTTTTACATTTATTATATCAGCATGTTTCCTTTTTTGCCTTTGAGTAACTATAAGCATTTCATTACTGTTGAATGCCAGTGCTTTTTTCTGAAATTAATGCATTTAAATACATTCCCAGACACACAAGGATGCATCTGAAATTAGGTCCTACATCATTCTGACGCAGGCAATGAGAGACCTGTGCTGGGAACTACACTGACAGCAGCGGTTCTCAGACTTTGCTGCACAAGAGAATCAGCTGGAAAACTAGGAATTCTAATGCCAAGGCCACATTCCACACCAATTATGTCAGAAATCCCAGAGGTGGGACCTGGGCATCAGGACTATGCTATACTACACAACTGATTTTAATGTGCATGCATGTTTGAGAATCAGTGTCTTTAAATGGGATTAGTAAGGAAGGATCGCAGGCAGCACTGTTGCATGGTGAAAGGTAGGGTCTGAGAACCAGCCCTGTGACCTGAAGGAAGTTACTAAGTCTCACCAGATATCTTTTTTTTTTTTTCTAGCTGCATAGTGGGAACTACGTAAAGATCTAAGTTCTTGGCAGTTTCCATTCCCTTTATTAAGTGTATCCATTCCAATTTTACCTTGGTTTACATGCCAGGAAAAGTTTCTTCCACACTTCGATAAACAAACAAACAAACAAACAAACAAATAAAGAGAACACCAGCACCTTTTGTCATGTCTAATACTCTCCATACTTCTATTATGTTTGCTGGGGAATAAAAAGTGACTTGAGGCTGACAAACTTGGAAAGATTGCTCACACTTTTCTCTACAGTTTCACTTAACTGCTTAGTTCAGGTTGCCAAAAAATTAAAAGACATGTAGATTTTCACCCATGGGCATTCTTAATCACGTTTTTTAGCACCAACTTACTTTCCATTCTCTCTCTGAAAAACTAGATTTAGTTTTACCAGGGGACGTCTGCCATCTGGTGGTTAACCGTGTTAATGGCAGGCTGTGTAGTAGCTTCAGGGAGGAAAATCGTGTTCCACACAGTTCAAAATAATGCAAGGACCAGTCACTTTACAGTTGGTTGCAAAGGAAAGATGCTACAGCGAGCTTCTATCTACTGAGTCTTACATTGCCATTTTCTCTCTATAACAAAGTAGGACTTATTCTTCTAACCAAATAACTCCAAATGTTTTACTGCAAATCTCTTCCTAAAAAGTATAGTCTAGCATATTTTGACAAGTTCTTCTATATCGACATATATTACAGACTGATTATTTGATGTATAGTCAAGAAAGTCACGTCTAGAAAAACAATATTTCTAGCACTCTCCTCACCATTATGATTTTAAAAAGTCACCAGGCAAAGGAGATTCATGTGAAGTTCACGTGACAAGTACTAATTGGCATGAAATTATACCTATTCAGTTAGTTAATTTCACCTTTCAGCAAATGGCTTAGAAGACAGTAAATAAGTTAGTGCTAATTTTAACTTTAAAAAAGTGTCCATTAGGCTAACCCTGTGTAAACAAGACAACTCCCTTGCCCCATTCCTAAGTAAGCTGTACACTGAAATGAGTCTCCTCTCTTTTTAGAATGGGCAGCCGAATCCATGTCTACCCAAACGGATCCCTGTTTATTGGCTCAATAACAGAAAAAGATGGTGGTAACTATTTGTGTGTGGCAAGAAACAAAATGGGGGATGATCTGATACTGATGCATGTTAGCCTAAGACTAAAACCTGCCAAAATTGATCACGGGCAACATTTTAAAAAGCAAGTGTTTCATGGGAAAGATTTCCAAGTCGACTGCAAGGCTTCTGGTTCACCAGTGCCACAGATATCTTGGAGCTTGCCCGATGGAACAATGATAAACAATGCAATGCAAGCCGATGACGATGGCCGCCAGATTAAGAGATACACGCTTTTTGACAATGGAACCTTGTACTTCAACAAAGTGGGGATAGCAGAGGAAGGAGATTACACTTGCTACGCCCAGAATACTCTAGGGAAGGATGAAATGAAGGTCCACCTAACAGTAATAACAGCGGCCCCACGGATCAGGCAGGGTTACAGGGCCCCCACGAGAATCAAGGCTGGAGACACAGCCGTGCTGGACTGTGAGGTCACTGGAGAACCCAAACCAAAAACATTTTGGCTGCTGCCTTCCGGTGACGTGATTTCATTCTCAAAAGATAGGTACACGTTTCATGCCAACGGGTCTTTGTCCATCGACAAAGTCAAACTGCTCGATTCTGGAGAGTATGTGTGTGTGGCCCGAAATCCCAGTGGGGACGACACCAAAATGTACAAACTGGATGTTGTCTCCAAGCCTCCATTAATTAATGGTTTGTATACAAACAAAACTGTCATTAAAGCCACAGCTGTGAGGCATTCTAAAAAGCACTTTGATTGCAGAGCTGAAGGGACACCATCTCCTCAAATTATGTGGATCATGCCAGACAATATTTTCCTCACAGCCCCATACTATGGAAGCAGAATCACAGTCCATAACAATGGAACCTTGGAAATTAGGAACGTGAGGCTTTCGGATTCGGCGGATTTTATCTGTGTGGCTCGGAATGAAGGGGGTGAGAGTATGCTGGTGGTACGGCTAGAAGTACTGGAAATGCTGAGAAGACCGACGTTCAGAAATCCATTTAATGAAAAAGTAGTTGCCCAGCTCGGAAAGTCCACAGCATTGAATTGCTCTGTTGATGGAAACCCACCACCTGAAATAATCTGGATTTTACCAAATGGTACCCGATTTCTCAATGGCCCACACAATTCTCAGTATCTGATAGCAAGCAATGGCTCTTTTATCATTTACGAGACAACTCGGGATGACGCGGGAAAATATCGGTGTGGGGCAAGAAATAAAGTTGGCTATATTGAGAAATTAACTGTATTAGAAATTGGCCAGAAGCCAGTTATTCTTACTTATGCATTAGGGACAGTTTACTGTATCAGTGGAGAATCTCTGTCGTTGCATTGTGTGTCGAACGGAAGCCCTAAGCCAAATATCAAGTGGAGTGTACCTAGTGGTTTTACAGTAGATAGGCCTCAAATTAGTGGAAAATACATACTGTATGAAAATGGGACCTTAGTCATCAAAGAAGCAACAGCTTATGACAGAGGAAACTATATTTGTAAGGCTCAAAATAGCATTGGCCATGCACTGATTACTGTTCCAGTAATGGTTGTAGCCTACCCACCCCGAATTATGAATCGCCCCCCCAGGAGCGTCCTCACAAGGACAGGGGCGGCTGTTCAGCTCCACTGTGTGGCCCTGGGGGTTCCCAAGCCGGAAGTCACATGGGAGATGCCTGACCACTCCCTGCTCTCAACGGCAAATAAAAGAAGGACATATGGAATTGGGCCTTTTCACCCGCAAGGTACCCTAGTCATTCAGAGCCCTCAAACCTCAGATTCTGGAATATACAAATGCACAGCAAAGAATCCACTCGGTAGTGATTCTGCAACAACTTATATTCAAGTAATCTGACATGAAATAAAGTAAAACTGAACAAAATCAACATCTGGACAGTTTATTTTTTGGAAGAAATTTAATCAAAGGCAGCCATAGGCATGTAAATGAATTTGAATACATTTACAATATTGAATTTATAATGGACATGCAAAAAAAAAAGACTTGTAAATAAATGCATTATGAACTGATACTGATTTCTTCAATGAATCTCAAAACAAACTTTTAACTTAAGGCACTTTTATTTTGCCAACAAATAACAATTAACATTGAGAGAAAACTGTCCACCATAAAATAACAAATGGCTAATGTACCTGAATTTTCATTAAAGAATGGATTTTTTTCTTTCGCTACCAGTTGCCTAGTGTCCACCTTCTATCAATGGTACAAACATGGTACTGAGAACAGAGATAATGGAAAAGACTCAATTTGCAATCTTGATTTAAATTTGACATTTGGATGTATATTTTGTGGTTGGTTTATAAATATTTTACTAAAACCTACAAAAAACCTAAGCACTGAACTGTGTGGATTATGATTCAACATTTTGTGCACACTGAAAATTTTCCTTGATGGGGACTACAAAAATGTTTTAATAACTGCATTAAAAATAAATGCAAGCTGACTTTTCCACATGTAAAAAGCAACTCTACACCTGTACATCATAAAATGCAAATGGGGTTAGATCACATCTTTGTCCAAATTAGCACATTAAAAAGGTTTTAAAAATACAATGAAACTTCTTTATAACTTCAAAGTCTAGCTCAGGCACCCCTGGTTTGGAGCTGTTTGTTTATAAAGAAAATTTTTGGAGGAGGAACCATCGCTCTATGAGCATTTTATCTCATTAAGTGGTAATCCTTTATGCGACAGGTAAATGTTTGGGAAATATGTAGATTTAATACACATAATGAAGTTTCACTGTACTTAAAATTTGTTCGCCCCTACACAAAATGTTGCTTTTTGTAATTTACTGTACTTATATTACATGCTTAATCCAACCTGAATTAATTTGGGTGACATTATGATTCATCTTTTCTAATTCTAGAGGCTGGAATTTTCCAGCGTAATTTCTCCAGCACCTATTCAAATATTCACCTATTATTTAAGAAGAATTATAGGAGCCTTAATAAGTGAAAAAGAAGAAAACGCCATAGGTCTTAACTCAGGTATCGCAGTACACGAAACCCAGAGCTATGTTAGCCACTGCCAATCATTCGAGACATGTGGGGGAGTTCACTTCATTGTGTTTTCATCATATCAGCTTTCAGCTGGTCGCACCAAAGAGACCCATTACCTCTGATGCTGGTATCCTGTGGCAGCAAAAGATCAAAGGATACTCATTCTACAGTGATTTCTCTCTACTTCTGGGCCAAGAGGAATAAATAAAATGACAAATGCAACTCTACTTAGGAACAAGCCTACGGTGGAAACAGGTATGTCTAAAGGCTTAGATGTCCAACTCCACCTTATTTCAAAGTCTTATCTTTAAGGGAAATGGGGTTTTCCATTTATCCTAAGATAATTTCCTTTCTATTTACAAAGCAAATTACCCGGTTCTGTTAAAGGATAGGGTTCCCCTTGTGATGATTTAATGCAAATTAATGCAGCTGCTAAAAAAGAAAAAGAAGAAAACAACTCAGGATAGAGGATGAAGTGGGAGTTAATATGATAAGACCAGATTAAAATCTCCAGTTGCCTTCTTTGTAATGCTCAGGGGGAAACCAGCTTCAGATTTTCCCTCAACTTCCACAGAAGCTTTGAATTATAGGGCCTTACAAAGGAGACTTAGCTTCCTCACCTAAAAACGAGACACAACAACAACGAAGGTCTATCCTACAGCTTTCTTGTGCAAAATGATTAATAAATTAATTTCACTAACTTCTTCAAAATATAAAGTGCATACAAATGCTATGCAATTATAACACTCATTCTTGAAACAGTATTACTGCTGTTTGCAATATTGAGCTACAAAAATATATAGTTCAAACTGAAAACTGTCATTTCAAGTACCAATAATTCTTGATAAGAAATAAAACCATCAGGATGGAACGTGTGACTCACTCACCAGGCACAACATTCACAATTCGGTTGTTTTGCCAAGGCAGTCATTATATGGATATATTACTTAGAAGAAAAATAACTTCATGGACTCTGATTCTTGAGAGAGGAAAAAAAAAAAAACAACAAAAAACCCTGATACATAAAACCAGCTGAAATGTAAAGATTCATCTTCTGAAAGCAGATAGAATATGTTAATTTAGTGAAAAGATTGGTTTTTAATGTTTTGGCAAAGTCTTTTCCAGCCCAGAGTAAACACAAAACGAGCAGGCTGGAGTGAAATAGTTTCACAGTGTACAAAGCAGTTCACATGGTTGCTGCCACAGCAAAGTAAGCGGACATGTATCTGAGGTCATTTGCATGAGTCAAACTTTGCAATGAGTAACTCACCTAGGAAGATATAAATTATTTATATAATGATTTGCAAAAGAAATGATCTATTAAAGTTGTACTAGCTACACTTTAAAAAAAGTAGTTCTACATGGTTTGCTCATTATAGACAAATCTATTCACAGTATGCGCAACTATATTACATGTAAAATCATATGGCAAAAGAAAACGAAATAACACAGAACATGGGAAAATATCCCCCACATGTTTTAAAATGCCCTGCAATTTTCACATTCAAAATTTTATGCATCTAAATCTAAAAAAATATTATATGGAATACTCTTAAGTTACACAAACTGATAATAATTTACTGTATTTTTTACTCTAATAGGAGCAAATTACCACGTACTTGAACAAAGTTAAAATAGTTACTATTTCTTTATAATAAATTTGATGTATAATTTACTTTACTTGTGCTTTTTGCACCAATTTATAAATACAGCATATGTAATACACAACCAAGACTGACACCAACATTAAGAATTAAATTCAAAATAGCAAATACTTACCATACAAAATAAACAGTAAATACATCTTTTATGAAAACCAGAAGCTTCTGGACTTGGGAGCCAGAGTCTCTGGAAACCATGTCAAGTTTGAGCACTGTGGAACCTCGAGCCAGCTACAAGATTTTTTTTTCTCAAGTTGGCATAAGGTTCAGGAGAACCAAAACTGGACAAAGCCATTTTTGCCAAACCTGTCAATAAATAACCGGAACAATTCTACTGTTGTTTCGGGCCTTTGGAATCTACATGTTGTACCTTCACGAAGACTCTGGTCAATGATCTTGCCCCTGAAAATGAATCTGAGCACAGCTACTTCTTCCCACATGTCTTAGGGTGGCTCTCATAGAAGCCTTGGTTTAAGTTCTTGGTCTAAGCAATTTAAATACTAAGCAACAATCTGTTTCAGCACCTTTTGACCACAACGAAAGCAAATAAAACGCCTACCTAAATAAGAACAAAGTGTATAAAGTGCTTATGAAATTACAAACATTTCAAATTAGAGTGATGCAAATAAATGTCCATTTCACCATCACAGGTGAATGCAGAACAAATGGGTTGCTTTCCTGTCAAGATCTGACATGTCTTTCAAATCAGTAGTTTGGTCCGGCAGTTTGCAAAAAAATTTTAAAAAGTCTTCATTGTGAATGAATATATAAATATTTTAAATCCACCATAATTCACTGAGATTCAAAAAAATGCATCAATAGCTAAAGGCCTGCTACCAAACTCTTCCTGCAGTAGGCCTGCATGATCCACGTTTTTAAACCCACTGTAAAGTTGAACGCAACCAAACCAAACCACACCTCCTCCTTTGCTTTTTGTTAAAACACTTTTGTATGAAAAGTAGCATAAAATATAGGAAAACTTCAAAGAAAGTAAAGAACAAAGGGACATTTCTAAAGATGACTAATGCATTAAATCTGATTTTCTATTTTTCAGTGCAAACGTAAAAATTCATGTCTAGTCCTCTTCCAGATTCAGAAGTGTGAAGGATGCCCATAGGGAGTCACTCCTTGCTGTGGCTGGTTGCCTGATAAGAAAATAAATTCAAATAAATTGCAGATGCATTTATGCCACAGATAGATACTACCCTCTTGTCACTGCTCTCAGTGTCAGACTGAGGAATAAGGAAACCGACTGACTGGCCAGGGGGTATGATACTGGCCTAGAGACCCAAGTGGCAGAATGTAAACAGTGCAGCTGAATTCATTCTGCAGAGGGGCCAGCTCGACATCAGAGTCCCACAACTGCCAGCACAAGACTGAGAATGAGGGTAACTGGTCCATCCAAAGTCTCTTATTTCTGAACTGAGAAACAACTCAATACTAACACATAAAAGCACTATAAGAACCATGAAAGATGTGAAGTTCTCAAAATTTTTATGAAAGCATACCAGAAATTCTACTTTAATTTCAATTCTACATTGAAATTATAGAGGCGAAGTAGCTTGAACCTGCACAATTTTCCGCAAATGGTCAAAACACGTATAAGAGAGGACTATGCAAGAGTATATGCGTGTGCAAGAGCAGCTATGTACATGCTGACTCAAGTGTGTGCATGCACACATACACACAGGAAAAATAGAGCCAGTAGGTTCTAAAAAAGACAGGATTAGAAAGAGCTGCTGCTTGTGCAACTCTGGTGGGACTATTCAAATCCAGAGGCCCCATTCACATGGGCTGTGATAATAAAGCAGCCCTCTGCAGTTGTGCAGTGGACAGCTCAGCTTCACTGCCATTATTCAACAAAGGTTGGCGTAACTGCTAACGTCAGGCAGCAGAGTATACACAGGCATACCTCAGATATATCGCAGGTTTAGTTCCAGAATACTGCAATAAAGCGAGCCATTATCGATTTGCTGGCGGAGCGTCCTGCCTTCAACTTGTAAAAAATGTGACACCCGTGAAGTGCAATAAAAGGGGGTATGCCTGTATCGTGGTTAAGAGTAGGGACTGGAAAAAGACTGAGTTCAAGTCCCAGCTCTGTCCCTTACCATTAGCTGAATAACCTTGGGCAAACGAGTCAATGTCTCTGTTCTTTGTTTCCTCATGAATACTATGGGAACAGTAATAATATCTCATCTTATGAGGTAGTTTAGGAATTAAGCGAATACACGTAAAATCAAAATGTGCCTGGCTATAAGAAAGTGCTCTATAAATGACGGCTTAAAAAAAAGCTGCCTTTCGTAAGCTCTGGGTAACAGGAAGCAAGAGTAGATAGGCTCCTTAAGTAAGCATCACTACGTAAAAATCACAGGTACACATTTCTATCTAGAAAAAAATCTAAAATATAAACACATCGTGTTGGCTTTAAAGTTCTATCTTCAGCTATGTGAAAATAAAAACTCTGGAATTAAATGAAACAATGAAATTTTAACCACCTTTGTTTCATAGACCACACCTATTAAATAATAATTGGAAAATAGGATTGAGTTATAAGATTTAACTGAAATTAAATAAGGTTATGTGAGGAAAACGTTTTTAAAAGAAAAAAAGATCTTGTTTACAGCCTGTAAAGACACAAGGTGCAAGAGGGTGCTTCTTCTGACAGTCATCAACACAGACAGCAGCCAGGCAGAAAGTAAGACTGAAACCAAGCTGACCCTCAGTCACAAACTGACCCCTTCCCTCGTGGCATCCTATCAGTCACATAACTGCCTTCAGTGCTACCTGCTCTTAACTCTGTCCTCCAGAAGCATGTAACCTGAGACCAGGAGAAACTGCTACCCTCATTCCTCACTTCATGGAGGAAAAATGACATGATCCAGATAATGGTTGCAGAGTTGGCACCAGAATTTAGATCTCCTGACTTCCAGGCCAATGTTCTTTGCATCACAGGGGGCTAGCTCCCATTGCTAGAAGAATTTCCTGTCCTGTGACTCAAGCACAGGGGTGATTCAATTCACAGACCCACACTGCTGACATCTAGGTGAGGCAGGTTGAAATGGGCTGGGGATGTGCACTCGGGAGAGACAGTGCAACCAAAAAAAAAAAAAAAATCGTACCACACAGCAGGTAAGATTATTGGGGAAGAATACTGCCCTGCCATGCTGCCTATAATGTTACATGTTTTGATCTGAGTTATCCAGAAGAGGAGGATTGTGCAGTGGTAAGAGCAGTTACAGCCCTAGTGACCAAGAGACAGGTCTAATGCTGGCCCCCCTCTACCTACAATCTTTGGGAGACCACCTAAACTCCTTCACCACCACACTTGAGGGCATCAGCTGGGTTGTTCTCTGAACCTTCCAGCTTTATAAAAAGGGCACCTGCAGTTCCACAGGGGTCCCTCAAATGAAAAGCAACACTTCCAGGTTCAGATGCAAGCAAGAAGAAAAAAACATCTTCGCTGAACTAAAAAAAAAGTCTTTTCTAAGAAAAGCAGCATTCAGACTAAAACAAAATGGGAACGCCTTGGGCTAAACCAAAGCCAAAATGGTACCGGGGAAGGCAGTGCAGTTTTTGAGGAGCCACCATTGTGTTTTGCTTACTTGCTTCTTTTTAGTTTCCGGTAAGCTGTCCTATTGGGGTGCTGGAGGGGTACTTACTAGAAAGCTGCTTCTGGAGCTGCCGTACCAGGGCGGCCGTCTGCTGCTGCTGCTGGGTCTGCTGCAAACCTTGCCTGGGGAACTGTAATTGTGACAGGAGAAAAGAGGGAAGTCAGCCCATGGTGCTCATCACAGATGACAGCAGAGACTTCCCAGGGTCAGTCTGTGATGTACTTTACTTCAGGAAAAGGTGTCACGGCCACTGTGTGTTTGTTTATTTTTACCTACACCCTGGTGTACATCTGATGAACATCTGGAGTGCTCGATCCATTTAAAACCTACTCTCCAAGTTACTTGGCATTTATTTGAAGAGTCCTGATCCAGGAGTTCATAATCCAGTGGTGCCCCAGTGGTTCAAATATCCTTGTTATTTCTCCGTTCACCAACTGGCTAATTAGCATCACCATATTACAAACCATTTTCATTGGCAAAATGAAAGCTCTCTGGTTGGGTATTTATTCAAGCACAGAGGCCCTGACTTGCTTGAAGGGAGATAAGAATGTGCTGAGGCAGAACAGTGCCCTACAGTCTAGGACTGTTTGGGGATTATGAGCTCCCACTTGTTGGAGGATGAAGGTCAGCTGACGCCACTCTGTGTGTTGTGGCTGGAGCTAGGGTGAGCCTATTGAGGCACCAAGGGACACACTGTAAGGAGGCACTCACTTCTAGGGTCATGTAAGTGCAGGCACAAGTGCCCTGGTTTTCTCCAACAAGTTGACACAAGAAATTGTAGTGGTCTTTCCACAGAGAAAAAAAATTAATCTGGTGAGAGCAAAACTAGTCCTGATTAAAGTAACTGGTAGAGCTTTTTGTCCCTTAACCTTCAAATTTCAGACGGTCACGCTCTTCCTTTTCTTTCTTCCATTCCCTCCTTCTCCCTCTTCTTTCTGCCTGGCTTACTGAGGTCATAAAAGTGTTCTGATACACGGCTATCTTAATCACATACACATCAGAACTGTGCCATTTCTCACCCCCCCAGACACATTTCCCACGCACTGGGTGCTGTGCTCACCAGGCCTCCTGTATGGAGTGTGCCCCCCCCCACCAAGCCTTCCAACTTCTGGTTGGGTAGCGGGGACAGCCAGGATTGCAGGGTCTGAGCAGAGTGAAGTCGGGAGGGAGCAAAGCTTTTTTTTTTTGCCAATTTCCTTCATAAGAGGTCTCAGCTGATGATGAACACCTCTCTCTCTGGGAAGGCCACAGCTCCTGCCAGGGGGCCTTCACCATTTCTCTCCCTCTTCTTGTCTCAGAGGGCTAAGGGGTAGTAACTGCTTCTAGCCCTAGGCATTTCATCACTCCTAGTTAGTTTCCCTTAACCCTGGCCATACCTCTGTAAATAGCCTTACAACAAAAAACAAAAAACATTACCCAAAATGAGTGAAACATGTATTTCCTTTTCAGAGCTTAACAATATGGCTGAAAATAGCCCAGAATTATAGGTAGGGGAGCCTGATTTAGCAAATGAAAATCTAGAATGCCCAATTAAACGTCAATTCAGATAAACAGCACATTTTTTTTAGTTCTAAGTATGTCCCAAATGTTGCCTAGAACAAATATCACATTTAGTGTCAGTTACTTGTTGTTTACTTAAAATTCAAATTAATTGGGGTCCTGTATTTTATCTGGCAACCTGAATACAGGGCATTACTGGGTTTATTCTTTGAAAAGCTTTACTATTTGGCACGATATTTGTCTCAACTGTTTTCCTCCTACAAGACCGTGAGTGACTTACGGATAAAGACTTGGGTTAATCTAATGTATCCCTAAGTATCCAGCAGTGCTACGCACAGAGCGAGTGCTTAGCAAAAATGAACAGAATGACAAACTCTGAAGTGCCTTCAATTTCCAAACCTTCCTAATCACAAGAAAGGTCCACCTCAACTTATGTTATTGTTTCCCTGACACAAAAAGGAAAATAACGGCTTGCCATTTTTTTCTATTGCCCAAATCAAGAGAGAAAAAGAAAACAAAAATCTGTTTTTCATTGATTTGCAAATGTTCGTAAAATAATGAAGTGGTTTTCCTATTCAGTAGTTCCTGCTTATTTGGAAAAATTACTCTAACACAAACTAATATGGTTCTATATGTTAGGCAGTGTTTTAGACCCTCACCGTCTTAGGTAAAATCTGTGGCAGATGTGTTTTGGAATTCGGTAATACACACATAACTTACTATGAAACATTCGCAATATATAGACTAATCAAGGACTAAGACAGTCCTCTATAATCAAACATTTTAAATTCCTGCAGCAAAACACATAAATAATGATGTCAAGGAAAATGAAAGAACTTCATGTCCATTCAGATTGGGTTTAGCTGTTCAATGAGTTATAAATAACAGGTGTTTGAATTTGGGCAGTGAACATAAAGAGCTGTGAACCCTTAATGCTATTATTCTCTCTTTACAGATAGAGGAAACTGAGGTTAGTTACTTAGTTCACAATCCTTGTAAGTTCTGAGGCTGGAATTCAGACTAAACTTTTTGGGTCCAGAGCTCATGATCTCAAACACAATCTAGTGTTAGCCTTAATTGAAAATATTTGTTTCCAAATATTAATTTATTTATAAATAATCATAAATTCTAAATGGTTGACTGCAAAGATGTCTAATCTTATTAGCCGATTAAGGTATGGAGGGCAAAAACACAGCATTTTTTTTTTCATTCAACAAATACTTAGCTGCCCTCTTTACGTTCATTTAAAGTCTGCTTCGAATAGAGTAATTTGTAGAATGAAGCATAATAGTGGTCTCCTCAGATTCTATATTTTGAGGAGCCAACGCAGTAATTAGGTATCTGGGAAGCTAGTGCACGTGTGGGGGCGGGGGGGGGGGGTACTCGTGCACAGGTACATTTGTGGGTCTGTATGTATGCTAGGGAATGGTGGATGGTTGCCGAGTGGCCTTAAGAGACAGTAGCCCCAGGGGCACCCCAAGACTCTACTGGCATATATATATATAAGGTCAGAAACTATTTTCATAAAAATACTTAGATATTATTTGCTTTTCTCTACTAGTTTAATGTAGTTTTAGTCTATATATGTGATATTGCAACAAAGTGAACATCTTTTTAGCTCAGACATTAAAGAATTTTTCAAAATGTAAAACAATGTCATTCTTCTAATTTTTATTTTGAAATGTACACCTACTTTTCCTAAAAAGTTATTTCTGTTCATATATAATGAGTTTTAGAATTACCAAATATTGTTAACATTTGTTTTAATTTCTAATACAGTAAATATTGACAGACACGCAAAAGCTCTCTGGGTCCACAATTTTTTGAATGTGAAGGGGTTCCAAGGCCATGCAATTTAAGACCAACTTCCTTAGGCTGCCCAGGGGGAAGTGGTGGGATAGATCCACCAGCTACAGTCTTAGTTGTAGTGTTTTACCATATCTGTCTCTCTCAAGACCACCTGATAGTAATTTTAACTTGCTTTAATTTGCATATGAATATGAGCATGTAAGGGACCCCATGTGCAATTTCCCTGGGCGCTGGAATACCTACTGCCAGGGAAAGAAAGGGTGCCATCAACCCCCACCCCCCAACAGAAATCTCTTGCTACTGAGCATTTCAAATCAAGTAACCGAACTCCTCCTGCAAAAAACTAAACCTTGCTATGTAGCTGAGGAAGCAAACAACCATCAGGGAAAGTTGTAAGGGTCACCCTCCTAGGTCAGACATCTTGAATTAGAAATTTGTGGGGTGAATGTGCTAAACATCTGTATTTTTAAATGGTTCCCCAGGTGGTCTGATGCTTGGCTAGATTTTGGAGTCATCCCTGTAGTCAGCTGGAACTTTTAAGTTACCAAAACATGTCAATGGAATAGGTCATTTGAGGCTTACTAGAGGTCTTAAAAATCACAATGTATGTATGTTTAATTTCCCCCGCTTAAATGAAGAGGGAAAGGTTTCTCTGGACTCTATCCATCCAGGAGATGATCATGGCCTCTCTCACCTCTGTGCTTGTGCAGACATTAATCCTCTTTCTGGAATACCCTTCTTCCTCTTTATCCTTCCCAGCACTCTCTTAAAAAACAGCCCAGCCTTCAAAAATCAGCTCAAGTTGTCACCCACTCCCTAAGGCATTTAAAGAGTGAATCTCTGCTCCTGTATCCTTTGCACTGTGTAGATGCCTTTATTATTAAGCATGGTGAAACATGATAATTGCTTCTCTCTCTAGCATTCTGTATTTTGAGCTTTTTGGGGGCAGGAGCTGTGCCTGGCTCCTTCTGCAACCACAAGACAGAGCACAGAGCTTGATAGTATCGGGTGTAACAGGCCAACAAGGCGTAGCCACTCTCCAGTAAACATGTTCTCTGCTGAAGTAAAAAAAAAAAAAACATTAAAATGTATTTTGATGTATTCCAAATGATCCCTAAATGTCTGTTTTGACAACATACATTTATTCAAGGACATTAATTTTTTTTCTGCTGAATCATTACTAAGGGAAACATGCATCACTAACTAGTAAAAATTTCTATTTAAGTAAATGTCATTGAATCTTTTTTTGTCTCTCTTGACTTCTTTGGGCTTTTCCTTTTGGAGCAGAAGCAGACACCGACTCATACTCAGCAGCAGGGCTGATTCAGCTAGTGATGGACCTAGCTGGTTTAGGCGTCTTGCCTTCTTAAACTATGTTTTTCTTTATTTATGGATAATGTGTGGACATTTTTTCCTTCATTGCTGTGACATTCAACAGATCACTCAACAATACTTATCCAGGTTAGGGTACATTTCTAGGTTGAGGGACACAAAAGTGAGTAAAACCTTGTGCCTGCCTCTTGGCAGCTGGGAGGTTGTTGCTAGAGCAAATGAACTTACTATTGGTGAGCTAAGGAACAAAGCACCAAGGGAACATTTATTTCAAACCTGCACTGCCAACTGACAGAGTCCACAGGCAGTGTCAGGGTTTTCTAATAAATGAACGGAACACAGCCCTTCATGGGTACCAGCTTCAGCAGAAGTGACCACAGCACTTACACGGCCCTTCCACTGAGCACCTGGACACAAATACACTTGCAGGTTGGTACCCTCAGAGAAGAACACCAGCCGATGGACTTCAGAGTAATTAGTGTGCATTTATTTGCAAATTAAGGAACAACTTGCATGACTTATTTTTTTTCAATCTGCACACCATCAGTTTAGTGAAAAAAATATATATCAAATGCATGTGTCCTGTTAACAAAGATCTCCCAAAAATATCTTCCCCGTCTTCCTTTTATAAATGTTACATCTCCTTTCTCTTCAAAAAGAAAAAAAAAATCCAAATTCTTGAAAGGAAAGGCAATATGGTACGATAAATTTCCCTGGACCTAATTTCTTTCATTTAAAACAGGAGAATATTACCGGGCTTCTTCTAAATTCCAGAAGCACTCTAAAAAATTTTTCAATTTCCTCGAAGGGAACATAAGATTTTTGAGAAAGATTATACAGCAATTTTACATGTGATTATCGACTAAAAGTTAATGCAACAGTTTAAGTAACTACTGCTGCCATTATGCATATTTTTATAAGACATGTGTTCAATGTAATATGGTACTGACACAGAGATGAGCCAATTTAAAAAGCCAACATTTTAAAGCTTTTGGTTAGCACACAACTAGGAGAGCCTGAGTTTAAGATGAAAAGAAATGACAGAGCAGTATTTTCTTAAAAGAAATGACAGAACAGTATTTTCTTAAAAGTAAGAAGCAGCTTTAAAGGAAACCAGTCTGTTAACATATTTAAGAGTTAATTTAATTGTCATAACTCATAAGATTTAAAAGTATCTTTCAAGTCAGGAACTATAATTTAGGCCAAAACTAGAGAGGTCAAATGTAATTTTTCAGCAAGGGCACCCTGTCTTCCTTTCCAGATGCTCTTTTTTCACAGAAAAGGGACCTAAGTAAACAAATGACGACACAGGCATTGATATAAGCCAACATGTGCTTTTCTTACACTTTCTCGTAAGCTTTGTAAACATGAGTTTTTCTTATACTTTCTTGCTCTTTTCAGAGAAAAGTTTTTTGATGGCGCTTTCTGTAAAAGCACCCAATTTCTGTTCCAAGTTAGTTTCGAATACTAGACACACTTTTTATAGGAGTGACCAACCTGCCTACGTAGGTGTTGATGATCACTGTCCCACATGCCCCGGCTGCTCCTGTCAATGGGGGGCAAGACTGGCAAGTGAACAGTCGAAAAGCAGTGAATCGAACCCCACTGCCTTTCACAGCCCACCGTATGCAATCTCTCCCATCACGGCTTCCCAAGCTTCTCACTATTCTTGACCTCTGTGATGGGTGGAATTATGTTCCCCCCAAAAGATATGGTGGCATCCTAATGCCCAGCACCTCAGAATGTGACGTTATTTGGAGACAGGGTCTTTACAGAGATCATCAAGTTAAAGTGAGGTCATTAGGGTGGGACCTAATCCAATGTGACCGGTATCCTTATAAAAAAAAGGGAAATTTGAACATAAACATGCATATAGTGAGTACATGATGAGAAGATGAAGGCAAAGATCAGCACTGTGATGTTTCTATGAGCCGAGAAAGGCCAAAGACTGCCAACAAATCACCAGAAGCTGGGGAAAGGCACTGAACAGATTTCTCTCTCAGCACCCTCAGAAGGCACCAGCTCTGCTGACACCATGTTCTGCTGTTTAAGCCACCCAGTGCGTGGCACTTTGTTACAGCTACTTTAGCAAACTCCTACGACCTCTGTAGCTCTTCTACTCTTTTCCATCGGTAGTGCTGTTCTAAGCCATCTGGTGGTGGCAGAGAGCACGCTCGGCACTTCGTTTGTCTCCACAGGCTCTGGCAGAGTGCTGGTCTCCACTGCACAGACTGAATAAGCACTTGCCGAATTAAATTGTGAAAGTCATCAGATAGATAGTGGTCCGGTAAGTCATGGGGAGGGTGGTGGCTGTGTTAACACGACCACTTCTCTCCTGAAACTGTATGAATCAGAACTGGAAATGAGTCAGAGCTGGCTTCTCTCCATCAGCCGGCTTGGCTTACCGCTCTGTTTCTAGCAAGGAAAGAAACAAAGAATGAAGGACACTGGCCAGTAACAAGAACTGGCTCTGCTGGAGATGGTTATAATAAAAATAAATAAATATATCAGATGCAGATAATAAAACTCAGTGGTATGAGGAACAATACCAAAAGATAAAAGAAATATAAAAATTTTTCTTAATATTGCTGAGGTTTTGTGCTACTGCTGTTCTAAAGATATACAATTAAAGATAACTTTTTTTGCTATACTTCTACTTTCTTTTATTGTGAGAAGACCAAAAAAAGAGAAATAGAACAGGTATCAAAATATCTCTAGAAGTAGTATTTTTGAAATTAGGAACAATCTACATGTTCAACAGTAGGTAGAGTGGTTAAACAAATAATACCAGAGCAATACAATGGAGTGACTTCATAGCTACCGAAAATTATAAACATGTGACTACATTAATGAACTTAAAAGGATATGTAAACATGTGTGCTAAATAAAACCATGCTTTAAAAAAAACTAATTACAATAATGTAAAAACCAAGATCACTGACCATCTTTTTAACTTCTAATTCTAAAATTATCTGAAATCTACCACTCTAAGTGATATTTTAAATTTCCTAGACCATCTTAGACTTATGCCATGTACAATATTTCTGCCTTGGTAAAAATAATTGCTGCCGAGGTTGCAATACAGTGCTCCAAATATCAAAATAAGACATTGTGCTTCTCAAGGTAGCTCTTAAAGAGACTTCAGCTTAAAAAGAAAAGCCGTTAAAAGCCTACTATAGATTTTAGAGATCTATAAAGATTGTTGCAATGAAATATTTTGTTTCTCTGAAATTCCCTCCCATAAACACAATAGGAAAAATCTGACCAAACTGCTCAATCCTTGGGATAAAAATATTTTAAGCTAGTGAGTGAAATATGACCTAGTGCACTAGAAAACTTCAATATTGTCTTAGAAGTCAATACTAAATAAATCTGACATATTCTTCACACATAATAAATTTATTAAATATTTATAAAACTATGAGATGAGTAGAAAGATGTTAAATTCCCTTAATATTAGGTATATTTTAATTCTAGTGAAACATGGGGATAGAGTCCCCTTTAAATTCTGCATAACCTTAATCCTCTGCTTCAAATTATAATTGAGAAGTTTAAAGACAAATCCTGCCCCAGCCCTATAAATTTAACTTTGTGAAAGAATCAAATGGTTTTTTTTATACCCCACCCAAAATAACTATTATATTTCAGGCACTTGATAATAACATTCAACTGTGGTTATATAGCATGATTCTTTCTAAAAAAAAAAAACACCCCGATTTTATACCTTTAATATTTTATATATTTCCCAATATTACATTACAAACTAACTAAAGTCATGGTTAATAATCAGTGGATGAAAAGAGAAAGATTATGAAGATACTATTAATGTCTGCTTAATTGCAGATGTCAATCCTATTCAAGTTTTTTTTTGTCAAAATTATTAACTATTTTATAAGGATGTGTGCCTATAAGTTAAAGTCAACATTTAAAAACAAGTAAAACTCACGCAGTCTTATTTGGCAGTCATATATTTGTGTGATTAAATAGATATTTTAAATACAAAAAAAACCTAGATTAAATATAAATGAATTTAAATATGTAGGTTAAATGTACATACAGATTTTATTTGTGAGCCACATATATGTGCATATTTCACTGTAAGATATTTACTTAGGTATATGAATTAAAGTTTTAAAAAAGCTAAAAATTATGATGTTATACTATTATACACTCAAAAGTAATAAAAGCAGTCCTATATTGTTTTTTTTGTTAAAGTAGGTATAATGTAACTATTTCCTTATTAGCAACAACTAACCAAAGAAGTTATAATTCTCAAATTAATGGGTTCTTTATAATTGTTAGTTAAGTGTTCATTTATGAATTTGCATTAAATCTCTGAAAAGGTATAATTATATTAAAGTTAATTCTACCAGTTTCTTAAATAATCTGTGCTGCTAACATGAGCATTACAGCATAAGTGTTTGTTTTAAATTAGAAAGAAAAAAGGCTAAAAGTTTGCAGATCAACATCAAATATTCCAAACAGTCAACATGACAAAATTTGTGTTTCTTAGCTTTCTGTCAAAATACTGCCAGAATGTTTTGTTGTACACAGAATCCAGAAAGGAGGACAACCTCAAACTTTTTTTTTTTTTTTTTTGCTGCCTCATATACTAATAAACCTAGTGGAAAATGAATTATTAAATTGCCAAATTTAACCTAATTGAAGCCCCATACAACTCCAGAATACTGGGTAAAGTTGTAGAAAGAGTTTAAAGTCTTCTTGGTAGCTGCACATCTTAAAATCAAAGAGTCAAATGTTAGGCTTCATATTTAAAACACAACTTAGGAATAGACACACAGACAAATGAGAAAGAAGGAAAAGCTCTTTCCTAAAATAAGATACCAACTGCTAAATGCAGAAAAAAAATAGAGCTGCAAAACATCATTTTCCCCCTACCACAGTAAAAGTAGACTTAAGCAAGAATAACTTAATATACTCTAACACTAGTGGGTGAAGTCTAATAAGTAAACGGACAATTAGATTATATCAAACATTCCCATGAGTTATTTATTAATTACAAAAGGAAAATCAATAACTGTTAACAAATCCATCAGATCACCTAAATGAAGCAATTAAAATAATATCATCAATAATGTATATCCTAATGTAATACACTGAGAAAGACTCATCACCTCCCCAAATTCATAATCTGAACCTAATTCGGTGGAAATGCCAGACAAATCAAGAACATTCAACAAAATCCTATACACCTGAAAAAATGTCAGTGTCATGAAGACCAAAGGGGGGGAAAAAAGGCTGCGGAATTGTTCAAGATGAGAGGGGAGCAACCTACATGGAAGCTCAATACGACATGTGGTCCTAGCCCAAGAAAAAGCCTGCAATAAAGGACAATATTGATACAACCGGCACAATTTGCAACAGATGTATAGACCGCAGTATTCCATTAATATTACTAATTTCCTGATTTTAATAATTGTACCAAGTTTCTGTAAGAGAATATCCTGTTCTCGCAAAAACACACTGAACTATTTGGAGTAAAGGGTCATGAGTCTGTAACTTACTCAAGTGTACAGATCAAAAAAACCCAAAAGAATGTGTGTGTACGTATTTATAGAGAGAATAATAAAGTAAATGTGGCAAATGTTAACTAGTGAATCTGGGTAAAGTTTTTATGGCAATTCTTTGTATTATTCTTGCAGCTCTTCCGTTAGTTTAAAAGTATTTCAAAATAAAAAGTTCTATCTTGTTCTTAGGAGAGACATTAGAGTCAGCAAGCAGTTTCCCATCCAAAGGATTCTCGTCCACATTTTTAAGTCAGTCAGCCAATCCCTGCTAATATACCTCTGATGATAAAGAAGGTAGGCAGCCTGTAAATGTTTATATATTGCCTCTATTTGAAAAAACATTTTTCAGGTGCAAACACATTAAAAAAAAAATCAGAGCTAAAAAACTAGATCCATGATACAGAAGAATTTCCTTGAAAATGGAGACCCAACTAAGCCAAGGCAGAGGCTTGTTCAATGTACCTGATGTCCCATTCCAGCTGACCAGGTTCCCTTACCAGTCCTATTTGGGCTTTATCCATCCTTTACCGCCTACCTCTACTCTGATTCCTCCTAATGTGCTATAGCCATGGCCATGTTGTTTCTTCTTTACTACAAGTTGTGAAACCAACCACATTTCAAATCTTGTTCTGAACAGAAACTACACTAGAGCTTCCTCAAGTGTAAAATGTGTGCAACAGCCCGTTCATCTTAGGTAGTTCTCACGTACACCACACATGGTGTGGAGTTACCTTCTCAGTGTTTATTTTTACAATATATTTACAGATATTTCCAATATGTAGCAAGTGATGTAACCGCTGATGATAGTGATAAAATGTTCCTTCTTAGAATACATTCATTTAAGTAAATAGAAAAACAGGCAGTTTAAAAAAAAAATAGTAAAAAAGCAGAGATATGGTACCTGCAAAAGTAAAGGCTGTTCTAAATTACTGAAGTTTACAAAATATTCATTGATGCTATGCATACAACATTTCAAATTTTGATTTACGAAGCTAGAGAAGTAAACTATACAATTTGAATTACATAAAAATTTTTGCAGCAAATAACTAGCTGAAATTGGTATTCCTCTTAACACAATAAGGAATATTTTAGAAAGTACTTTCATACTTTTTTGAGATTATAGTAAAAATTCAAAGTAAATAATCTTTAAACGTAGATATATAGTAAATTATAATTTTAACATTGTTTAGACAAAAATCTTAATGTCTGAATATAAACATTGTAGTCCATAAAGAGATCAGAAAAAAAATTGGAGGAAAAATGATAACATCTAAACAAAATATTTATTTATACTTTCCTATGAAAACCAATAAAGTGACTCAACAACACAATTGTACTCTGATAAAGTTCTAGGGAAAATTGCTAGGCTATTTCAACTTTTAACAATCTTACAGGACATGAAAAATACAACCAGACTTTAAAGACTTTAACAATCTTACAGGACATGAAAAATGCAACATATTTGATTCCAAAGCACCGAACCTTACCAAAGGCTGCTGGGGCTGCATCGCTTGGAGACTAAGGGTCTGACTCTGGGACTGTGAGGACTGCTGGGGGGGCTGCTGCATCTAGAAAGAAAGAGAAAGGATTATACCCTTAAATTTAGGGGGTTATTACTATCATTTCAATCTCCTCTCCACATATACTTTAATTTAATTTTTTTTTTTTTTTTGCAACGAAAATAACATACACCTGCTTCCTCCATCTTTGCCTTATCAAACACTATTTATCTTTCAAGGGCAAGACCTAAATCTGCTCCTCCACGAAGCCTTCTCGGACCACTTCAGCCTCAAGGATCACCTCCTCAGTAGTCACAGTGTTCACTATCTACACCATCCTACACCATCCGGGGACATCCTCTGTACTTACTGTTCTAACCCCTTTCACGTCATTTGCCCCTCCATGTATTTTATCCTAAGATACTAACAGGTTAGATGAGGACTGCTCAGTAGTTGCCTTTTCATTCCCTATGACATCTGGAGGAACTCTTGAAGATTAGTTGATTTCTTTTTAAAGGAAGATGAAGATGAAATGAAAGAGGAGAAGGAGGAGGGGAAGAGTTGTTTTTGAAGAACTTTCGAAGATTAAATCTTTTTAAAAGAAGTTGTAGATGTGGAAAGTTCTGGCATAAGTTACCAGCATAAAAACATAAACTGCATCTGCGACAAAGTTGTTTCAGATACATACATCTTGGAAAATACTACCAAGTCACAGAAGAAACACACAGAACAGAGGAAAGAAGTTTCCTCCACCCAAACACTCATCTTGATGATAACTGCGCCAGACTTTTTTTTATCCTTTGCATTTTCCAACTTGGTTTGTATACTATCCCCTGATTTACATGTCTTCTTTAGGCAAGGTAATAAATAGCTATTGCCAGATGGCATTTCTCACTAAGTGACAACACTCATGGATATGGAATCTAAGCAGATATGTGGGCAGGGACGACCTCAACACAAACAATGCAAGTTGGGCCAGAAACAGTGATTACAATAACGAGGCCAATTCTCCATTTGGCTCTCTGTGAACTCTTCAACGAAAAATCAACCCAGTTTCATAATTATTAATTTTCCCTCCAGAGATATAGTCCAATTACCAAAAAAGGAAGTATAATTCTGATGTAAAAGCAAATCACTTTTCTTTAGCTCCAGGGAATATGTTTGTAACAAAAAAAAACATCAGAAGAACATATGCTAAGGTAAAAAGTACACTTTAACTGATAAGGAAAGTTTTCAAAATCTGCAACCTTAAAAAAACACCAATATAAGACAGAAAGTAGTAAATGAAAAAATAATATAATAATTTCCTCAGTTTGAAATGTAAACTTTAAAACAGAGTAAAATATAAATATCAGTCCTAAAGAGTTCTGAAACATATCCTCATAACTTGGAAAAAAATTTTGAGAAGAGAAAATATCACATGAATACTATATTGACAGTCATATTAATGATAATATTAATAGTAATATTAACAAATGAGCTTTACCTGCACATTCTTATTTAATTCTCATTACACATTTAAGGAGTAGGTACTATAATGATTTCCATTTCACTTATGAGAATTAGAGGGTGTCTTATCATTTTGGAGGTAACATTGGCACAATGAGTGGGACTGGACACTGGTAGGTCATATTCCCCCCAAACCAATTAATATATGTTATTAATTTTGTGATACAACTTTTTCACATTTTAACAGGTAAAAACTGGGATACAACTAATGGCATCTTATAACTAATGGCATCTTAAAATTGTGAAGCCTAGTTTTAGGGGATTCATGTTGGCTTTTGCCTATCCCCTGGGAAATTTTTGGTTCACACTGAATTCATACCTCAAATCCACTTGAGCTTGTGGTTAATATTCTCAGTGGAGGTATTTTTTTCTTCTCTCCACTCAGAGTCTGGTTGAGGCATGCATGTTCATTTGCTGTCCCTTTCTGCATGGCGGATTTATTTCTCATTGACCTCACACCAAGAGAATAGCCCTTGGGTACCCCAAGTCTACTATAATATCATTTTTGGTGCTCCCCCCACCTTTTCTTAGCAATACATAAAGTGACAGTGCATCTCAAGTTGGACTGTTGATGAGAGTCCACTGTTCAGACTCATCAGGCAATCTTCAATCTAATAACAGGACAAGTTTGTGAATAATGAAGACAATGGAACAGGTAAGCATAATACAGCCTGTATTTCTTAAACAAGGAAGTCAGAAGCAAGAATATGCCCAGGTGAGGAATCCTTTATTTAGGAGACTCAAATATTTATATCAAACAATTGAAGGAAGGATAACTCTCTGGATACTAACAGAGTCAAGATGAAATATCCCTTTGAAATAGCCTATCTATGTAACACCAACTTCACAGTCTAATCAGACCAGAGGTGTGACAGAAATTTTTTTAGATTAAAAAAATCTAGGAATCTGATAAAAGCTCTGAACATTTTTTTTTCCTTAAGCATATAAAAAAAATTCTGTGTTCAAATTGCTTGGCCTCTAGTTAAACAATGACTGGGTAAACTGAGGCTTATACTATTAAAATAAAGGCATCCAGCTACCCTCTTGGACCTCAGTGAAAGGGGAAGGACACTCTGAGAAACGTGCTCTCCTGCCTGTGACCTGGTAGAGCACAGAAAGAAAGACCCTTGCCAAGTAGGAACTAAATGACCCCAATTTAGCTTCTAGTATCCGATACAAAGGGTTTCCTGGCACTCGGCAATGAAAGCCTGAAGTATTTATTTCTCATGACCACTGAGACCCAGAATACATGGCCCTCACCTCCAGCACCATACCTGGAGGAGCCTCTGCTGCTGTCGCACCTGCGTCGTTCTGGGCCTCATCGGGTCCTGGGGCAGGGGCGCGGAGGGGAGGTTCGGGTGTGCAGAGGTCAGCACCGCATCGATTCCACCGCCCATCAGCGGGCTCTGCTGGAGGGACTGATGATTCAGTCTGGTGAAGAATAACACAGCTCGTGTCAGGCCCATGCATACCACCACCCTTTTAATCAATGGCACTAGCATAGCACACACATTCACAGAGAAATGATTGTATTCAAGGATTTCTTGAACAATTCAAATGCAATAAAGACCAGTGGTTAAGATAACCCAAATTCTCAGGGATAGACAGGATCACTTGAAAAAGGGAAACAAGCATGCTTACTACTTAAGGTGAAACTAAAATCATGTATAAATTACTTCCTAAAAAATGTTTTAATATTTTTCAATAATAAGTGATAATAATTGAGCATTTACAACTGTGGTAAAAGTTGAAATGTGTTCTTTAATTTACTCCTCACAGCAGCCTTTTGATGTCAGCAGTTTTGCTATCCCCACTTTAAAAATGAGAAAACAGAGAGCTAGAGAAATATACTTATTGGAGTTATTCAGGCAGCAAATGACACAGGCAGCATTTCAATCCAGAACTTTTGCACTCTAAAGTTCAAGTGTTTAGGCAATACGCTATGCTGCAACTTATTAGAATGATAATAAATATAATGCATGTTTTCCAAATTTAGTTATTTCCCCAAATGTGCTACCATCAACCTTGTCAACTTTCTAAATAACGTGCAGCCACTGATGATAATACAAGCAGCTAAGCTGTTCTGCTATCCACTATTGTACAAAATTTTGCACAAGACTTAATTCTTCTGAATCAATGCTATCCAACAGAACTTACTATGGTGGCTGAAATGTTTCACATCTGTGCTTTCCAATAAGATGGTCACTGCCCACTGGGACTGGCTACATAATTTTGGGGTGTCACTGCAGAACAAAACTGCAGGGCTTCCTGATCAAAATTAGTAAGAATTTCAAGAGGGTAACAGAGCATTAAATCAAGTGTGGGGCCCTTCGGCAATGAACTGGGTGGCTGCACTAGTTACAAATCTTCAAATCTGGCCCTGCTTGTTACATGTGGCTACTGAACACTTGAAATATGACCAGTATAATTGAGAAACTAATTTTTAAATATAATTTTAATTAGTCTAAACTTAAATAGCCACATGTAGATTGTAACTACTATAATGGGCAGTGCAATCACATGCTACGTCTAAGGGACCCGATAAAAACAAAAACTGAAATAAAATAACACTCTCCTGATTCTGCTTTGTGAACCATCTCTGAATTGGAAAAGGAAGAAACTAAGATTTAACAACTCTTTTGGGCACCATGCATTATTAAAAATTGCAGATTTTATGGCTCTGATCAACATCTTCTAATAAGGTATTGCTAACAATATTCAACTTTTTTTTTTTTAATCTTAAATACATTTAGCCAAAAAGCCTTTATTGAAAGAGGGGGGAAGAAAGAACACTGGAACTAATATAGTGGTATCTTCTAAAAACATTACACTAATACTATGCAAATTGTGAATCAAACTATAGGAGCCTTGAATAAAATGAAAAAGATGGGTCATTGCTTATTTTGAATCTCTACTGGGTGCTCCTAAAAATGAGATGAAAGAATGTAAATTACATGCAAATATACAAGTTCATAAAAACAATATAAAACACCATGCTCTAGAAGCAAGTCTACTATTGCCATCATTATTTCTAGCTGTGTCACCTCTGAGAGCCAGTCAGAGGCTGCAGGTACGGTGATGCCTGCTGCTGAACATAGCCACTTGGCTGCTGCTGCATCTGTCGGAGTCTTTCCATTAGCGCCGGGTTGGAATGTGCAGCTGGATAGGTCCTGGAGTTATAGCTGGGAGAGAGAACCACACTGCCAGCCTGCTGCTGTGGCGTCTGCTGTAAAGACATCTGTGTTCCGTACATCGTATAGCCCTGAGGCATGGTCTGTAGGCAGGCATAGGGACCGAAGTCAGTGTTTCAGAAAGAACCCAGGAGTAGCCCCCGGAAATTCAATGACTGCTGATGTTCTTATGACTCAGAATATGAGGACGACTGCCATGGAGGCAGAGAGGCTAGCAATAAAGCTACAGAATGAACCAGTTATATAACGATTTACCAGAAGATGTAATTAAAAAACAAAATGAATACCCATTTGGCGAAGAGTAGTTTTAAGATCAGTTGCTTATTTTGAGGGAAGGCAGGCATGTTTCTTTACAGGCAAGCATCCACACCTTTGTGTACGAATGATATCAATGTTCAACAGATCCCAAGCATCAACTGATGTCATTTCCAAAATTACTCAGTAAAACTACCCCCATGCTCAATGTAAATTAAAATAATGGTGTACACTTTCTTGATATGTGACTACACCGCCTTGGATCTGATGAATGTGCCTGCAGTAACTAACCAGTTACAAAAAGGAAAACCCAATTAATACCCTAACCAGAGAGTAAGGGTGGAATTGGTGACGATTCATTACCCTCTAGTCCACCACTGTACCAATCATCTGAATACTTATTTTTTTGATGCAATATTAATATATGAGATCCTGTTTCTTTAAATCTTCACAGCTAATATAAATGTAAAACCTTGGGTTCTGCTGGATCACTATGCACAATTTAAAGAATAGAATGCTGATTAAAGTAGAACAGGACTGCCCTTCCAATCCTCGAAGCACCACATTAAACATAGCCTAGTGGCTCTGACGTGGACGACAGAGTAACATGGAATGAACTCCCAGCAGGCAGCACAAATGGATCCAGGCTGTAGGGCTCAGTGCTCATGAAGGCCAGTCTCAGCTTTCCTTTCAGTTGTAAACACAGTATGAATTGTTAACCCTGACTAACAATCTTGCCAACATCCCTGGCCTCTGATTTGGGGAGTAATAGGGTAAAAGTACACGGATGCAGAAATAACAAAATTATTAGAAAAAAATAGCTCCAGGTTAACATTGTATTAAAGCAAGTCTACCAATTGTTGAGCGGCTGCTGTGTCTCTCATGCAGCATAGTGCAGTTCCATAGTTGGCTTAAATCCTCACAGTGTATGTTTCTATTTTACAGGGAAGGAAACCAAGACTAAGCGTGACTTGCACGATGTCACACAGCTTGTAAGTTGCCAGGAATTCCGCCAAGGTCTGATTCCAAGGCCAACAATCTTGTTTTTCTACCAAGATTTCTCTTTGAAGCTCTCTTTGAATACGATAAATTCAATCACAAATTACATCATTATATATTATAATATAAGTACTCTGGGACTCTTTAGCATTTCAACATCTACAATCAGCATAGAGAGGTTTGAGTTTATATTTTCAATTCAATTATATCCTAAAATGTTGTACGTTCATTAAATTAATTAATCCTGAGACTTGTTCAATAATCACTGGTCATGCTTTTTTTTGAAATGTCAATTATAATCTATAAGCAGAAAACGTAACTAAGTTCTAGACACCGTAAGGGAGTTGATATCCTATTTACTTGGTTTCTCATTCAAATAAAGAGCAATACAAGTCCTGGCAGCATCTATAAAGCAAATGTAGGTACCTGTGCTTGCTGCAGCCCTGGATACTGGGGGAGCTGAGGGGAGGGCCGCGCTTGTGCAGCAAAGAGAGCAGCCTGGTCCCCTGGCTGGCCCTGGAAAACAAAGCCAAAGCGAACTCTTGATCATTAACAGTGAGGGCTTGATTTGAGCTCCTGGCTAGTAATCCCAATAACCTGTGACACCAAATTTCATTATGTGAATACAGAACTTGCAGATTTCCAAACTGCATTAAATCTGATTCCTCATCCATTTCCTACATGCGCAGAGACTGACAAATTTATTATTTCTTCCAAAGAAGACTACAGATGTCCCCAACGATAACACAGATACAAATACAAGCCATAATAATCAGTGAGAGGCTCTGAGACAGTGTTCCCGTACACTCCAGGGTACTAATGTCCCTCTAGAGTGAAAGGCATGAGTTCCTTATTGTGAAATCTGAAACCATGGTCACACCATCCTGTGCCCATAAAGGGAAGGTGTGGTACATACAAATTCCAATGATAAATTCCATGACTTTTTAATAAAGTTTCTTTGTAGTAACTGAAAAATTGCCTATTTAGCCATGTATTCAATGGATGAATTTGGTATCTCCTATGACTATAATAAATCAATAAAAATGTAATCAATAACATTTATTTTAATAGCAGATACAATTCTAACCAACTACAAGATAAAATAGAACCAATTAACATCTATTTACCAGTCTTAATACATGTTTTGGCCTTAGGGAAATAAATATATTTCATTCATAAGAGTAGTCTGTATTTTACGTTTGGTGGCAGAAGCCACTTCGTGGAAACTTGCGGTAATAATCACATAAAGAGGCCTAGCTTCCAACCATCCCAAGGTTTCCTTGGGACTTACTAATTGTGAAGAATGGGGTTTATCTTAGGGGTTTACTACTATTTTACATAATAGATGCCTGCATTTTTAAAAGGCGCTTAATTATAGTTATACAAAAGATTTTGTTCTTGGAAAATAACATAGATATTTCTAGCAAGGAGAAATGGATAAACATTTAGCTTAAGATGGAGAGCTCCAACAATTATTAAATATCTATTATATGCCAAGGGGCTTCCTGTTCTTATTCCCATTTTCTCACAGGAACTCTGCAGGGAGGGTGTATTATTCCCATTTTCTTTGGCCAGGAAAAGTCAAGCTCAAAGAGCTTCAGCAGCTATGTGAGTTCAGCTAGACCTGGCCAAGCCATCAGCTGAACTCAGGTGAGTCTGACTCCAAAGCTCAGGCTCTTTCCATTATGATGACATGCCTCCATAAGTGACATGAAGGACGAAAATATTTAAAGCCATATTGGTGCTTATTATTTAGGGACATGTAGTCTCTTAAAATTATCCCAGAAAACAACTGTAAGGGGAATTTCTGTTGAGCTTTTTAAAGAGATACTGAAGTAAAATATATACATGAGACAGTGAAGCCCTTTCTCTGATCCCCAAATAAAATCAATTGAGAGCATTTAAGAAACTGCTCCCTCTCCTAAGGTGACTCTATCTACCCATACATGGACCAAACATGAATTTCTGAGAGTATTTACTATGATATCTGTATATAACGGCTTCAACAAGATCTCACTTTCAAAAATAGGGTACCATGAAGATACCCTCTGCCTTTAGCTGATTAATCTAAGTATAATTGCATCTCTATTTGCTTGGGTCTAAGTAAAATAGCCCCAAATCCCTCTATGAGAACCCAAAGTATTCAAACAGCTTTTGATTCTCCAAATACTATGCCAAGGAGTCAGTGAATTAAACAGATTTTAAAATGCTACTCCTCAAATCAATGCTACCTGACAGTGTCGTGTGAGGTCCCTAAAACATACTGAGTGCTTCTTTTGGGAGACAAATATATGTATATTTTCATTTTTTACAGAAAGAAAGAAATATGAATTATCTATACATGAGTTAGAATCTTGAGATCCATAAACAGTCTACAATATCCATGAACTATTTTAGTTTGAAGAAAAACAAAATGTGACCTGTATGTGACAGCTGCACACAGATGTGTAAAACAGATCTAACTCTTTACCCTTCCTATGCTTTTTGAGAAACTTATAAAACAAACTATGACGTACATGTGAGGAAAAAGTAAAATACTAATAAGGTAAGTATCTAAGTTACTGGGCTATACTCTTATTGACAAATAACAGTTGAGATTGTAGAAACAAAAAGTATGAATTAAAACCTTTTCTACATTAAACAAATCACAAAATAAACATTCAAGAAAAAACACAAATAATTTCAGAAGAAGCAAGGGGAAAAGGATCAAAAATTTCAAATCAGTTTTTGTACTCTGAAACTCCCGTATTCTCAATAATTATTGTCTAAAGGTTAACTATTTATGAGCACATTCTGTTCCCTCCACCACCTGCTTAAGTATAGCAGGTAATAATTCTGATATGCAATATCCTCCTCGAGGAAATCACAACCACTCCAAGTTGACGAGCACTCTTTAAGTGCTCTGTGAATAGCTTTGTTATCAAATGCTGCCCTGAATTATTTTGAAAAACACCACAGTTTCTTCCTCCAAAGTGAAATCGCTTCCTACTGTTCTTTGGTTTTCACAGGGTAATAGCAGAAACACATTGTTTCAATTTGTGGAAAGAGTTCAATTTGTTGGGAAAATACTGAATAGGAAAAGTTCTTCAGTGACTTGAAAGATTTTACAAATGCTAAATAAGGACTAAAACGTGGGAATAATCAAAGAAACTAAAGATAGAGACTCACTAAAAGTTTTTTAATGTAGGTGGGGATGGGTTTGTTGTATTAATCAAGAAAGGACTAATCATCCAAAAAGGGACAGGCCAGGATGACAGGTGCAAAGTGGGACTGTGCTTGGCAAACTGGGGGTATCTGAACATATGTGAGCTCAAAGAGATGCTGACTCAAAGGCCTTTTGGATAACTTGAAATTAATCTAGTAAGTTTAAAATTTTTGATAAATCCTTCTCAATCGTAATTTTCATTCTTCTGAGTCTTGTTCTCTTCATTAGCAATCACTTCCTCAGTCAACTGAGCATATGTGACGACCTCTTTCTAAAAGAGAATTGGTTATACTTCCAACTAGCAGACAATAAGCATTATAATCAGCAGCATTTCAGGATCAGGAATTTTCTATCTACTCAATTCACTAGTAACATTTTATTTTATTTTTTCCAAATCCCCATTTAGTAAATTTTCAATAGTGACTAAGGGTCGCAAGTAGGGAAACAAGTTGTACCTGAAAAACCACAGCCAGATTTTGTGACTTTGTTTACGAAAATGCTGGTTTAGGAATAATAATAAAAGTCACCCAATGAAAACCAGTGGGTAAAGTTTTATGAGCCACTTAGCAAATACTAGTGATACTAGTTTGGAAGGTACTGAGTAATGGTGCCCAAGGCTAAAACACATGATGAGAGAGGCAGAAGTTACGGTCATCGCATCATACTGGTATATTTTGTTTTCAGACAACAGACAGAGAAGATTCTATAATTATAGGAGGTCCTGTTGACAAGTTATGATTGATTCTTTTATAAAGCTTTCACATTAAAGATAAATTGAATGACAATCAACTAACAGTAAGATTAAGTGCTGGAAAAACTGATTCATTCTAAAATAAACACACCTCATATAATAATGAACTTTTACAATATATTCTATTAACATGCCCATAAATAATGAATATAATGATTGGTTAAGTATGTACATTTATTAAATTTCTATTAGAGAATATTAAAGGAAAATAAGAATGGTGAAAAGGAAAGCAAAGATATATATATACATATTTCCATTAATCTGAATGAAAATACAAATCATAGAACCTTTGACTTTAAATACTGCACAAAATATTTTGTCTATTCTTTCTCTAAAAAGTAAAACCAATAATTGATACAAATTGTTTTCTATCAGAATTACATTATTATCTGAACAATAAATGGCTACAGCAAACATAAGCTACCTCCAAAATAGTTTTAAATCTGATGTTTAATTCAGGTTTTTAAATAAATAAAAACCTCACCTGCTCTCTGTACAACACAAAGCGTCAAAAAAATTGATAGAAAAATTAGTTCTTTTCAGAAAGGTCTCCATACTTTTCTTTGCTGAGATAACTATTCAAGAAATTGCCCATATAATAAGTATTTAATAACCTAAATATTTCCAAAGCTTGAATATGCAGTTAAGGATATTTTCACCAATGTACAGAAAATGTTACCCTTTAAATTGGCAGTGAAACAAGTTGACTTACATTCACATGAGATGTGTGCTCTTTTTTATTCTAATGCTTCTTGGGTTTATGTTGTAAGTTGGCTACCTGATACAGAAACCTATAAGTAATTTAATGCAAAACATGCATTCTTAGCTAGCCCAGGCAAAGCAGTAGAGGTAAAGTCTTATGACATGCATGCACAAGACCTATGCTCAAAAAAAACATCTTCTCCATACCGGAAAGAAAATAGAAATGATGCATTCTGTTGAGAATTTTGGAATAGCCAGTGAGTGGGATGTGATGAGAAGGATATATTTCATAACCACAGGTTTCATTATCTTGCACTGGCCTATGAGTCAGCATGCCATGCGTTCCTCTACTAATGATGTGAGTTACCATAGAGAGAAGCAAGAGCTCGGGAAAAGGAGGGCTCAAAACTGGGACTGAGATGAAGGTGCACAAACTGGTCTATGCTCCCCAGCCCAGGCTATGAACGTCCAGTGGTTTCTGTACACATATGATGAAAATCATGAGGCAATCAAAGGGGAAAACTTTCAGAAATAAACTCCACTAAATTGAACATGGTCAATGCATTCATGAATTTGTGTTAACAGTCTCAAACATAAACCAAGTAAATAACAGTGAAATGAAGACTATAATTATTACCAGCTATAGAAGAATAACCTGCTTCTCATTTTGATGTTCAAAGAGAAATGCTATAAAAGTTTATGTTAAAAAAAATAAAAAAAAAAGAAAGAAAAGGAAGAAAGGAGGAGGAATGACAGAGCAGGGGTGTTACCATTATGTTGTCAAAGTCTTCCAGAAGGGAGACAGCAGAGTTACAGAAGTCCTACAGAGAAGGGGACAGCAAGAAAACGGCAGACAATACAGATAAGATTTTTTAGCCTAATGATGTGGGTAGCCAAAATACATATGATATAATTCATTTTCAAACAATGTTTCAGGGAGTCAAGACTCAAAAACTCAGACCCTACTGAGGTTTTATTCATTTATATGCCAACACTGAAAAATAATATGGTAATATTCATATCACAGAATAGCACAAACTGGACGTTAAACGGTGACATAAAAGAGGCGGAGGAGAGATCATACACATACACTGTAACAAAGGATTCTGACGCCCCAGAGAACAACTCTGAGGGAAGTTTTCCTAGCCTACAGGCAGTGGAAGAGCTCAGGACATTTGGTCACATTAAGTGGACAAGACATTCAATGAACAAGTCAGTAGGTCATATACTATTGGAGAATGTAATTAGATAGCTCCAGCCCCAGTAAATGCAAATGAAAATAGAGCATCATGTTAACCACACAGTCAATCAACCACAATAGACAAGAAACATTTAAAAAAAGGGAGCTAAATTTACGGGAAAAATCCTGTTTCTCAGGTAAATAATTCCCTTGTTTAATCATTTTTATAAAGATATTCTAAGTGACATTTTATCTGAGAATTAAAAATTTTCTGCTCACTGAGTTTTAGAGCTAGAGTTGAGACAAAGGATTCTCAATCCTAATAGAAAAAGTATTTTATAACACTAAGGACTAGTAATTATAGGGGGACTTTCCCAAGCAAACAATATCTCTTCATTCTCACCATTTTAAGTACAGGCACATGACTCACTGCGCCTGCACACTTGTCCTTAGATCGAATAATCACCTTTGTATGAGTCCATTCTCTCACCCCTCTACTCCATTCTGCTCCTCTGTATCATAAAAATCAAGCTTGGTGCACTATCTTCTAGACCAGTATAGCTGCCTAATCACAATTTCAGCAAATAAATGTGCACCTTTCTCATCATTCGAACAGAAAAATACCAGGTAATAAACAAAGCACTCACTTCCCTGGACAAGGTTTCCAACAAAGGAACAAAAAAGGGTTTAGAATATATTTACTAGTTCAGTGGTTTTTGTCCTCTTAAATTCTTTTTTGTCACTGAGATGGTTAGAAATTATACTCTTAGTAAATGCATTAAAGATAATTGTCAAAACCCAAGAATTGTTTCAACAAGACTACTTTTGCCCACCTTTATCAAATAGGAATAAAATTATTTTGAAATATGCTTAAATTATACAATCAGAAAAACTGTAGAAGGAAAAACTTGAATAGCTAGTAAAGTTATAAAAGATGCCTAAACTCATAGGCAATGAGGAAATGCAAATTAAAATGCCATAATACAATAACATTTCACCTGCTCCAAATGAGAAAATTAAGGACTGACAATATCAAAGGTTGATGTGGATGCAAAAAATGGAAAAACACTCATTTATAACTGACAGGAATCACCACCACTTTGGAAATCAAATTAGCATGTTCACCACTTCTAAGTACATACCCTAAAAACTCTCCAAACGTACAGAAGAAATGTATGAAAATGTTTACTGTAACGCTGTAAACAGTAAGAAATGATTGGAAATAAATGATCATCAGTAGGAGAATGGATAAATGTTAATCTTCATAATGGAATAGCATCCAACCAGGAAAAACAAATGTATAAAACTAAATGTAACAAAGTCAATATAACTCAAAATTTGTCAGAATACAAAAGTTGCAAACAAAACAATATATGTGTAAGACTGTTATATAAAGTTTTAAATCTGTCAATGGATGCAAAGATATGTAGTAAAAGTATAAAAACATACATAAAAAAGAAAGGCACTAGATTCATAATATTGATTCTTTATGCGTAAGGGAAAATGAGAGGAGACAAGGAGCCTCATCCTTTATCTGTACTGCCTTATTATTTTTATAATTATCTAGAATAAATATGGCAGAACATTTTTAATAGAGCTAGGTGTTAAGTACATTAGTGTTTGCTATATGATTTTCTATTCTTGTCTGCATGTTTGAAGTACACTGCTAAGAAGTGAATAGGAGAGAGACAGAAGGAAGAAAACAGATGTTCCAGGGTGATACCATATCCATATGGCAGGAGATCAATTACCAGACAGGAAAGGTAGCTGTTCAATTTAAAATGAGTTTCATCAATCCAAGAGGCATGTTTTCAGGAAGTTACAGATTTAGTCTGCCAAAGAGCTAACAACCGTGGGAGGCTCTGACTCAGTCACTCTTCTTCATTAAGTTACCTAATGTCTTTATTTGGGTACACAGTGATGGCACCTGCTCCATGGGTGACAAACAGTTAGTGTTCATATAAGTAACACTATAACTGGGCACATCATTTTTGTCCTCTGTCAGAAATCTTCCTCTTCAATGTCATGAAAATCTTTCTGATTTATTATCTATTTGTAGCCTATAACCAATTGCTCCCTTCTAAATTTGTCTCAATCAATTTAAGCTAAAATTAATTTTTGTCTAGCTTACTTTGGATTTCAAAACTGCTTGGAGTTGATTATTACAAAGAACAAAAATTGATTTTGTGCACTGAAAGGAATAAATCAGGATAAACTGATACCATAACCAAGGAATAAAATTAAGTATTTTTCCTGTGTCAAGACAAGAAAACTTAAAAAGCCCCTTCTCTAGAAGGTTGATATGGTGGGAAGTGGGAAGGAAGTTCCTTCTTGTTAGAAGAAAACTACTGGATATAAGAAAAAGGTGACTGGGAAACAATTAAAGCAGCACTTTGCATTGTTTTAGCGAATATTCTGCATTCTGTGACAGTTCTCATAGGCTAGATGGAAAATTAAACACAGTGATATTTTTAACACTGAAATTGGAATCAGCCCCTCTAAAGTTTTTATCACAGAATTTAGACAGTAAAAACATACTGCTCTAAGACACCAAAATGTCTATTAGGAAAACTAAACTCCTTTTTATTGGTCTCTTCTACTGGTGATCACTGAGCACCAATCTCCTTAGGAATAATTAATGTAATTATACAAGAAAGCGTTTGATGTGCTTTTATTCTCTTTTAATCCTTCACATATTTAAGAAAGTAAATATCATTTTTATGGGATACGTATTTTCTCTGAAATAACATCAACCATAAAATAATACTAATAAAACAATGATAGTAAATATGGCAGCTAACATTTTTTGAGCACTCACTATGCACCAGCTACTACTGTTCTAAGGGCGGCTAAAAGTATTAAATAATTAATTTCACAAGAACCCTATAAAGTAACTATTGCATTAGCTCCACTTTATAGGTGAGGCCCTGAAGTACTGAGAGGTAACATAATCACTACAATGAGTCCCATTTTAATTAGAGACCCTGAGTAAGAAATGGAGAGTGATCGGTTTTACTTTCCTAGATGAAGACTGTAACTAAAAGAATGAAAAAAGTTTCCTTGCCAAAACATCTTTATGCATATCAATATGCACTAAAACCATACAATAATACACTTGATTATATAAAAGTCATTACATTGAATAATTTGATTAAAAATACCTAACAATACCCATGCTATTTAGCACCTATTTTCTAGACACTAAACCAATTTCTTAATATATTCCTGAGGAAATATAAGATGGTCCATAACAGATAATTCCATGACCCACTGAAGTGGATAATCAGTCTCTGCAGCAGAATTGGAGCTATTTGATAATACTGTTCTGGATTTCCTCATGCACTAAGGCTAGATGATTCCTACATTCATCAACTTCTCTCTATTAGATGGAAAAAGGTGAGTTCTGACACATATCCAGAATTCAGGAATTTGTGTTCTCCCTGCCCCATCTAGAAGTTTCTGGAAGCACTCAGAGGAACAGCTATGAGACGAATTTGTGAATACTAATCCATATTGCTAAAGATTAAAGCTCTAGGCTTTTGGAAACAGCTGCTCAAAATATGAATTCACTCAATAAATACCTCATAGATTTCTACTCTCTCAAGAGATAAAAAGATAATACAAAATATTATAAGACCTAATGCCTGACCTTATAATGTGGGAAAGGGGGAATCGGAATGGGGGGGTCACCCACAACTGGCGTCGGGAGCAGTCATATCCAAGACTTGGAGAAACTAGTCAGGCTTTAAAAACATCTATTAAAATTCACAGATCATGCTTAAAGATGAAGATAAATGGAAATTCTCCAACACATTTGTTGCATTTAAGGAAATGGATTTCTGTAATTAGAAAATTGCTAGAATAAGGAGAAAAAAATGATACCTATTTTATTTTCCCTGTATGCCAAGAAATCACAAGTTCTTATTTAACCAAAGAGAATCACTTTATGCGTAGGCATTTAATCTGAGAAAATGTTCCTGCTGAAACTGGAATCAATGATACTCTACCATTTATCGTGAAGAAATCACCAATTACAAAAATAACTAATTATATCCAGAATCATATATTAAACCAATTTATCAATATCAGTTACATTCCACATAATTCTGCCTTTACTCTCGATTTTTAAGAATTAGCACATGAATTTTCTGCCACTATATTTAGCTAGATTCAGGTATATTAATAGTTTGTACATGACCTACTAGGAGAGAGGAGAGGAGCCAACACTCCCCTCAGAACTGCCTAGGTGCTGGCACTCTAGCAGATGCCACACACACATCTCTTTTACTCTATGTGGGGCCACTCTACCCTCGAAGACACCATGTATGCAGTTCTCTTCCTTATAAGAATACTATTTTCCTCAATTATCCACCACTTTAAGAATGGTGATTGAGGGAGAAAAAACCCCATCTGCTTCTGAAAGCTCTTCAGAAACTCTAATGTAAGTTTCAACTGTTAAAAAATATGGGAAAGGGGTGAATGTGAATATTGTGCAAATCAATATTATGAAGTTGAGCTTTTATTACTTGAAAAAGAAATTTCTGATGTCTCAAAAGGAAAAACAAACAAAAAACAAAAAAGGAAAAAGAAAATGCCAATGTTCTGACAGAGCTGGTACAAAACCATTGGGAAAAGAATGACCTATCCGTCAGTTCCTGTCAGTACAAGCAGTACAACTTTAGGTGGTGTAAAAGAATAGAGTCGGGTATTTTTGAGTAGTTAGAGGAAAGTGGGGAAGCAACAGGGCCCTCCAGGTACATTTTAGGTTATAAGCTTGCCTTCTCAAATATGTAAGGATGTCTTTGATTACATGCAGATTATTCTATTAAATTCCTTTAAAATTTTTTCTTTAAGTGGGCTAATAATAAGGCAAATTATACCTTGTGGTGAAAAGGTAGACATGAAAAACTAAATAAATTTTTTGCAAGGTAAATTTTACTTAGGCTTAAATTACTATAAAAAGGAGCTGAATTCATCCTAGTGGAATGGTTACTCAACTTCTAGTAAATTTTTAATTCATCTAAATAAGAATTTAAAAAAATTGTGTAACTCTACTTGTTCATCCCCAAGAAGAGCTAAAATCCCACTGAGGTTTTAAATGGCTCCAAACATGCTGCCGATTTAAGCAAAATTAGAGCCTTTAAAATATTTTAATCAAACCTTCATCATTTCTGGTAAGAGGCGACTTAGGCCCATCTTACCTGACACTCAAGAGATTTTGAGCAATCACTAGCAGTCAAGGAGGGACAAACCTGTAGTGACTGTTGTTTCTCATGCAGTTCAATTAGTTTCCTCTTTCCTGACCTTCTTATAACACAGGTTAAAAAAAAAAAAAAAAGGAATCATTTTCAAGAATGCATAAATCACCCTCCTACCTGCTCAAGCCCCCAAATCACTAAGTGGACTGAAAGAGGAAGTGCCCTAAGTTATACAATACATATGTGCCTAGATAGTTATCCAAAACACAAAAAAATAATTTTTAAAAGCATTAGAATTTCTCGCTAATTTGAAAGTTTTGTAGTTTTTTTTAGAGCAGAGAACACCTATAGATTGGCTACTTCCTTTGAGGATCAAAGTTGCTTTGAGATGTAAGATAAAAAATACATTTAAAGTGCTTGGAAGTGTTTTGGCAAATAGTAAGTGCTCTATTAGTGTTAGCTTATTATTATTATTACTATTATTATTATTTTATTATTATTTTAATCATTAAAATAGTGCGATTTTTAAAGAAAAATTGGAAAACACAAAAATTATATAGAAACTAGAAAAGAAACAATCTTCTCCCTCTTTATTATAACGTATTTGAACAAATTTGTGGATTTCATGAGTCTATACTTTTATGTGACTTCTACCTCTGTTTTATTAAACAATCGCTGTCATCTAAAAAGTTAAATTGGGTTATGTGGCATAAAAACAGAAATAATATAAAACAGGAATTAAACATATCCATATACCGACTGTTAGTAGCAGTGTACTCTTTGTCACGTATCTTCTTAAGTATGCACTCAAAATAAGAGTGTGCACAAAGCACTGTATGAGAAAACCTAAGGACATCTGGGCTTCTGAGATACCACCTCAAAGTAATAAACTGAATAATAATACGTAAAAGTAGAGCTAAAAGGAGTACAAAACATGGTGATGATTATAATAAGGAATGAGCGCTCAGAGAAAGTCATTTCAAGGACGAAAATTCTGCTGCTTCTAATTGACTACAAACTCACTGGCTCTCTTTTTTGTTTAAAGGCACACTCTCAATGAACTCAAGACACTTCACGTTCTTATTTCATTAAAGATAACAGTAAAATGCAAAAGAGAAAAAAGCATTTATAAACCTGTATAAAAGAGATATGACTGCACTCACTCAAGTACGCAGGGATATATTGCACACAGGAAGAATATGCCACATACCCTATGCTCATCCCTCACTGGAGGAAAATCACACAACACAGAGACTCCATTGCTGGAGCTGGACAAACCTGTTGGAAAGGTCGCGCCTGGGCTTGCCTAAGGAGCCGCTGCTGCTGCTGCTGCTGCTGCTGCAGGAGCTTCATCTGTATCAGGTGCTGCTGCGATGTGATCGCGTGAAGGGACGGCGGCTGCATGATGGCGCCCGAGCGACGCTGCAGCATGTTGGACAGAGCTTGTTTGGTATTGGTGGGAACGAAAGGGCCGGCAGGGTCTAGTCTGGAGCCACCTACAAAAGCAACAAGAAAGGGTTTTCTAATGTAACAGGTCTTCCTTATTTTACCAAGACGCAGAAACCTCACCTGCTAAGCCTCAATTTATGAAGCAAAATGGGAAAAAAGGCACCCCATCCCCCTATACAAATATTAAAGATCTGTTAAGGATGGGGAGGGTGATGTAGGAGTGATTATAATATTTAAATGACTTCACTGAGGTCCCACTTGAACTGATAAAGTGAAACACAGCTGTCAGCTTAATTTCGGAATCACATGGGTTTTAAATCATGACAGGCCCTCAGGAACTGGTGTAAAACATATTGCCTTTATGGTATATTTTGCCAAGTGTCCTAAGGCAGGCTTAGAAACTTTTTTTTTTTTTGGTAATTTTAAACAAATTAAAGCTCATAGTATTTAAGCTTCTTTACCATGGCAAAACGAAAATGCCTGTTTTGTAATATGGAGGCATTAAAATACTTTAAAAACGTGAAATGCTTGGAAATTTAAAACACCTTGATTCTAAAAATAAAACATCTTTTTTGAAGGCTAGAAACAAAATAAACAAAAAATGTTAATTACAGTGATTTTAAGAAGCCAAAGGAAACCCTTAACACCTCTGCATATATAATTTATCAAATGTCTTTAAGAATTTAAGGAAAAAAATTTCAACATGAGCTGGCTTCAAATTAGGTACCAATCCTTCACTCTCCAGACAGTCTATATTCTTTAATGTATGTACACAAGAAAATTTCTGTATAAATACCTAACAAAAGACTTTTTTTTAAAAAAAAAAAAAAGCAAGGTGTATGACAGGAAGAAACATTTAAAAAGATTATCACTGAAAAATCTGCATTCTTTTAAAGACTCAGTACCACAATCAGCCATATGATTTATGAAGTAATTCAGTGGTTCTTGAAGAACACTTGGAAAAAAATGGAAAATCGATTTGAGTAACATACGGCAAAGTAACTTTTGTTGAAGCAAGAATTGGAACTATACTAATATATAAAAACTTAATTGACTCATTTCATAGATAAGGAACATTCTTTTTCAATATTATCTATGGTCTTCTGTCTTTGAATTTTCCTAACTTTTCTATAATCTTGTACCTCTGAATCAACTAATACACACACACACACACACGGCTGAAACCCTCTGGATATTCCTATCTAATAACTATATATACTTATATTCGGCTGAAGCCCTCTGAATAGTCCTACCTAATAACTTTCTTCCCCCTCTCCCATCAAATGCTAATCTGAATTTGGCATTTATTACTCCCACACATTTCTATATAAATTTACCAACCAGTGTGTATAAATGAGAGAAATTGGTAAAGATGTGTGTGTGTGTGTGAGTGTGAGTGTGCAGGAACACTGTTTTGTATTTTAACTATGTATAAATGGAAGTATATTGTACATAATCCTCAACTTCATAGGATTCATATTTTTATGAAAATTTATTATTTCGCACATATAAAATCTTCATAAATAAGTGTTTTCTTAAAATTTATTTCTTACATGTCATCATACTATGATTTATCTAATACCCAAGATCCTCATCTTACGTATGCCTTTTATATAATTTTAGGGAGAGAGAGTATGTGTCTTTATAAAGTATGTAGGCTTCAATTCATAGACAATGTATTTGATTCAGTATCTACAAAGTTTAAAATGCTAAGAAGTTCATAAGGACCTTGGAATCTAAAAGAGAAAGTCAAAAGAGAAGACAGTTGTGTATTATTTTCCACATTTATCATTAAATCCAGTTTGTTCTTTATGGTCTACATTTATCCACTCAACAATCTACCACAAGCCAGATGCGGCTGTAAGCTTGGGGACTACTATAGTGACTATAACAGAAAAAATACCAGCTCTCACAAAACTTACATTCTGGGACAGGCAGATAAATATAGAGTGTGTAAAAACAAGTGCTGATATGCTATGGAGAAACAGAAAGAAGGGAAGCGTAACAAAGTGCAGGGAAGGGGCAGTCAATGCAAGCCTCACTAAGAAAGCAGTGTCTGACCAAACCCAAAGGAGGCAGGCAGTGATCTGCCTACAGATGGCTGAGGAAGAACGCTCCAGGAACAGGGACCAGCAAGCACAAAAAGCCAGAGGTGAGACTATATGATATCATTTACTGAGCATGTCTGCTGTGTCAGGTTATATTCTGAATGCTATATAATTTTTTTTTAAATTTACTTTAAATTATACACACACACACACGTATCTGTGCATGTGTGTAATATGAATCTTATTTCATTCTTCAAAAAAAAAACCTGGCATTTTATCTATTGTGTTTACTGCAATATCCTAACACCCAAAACTATGTCTGGCACATCATGAAATTCCATACATTTCGTGGAATATATAATCGAATCACCCATCCTATGACGGTATATATCAGCATATCCATTTTACAGATGATCAAGCTGAGGCACAGAGAAATTAAGACTTGGCTGAGATTATACAGCAGGAGAATGGTAGAGCCAGACTTGAATCTAGAACTCCAACTCCCTTACCATCTCTCTAAACCATTAATTTACAGGACAACATTAGAATTCGCCCCTGCTTTAAGCCAAGAACCAAAACTTTTTCTCCCTAGGCCTCAAAATGTCATACCCGATTAATGATTTAAAAAAAATCACACTATACCACACAATACAATAAGTAAAAATATTACATATTATTATGGCACAACCTAACAAAATACAGACTGAGATCTCAAAATAACATAGTTTTGCTAAAACAGGTAATTTCCCCTTTATACGTAAAATTAAATCCTTTTCTAATTAAAAGATTTTTTTAAATTTTAATTTACAAAATCTTAACAAGTATAAAATCTACCTAAGTTTGAATTAAAGCAATACTAAAATCAGGACCATTTACTCTGAATATGGCAGTCTTCCTTGCTGATCCCTAAATCTACTTGCTGCACCAAATATTAGAAATCTTTCATGGAATAAACAATTTAAAATTCACACCATAAGAAAATAACAATAAGACACTGTGCAAGACTGTCTAATCTTTTAAAATGCTGGTTAAGAACTATATCTGATAAAAAGGTACACGGATTTCACAACATAAAACTCTGATCAACTTCATATCTTATAGCTTAGATTTTCACCAGTGGCTAATTTCCACCCAGCACTGGATGAAAATTTCAAAATCAGCATATAAACTCATAACTGATACCTTATTTCAAAGGAAGAAAGAACATTTTGAATGGAGAGAAATACAGAAATGTCAGCTGAGCACTTAGCTCTCGAAAAGTTCCAAATTTTGTGAAGGTTTCAGATTAGAGGCAACCCCAAATGAAGAGGACCCCAAGCCATTTCTTATCTTGGAGTGACCTGACTGCTCGCTCTTCACATACCTGGAGTAAGAGACTGGTTCTGAAGGAAAAAGCCAGGTTGCTGGGGCTGACCCATGAGGTTGTAGCCCCACAAAGTAGACTGTGGATGGTGGATCATTTGGGAGGATATGGGTGAGTAATTAGGAGGCACTCGGTATATGTTGCTCTGTGGATACTCCTTCAACATAAAGTTAAAAAAAAAAAAAGGTTACTTAATCCACGCATCACATAGATAATTAATGTAAATTCTCTCTCACACATTATTTGAGATAGCTCCTATCCCAGTAGAAAGGGAAAGACAAGAGTCTCAATATATTCTCTGCAAAACACTCATTTAAGTTAAAACTTATCCTTGACTTAAAAAGTACTCAGCTATAGTGGGGGGGGTGGGGGGGGGGGAGGGGGTGGTGAAAAAGGTCTTTTCTAAACCCTGTTTTTAAAATACTAAAAGCACATTTAAGATGCCAATACTGATCACTACCTGCAGCTGAAAGAGCATCTTCGGTTGCTAAGTCTCCCCATCATTTCATCTTAGAAGGCCTTCCTGGTACCTTGCTTCTGCATGAGAATCATGCCAGAGAGGCCCACAATACTTCAAACCACTTCCCAGCCTAGACAGTATCTTATTTCCAGTTTTCAAGAAGGCTCTATAGTAGACTCCACCCTATCCTACAAACACAGTCCCATCCTATCCTCCCACCCCAACCCCACAGGTTTCTTGCTCAGGGCTTCTTCTTTCTTACAGCGTTTGCAAAGTCTCTAAGGATCAGAACTGAATGTCTTGATCCCTGCCACCTTCTCTCCTTCCCTAGTCTAGCTCTACAAGATAAGGAAAAATAAAACCTGCACTACACCCCACTGGAAAGAGGCAGCTTCAGGAGTAGTATGGAAGACATAACCAGGACTCACTTGGGGAATGAGATGAGTTTTAGGTCTTTTGCATCTGAAAAGAACAGAAATCCTTCTATGAGAATGGGCAAGTTAGAAGACCCAGATTTTGAGGAGTGGCAGTCTGGCCGTTATTAAGCATCCCTTTCAAGACAATGGAATATTGATTGGAAGACTACATGAGAAGAGGTCACTGACATTCAAGTGACATCTAAATGTGATGGCAGTCATTTATTTCTAGAATAATATTAGTCAACCAGGCTATCTGCTAGAAAAAGATATGTTTTGGTTTTGACATAAATGAATAATAATAATAATAATAATGTCATCATGATGTCTCAGCACTAAATTGTAAATATTTTTTCCACTGCACAAGAACACCCTTGAAATTCATTTAAAAAAAGTCTCAAACTCTCTCTCAAGTATTTTCCAGGTGAAGTTAAATGGAAAGGTATTTTTCGCATTAATTCTGTAGGTTCCATAAAATTATTTCTAAATTGCCATCTCATAGATTTCTGTTGTTTTCAAGAAAATGTTGCTATAGGTAGAGAAGGCTAACAGGCATACAAGAAGCGAAACTATTTTAAATTATGTTTACTTTATCTTTTATAAAGTCTGAAAATATGTAAAGAAACAATATACAGGAAAGTAAGATGGAATGGTAAAATAGGAAATCTCAGAAACATCTTATTTGATACATTAGCTGGAGCTTAATCAAGGGAAAAGTAAAGAGTTTTTTTATGTTTATTTAATATACCAACTCCCAAAACACAATAAACATGTAAGAGAATGAGACTTTATGGGTCTTAAAATTTCAAGTTTCAAATTTGAGAAATTATGAGGCACTGAAATATTAAGTATTATCCACAATGGAAACCTAAGATTGAACAATTATAAAAAGTAAAGAAGGAAAAATTAAAGCTACCTAATCCTGCCCTTGGTGACAAATCACTGTGGGTCATTCCGTTACTTATAACAAAGCCTCATTAGCATAACTTACAAAAGGCTTCTGCTGCTTTTAGCAATGTTTCTAGGGAAATCCTTTGGGCACTAGTAAATCTTCTACTAGATGCTAATGAGCCAAAGAGCTCTCCACTTCCCATCCTTACATCAGCTCTTGAGCTTGATTTCGTCTTGCGTTTCCTTCCCTTTGTTTTCTTCTCTTCATCTGTTGTGGTTTTTCCCTGATCTGACAGCTCAGCTGATTTCCTCTCTGGTTCCTGAGAGACGGGAGATGCAGGTTCTTCCTCTTCCTCTTCGGGAGGCAGGGGCAGTGGCTCGAGGTAGTAACTCCGGGGCTTGGGCATGGGGTGTGTGTGATACAAAAGGAGGTGATGCTGCTCCTCATACTTGATCACTTTCCGGTCCATTCGGACTGTCCCGAACCAGGCCCAGGACAGAGGAGCTGGGTTCTTCTGCCCCTCAAACAAATCCCATGGGGACACCTTCTGCTTTGTAGAGACCTGGAGACCCTGTGGTAAGATAATGCTCTATGATCATATGTTCAGATCTTTTTCTAATTTGAGGCCACGCTTGCTCGGGATCATGGAATCGGAGAACATTTTGGCTGCTGTGGGCCTCAGAGAGAACCTCCGCATATAGCAGACAGGCTAACTAACTGGTCCACAGTTATACATTAGATCGCTGCAGAGCAGTGACTGGAATACACACCTTACGGTTCAGCTGCTCTACTCTACACCACATGAGGCTCTGTTAACAATGTAACACCACACAGTCCAGTGTATTTTACTCTAAAATGGCATTTTTTCATTGAGTTTTTTTTTTTTTTTTGCAAAAAAAAATCTAAGAAACACTGAAAAGTTGATCTTTACTAAATTACAATCAGTTATAAACCTTTGGAATCTACTTATTGTTTTTAGGATAAAACAAAATTTTATTGTTTTAGGATAAAACAGTCAAGTTACAGTCAGCCTCTTGCTGGGCTCAGGTTAACTTCAGACCAAACATGACTGTACTCGATTCAATATGGGCACTTTTCATGTACCTAATAAGCTCGTCTCTGAACAGTTCAAAATTAACCTATACCAAAAGTACAGATAAAATCCTTCAATTCAAGCTTATCTCTCTCTACTGGAGAGAAGATGTCACTGTTTCCGAAAAGAAAAGTTTCTTAGTTTTAATATTAATTGGTGATGTCTCTTGGTACCTTCCTTGACATATCAATTTGAGAACACTTCAAAAAGACCCTGAAAACAACTACTTCGGCATTCTATAATTCTCCTGTTCTTATTTACATATACTTTTCCATGGGTGTCTTCCGTTACCATCCGTATACTGACTGCTTCCACATATGTGTCTTGATATTAGACCTCTTTTCTGGGTGCCAAGACCAAATGTCCAAATGGCTTCTAAATGTCTCACCACTGCAGAGCTCACTGGTGTTGAAACTCAACTTGTCCATGATTCTAGCTTTTTTTCTCTCCACAAACACACTGGTATGTATAAGTACTCAAGGTACTTCGAATTACTGCAGCACTGCATTACTCTTATGAGCCACATTTTTTCAGGCCTCTACATAAACGCTTCCCTTTGCCTGTACCACACTTACCCCTACCTACCAGCTAACTCTTAATCCTCCAAAATGATTTTAGTGTCAGTTTTCCTGGGGATCCTGCTCTGACTACATACCTCTCATCCGAGTGTCATGGCTCCTATTCAGGGTCCTCTAACACTGTATAACACGACACACAATTCTTATCACACTGTAATCATGTATCTACTTCTCCTTGAGGGTCGGAGTTCTGTCTTTCATCTTTGTGATTTTAGAAGTCTGTGGTTGCTCATATTCATTGAAAGAATAATGGACCACTTCCTCATATTATAGAAGACTTTGTTTAATATCTTATATAAATCAAGTGTTTATTAAATATCATTTAACTGATAAGAAAATAAATTACTGTCACTTTAAACATTTTTTACTCAAAATAGTTTACTACATGAAGGCATTTATCAATAAAAATTTTCTTACCTAAACCTGTTCTATTTTCGATTCTGAAGTAAAATTAGATATGGCCTTTGCTAATTTTCCTTTTTTTTTTTTTACACTAATTTTTATTTTTCCATTAGTGGGCTTCAGAATTTCACTTAAATTCAAGTATAGTTTTAAATGAAGATCTTCAAAGATTTGATTTATTTATATGATAATGACAATGACCACTGCACTTAAATAATAAGAATATGCTTTTAAAAATCAGGAAACTGTAAAATTAAAATGTTGCATATGCTTAATAGGAAGATAAGACAATGTATTTCATTTTTATAAGTTTATTTGTTTATATAATGAAAAAGAAACATTTACTCTTGCCTGTTTTTTATCTATAGAGTCGAATCCAGCAATTTTGTTTCCCTTTGTATCAATCAAGGAACCCATAGGTTCACAAGTGATGACATCACATGTCTGTTTTGGCAAAGGTAGTAACTGTCGAACTTTGTCGATACTTTCTGACTGCTTGTCTCCTAGCTCTTTCTAAAAAAGAAAGAAAAGGGGGGGAAAAGACAGAAAGAGAAGTGGAACAAAAATTACAATGAAGGCAAAAGTTACCCAGAAAGAAGTTCTCTTATGAAACATTTCCTTCTTTAACCTTGAACATGCTCTGTGGTGCAGCTCTCAAGTAGAGTAGTACGTGTTTCATTTCTTCATTTTGGGCAGAAAATAGAACTCATAAAAAGACACCCTTGTTACACAACAAACACCACAGTGCTGAAATGACAAAATCCAGGACAGTAACTGTAATCAGAAGGCAGGAGCTGCAGCACGGAGCACGGTCTCGAATCCAGGGTCAGACCATAAGGTAACCATTGGTTATTTTATTGTAAGGTCAGCAGATATATTGATTTTTTTTCTATGCCATTTGTTTACAGTTTATTTCAAAGATTGTGTTAGTGGTTAGTCAAATGAATCGGATTTTGACCATCAACTAAGTAATATTTAACTATCGATGTAAGTAGTTATTTTTCAATTGCATGTACCAGTCCAAGCACAGATTTATCCTAAATCTAATGTTGGCATTTTGGTTAGATATTTGGTAACGGATTTCTAAAGAGCCTTAAAAATTAAACATGTCTTATGAATATAAATTTTTTTAAAAAGAAAAATCTTCAAGCTATATGCTTATTACTTTTGGGTACTGGTAAGCTAAGGTAAAGCAAATAGCAAAATAATCATATTACATCAACCTGAATGTAATAAATAACACTTAATTTAATAAATAGTAAATTAAGATAAAACATACTAAATAACAAATCCATAAACAATTTGAGCTCATGATAGAAGCAGGTCACAAACTTACTTTCAGTTTCTTCACTAAATTCATATATGCACGTTTGTTCTCCTCAGATCCCCCAGGGGATGCATTTGACAGGTCGGAGGCTAATGTTCCATTGATTAAAACACCCAGCATGTCAAGAACTGTTGTGAATAATTCACTAAGAGGGGACAGAAAATAATTATTTTCACCTTAGAGCAAAACCAAGTCACTCTTAACTGAGCATTTTTATTAAAGACACAGAATTTTTAATGGCACCTAAGAAAATCAGATGCGGCAGAATTTGCAGCAATGCAGCCAAGGTAGAATGATAAGAACGTACTTGTTAGTGTGCATGTCAACGGTTCCGGAAGTAATGATCTGAAGGAGGAGGAGGGCCCAGTCTGTTGTCCACTGGGTGCTCCTCTGCACCGTGTCAAACATTCCTCCCACCTAGCACATAAAAAATACAGTAAAATCTGCATTGTATTGAAGAGAAAATACCATCCCCATCACTTTATATAGCCAAATTGTGATTAGTTTAAAGTGCTCCAAAAAAGGGGGTGGAGGTACCTGAATGTGGATGCATCATCAATATGAATTACAGGCCAAAAATGAATTCAGTTTTTGAAAATGCACAAGGGGGAATGAGGGGGGTGGTTAGGGGCAATGATCTTCTTCTTAGTCAAAAATCTGCATGGAACTATTACTATATACCAGTACAGTTAGCTTTCTTTTGTTCCTCAACTTTCATGACACCCAACTTTACGATATATTTTAGTCCAGTTAAATCTGAATAGGTCACAACCACGTAAACAGATTATCTGCCACTGTGTTGTCAATTACTATTTAAACTAAGCCTGTTGTCATAATGATTGAAAAGCTCCAGTAACAAAGAAGAAATAATGAGTAGAAGGCTTGGCTCCCAGGTCTACTCATCACGTGTGGGAATTACGTTAAAAACAACTGCCAAATATCAAGCCAGCCATTCTCCAGAATAGCCTTCATCTGGGCCTATTCAGTGAGAAAAGAAAAATTCAAAGGAATGTTCAATGTGTGAGGAATTTTTAATTTATGTAAAACCTCCATGTGGAATTTGTTTTTATTATCAATTTGATGGAAAGTTTGATAAAATTTTGACTTCAGGGGGTGAGCTCCATAGTGTAGTGGTTAGCACGTCTGCTTTACAGCAGAAGGTCCTGGGTTCGCGCCCCAGGTGGAGCCACAGACCATACCCCAGGTGCGCCAGGCCCCACCCCCCCGCCAGTGCATCAAGTGCGCCGGGCGCCCCAGGCCCTGGGTGCACCTTGCAAGCCTGTGGGAAGAGATGCCCCGCCTTCAGAGATCCAGTTATTAAGGGGAGACGGCAACATCATAGGTCAGAGGTGGAGGTGGGGGGGGCGGAATTAAAGAAGGGGGAAAATTTTGACTTCAATATCATTTTAATATTGTTTTTAAATAAGTATAGTAAGAGCTAATACTCATCTTAACATAATAGTCCTCTAAGACCTACTCTTAGCACACAGCAAAAAGGAGAGATCCCTTGGGGTGGGGGTGGCAGAAGGCAAATCAATGCCTAAAATACTTAACTGCTGTCTAGAAGTTAGACCAGACAGGAAGGACAACAGCCAGGAAAACAGAAGGTTCAGAGAGACAGGGAAGTAGTTACAGAGAGCAAACAACAGAAGGCCTCACCTTGTAATGAAGACTGTGACCACAGTAGAAGTGGAAAGCTGGAGTTATTTTCCCTTTAGATAAGTTTAAGAGGAAAAACACCAGAAATGTCTCTTACCAAATTTAGGCGAAGTTGCAATGCTTCGTGCATCATCTGCCGTGCTTTTATGTCATCTTGGTATCGTTCTTCTCTCCAGTTACTTAAGATCTAAATCAGAAGTCAAATTTAAAAAATAATCTTGTTTCCCCTGTTAAAGTCAAATTTTTTTCATATTTAAAGTTAAACTGATCTTTTTACTGACAGTCAAAGCAATTTCTTGGTTTAACAAATTAACAAATAAATCTTTCCTTCCACTATGCAGAAAGAAATCGGCTATTTCTTTCTTTGTTGCCTTTCTAGATGGGAGAAGAAACATCTTGTTTAATTATTTATCCTGTAACTATCTTAGAAAATGCTTTAGAGGGCCATCAAGTTTAACATTAACAAAAATAAAGATTATTTTAGAATTACATTTTATATCAGGCCCAGGTAATATTTCTAGGGACATGCTGTGAACCCTAGCAAACGTATTATTTTGGTGTTCTATTGCAGTGGCTTGCTATCTATCTTATAGACTTCTCTACCTTGATAAAGATAATGTTTACTATTTTGAAAAATATGACACCTTGTACGTCAGACAAATGGCATATCAATTTAAAAAGTGAGTACTTCCTCATTGTTTCAGACTAATATTGGGAAATGAAAGGCCTTTCTTAAGAAAGGCAAACCATAAGTGGACAACACCCCAGAATTAGGTGACAAGAGCAAAAAATAAATAAATAGAGTACCTCTCTTTGAAATATGGTGGTAACTAATGAGAATCATCTTAAAAGAGTTCACATGCAGAAGTAAAGTAGCCCCAACAGATGACCAGAAGGTATACCGCATGGTAAAAGGAGAATACTTCCCATACCTCATCAAAAGATATGAACTTCCCTCAAGTCTGACTGAAGGGTACAAGGCAGTTAACAAAACACAAGCTTACATTCAAGTAGAAGGACAAATAATAAGTCAAGTGTAACAAATGGTATGGAACAGAGGAAGGGGATAGAAAATGACTAGTCTTATTTTTAGAGTGATCAGGGAGGGCCTAAGGAGGTGACATTTGAGCAGAGACCTGACGAAGTGAGGTCAAAGCTAATAGCTGGGAGGAAAGCCTTCCAAGGTGAAGGGATGAAAAGATGTCAAGCTACTGCAACAAGAATTTGCCTGTCAAGTTCAAGGAACGACAACATGGTCATATGGAAAAGGTGGAGAGAGCAAGGCCATAACCAGTAGGAAATGAGGAAGAAGTGGCAGCCAGTGCCAAATTACGTAGGGCCTGATAAGTCCAGACCTTAAATTTTTATTCTAGGTGTAGTAAGAATCATTGTGGCATTTTGGGCATCAGAGAAATATGTGATTTACATTTGTAGAGAATAGATCTCTCATATCCAAAAGGTGGGAGACTAGAGGATCAAATAAGTTAAGTGTCCTTGTCCATGTTCATCCAGTACCATCCAACGGAAAAAGATATGACATCACAGAACCACAGAACCACAGGAGGGCTCCATTAGGCTCTGCAGCAGGATAAAACATCCAACATGACAAATCTACCCACTCTGCTCAATTCCACAAGCTCTGATATCTAATGGTGTCACTCAGTTTCCTTGTGGTACAGAGAATGTAAGTGCCAGGAGAACTGTGGCTGGTAGAAAGGCAAAGTACAAATTCTTTATAAATGAACCAAATGCCTTCTGATTTATAAATGAGTATCTGATGCACTTGACTGGCTCTGGCAGTAAAATGAAATTGAGTTTCTGAACCTATAGGGCTCAGGCTGAGACCCTGGCTGATATGTGGAAGCCCAGCTAAGGACCTGGATACAGGTTCCTCTGTCTTGTTGCTGTACCTACTGCAATGCAGATTACTCTAGGACCTCTCCCGTGAGGCAGGGTCAGGAGAGGAGCAGATACGTCAGTTATGTGCAATATGCAAAATGCTTTATAATCTACATTTATCCAATGCATGATTAATATTATAAGGCTGTTAGTCTTGTGGTGACAAGAATGCCAAGTAGAAGAACAGGGAATAGACTGTGTCTCCCTGCACCTAATCAAAACATGCTGTGCCCTTCTTAGTTAATTCTCAGTATTTGAAAGAAAAACAAATTAATACCATCAGAAAAAATACTTGCCTGGTTTAATACTCTACTATATTTTACCTGATTAACTTGATTCTGGAGAGATGTTAGGAGACCTTCTCGTTGTTCATCTTGTCCCTTAAGGCAGGTAAGGACCAGTGAAAGGAATGGTTGTTGACTCAAAAGAGACATACTACAAAGGAAGTTAATAATAGCAGATCTAGTTAGAAAGGATGAATTACTTCCTGTGCAACACTGATTACTTGCCCTTGGCTTATAGGCTATTATTTACCTTACTATTAGAAAATAGAGGGGAGGGGTAAATAGCCAAAGACTACTTGAAAAGGTAAATTATATCTGCTAATAAGATTAAAATCCACTGTAATTTTTCTAAATAATTTAATATGCTTTCTAGCTCTGAAGCACTACCAAAACTAGCATAAATTCACCCTGGGGAGTATGGGGGGAGGAGAAATTGTATTTTACATCAGTAAGCTGCCTTTAAAGGCACACATCAGAAGAAATGTCACTTGATATACAGAATAAAATAAGAAATTAAAAAATTCCTCTCACACAAAACTCTTATTTTGGGGCCCAGGAAATAGGCCTAATATGATTGTTGTGCTCGTTTTATTTTTCAGCATATTTCTCAAAACCAAGCAGTGGGGTAATTTGTTGGTAGAGCTATGATTAGTACTTAGGTCTGAGGATTCTAAAATAGCATGCTTGCTAATGACCTCCGGGGCACAGTTCCACCTCATGCAACAGGCCAGACTTGTAAGAGGGTTTTAAGACATTTGGTAAAAATTCTATTTTAAATTGGAATTTTATTAAGAATCCTTCAGTTATTAGAGGAGAACTAACAAATCATATTGATAGACTAATTGCTACATTGGAAAAAATTTTCTTAAAATGAGATTGAGGCCAATATCTTTCAAATTGGTTCATTTTACACCAGCAGGACTAAGGGAGACTGACTTCAGAAGAGCCATCTTGAAATTGTGTAATACCACCTGTCCTTTCTGTGGCATGTGAGGCAATGTACATATAATCACTCATTAGCAAATAAACTTTGAGAATTAAATTGGGTCATCTGGTTGATTAATCAATGCTGGCAAAGGTGACAATCAGGTAACAAACAAAATAACATGCACTGATAGGTTTTAGGTCTCTACCAAAATGTTCTTTAGTTAAGAGTGCAGGGTCAAAAGCTAGACCACCTGGGTTTCAATCCCAGCTTTATAACACCTTAGCTGTGCGTCCATAAGAAATTTACCTAACCTTTCAGTGCAACAGTTTCCTCATCTGTAAAAAGGACATAATGAGCGTTGCTACCACATATGATTGCTGTGAGATTTTAAAAGTTCAAGTATGTGTGAAATTAATGTGATATAGGGGTTGGCATTTTGTAAGAGCTTAAAAGGCAGCTACCAAAATATTAATTAGGGGACAAGAAACTTATATGTTCAGTATTGTTTTTAAATAGAAGAAATTATCATCATTTCCCTTTATATCTGTGGGTGCTAAATTCAACATGTTTTCACATTCAAGTGTGGTTTTGATCTTTCTCAATAATATAGTTTCCAAATATAATTATTTGATATCTTTTCTAGGGCATAAAATAAATGAAGAAAATACTAAACTTGATGGTTTATAAGTTTTAAGATCTAATCTGTAACAAGAACCTTAAATGCCAAAAATATTAGTAACTATTCCAGCGTCCAACAAGACAGAATTATAAATAATGTTATATATTTTCTATGTATACATAAATACTAAGTAATGTAAAATGAAAAGTAATTAAAAGTAGAATATGGGGACCAAGTGGATATCCAGATCTGAGTCAACAGGTATGAAGTAGAGCTAAGAAGTCAGTATTTTTTACAGTTCAGCAGTGATTTGGGCATGGGTGGCACAACTGAGAACTAGTGTAGTAAATATTATAACCTGAAACTTTTTAGGAACAGAGCCTTGCCTAATGAAATATTTTCAGTTCCACTCAAAAACAAAATTTCAGTGGACTCAGGGGTACAGTGATCATGTATGTTTGCACAATGTTAAATTTTCTCAATCGTTCGTTAGAATCTCACATAATGAGACACACCTTCCAGCCATACCTTTTCTGTTTTTGTCTGTCTCTTTCCTTTTTTGAAGAAGAACCCAAGTGCTGTCCCTTCTCCAGCTCCTCCCCAGCAGCTTTCAGTACTCTTCCTTGCACAGAAGTCGGCAGCCTGGCAATTAGGGGGGCCACCAGCCATACACCCCTGCGTTCAGAGGAACTAAAATCAGAAACAGGTGTTACATCCCAAATGGCAGCCTTTTTCTCTGCTCTCACAGTTATAACAGAAACTCCAATATATAACTTTTATGTACAAGGCATACTGATTATTCTAAAATTTCCTTTTTATTTCTATACTATCTTTCCTCTTGCCAAATACCAAATATTTGCACATACTTTCCACTCATGTTTTCAGAAGGCAATAAAAGATAGAGTTCTAGGAAGATACTACAACTAAACTTAAAAAAAAAAAATCTATTCAAATGTTTTTCACGGATTCTGGTTCTCTGATTAGTAACAGTCCTTTTATCCAACAAGCAATAAATATACTTTTCTGTAACAGTTAAGCATACTAATAATTTCTTAAGTTTTAGAATTCACTAATTATACTTTATACCAAAATGATGAAATACAAGTTAATCTGCCTTCCATGATTATTGTTTGTACAAAACTGCCAATTAATAAAGAAGGCAGAAAAAATGTTTCCTATATAATGAATACCACAGAACTGAGTAGCCTCAGGGCACACTAAAGAAATTAATCCATCCTCCATGTCATCTGCGGTTCCAAGGAGTCTGGGCCTGATTAACTTAATACTTAAAGTAAGATATCATCCACCTCTCAGTATTATCCTTTAACATATTATTAAATAATGATAATTGACAGAAGTAATTATATTTTCTTCACATTCCTGAAGCTTTAGAAAAAAAATAACTGTACTATGCAAATAAAACGCACTGTTACATTAATGATAGCCTAATAAAACGACAGAAAAAAATACCTTAGGAATGTCTTTATTCCATTCTGTCTCGTGCTACTCGTGTCGGTACTTCCGATCCCATTTGGGTTGAACAGGCCCAGACCCGGGTTCGAGGAGTTATTGTTCAAGTCAGCAGACTGCTGGAACACCTCTATTGTTGCCTTTGCAATGTTGTCCAGTAAGTTGTTCATTTCGGCCACCGAACCAGAGCCCTACAGGCAGACGTAAAAAAACTAGCACTTTATCCTCAAACATCAACATGTTTTCACCTTTCATAAAGTTTTATACACATACATGCTTTCCATATATACTCACAGGATCTTTCAAGCACTGTTTAATCATTAACTGAAGTTCTAGCCAGGATTGCCTGAGGGTCCACTGCTCAAGATTCTGGGGAAAATGGAGAGAATTAAGACATCAGAAATACCAAACATGCCCTAAAATATAAGAATTCCTTGCAGTATTCCCCACCTCAAGAAAGAGTAGAATAATCACATACAATAATGGGATCTATAGATATTTCACCACTTTTCAAAAGTTCACATTCTGCCACTTTGCTTTTACAAAAGACCTACTTTAGTATCTGTTTCTGCTAATGGAAAGGAATCCAAAAAGTGTTTTCACTTTTACGAAAACAGACGAAATGTGAGAACCGTTTGCTGGGCGGCAAGTTGTGACAGAGGTGGCATGCACCCCAAGCAGGGAGCACGGCCCCGCCGAGCCCCTTCCCCGGGGCCACACTCGGCATCTCAGCATCAGACCAGCATAGCTTTGAGCCATGTCGGTGAGCATTTGTGCTGTATTTTGATTCATTGTGTCCATTTGGTAGCAAGAGAGGCCCTAAGTAATCATAAAAGCCTAAGAGTTCCTAAGAGTGCTACACTAAACTAGACGTAATTAAGCATCTTGACAGAAATAAAGACATTGTGTATGTGTTAAATTTGGGGTCTGGGAATGCTCAAATTTTCTTCTATATAAATTAATGGTAAATATTTTTTCACTTTATACCTTTTTGACTTACAAAAGTTTCCACAGGAACACTACTTTTGGATAGAAGGGGAAACCTGTACATGGAACAAAAGGCTTCCAAAAGTCTTTACACATATTCATTGTAGAAATAAAGAAATAAATTGCAGCATTAAAATAATGTGCCTCACTCAACAGGCACTGGAAATACATAAGAAAAGCATTTCTTTTGCCAAAATCTATTTATCTAACCAACTCCATTCTAAAATGATTTCAATAAGAATATTTAAGACAGTCCCTCTACAAAGCTTATTTTTCATGTAATACTGTACAGACTTAAAATATCAATATTTATGTAATGAGTATACACAATTTTCAGTACCTACATCAACCCAGCAAATAAAGGGTGACAATTACATACAAAAAATTGGGGGCAATAAAAATCAGAGTTAGGACGTAGGAGGTAGATGGGGAGAAAAATTAAAATAATTTCTTCAATTAAAAAAATTAATTTTTAAAAATTCAGAATTAACTGAATTAGTTGAAAAGAATTAGTTAGCAATGACAAAGAGATAATGACTTTTGTTATAATTACAAAGAATGTGTCAAATGACAAAAACACAGTCTTTAAGTTTTTATCACTTACCTGAAGAATGCGTTTAATGTGCTGTCTTTGCAAGTTGTCCCCCTCGGTACATTCTTTAATGCCATGAGGATAACAGATAAGCTGTAATAATTTTTGTGCTTGCATATTTGAAAGCACAGGGTCCAATATAAGTTCTTTGTCTGTGCACAATCTTTCAGGTTCTTTTAAGCAGTGTTCTCCTACCCACTCCTAAAAACAATACAGCAGTTAGACTGACAGGCACAGACTTTCTATGTGCATATGTAACATGTACAAAGTTCATGGCACACGATGAGGAATCTCCCAATACAATGTTACATAAAATAAGTAGTGGCAAAGTTTTAAAAACAAAACTTCCAGTATTTTAACTTCTTAAAAATGCAAAGTTAAACCTTGGTGTAAAATATTTTTGAAAAACAAATATGCAAAACAAGGAAAGAAAATATTGGTATGTGTTTTCGATTGAAAAATGGTTCCTTGCTCTAGGAACTGTTTTGTAAGGAGTGTTTTTAACTTTCTATATAAGGTCAATGATTCTACACTATGTATTCATCATTTTTATAGAATAGATTGTACTACATTCTACTGAATGGCACACAGTATAACATTCAGAAAATTGTCTCCCCTCTTGAATATTATTACAACGGTTACTATTATAAATAAATATTTGTATACAATTATTAGGATAATTTCATAGAAGCAGATTTCTAAGTCGAGGATTATAGAAAAAATTTAAGGCTACTGATATATATAGCTAATTGACCTCTGGAGAGTTTCTGCCAATTTAAACTCCTATCACCTTTTCGTCATCATTTTTTCAAAGGAAAACTCTTATACTAAGTAGGGTAAGAAACCATTAACTGTCCACTTGAACCCCGATCTGTTCAAATTAAAACCTCTTTCTTAACCACTATACCAGTGTCTCAATGCTGGTTGTCCATTAAAATCACCTGGGGAGCTTGTTAAACTTCCAAAGTCCAGGCCACACATCAGATTAGTTAAGTCAATCTTAAGTAGTGGGACCCAGATATCAGTCATTTTTTTAAGGGATCAAAGTCTTTTTTTTTTTTTTTTTAATTCCCCAGGTGATTCTAAAGTGCACTCACAGCTGGGAACCAAAGCACAACTCAATACCCTCTTAATACTTATATAACAATTTAGCTAACTGTAACCACGGTTAGAATATTCCTTAATAAAAACATGACCCTGTCAATATTATGTCTATAGAAAAGTGAAAAATCAAAACCATGCTCTGCCATGTTTTTTTTTTTTTTAATAAAAAGAATTTTTTAAAAAAGGAAAGTTAAACTGGACAGTAATGAAAATGATCACCCAGAGCATGGGGAGATAAAGGGTAGAAAGGGCAGGGAAGAGAGGACATATCTCTGAATACACCTTTGTGCATAGTTGACTTGGGCAGCATGCTAAAGACAGAGCTAGGGGAGAAAAAAGAAATCTAAAGTGAATATAAACAGAAACAAAAGAAATCAATTCTATTTCAAATGAGTAACATAGCCACACTGAAGGGGAAAGGTCAAATAACTTCTGAACACAGTACTGTACACACTTAGAAAGGAAAGAACTACAAACAGATCTTCAATTCCTTTTAGTAGACTTGTTCCTTCTGGTGGTATTGGTTTAAGAATTCTGAAATTATTGCAGGTGTATTGTAGAATTATGCACATGAGCAAATAGGTTGATGTCATTGAGAGTCAGGGTTCTTATTGCGGAAGAGGTGATATTAATATGAATGCGGGAATGCAAAAAACTGTGGGGTTGGACTGAATTGGAGGTATCAATATGAACCCATGATTTATAAACACATTTATGTATACGGATTTTTTTTTTTTTCTCTTAGCTCTGTCTGTTGAAAGGGCCTAGAATCAATGAACACACATAGTGACCCAAACTTGGTTTGTAAAATGCCATCCTCTATTAAACAGAACCAGAGGTTCCTTGGAGAAATGAATAATTCCATATCTACAGCAGGGAAAGTTAAAAAAAAAAAAAAAAGGAAAGTTGAAGATGTATCAAAATAACATAAGAACCAGCATGAAAAGATTCCCACTGGAAAAACCTGGGACAATTTGAACATGAAAATAGCTAAGGACAGTATATTATAATCCATGTGGAAAATAAATAAATGTAAGTAAGGAAAAAACAAATAAGGGTAGGCCTTCTTTAGGGCAGAATGCAAACTGATAATTATGAAGGGAGTAGAGGATTTGGAGAAAAAGAAAATCACCATTTTTCAATCATCGTATAAAGACTGGTTTGGACAGGAATAAAAATGGATGGGAGGTAAGGGAGTTTGATGAGGAGCTGAATATTTGTATTCTTTTCAAGTATCTCCCCAAAGACCACATTAATTTCAAGGGAAAAATAATGATACAGGAGAGAAATCCTACACAATGGAGACATCTTGATCATAATTAACATCACCAATGAGGTGCAAATGGACATCACGTGCCTTCCTATGTGATTTTACCTGAGAAGAACACAAAATTACTCCTGTAGTATCTTGAATGAGAATACATAATCTGACGCTAATCTACAGGAAACTTCATACAAACCCAACATTATTGAGACAGTTGACGAAAATGGAATGTGGCCTATAGGTGAGAAAAAACTACTCTACCAGTGCTAAATTTTTTGATTTTTGATAACTGTATTTTGGTTATATTAATAAATAGAAGCTGAAGTATTAAAAAGTAAAAAAGAATAATGTATCCCATCTACTTTCAAATGGTTCAGCAAAAAGACTTTAAATTATGTCTCCACAATCATAGACAGAATTATAAAGCAAATATGGCAAAATGTAAAAAATTAGTGAATCAAGAGGATATACTAGACTTCTTTATTATTGCAATTTTTCAGCAAGCTTGAAATTATTTCAAAATAAAGTTAGCAAGAAAAACAGGACCACCTATGTACAAGTTTCACATAATAGTGAAAATCTCTCTCCAAAAGAACAGTTACATATTCAAAGTTAAAGGCATATTAAATCTGAAGAATACCTGCTGACAGATGGTCCTCAGTACATATCTAGCATATTCTCTTAAATTCGCAGTTTCTATAGAAATGCTTTTCCCACAGGATTTTGAATTTTGTGAGGCAGTCCAGATATCTTCAGCATTCCCATCACGTCGTAAACCCCTCATGGTGAAGTCATCATTCTTTAAAGAGCTGACATTATTATTGCCAATTTTGGCATCTCCTAAATGACAGAATCACAAAAGTAAAATCATACAAGTTCAAAGTATTGCCAAATATTTGAGAAGTTTAAATAAAGTTTGCTTTCGGGGATTTAAAGTATGTGAATGGTTTCATTATTGCAAAGCCAGCTGTTCAGCAATACAGAAAATGAATCAAAAGAATAAATGAGAGAACCCAGAGACGTTTCATCAGACATGGGGGTGGAGGGCAGAAGCAAGTTCAAGACTCGCCCCTACTTTGTTAACAGAATTAAGTATGTTTTCACCAAACTTGGAAAGGCCATTATGAATCACACTTAATAATCACAGAACATTGATTTCACCAATATTTCAAGCATAAATATATTCAAATTCATTTGACTTACAGACAAGGAAAAAATGGGTTACTCACCCTTCTAGATGTCCCTTTTCCATTTCTTCTCTTACAATGACTTATTTTCTATCCATAGGTCAAGAGAAAAGTTTTGCCTTAGCCCACCTTACTATCAACTTCTTGACAAGAGAGATTTATTTCCCTGGGAATGGAAAAGGGCAATGCATACTAAGGAAGCCCTGGAAAATAGGGCATTCATTGAATAACCCATGTCTTTCACTTTCCTCTCTGTAAACATCCAAATTAGAAAACTTCACCTCATCAATCTCTAATATACTCAAGTAAAATGACGCTAAGGAAAGTGTTTTCCTCATAACATAATGAAGTTCCAGTGGAAATAACTGAACAGTATGATTGAATATCTAGAAATAAGAAATCTTCTCTAGTTGTGAAAGAGAAGTAACTGATATATTTTAAAAGTGAAAGAGGGAAATAATTTGGTAATAAAGATTGTCAGATGACAACAGAGTCTCCAAACTTTTGCCTGTTTACCCACAGGATCATAAGCCTTGAGAGAGAAAACTTCCTGGAACCAATAAATAAATTTAGAGAAGGCCTTCACTATCCTCATCGTGAGCAGAACCAAGCCTAGGTCACTGCGAAAAGCCTTTTAAAACCCACAGGTCAACCAAGAAAAAGTTTGACTCTGCTGAAAAAAATGTGAGAAATCACAATGGCTTACTAATTACTTACAAAATCGATAGGAGGAGGGGAGGGACAAACATTGCATTTCACTCATCAATATCCTACTATATATTATCACACATTTCTCATTAAAATGTACAATGTACATACAAAAAGTACTGATTTCACTTCACCCACAGGAGTTTATTTAATTCAACAGAGTTCTTCAGAAGCTGAAAGAAAGATCAAATTCTACATACAGCAAAATCTTAGCATGCTTTCTCCAACCTTTGGCAACATAAACAACTATTTTTAAACCTTAAGTTAAACTAGTCTAAAAATTAGAAACCACATTCTATAAAATAGTCTTATCTTCCTAACTCAAAATAGATCCTAGGGGATAGGACTTGAGAGAACATTGTTTCGGACATGGTGAGAGGTAGATAAATTAAACTTTCTACAGAAACAAAAACAAAGAAACGAACGACTCTGCTAGTGCCAGACTAGAAGATCCTAGATTACTTTAGATGTTCGGATGCCAGAGAAGGTCTGGGAGGCTGCACCAGAACCTTCTACAGTCATACCAATAGAACAGAGAGAGTGTGCAGTGACTGCTGGTCCAAGGCTCTGCTGATATTTAACTCGCCTGATCCTGACTTCTCAGACCTACCTCCTCCAACGCTTAGAAAGCTGTAGAATCTACCAAGAGCTGAGGCTGATTAAAAAGGTTAAGGTGAGGTGACCAAAGAAAAACGAACTGGTGACTATGCATGAGTGTTAAAATATTTGGTTACCTGGATATTTAAAGAGGTTCCAGATTTTACTTGGGATCGAACCAGTCCTCTAAATCATAGGGACAATGTCTAAATCGCACTCATCTTGGTTTCTACCATTAAAATGTCTATCACTTATACACTCATACTTACAGCATTAGTTTATTGAAAACCTACTATTTCGTTCCTGTGATAGATGTTAGAGATACCACAGTAATAAAGTAAGTCTCTGACATCAAAGTCTCTATATTCATTTATTAAGCAGAATTGACAAGCCATTTTTCCTTTCAACATTATCAGAATAGGGTAATTTTATTTACTGAAATGACCATTTAATGTTGGCTGTATAATACTACAAGCTCCTAAGCTCAGAGGAAGGCTGTAGCTCCTCTCTATGTGACTCTATCTTTCCTTTTTTTACTACAAAATTTGTAAGTATTTAAAAGTGTTGACTATCTACATATATATGTACATTTGTGTTGTGTGCGTGTGTGTGTATTTTAAGTGAACTTTAATAATTTGTTTTATGAAAACCCTCTTCTCCTTCCTGTCATCACCAAATAACACTTCTCAGGGAGGAGTATAAAGGGATATCCTCAAACATGCTCTTTAAGATTTATCTGAAATAATTCTTACCCACTCACTAATTTGTTCTAATCAAAAGGGATTCCTTTGGAATATAAGAGATAGCTTCTGTTTAGTCAAGGCTAAAAGAGGGTAATGAAAACTGAAATTAGACAGTGTGAATTAAAGGCTTCCTAGTCATTCAAATCTTAACTGATTAATAGAATAAAAATATCTGAGGTATTGTATAAATGAGCAGAAAAGTCAGTAGTACTACTCCAGGAGAATATGTACCAATAAAAATAGAGAGACATCTTGGACATTACGAATTTAAAAAATTATGACATGTAATACTGATTTATCAATAATATCAATATAATTGCATTTATCACCTGATTTATTAAAAAAATCAAAGCAGAAGGACATAAACTTGTTCAGGGTCATAACGGAAGCAGAAACACTAAAATTAAAACCCAGGTTTTCTGGTGTTTTAATCCTGACATATGATATGAAGTTTAAATCTTTGGTTAGAGCAGTCATCTGCGTCCATCACAAAGTGTAACTTATGAACAAATGAAGGCAAAACAACCCAGTGGGTCTGAGGATCTATATGTCAGAATCAGACAACCTGAAGTTAAAATGTCACCAAGAAGGAGTATTATATTTAAATACCCCACAGTTGTAGGTAAGCGACAGACTCCTCAGGGTCCAACTGAACTTGGACTTGGGAAGAGCCAACTCATTTTTCCAGGAGAACAACAACAACAAAAAACATGTTTCTAATAATATCTGACAGAGTTAAACCTGAATACAAATTATTTTGCCACCATTTCTGGGGATTAACCAAGCTTAGTGCCAGGACAGTCTTACCAAGCATCATGATTGCTTTTAAAACAGCAAACACGGCTCCCACTTCGATGCTGTTGTGAGCAGCAGCTAAGAGGTGTCTATCACAAGATGATCTTATTCCGGGGAAGGGTTTGCCTATGGTAACACAAAAACAAACCTTTAATGTCTATCACTATCATTAACAGTTTTTTGTAATCATTTACTGTCAGCAGGGGCTTTCGTTTTTAAACTGCGGTGCTTAATTGCCATTATCTAGGTTTAACTGATGCCTCGTGCATGAAACACTGCCAGTATTCCTTGCTTAATACCTTTTCTTTTTAATAATTAAAATGGTATCTTTGCTTCTTGGAGAGATACGTCAAACAAATTAGGATTTTCATCCACTTATGCAGATTGTAATACGTGTGCACACATTCCTCCCCCACCATGTGAAAACATACTACTAGTCTGATCTTTAGGAACAGACTATAATAACACTCCTACATTTCTTATCTTACTAATAAATGAATCACCATTGCCCTAAGCTGCTATGGTGTGGGTCATAACCTACATGCATGGTATGTTAGAGGATCATGCTGCCCACCAACATGGTTTGGCCCAAGAGCAAAAGTATTTTTATTGTTTATTAACTCTGCATTTGAGTTTCTCAACACATCCTGAGATTATATAAATGAAAGGTGCTGACAGCCCTCTCAATGGCATAACTGAACTCCTCTATCCCCTTGAAGCAAGCCCACCAAAATCAGGAAGAAAATTACAGAATGGACATCCTACGTGACCATTTTAGAACCTATAGCACCCAATGAAAGCATAATCAGAGCTTTGTCAGCGGTCAGCTCACCGGTTGCTTGAGGTAATAGGCAGGCCTGGGGAGCTCGGAAGAGGTGAAGCAAGAGCCGGCACGTCATCCTCGCCCCAGGCTCCGCATCCGCATCTCCACAAGCTAGGAAAGAAGGGTTTCGAAAGCAAGTTTTCTAACAAATACAGGAACACGTCCTCAGGTTTTCTATGAAGCTAAATTTTCTGGACTAATTTAAATGAATGCTCCTTGAGATAAAAAGGAAGATACCGGCCATGCTTTTCTGAGAAACCTGAGTGTACGTCCTTCCTCAAAAACAAGTACTAAAATAGTAGTTTCCAACCTTTCCCATGGTTAGCCATACGACTTTGTATAGAACAACATTTGCAATTTTACTGTCTTTACCTTGATGCCACACCCCTGCCCAACGCACGTGCTGTTAAACACTACTTTCACTGCGTTTCATCAGTCAGAAACCATCCCACAAGACAGCGGTCAAACGAAGCACGCCGTTCCTGCACGCGGCCTTACCTGCTGCGAGGAGAGAGGGCAGTGCGACGTGCTGCACGACGTCCTCCAGGGAAAAACACTGTCGTGCTATCAGAATGGCAATGAAAGTAGCTAATGAATCATGGAATGAAAGGTCACTCACCTTCAAGAAAAACATTGACATGTTTTAATACCTAACACCCTCTTACATAACATCTAAGATCTCAAATCCCAAAATGAACCATAGAGTGAAATGTTAACTTATCATGATTATTATCCTCTAGGCCACTTTTTATTTTATGAGACGAAGAATGATGGCTGCATCCCCACATCCCAATGCTATAAGAAGATATTGAGCTTTAACTTGAACACATAAACTTGAAAAAGGAAATAAAAAAGTGAAATCAAAATATCCCTAAAAGATGTAGCAGAAACAAAATTTCAAGCAGAATTCAGTGTGATCTGTCATTTAAAGGTTACCATTAGGAAGCAAAGAAAAACTAGTCTCAATAATGTTTTGCAGTTCTTTTCAGGGACAACAAATAATGTGTCTTTAATAATTATAATTAAATTAGTTTTAAAAGTAACTCTGAAAATGTATAATTAACTCCTAAATTCAAAAAAGAGAGAGAGAAAAGTTAATTCATTCATAGCTACACATCTACCTTTACGGATCTCACAAGGCTGTGGCAGAAGAAAATAATCAGAACCCGAGGTGTAACGGCAGCCCTTGCATTAAGTGTAGTATGTGCCAGTGACTATAGTTAGCGATCTACGGAGATTGCCTCATTTACTAGCACGGCACTGTGAGATTCATACTATTATTAATTCCAGTTTTACAGATGAAGAAACAAAGCAGAAGAAAAGAACCAACCAAGAAGTTAAGAACAATGTTAAAAACAAAAATTTGGATTTTTTCTGTCTGGAAAAGCAGGCCATAGATAGGAGTTTTACATATATATAAAACCTTAGGTATTCATAGAATGGAGCAGGATTGTATACCCAGTCATGAGATATCAGAACCAGGAAAAAACCTTCAACTGAAAGATAGTTTTTAAAATGTGTAAAATTCTTCTTTATGTAAGATATATTAACATACAAGATGGATTTCCACAAGCAGTGGTAGGTCAAAATAGATAAAGAATCAAGACGTGTTTTTGAGAAATTCACATAACATGGATGCAATATGATATTCAAGAAAATAAGTGATATATAACAGGTATCTCTTCATCACTTACAGACACAATCACTAAGAAAGACTGAACACTCCAATGAATCTAAACCTTCTTACACAATACAATGGAATGTATTCTTAGAGTACATCTTCATTTAAAAATAAAATTAAAAAGGGGTTCTCTTCAGAACATAAACTGCTTCAGTTAAATTATGTCCTATGCCTTGAGGAACCCAAAGCAATTTATAAAAACTACAAACAAATAGCTCTGAAGAGACTCTCTCTCTCTCTCTCTATATATATATATATATAAAATCTCAGCTAATAAGGGAATTCTTGGCAACTCTGCTATAGATTAAGCTATCTATTTTCTTATTTTCTTTCTTTTTTTTTTTTTTTTCATTTACTTAATCCTTAGCAACTATACTCTGGTTTATTGCTTTTGGAGAAAGAAGGGAAAATATTTTACATTTCAGCCAAGAGTTAAATCAATTTAAAAAATTTACTAACTAAATATTTGATTGTCCAGTTGAGTTTTTAAGTGAACAAGAAAACTTACATCTACAGTGCAAAGTACATCATTAAACCCCCAGACATGATTTGAAGAACAACAAAGAGCCTTCAGAACTCCCAACCATTCCGAACTAAGAACAGTGCAGCAAGCAGTCAGCTCGGAGGAGAAATTGGCAATGTCATTAATCCTAGAAAGAAGAAAAAGAATCTAGGTAGTAGAAAGTAACAAAAGAGAAATACTCACATGTAATAACCTTGAGGAACACATATTTCACTATCATCAAACAAGTCATTCACATCTTATGTTCAAGAATACAATAAATATATTATTATGGTCAAATGGCCTAGTAGAATCTGGTGCAGAAGATAACAGTAAATGGCTTCAAATGCTTTCTACCATTTAATGCTGTTGAGCAACAAACAGTAATCAATACAGATGTATTGATTATAAAATACTGTACAGATGTATTATATTTTTAGTTCTGTGAACAAACCGACCTATAATTTTACATTTCTAAGGGCATCAAAAACTTAAACTAAATAATTCAGATAGGCCTAAACACAGTGTTTTCAAAATACAGGCATTTTTTATTTATGTTTTTATTATGTATGGTTTTGTCTCACAAGTAAGGAAATTACAGCACAGAGCAGAGGTGAATTCAGAAATAAAAGAATATGAAAATATAAAAAAACAAAAAAAAACCCAACATCCAAGTGTCAGCCTAGGCAATCATTAAAGAAGTTAATTTCAAAGCAGCACCACAGCAACAACTGTGTGGTCAAATGTGAATTCCAGGGTAACTCAGCTCACCTTCCGGCGTCCTGGTGGCCCATACATACATTCATGAGTGTATTGCACACAAAGCTGTAGCGATTGGCCGCATTGTCGCTAAGGATCTTCCCCAGCATTGAGTAGTTGACGCTACGGGCCGAAGGATTCTCAATAAAATCCATCATGAAGTCCGGATCCCATCGCAAGTTAGAATTTGCAGGCATCACATTATTATATATGGTTTGCTTAACTTTTGAACAGGCACTACTGAGGTTACACAAAGAAGAGTTTTAAAAAAAAACAAAAAACTAGAATAACAAGAAAGTTATTTCATTTAAGGACAGATTAAATGGCAGCAACTGTAACGTTAAGAAGACAATATGAGTTCTTGATTCCCACTTCTTAAATATTGGCACTGGACACAATGCCTGCAATGTAGTAGTTGCTCAAATAGTTGCTGAATGAGTTGAAGAACAAAACAAGAATAAGACATTTGGTTACTAATCTTAATTACCTTCTCATCTTTTCTACATTCTACGTGTTCGGAAAATAATTTACTAAGGCTTCCAACAACTGTCTCTGAACAGTAGTTAGAAAATGTTATTATTTAAGAATAAAAATTAGATAACACATCAAAAAGAATTTGGCATTTCAGTCCTAATTATACATCCTGCAAAACAATTCCTCTAAGCATCTAGTTGAAGTTCATGTGCCAAGGCTACTCTGGGCACTGTGATACAGCTGTGAAAGAAAAAAAAAAAAAAAAAAGAGGCTTATTCCCTGCTTCCAAGGAGCTTACATTCCAGTAGTGGGCTATGGATAACACACAAATTCAATGAGAGTAAAGAATCCATGATGTCATTCCTAAAAAATGGACATGTTGTGCTATATTAAGAGATTTTTAAGAGTCTGGTTTATCACACAAACACAGTGCATATTTCAGTGAGTTACAGCTGAATAAGACCTAGCATATTGGAAGGACAAAGGGAATTATAAAGTATCTGATCCACTCCAGCTCTGCAGATAAGGCTGAGGGATGATCTGATTTAAAAGCTGAGGTTCCATATACACTCAGCTATTCTTGCCGACTTGCCATGTACAGTAAGTTCGAAAGCAGCATTCACCTCTACTCAAGAGTTCCTTTAAACAGCAAAAAGCCTTTTTATTTTACATCAAGTTTTTGGCAGCAAATTTATTTGTGAAGTAGGGGACATATGGCTTCCCCCTACCCGCCATCCCCAGTTTTACACATTTATATAAATAATAGCCAGGAATGATTTTTTTAAAAATGAAAAGGCATGCAAATAACTCTTTACCCTAAACTGTTCCCATTGCCAACTGCTTTAAGAAAACAAGAGATTTTTCAGTTCGATGTTTGCCAAAATGTGACTTCAGACATCCTCCTTCAGAATCACCTCTGTGTTATCTGTCAAAAATTAAGACTGCTGGGCCTCACTATAGGTTTACTGAATCTGTATGTTTAAAAAAAAAAAAAAACCTGTCCCAGGTAAATTGCCAAATAACGCTTGAGGAAGCACTGGTCCAACGCTGAGGACTGAAGCTACCCCCTCAATTACCATCTTCTATGCTTTCTTTGCAGACAATTTATGTAAAATCTGATCAGTGGTCACTGAAGGATATGAGTTTGCGATCTGGAGTCATAACCTGTTCAAAATGATGGACATTATGTAGTCTCCGGTGCTTTTAAAATAGCCCCTTTCCTGTCTTACCACTATTTCTACTCAACTTTTCATTCATTCTCACTTTGTAATAGTTCGTAATTTGTTTCACTTTCCCACTAAAAATGAAATAAAAACAAACCATGCACTTTGCTGGCCCCTTCCAGACCATCACATCCTTGGTCTCCTCAAATATACCAGGTATTGAATGAAACAGACTTCTGCAAATAGTAAAGCACTTTTTAAAAAAAATTCAACTTTCCACTAAATTCTAACAATCCATTCATACCTGTCTTTAAAAACCAAAAGAATTCTACTTTTCTTTCTTAAATTTCATAAGACTCAGCCCCTACTTTTCTATCAGTATAGAGACTTCTCTCGCATTGACTCTCTCATACTTTCAGCCTGGATTGCATTTTTTCTGAACTCTACAGCTCATGGTAGAGTCTCCTCACCCTTCATCTGTAGGCTTCCTGTTTCATTTATTACACTCTTTCCAGGTGAGCTTTTATGTTTTAATAAAAAGTCAGCTGCCATCTAGGCTGCTCTCAAATTTTTAGCACCCTCTGTTGAAGGCATATATGGAATTAAAGAATTAACTCAGGCATTTTCCTTCTGAGACTGCATGTATCAGAAAAAAACCTGATAGAGTAATGAAGGCAACACGTACCTGGAAGCAAAATGACTTATGTTCAAATCTAAGTTTCATCTTTCATTAACTTATGATGAGGAACAATCATTTGTAGATAGGAAAAACCTACTTCCTTGGGTTGTTGGGAAGGTTAAAGATCTCGATGGAAATAACCCAGCTTAGTGCTAAGCACACAGCAGCAGTTCCATCAGTGGTAGATGTGATTAGTGCTTTATATCCCCCAAATATCACTCTTCCACAACTTTTAGATGGTGTTTCAGATCCAATTGTTAAAAATTGTTTTATTAGTATACTAACAGAAATCTCTGTACGTATCTAGCTTCTATTTGACCATTTTCTTAATCCCAAACTATAATAATGTCTGACATCAAGATTTCCCGAAACAGCAGAAATTCTCTTCCACTTGTTCAACTGAGACGAATTTAGACAGTGTCACTCTCTGTGAGGTGCCACTGTGCTGATCCAAGCAGCCCCTCAGTTCATTGCTGTTCTCCTAAATCTCCATACATCCAGTGTACATTAGTTGAATGAACTCATTTAACATACTTGTGCACCCTGAAGGAGCATAAGAGGTGAAATAGGTTCCTGGGGCTTTCTTGGGAAGTTTGCTGTTAAAAACAGGGCTGTCGCAAGAACCAAATCATGTATGAGAAAGCTCTTTAAAAACTGTAAACTGAAACTGAAAGCTTTCTGTAAAGAAACAACAGAACACATGGTCTGACTATTACACATCATTCTTGTGAAAGACATTTCCCTAAGACTCACTAAAAAATAAGGGATTATTTTGAAACCTCACTTATTTCATAAAGACATTACGTTCACATTTTCCCCCTATCAATACCATTAAAAATACCATGATATTTTGTATATATCTTTTATCCAACAGATTTCTTTGCAGTGCCTACTATGAGCCAGACACTCTTCAAGGTACTGAGACACAGCAGGAAAGAAAATAGAAAAAGCTTCTGCTTTCATGAGGCTGCACACTAGGAAGAAGCCAGGTCAAAAATAAACTTAAAATGTACCCGGGGTTAATAAGTGCTAAGATTTAAGGGTAAGAGTAAGGGGAGAAGGGTGGTATTTAAAATAGGGTGGTCAGGGAGGTAGAGCCATTAACTGTGGAGGTGAGCACCAAGTAACTGGAAAAAAACATAGCAGAGGTAAGAGCAAGTGCAAAAGCCCCCAGATAGGTGCTTAGAGTCTTTGAAGACCAGTAAGGAGCTCCATGAGGGTAGAATAAAATGGACAGAGGGGAAGACGTGGAAGAGAAAATTGGATCCAGTCAATCCTGAAGGCTAGATAAGGATTTTGATTTTATTTGGAGTAGATAAGAAGCCACTGGAAAACTTTAAATTATTCTTGTTTTAAAAGAATGACTGTAGTAGACATGTTGATAATAGGCTCAAGAGAGTCAGGGGAGCAAGCAGGGAACCCAGTTAAATGGACTCTGCAATGGCCTAATGAAGAGATGACCATGGTGGTAGTGACAGAACAATGAAGAGTGGTCAGATTCCAGGTATACTTGGAAGGTAGGGCTCACAAGACTTATAAGCAAACTGGATGCAAGATAAGGGAAGGCAAAGAAAACTGGAATTGATCATGCTTTCCTTACCTCTTTCTAGATTCTAAATTTATTTTGCCAGCAATTATTGTTTCTTACAATTAATAACCTTAATTTCCTCAAAATAGCATTAAATAAGTTTGTATTTTTCAGCACCTGTTTATCTGTGGAAGTAGTAAGTGCTATGATGCAAAAAATAATAGGGAGTCAGGAATGCTGTTTGAAACAGATGGTCAAGAGAGTAAAGTGAAAAGGTGGGCAAACGGAGGAGAAACCATGTTCCAACTGAGGTAACAGCAAAGGGAAAATATAGAATATGTTCTGAAGTTTATCTCAAATTGCAAACATATCTAAACATGAATAACAATTTGTAATGACAGATTATAGCTACAAGAAAAGGTAACTAAAGATGAATTGTGGCAGATATAATTATGATTAACTGTCATTATTAATAAGGATGGCAATCTTGGTTGAGTCACTCACAAAGAAAGACACAATCCTGTCTCTATTCTTTTGATTGTCTTTCACTCACCTGAAGAGGTCTCCAAATTTACTTCTGAGGTGGCTACATGATACGTAGAGATCATAGAGGTAGGCTAAGATGCATCTTTCAGGAGAAGAACATTCTGAGGGGTTCACAACATGCTTTACCACACCACACAACCTGAGAAAAACATGTGAAGAAAAGAGACATAAATTTTGCTAATATATATGTTATTGTTTGAATCTTTCATAATGAAAATATGTCCATTTATTACTGGGGCAAGAAAAAAGATATTGGAGTGTTGACACTAATCATTGTAGCAAGAGTGAATAAATGAGCAAAATATCAGTTTTCTATTGTGATAGTAAAACACTAGATTTTTTTTTAAGTTCAGAAATGTCATTAACAACAAGAAATTCCTCCATGCAGAAGATACATATGGAGGAATCCATCAATTAAGTTGCTGTGACTAGAACACAAAAGGAAAAATGAAGTAGTGAATCTCTGTTCAGTAAAAAGATTCACAAATTCAGTAAATTTTCAAAGATCCTCAAACCCACTCCTTTGAAAAAAAGCAATTCTTCTAATCGGTAACTTTGGAAAATCCATTTTCAAACCATGAACTGGTTCTGGCATGAACCTAATAAATTCATGGTTTGAGGTCACATTACCCTTGTTTTTCCAAAGGAGAAACAAATTTATTTTAGTTTATCTTATGTAAAAAATTAAAACCCCTTCTTTTTAGTGACAGTCTCTGTAAGTCTTTCAGTTCAGAAGTACCATTACCATTCCAACTGGTGCCATTTTCCCCAAATCAGAACTGTGGCCTCTTTGGCCCCAGTTCATACAACACAGAAGTAAACAAAAGTGGTCCATTCACATATATGTGAGTCTGATTCCACTACCATCTTCTATCCTGTTACAGGGGTCAGCCTTAATAGTCATCTATTCATAAACAGTGTTATAGATGACTCAGATTATTAAGGCTGAAATAAACTTTAGAAATCAAGATTCATCCTCTTCATTTCACAGAAGGGCTCTGAGGCTCAGAAAGGTACAGCGATTTGCCAATAGACAATAAGCTAGTTCATAGCAGACCCAAGAAGAGAGCATAGTTCTCCATACTCCCAGTCCAGAGCTCCCTCTGCTACTCAGGGAACAGGACGCCAAGAAGAAATCTCAAATCGTAAAAACCAGAGGTGCAACTTCAGGCCATCATGTTAGGAAATGGCAATGGGGCATCCCAAACCCTGTGAACTGACATCAGCAGATGGGGCCACAAGGCAGCTGGTAAAAGCTGTCAGTTACAGCAAAGTGGCATGCCTTTAAGAAAAACACACTCGATTGTTAATGCTATAAACAAAAAAATTCCAGACATAACCTAAAAAGCAAGGAATTACTTTGTGGTTAAAGTAAATAAATAATGAAAGTTTGCTAGGTATCCACTATACAGCAGTCAGTGATGCCTGAATATTTTCACTTGCTACATGTAAAAAATATATTTTAAATTGAAATCCTATATATCCATTCTTATAAGTATGAAAACACAAAACAATAGTTTTGGGTAAAATAGTTATACTTACTATGTATGGTAAAATAAAAATATAATAAGGTTAATATTAAATATGATTTTATGAACATTTACTAGAACATGAATTTAAAATGTCAAAATAAATGATACAGAAAGAAATTTTAACCTAGTAAAAAAGTAAAAAATACTTATTAAAACCTATTATATTCATTTCATGACCAAACAGGTTTCCATATACAGTTTTAAAAAGTATGGTATAAATTAAATAGTATGAATGAACTCCAAATATGAAAAACTTTCAGCAGTCTGGGAGATTTTTTAGCTATCTGATGTTGGGTAAATCATTTAAGTATTTCATTTAACAGGCCCAAGTTTCAGTCTCTTGAATTGCAAAATGGTATTAATTATTCAACTTACAATTCAACTTACAGGGTAGTTGAGGGTTATTAAATAGTTCTCTATTTCCTGAATTCTAACATGTCAATTTTCTCACATTAAAAAATATCTGGATGTTACAGATTTCACTTAATAACCTATGTGTAAAATTAATGTGGTTGCATTTTTTTCCCCGCTAAAAGCTACTGTGGATGCCACTCTGGAACAGAGTATAAATTGATTACAAAAACAAAAGAGGACTACAGAACCAAAGAAACCCAGGTTTCTTCTGAGCTCAGAAGGAAAATGGAAGAACAGGTTGTCTTTTTTGATGTAACATGCCCTGGAGAAAGTCTGCATTGGACAAAAAGGAGCTTAGTATAGGGTTTCTGAGAGCTCACTGTACTTCTTAGGTCCCTGTAACCTCAACATAGGGATGACATAAGGTAATTATTTAGCCCAATTTTACTAGTGGTAGTAGAGAAAATCTTAGCCTATAATTCACACAAACCAAAAAAAAGACTCAGAATCAAGAAAGTTGCTTGTTCAAGATTAGTCTTATCGAAAGATAGCTTTAGTTTTATTTTAAAAAATGAAATTAAAGTAAACTTTTAAGATGACAATGCATGCAAAGCTTATTTCTCTAAATATAAACTGAAATTACATAACAAAGAAGTTGTAACATATTCACCATTCATAACAACCCATGATGCTGGAAAGCACAAAAGACAGGCTATAAATGACTAGTTTATATTGGTGGAGACTAAGAGGAAGGAAGTCAAGAAGGAAATGAAGAAAGGAGGAAGGAATCACACTTTATTTAAAAAAAAACACACACATAGGTTTCATGCCGATAACTCCTTTGATGAATGTGTCCTTACAGATGTATTCTATTCTTTATATCAGGGGTCCCTGGTCCCCAGGCTGCAGACCAGTACCTGTCAGTAGGCTGTTAGGAACCTGGCCGCACAGTGGGAGAGTGAGCTAAGCTTCATCTCTATCTGCAGCTGCTCCCCAGCGCTAGCATCACCACCTCAGCTCCATCTCAGACTATCAGGCATTAGATTCTTATATAGGAGCACTGGTCCCTGGTGCCAAAAAGGTTGGGGACTGCTGCTTTATATTTTTTTTATTGAAATAAACCAGTACTATTTTTCTCTTGAAACTACTATAATATTTCATCACAAATTATACATTCTAAGATGTGAGAAACAATAACGATATTACATATACTAACCCTTCAAACACCTGGGCTGTTTGATCAGGATTCAGGATCAGACAACTATGGTACCGCCTGAGAACAGCCACAATGCACACACACAGCCCCGTTGTGTAACTTCCTGCCAGGCTGGAGGATTTCAGGAGCAGTTCGGCTTCTACGACACTCAGTTCATTTAGTAGCTACAAGGAGAGAAAAGATTAAATAAAAATGTAGCTGGCAAAACAACTAGGAAAACATTTGTTTTTAAAAACCATGGATATAGTGAGTTATTCTAACACTACTTGATCTCACTTTACCCTGCTCCAGGATCATGTACATGTATAACCAGAGACAGAGAAAACACACCCCAGTGAATTAAACTGGTTTTTAATTTTAATCTCTTATCAAATTAGGGATTTTCTTGTCTAGACATCATGGTATATATGCAATCAGAAAGTACTCAACAGTTAATAAAATTTTATGGTGGCCCAAAGTTCTGGGCTGGATAATTTCAGAGAAAAACATACCATTTCTCAATTTTTTCCCCTTTCCCCTTCTTTTTAATAAAACAGAAGTTATTTATCACTATTTTGTTATTAATAAAGCTAACACCTTCAATAGAATAAGGAGTAGAAATTAACTTTTATTTTTGTTTACTAACAATATAAGATAATAAACTCCAGTATATGTATGAGAAATTATAAAATTATAAGGTTTTATTTTTTTGTTCTTAACCTAAAATACACTCTATTATTAACAGCGAATAAACTTCCACCTTTTCCTCAGCAAAATTACAACAAAAAAATTACTCTCAAAATGCTCACATTTTTTAAATGACTCTGATATACTGTAGCCCTGTTTTATACTTATTTAATTAAAAAATATGAACACAGTTGCAATTAAAATGCTAGGTGAATACAGTTTTTTTCAGAATGTCTCAATTATTCAAAAACGCACTGGTGGCTCATTTTAAGTTGTATGATGCCTGGTAGGTTTGCTTTCCTAAAACAACGAGAGAAGCAGGGTCTCTTTGACACCTGTATTGCGAAGTCAATTAATCCGTTGATGTTCAGTGCTGGCTCCATGAGGTCAAAGATGAGCTGAATGTGATGAGCCAAAGGGAGATGATAGGATGTCCCTGATGCAAAGCTAGTGATTTGTTCCAACACGTTGTTAGAGATCTGTGCAAACAAAAGTGAAAATAATCATAAGATCAATATTCTAAATAATTTATTAAATCATTTCATTTTTTAAAGAAATGTGAATTTATACATGATTCTACTTAGAGAAAATTAAAACATTTCTACAGCGATCAGAATCATGTACAAATCAACTTCCTTACCATAGCTATCATTTGAAAAAATAAGCCAAGCTGTCATAAAGATCAAGATATAACTATCCTAAAGGAAGAACTACAAATATTAATCGATTTCCAAGTAACATCTATTTGATACCAGTGGATTTCTAAAACAAAACATTTGGTTTCTTCACAATTGCATAGTATTTTATTTCAGCCATCAACAGATTTCTTCTTTATCAATATCAATGTAGGACCATAATATACTAAGTATTGCATTAAAGATTAATTTATGTAGTGTGATTATTAGCAAAAGGTAAAAATATTTTCATGATAAAAATTAATTCTTCTGAGGAGAGCAATCTGTTACTTAAAACTGAACTACTCAATAGTTTGAGATGCCTCCCAATACGTTTTCAAAACATATTTAAAAACAAAGACTAAAAACATATACTGTCTAAAAGATTTTTCAGGAAATATAAATATTTTAAATGCATAATAAAATAGTTTTAAATGGCCACCTGAGATGTCACTTGATGCTGATCAAAATAAGAAAGGAGTTGAAGTTTTGTGAACACAGTCTCCAGTGTTGGAAATGCTTCCTGTTTGTTCTTCCTGACTTTTTGTCCTTCATCTCCAACTAAATAAACACACAGTACATACATTATTCTCCATTTACTAGAAGCTCTTGACTTTGTTTTTACTGACGCGTTACATAAGAAAAGGTACACGAACTATGAATTTCTACAAAATACATACTCATGTAACAAAACAAATCACAAAATCACGTACCAGAATCCCAGAAACTCCCTCAGGGCCCCTTCGGGCACTTATCTCTCCCTGAGGACCAAGATCCTGACTTCTAACAGCTTGGAACTGATACTGCCCACCTTGAAACTTGATATAAATAGGACCATACAATTATATACATTTAAGATCTGGCATCTTTCACTCAACATTATGCTTCTGGGATTAATCCATATTGTTGCTGCAATTTTAACTTGTTTTAAACATTAATAATTCTCACTTATGTACAGTATTCCAATATGTGACTATACCACCATTTACTTATCACTATAGCAAGTAATTTCTAGGTTTTGCTACTATTAGAAGTGACTCTATGAACACTTCTAACTCGCTGGAGGAGGGGAAATCACCCAGGTTCACTTTGACATAATAGGAAACTTGACTGGCACCTTCTTAGGAAAGGCACTGTGATATTTCCCCCAGTTTAATATGTAAAAAAGGAAATTCACACAATTCCTACTATTTTTAGGGGTAGAAAGAAATGATATTCTTCCACATTAATGGGAACATGCTATACTTATAAATTTAGTATAAAGTTTAAAGAAAATTCCAATAAAATGTTTTATAAATACTGCTATCCCAGAGAGACTCTGTTTTTTTTAAGAGTTTAAAGGTAGAATCCAAAAATACTAGATCCTGTTTTTAAATACTTCTTAATGTATGTATTTACAAAGAAAAATCTAAAATCAAAGAGGAAAGATTGTATTATATGATCTCTAAGGTCATTTCCATTACTATAATTAGAGGTAGTTAATGGCTATGGCGACAACCACTCACATCTTGTTTGGAAAAACTTTAATTTCAGAGAACAAAGGTCATTTGACACATTTCTCTATGAAATACACAAGATTTGACCGAACCCCAAAAGATTTTGCTAATGGCAAATGTAATGCTTTTAGAAAATAACAGAAAGATTCTCCTCTTTCAATACCAAGCAATTTTTAAGCCCCCGCTTGACCCCCAGAAAAAAACACTAGGCTGTTTTGTCCAAATTTTCTAGAACAAACAAACCCTGATACTAGAGTAAATCAGAATTAAAAGGTAGCATAAAGTGCAGGACTGAGTAACATAAGGTACAAGACTGCCACTTTTATCAAATAGCACCAAGAAAAAGAATAAGTTCACTACATCTGTTCTTCAAGATGTATTGCCAAAGTTACACAATAAGTGTAGAAGTTTGCCTTCAATATAGCTGCTCACATGTCATGAGTATGTTTAAAATATTCAAGTTTTGAAGTTTTCATTTACCAACATCATTGATCCAAGGCTGAAAGCTCGCTTCAACAGTTTTGGGTATGATGTGCTTTACAACTGAAGTTATTAGTATAATTATTTAGTCCTTCCTGGGACCAAAACAAAACAACACACAAAAATAACAGCCAGGAGGAAGTAGATCCAGCATGACAATTCACAAAAGCATCCTTGTTTATGCTAATTGCCTCTATTTACTTACATATAACTAAATGACTTAATATCTCCTATGAAAAAAGATGCCACTGATTTTTGGTAATTTATATTTACTTTCAAAGAAAAATATAAAAAATTAGTGGTGGTTCCAATGGAATACTTTATTTTAATGATATATACATGAGTAATAATATACTCATTATTCATAGATTTTCCTCATCCATCTTATGTTAATTTGCTTTTATCATATATGCTATTGTTCTTTTGCTGCTTAATTTTGATTTTCCTTTTTCAAAAATATTTAAATCCTAGAAGTGTTGACCTCTTAGAGATTGTTATGGTCAACTTCATTAATGTTTTCAAAAAGATAGCGTCATAGAAAAACCAAAGATGATGAGTTAATGTAAATATAAGATGAGTTTTGACCCTCTGTAACTGGAAATGCCATATAAGTTTTAGATTATAATTTTCCCAAGGTAAGACCCGGATGATCTGAGAATGTTCCTAAGAGTTTCTCAAAATCATATTTTTTTCATGTAGCCAGAAATTAAATACATGCGTACACAAGTTCTGTTTGATGGAAAAAGTGGGCAAACTTGCATTAATCCGAAGTAAAGTTAGCTAGCTGCTTCTGGTAAACATACATACTAGGTTTTAAGTAGTGACTTAAACATAGTCTATCAGCAAACAGCTCACAAAATCCTAAATTAACATATTTCTGGTTGAGGAATTTTATCTAAAATAAAGAAAAGGCAAAAATCCTCTTTGAAGATGCCTCTTCACAGTGGTATTTCCATTGCTAATATCTCACAAAGCAGTCTGGAACAATGATTTTCTCTCTCTGTGAGTTCTGAAGCAAGAACTGTCTGAGAGACTGATACAAGACAGCACAGACAACAGTTTGGCATTAAAAAACTCTGAAGGAAGGAAGTAGACTCAACAGAAAAGGATACCACATTGCTTCCTTCTGCTTCCCAACACTCTATTTTCCAAAATCAAAAATTCCATCGAATCTGGAAGGACTCTCTAAAATTTATTTAGATTTGAAAATTGTTATTATTGAACCTTTAAAGGAGATTGTGTCCACCCCATCTTCAAGAATACACACACACAAAAAAGGTTCCAAATATTCTTTGCTAGCTAGTTGCAGGGCTCCTAAAGGCAACTCATATCCTCTTTTTTTTTTTTTTTTTCAGAGAGAAAAGAGAAAAACAACAGGTTAACAGTTTTAGAGCAGCTTTGCATTTTTCAGGCTCAGTAACGAGAGGACAACAGGGTATCATTTTCCTTCCACAGCTCTTGGCTGTCCCCTCCGGGAGCCTTTGTAGTAAAGGGTCCTTAACAGGCAATGAGGAGTTAGGGAATGTGATGCGAATCACATTGATGCGAATGAAGGTAACTTTCCCATTGTGTTCTCAGGACCAACCTAGGACCTCAGGCACCGGCAACAGCACTTTCAGAGAGAAAAACGCGTTGCTCTTGCCCCTTGTTTCTGCCCGTGCGCTCCTTCTACGGCAAGGGCTACTTACGTTAGTTATATCTGCACTTTCCAGGTACTAGAACTAGCGTAGACAAGCTCTAGTAATTCACCTGGTTGAAGTCTAAAGACCGGGTCCCTAAAGAAAGTATTTATTTTGTACTAAACAGCAAAGTAGGGTTCCTAGAGGTGGTTTATACCATGTGTAGGAAGTGCACTGCTGGCACAGAGCAAATTCAAACTTCGCCCTGTGTATTATTTAAGTCACAGAGAAATAAATATCACTGGTGGTAGTGGACAATATATAGTAATATCATATTTTAAATCGTATGACTACCTAATAAAATAAACAAACCTTGAGAAGAGTAATTAGGCAAAGAGAAGTGGATAATTACAACATTTCAATTATGCAATCTGGTGACATAAGGTAAATGCATAGTTTCACTGTAAAAACTATGTAAAAAGCCAGGAAAAAATATTCCAAGTAAAGAAGGCATTATAGAGCAAAGACCCAAATTTCTTTTTGGTGATGTGGGTAGCCACCACTACCTACTGCAATTATTCTTCTGTAATAATGTAAGGAAAGATCAGCGACTACAGCATCATGATTTCCAAGTATCATGAAAATATGAGCACCTAGAACAAACTACAAGCTTGAAAAAGGATAGTAAAGAATTCGGGAAACTTCCAGACTAAGGGTTCCAACTTGTTCTTCTGTACCTCATTTTACACTACTGTAGAAAATGTGGGAAGTCTAAGAAGAGAAAATAAAAATTACCTATGTCTATCTATAGAATATGCTTTTTTAATACAAGAATTACTATAAATGGAACGAAGGCCTTAAAATTTCAATGTGCTTATTCATATTTCAATGTGACAGTCATTCAGGAGAGGAAACACTCTGGGGACAGTGACGTAGAAATTTGATAAAGACTGTGCCAAGAGGAAAGACAGAAGACAGCACAATGGGAGCGAGTGCATTCAGGCCCTTTACCCCCGGTCTCTGTGGTGCTCTTCTTATTTAGGATTTTCAAAATATCTTTGGTAATCTTCTTCAGCTGATGCCTCACTTCGTCACGCTCTTTGCCCACTCCATAAAGAAGGATTGTGCGCTGGTTACATTCATGACTTGAAGATTCATCCTGAAAAACAGAAAATACACTCTGAAACCCTGTTTGCAGGGGTGGGGCTGCATTTCTTGTCCATGAAATGCACTAACCACAGCATCTCCATACTGGCTTGCGGTGATGGCACCTGTCCGCCTTTCAAGTCACCTCAACCTCCACTGGCAACACCCTTGTTTTTCCAGTTTGGAACTTACTAAAGTGTAAAACAACAACAACAACAAACAAACAAACAGACAAACAAAAAGGGTCAACTGACCTGAAGTCTTAATAGAAGCAGCTGATGTGGGCATACCCTACAGAGTAAGTTTTGACTACTGAAAAATTTTTCATTGTTTAAAATACAGCATGGTGTTAATTTCACATCCTATTACATACTATCTACTTGTACTTTTCCCTTAAGGAAAATGTTATTTCTTAGAAGATCTGGTTTTCTCTATATAGCATCATTAAATATTTCATAGAAAAAAAGATCTTGCTAGGATACTCCAGTACTTTTATAAAAATGTTCCGTTTCCTTCCAACATGACTGTGTGAGATACAGGTATATTTTATTTCTAAATGACAAAATAATATAGTATGCAGGTCTCATTAGACGTGAGGAGAATATTCTGACATGTTCTGATACCACTTTTCTTTTCTGGACCAGCTCCCCAACCTTGCCCACAGAAACAGTGAATTCAAGCACTATTTCTCCCACATGGGAAAGGAAACTAGTTAGTCGCAGCAAAATAAAAACCATACACACCACTAAACATGTTCCTCAGCCAAAGTTAAATAGTTCAGGATGGACATGTCCTCTCTTACACCTAGTTCTGAATTTTTCTACCTAAATTTCTCTCTTGGATCTTATATTCTTTCATTTTCTTAGGAAAATTCCCAGCTCTAGCCTTCAACCTATCTTCTTTTCTTACCATTTGTACATGTATTCCCATGCTAGGTGCTTACCCCTTCCTAACAATATCTAATCCTAAGAAGCTTGCATGAGAAAAGAACATCTCCCAAGAAACACAAACTGTACCATGTTCATACTGAGTAGTGGCTGTAAAACAGAGCAAAATCTTTGAGACTCGGAGAATACCAGTGTTTAATTTGGACTATTCTACATGTGTACTCTGCACAAAGTAGCATTTTGCTTTTGCAGTCTTGAAATGAGAGTCTTGTTTTCTGTTTTCTGTTTCTGTCTTGTTTCTTCTCGATCTCTTTGTCATTCTATCTCTTTCTCTCTCACATACTTGCATTCAAGGCACAATTTATCCTTGCACTGGTTCCTTTTGTATTCTATTCTACTAGAAATGTTCATGTGTACCCTGCCAACTTATCTTGCTACACTGTCCTAATAATTATTGTTTCAGGTGTGCAAACATGCCTCCTTAACAGAAGAAGGATTAGGAGCAAATCTCTTCTAGAAGCTGTTGTTATTTAATATATCCTGAGTATCCAAATCTCCCCTAAGTTTTCCAAAGACAGAACTAACCACAGATTAAAGTCAACATAGGCAGTGATTCCCATACCTGGCTGCATCTGAATGACCTGAGCTGCCTGTTAATGTCTTATTTTTGTTGTTGTTACACAGTGTTACTGAAATATTTCTTTTATGTCTGATGGGATGTGTACACAAGACCCTATAAAGGGAACAAGAGAGTGCCGAGAAAACCATCAGAACTCGGGCAGTGCTGGTTGTGACCCTGGCAGTTGCTTTCAGTTAGGACACCTGTTGTCAAAGGGTGCTAATGTCAACTTCTGTGCAAGAGGATTGACGGAAAGATAGTAGCAGTCATTCAACAACTATTGATAGTGTCTACTTAAAGCTAGACAAAGTGCTAGGAACCCTGAGAAAAATGTTGGGATGAAAAGTTCTCTGTCTTCAAGGAGTGCAGATTCAGTGCCATAAAAGTAGCATTTGCAGAGCTAGAAGCCTAAACAGGGAGAGTGGGGAAAGACCCATGCACTCTGCACAAAGACCAGGGAGGCTGCGGCTCTGCAGTGCATCACTAACAGCCCAGGCTCAGGGGAAGAGAGAGCAGTGGCTGCGTTCAGGTCCAGTTCTACGGCCCTGGATAATGAGCTTTTCTGAGCCTCAGATTCTTCTGAAAAATGAGTAACATCACCTGTCTTGTAAGGTTTTTGTGAGAGGAATAATGTAAAATGCTTAGCAGTGGAACACAGACACCACCCCCTGCCATCCATTCATATTTCTACACTTCCACTTCTCCCTTGCACACACCCCTTCATCACACTGTACCGCATCACTCAACAGTTCCTAAAGATGCTGGGGACACTACCTTTTTTTGCTGTTGCTCCTCCCACCACCAAAAACACTCTGGACAGCCTCAACTTCACTTGGGGAGATGCAGGTCTCTCCCTCTGTCACCTCAATTTAGTGAGGGGAAAAGAAACCTTCGGAGCATTCATCACAGTGTATGTAATTCACTTATTTCTAGGTATCTGTTTAATGTCTGTTGTTCCCACTAGACTGTCAATGTTTTGAGGTAGAACTCCAGGTTGGTTGTAGTCACACCTACATTCTCCTTAATTAGCACCGATTAGGCACTTGACATTTGTTGAATACACAAAATAAACAAATAAGTGAACTAATGAGAAAATACATGACTAAAAGATTAAGGAAGGGATGGAGAAAAAAGGTTTTAGTTTTGTAGGAAACGTAACCTGATAGTGAAGTCCTGAAAAACTGAAGAGGAGAAATGAGAGGCAGAGAGAAAAAGCAAAAAAGTCTCTAGGGTGTAAACTAGCTCTTAGTGGTGGGAATAAAAAGTCAGAAGCAAAATCAAGAAGAATCTGAGGGAAGTTAGGAAAGGATTAGGCATTGGAATAAATGTGAACCCACTAGCAAAATATGTTGGGAAAAGACTGAGTAGTAAGGGCAAGGAGCTCATAAATTCACTGTTAGGTGAGAGAAATTTTAGGGGGAGGTAAAAATGTTTTATAAATATTTAGTAGGTGGTTTGACATGAGGACTAATCCAGAAGTGACAGCTTAGGGATAAGAGCAATATGTCACTGGGAGGGCTGCAAAACCCCCATGTTTCGGAGCGGGAAACAACAAAGAGGGCTGAGATAGTGAAGGGGATAAATAAGCCATCAAATGATGCGCACGTACTCTCCAGAATTAATAAGAGTACCAGATAAGTCAGAGTCACAGACGTTGGGGAGTGGACATTTAACAATGAGAGCCATCCACAATATGAAATATAGGAAAAAGTCACAACAGATAATGGCCTCTCTGGCTTGTTCATTTAAAAAACCACATGTGAACCTCAAAAGAGAAGTTTCTCTAGAGTGGTGGGGCAGAAGCAGGAAACGGGGGTGTAGTTCAAGTAAGAATATCTGGTGAAATGGTAAAGAAAGTAGCCCATGTTTACTAGTAGCTGGACATGAAGAACAATAGCTTGAAATGAAAAAGAAAGCTGAATTAGGATGATCGATGGCAAACACTTGTTTCGAAGATATGTATCAAATAGAGTTTCCATAAAAAAACACAACAGATCGACAGGCAGGTAACTGATAAAAGAGATAGAAAACAACAGCTTCTTGTCTGGATTAACTTGGAAAGAAAAACAGGCACATATTTTTACTTAACCGCAGGGATAAAAAAAAAAAATGGTGAAAACACAGGCAGGGAAATTTATAGGTTAAGTGAGGAATCTGAAGAAGCTTGTAACAAGTTCATGGGCCCCGATATGCTCAGGGAGTTGGGACAGAAGTAAAATCATATGTTGAGAGTGAAGGGTTAGAATTAAAAAGGAAGAGCAGCAGCATGCAGTTAACTGAAAAGAACCATCAGTCTACCTCTTATATAAGATGTGATGACCATATTTCCTTTTGAAGGCTCATATTTTTAGGAAAATCATGATAGCTGTTACTAGTCTTCAAAGAGAAAGGCAAAGACTTTTAAATGCAACTGTTTTTCGGAAGCCTACAAAATCAGTTTGTTAGTTTTTTGGCATATGTAGAAAATGTACAGGTCTTCTAATAGCAACTTATATACTATGTGAGAATAAAGGCAACCTAAGAAAATGGATCAAATAGGCCCAAAGGTAGTAAAAACCCTCATAATGCACAGTTTTAAGAAATATTAATGACTGGAGATCAGTATCAAAGAATTACTCTATTATATATTCCCAGAGGGACACATTTGTTGGGCAGCAGAATCAACTAGAGACTCCACAGAAGTCTAGCCATCCCTTTCATGCCAGTCCACTTCTGTCTTTGGGCTGAATGGCTCATCTCTCCTGTAAATTAAGTTCTGAAAAATCTCATCCTCCAGATCAATTACTTTCCTTCTCCAAATAATAGATCACGACTACTTCCAAAAACCCTGGAAGGCCCACTATACTACAGAAATTAAAATATGTCTCTTGAGCTAGAAGAATGAAAGTTAATTGAATTGAAGTCTGCTCTAAGTCATCTTCATTTCTTTAAAATAAGTGATTAGAAATGTTGCCAGAACATGTTTGTGTACGCAAAGATGTGATAACGGTGGTGAGATGATCAGAGCTCTGTACTCTACTTATTCATATTTTCTGATATTTCTACAGTGACCCAATAATCGCAGAATTTTAAAATTACTGAGTTAGTGTTCTGTTTAAAGGGAAATAAGAATCCCATTCTGAATGTGCTTCCTTTTCTTCCAAGCACATCAATGAAAAATTGATGAAGTAGATGCAACAGTCCTTCTGATGAAACAAAATATAACATTTCATACTTCCCCAACACTCGTTTTTAATGTTATGTTTAAATATTCCATGGAAAACCCAGCATACGTCATAAAGTAAATTGTATACATCATCCCACCCCATCTTGTAGTAAAAAACTTTTTTTAAAAAACAATGATTTATATAAAATTTTATTTTAGTGACTCCATTAAAATAAAGAACTCCTAAAAGAGGTCTCCAACATTTTTTAGCTGAATTCTTCAATACACCATAATATTGTGTTTATCATAAAACGACTTCAAATAAATATTGGGAATAAATATTATTGGGAATAAGCCTTGGACTGGGGTGGAAGAATGGGTGTACACATGTACAGGGAGACTGTGTGAAAGTGACAAGAAATTAGCAACGTCTTCTTGTGAGTAACTCCACCTGAATTAGAGTAAATTTTACTTTAAAGAAAACAGCAGACTCCTTTAATTTAATTTGCATAGAAAAATCTTTGTTCTACGATAGCTTATAGTACACAGTATGGCTAAAATGAGGCCTTTTTTCAAAAAACTCAGTGTGTCCTAGGAGCATAATGGATGTCAAGGGATTTAACTATACATACTGTTTCAAGTAAACATTCGAGGCAGGTTGAGTTGACAAATAGTTGGATCAACAAAGTTAGCATTCTCTTTCACTAAATATCCCAATGCCGAAGACTCTTTTCCCTTTGGGATTTGTCTTCTATTTAACCTAAATTTCTATACACTGACAGGTAAAGCCAAGCTGAATGACATAAGCAAGCACTGCCTTAAAATGTATGTGTTCAATTAAAACATTCACTATGTCAAAATGACTACATTTAGAAACCATAAAAATATTAGAACTAAAACAGCCTAAGAGATAATCAAATGGTTTGATTGTATCTCCATTTTCCTGCCTCAACCTGGTTCCACAGGGACCACCGTGACCTACCATATCAAGACACTGCCCTCTGGGTTCAGAGTAATTCCATTTGAAGTAAATATTTTCAGACAAGCAGACAACCTTTTGCAGACTTGGCAAAATAAATAAACCAATTAAACCACTTACATGTAAAATAATCTGGGGTATAAGTTTATTTTTCTAAGTTATCTCAATCAGGGTAAATAACCAAATCAATCAAAGCTAGCCCTGTTCTCAATAGTAATACCATTAACTGCATGTGGCGTTGTTTACTTACGAGAGCTCAGAGTGCACAACTTGCTCTACTTCTATTTGGATAACATATTTTTGTAACCTGAGACCATTCTCAAAAAACTTTAGTCACTTTCAGGGACAAGTGGTCTAAATGGGTAACTGGCTGTCATCCTCCAGTGAGAAATTATTATCAGAGAAGGTTCACAGACAGGTGCGGTTGTGAGTTAAAACTAGAGGAAAGATAAAGTTAGTTTAGATAAAGAGCTGGAGCCTTTCCTTCTACCCGCACCCCACCCCCACCTCAATTTGAAGTCCTCTAGGAATCTGGAAATACAAATTCTCAATAAAGCCTATGATTTAAGTGTTCTGAATTAGTGTTTTAGTATAACACATTAATTTGTTGAAAATAGTAATAATTCTTTTTCACAAGTCTTGTTTCATCTGAAGACCTTAGAAATGCTTCATAAACATCCTTTAGAATTTACAATTTGCCTTAAAGGCAAATATGACTCCTATTTTCTTGAAAGAGGTGTGGCCATTCCATTCATGGCATTCACCTCTCACTCCTGGGCCTCCACGTGGGGTAGGGGTTGTGGAGACAGTGAGTTGGGGAAGATTTTCAGGGACACAGTGACAATGAATGCAGCAGGTTCTGGAATCAGACAGCGTGGGTCGGAGTTGGGTCTCTAATTAATTCACTGCTCTGCTTCTTACCTTCCCTCATTCAGAGAACAAAAATAATATGAACATCTACTTCAAAGAGCAGTAGATTTTATAACGTAAGTTAATTCATGACAATCTAAGAAAGTGAACTTTGGCTATTATTATTCTGAAGTGTATGTAGCACGAAAGTCCTGCCAAAGTACAATTTTGTGTTTTCAAATCAACAAGTAAGATTTGTTTACTGCAGCAGTTCATATTTTAAAATAAAAATAATTTAATACCCACTTTTTCAAGAATTTAATAGCAAACTAACACCTTCTGCTCTAACAGAGCAGAATCATTATGTAACTGAAATTTCTGAATGAAATGACTCAAATTCATAGCTTGATTTCAAATTCTTATTTCCAACAAAACTCTTCAATTTCAATCAAGGGTGCTTAAACTTTAGTGTGCATGAGTATCACATAGGAGGCTCATTAAAATACAGATGAGGGATACACCCCAAAATTTCTGACTCATTGGGACTAGGTTTGGTGCCTGAGAATATGCTTTTCTCACTATTTCCCCGGTGAGGCCTAGCTGGGGTTCTGCATTTGGAGAATCACTTTTGAAGATTAACAAATACAGAGATAGGCACATGCAAAACACAAAATAAAGAAATAGCTGAAACATATGTTCACTGTGAAGGCATCTACCCACGTGGTTCTTCTGGTAACAGAAGACTACAGTTTAAAATATTGTGTGTGTGCGCGCGCATGCACACGCACATGCACACAAGTTCATAATATTTATAACATGGTAATAGTGATACAAGGATCCCTTAATTTGATATCCACCCCCCAAAACCAAAAGCTAGGTTAAAAGGAAAAAAAGAATTGTTTATTTGTAAGTTCTATTCAAGAAAAGCATGAAAGACACTTTATATAATAAGCCTGGCAATGGATACAGCTGTTTTTCTTTCTAATGTAATTTTGGAATCTTATCATTTGTAATGGGAGGAAACTGTTTCCCCTACAAAGAGTTGATCAAACACAGGTTTAAAATAATGACATTATTAACCAGGAAAAAAAGCAAAGAGCAAGAGACCTAATATCCCTAACAAGCACACATTCTGAGTTAATGTAATTACTTGTTCAATTGTAATATATCACCCAGTGTCGAGCACAATATGTTTTCAGGTAAACAATCATCTGAGAAAGCAAGCTTGCGACCTTTTCCAGGAAGCAGACTTCGAAAGGCTTGGATTTAACATTTGCATGGAAAAAAAAAAAAAAAAAAACTCGTAAAGCCTCAACTCTATGACAGGTTTCAGTAAAAAGCCACAAGATTTTAAATTGCCTTTTAAAAAATGACTTTTCACCGACCCTGCCCCACATTTCCCAAGGAAATAAAAGCAGAAGTTGTAAAAGTGGCCAACCGGAAATCCAGTGTCTGCATAGCTTGGAGTCTACAGCCTTTGAAGGTAACTTCTGATTGTGAAGTTCTCTCTTTCTCTCTCCCGCCCTCTTTCTCTCTAGAACCCTCAAGACTGTACTGATGAAAACTCAGGAAATCATCATCAAGAGTCTTAACAACTAGACTAAGACGTTCAAAAGGAAAACACCAAATGCGGCTCTGCAGGTTGGAATAACCACTGCTTACTGGACTTACTCAAACCCTTCAGAACCAGCAAAGTAACCAGGTAACTCTACACCTACAGGTGTCTGACAGATATGATGTACATGTATGTTTTCTCAAGTTTTCTTAAAATTGGAAACCTTTAATAACAATATCAATGCAAGCACTTATTTGGAATAAAAATTATAATATAAGCTGCATTAAGAGATAAATATTAACTTTTTTATGAAAAAAAATTATACAGAGCATGACAATAAACTGCAAACGGTCTTATTTATTTTATCTTGACTGTAAAATGACATTTAAATATAGAGAGAGCTGAAATTCTCAGTATCAAGAACATTTGTTAAATAAGTTATGGTCTATGCAAAATGATCATTCTCAAAGTAGAATTTCCAAAACCATCAGAGAATACACAACTAAAAGCAAATAACAATAACAAGAAAGGTTAAAATTAGTGTATCAATTAAATATTGTATCAATTACTTATGTCAGTTAAACACTGGTTTTTGCTTGTTTGTTTGTTTTAAGTTAAACAGGCGAGGAGGTGTTGAAAATCGAAGCCATAATGGTGACAACATGAATCTTAAGTGTTTTACTTTCAGCAACTAAGGATGGAAAAAAATTCCATTGATATTTTGAGGGAATTTAGTGCTATTTTTATGTGATATATTTTAATCTTTTCCATGAAAGCTTTTTTTTAAAAAAAGTAGGTATTTGTACTTTTAGCATTACTGTGTCTTATATTTAAGAATAATATTTTATGTAGACTCAATTCCATTTGTCTTGGGTGAAATAAAATGACAAATTTCACTTTATGTTTTAAAACCTGGATGCCAGATAATACAGTCAAGTAACGTCTTAGTTTTCTTTATTTATAGCTGCCTACTGGGGTGTAATAACCCATGGAACCGACATGAACATGGTTTTGGTATTTTATTTGAGCTACCATTATATACTATATAAACCTAGAAAGTATGCCTCGGCTGTTTTGAGGAATGCCAGCTGATGACCACATATAGAGGTCATATCCTCATTTTTTTACTGTTTTAAAATTTGTACTGAATAATATTCAAGAAAATGTATGTAATAACTTCAAACATACTGAGCAAAGTTGGAAATGAGATATATATGGTTACAATATCTGGAGCTAAAGAAGAGTCCCTATGAGGACGATTTTTGATGAATGCCAGCAATATCCAGAGAATATCAGAAATATCCTCTAATTATAAAAAAAAAAATGTTCTCTGTGATTCAGTATTTTGTTTAATAAATTTACCATGAGGGATTTTATATAAATTTCTTTTCACTTGAAAAAATTCTAACAGGCAGTTACCAGTCATTTCTCCTTAAAACCCTAAAAAAGTACTAGAATAAATGATGTCTAGAAAAAAAAAGATAGTGTAGAAAAAGTGACTGCGAATAGAAAGAAAAAGTTAAAAGGCATGGAAATAAAGCCGGAGAAGAACAGAGTGCAGCTCAGATATTTCTCTTCTAGTTCTCATATATAAATATATGTGTGCTTTTGCCCAAGATAAAAAAATGTCCTATTAGAGGCATTCAGCAAATAATACCAAAGATCCATACCTCTCTACTTTGCTAGAAATATAATATCTGACATAATGAAATCATTTGAGATTCAGTTTTCTGTGTTCTTACTAACGCCATAACAAGGATCAAAACCCTTAATTTTTAAAGAAGGCCTGTCTAAAAAAGTTACACACGGAGGTAAGAGCAAAATCTGCCATGCTGGACTGAAAATAACCATCCCCTCACTCCCCCTCTAGGTAGCAAAGAAGAAAGGCAAGCCATGGACAACCTCACCTCTGCAGCTGGGAACGGCAGCCTATGCACCAGGGACTACAAAATCACCCAGGTCCTCTTCCCGCTCCTCTACACTGTCCTGTTTTTCACTGGACTCATCACAAATAGCCTAGCCATGAGGATTTTCTTTCAAATCCGCAGTAAATCCAACTTCATTATATTTCTTAAGAACACGGTCATTTCCGACCTTCTCATGATTCTGACTTTTCCATTCAAAATCCTCAGTGATGCCAAATTGGGAACAGGACCATTGAGAACCTTTGTGTGTCAAGTGACCTCTGTCACGTTTTATTTTACAATGTATATCAGTATTTCATTCCTAGGACTGATAACTATTGATCGCTACCAGAAGACCACCAGGCCATTTAAAACATCCAACCCTAACAATCTCCTGGGGGCTAAGATTCTCTCTGTTGTCATCTGGGCTTTCATGTTCTTACTCTCTTTGCCTAACATGATTCTGACCAACAGGAGGCCGAGAGACAAGAATGTGAAGAAATGCTCTTTCCTCAAATCAGAGTTTGGCCTGGTCTGGCACGAAATAGTCAATTATATCTGTCAAGTTATTTTTTGGATTAATTTTCTAATTGTTATTGTATGTTATACACTCATTACAAAAGAACTGTATAGGTCATATGTAAGAACAAGGGGTGCAGGCAAAGTCCCCAAGAAAAAGGTGAACGTCAAAGTTTTCATTATCATTGCTGTATTTTTTATTTGCTTTGTTCCCTTCCATTTTGCCCGAATTCCCTACACCCTGAGCCAAACCCGGGATGTCTTTGACTGCTCTGCTGAGAAAACTCTGTTCTATGTGAAAGAGAGCACTCTCTGGTTAACGTCCTTAAACGCATGCCTGGATCCATTCATCTATTTTTTCCTTTGCAAGTCTTTCAAAAATTCCTTGATGAGTATGCTGAAGTGCCCCAATTCTGCAGCATCGCCACCCCACGAAAATAGAAAAAAAGGACAAAATGGGGATGACCCAAGTGAAGAGACTCCCATGTAAACAAACTGAGGTAATATTTCAATCTATTAGTATTTGAAACTTCCTAAAAGGAAAGCACTATGTAAAAATATTAATACTAAGAAGTAGCAGAGTTAGTAAGAATGACTCTTGAAACAATAGAAGACTACAAAAATAATTCTCTTTCACTTTCCCAGTATTAAAAGTTAACTTAAAATGCAGAAAAATAATGTAACATGTAGCTGTGTAGCAAAACAAACTACATCCAATCACCATGCTACATGCAAAGCTACAAAGAATTCGTGAATTGCAAAGTTTTGGAAAGAGGGGTAATCACATAATATCTATTGTAATTATTTAAATATATTATTAATCACGATGTGACTATCAACTTACTCTATAAGCAACAAAGGATGATAAATCCGATAAAATTTTCTGACCCCAAATTATCCTTATTAAGATGTACATACATTCTAGCCCCCTAATCAAGTGATGACCTACTGTGATATTGTAAAAATTTAAGTGCATTTTATGCATGGGACACATAAGGAATAATAATGACTAACTTTTAATTATTAGCAAACACCTAAAATTTAAACTAATTGAAATAGTAACAAATTAAACTGAATTTAAAACATTTTGTTCATTGAAAAAATATAGAGGTTTAAAAACTGCTTTCCCAATAAAGAGTAGAAATAGAAAATAAAGTTATTAGAATAAAAAGAGTGATTTTTATAGCTTTCTAATACAAAAAAAAATAGACTATTTCCTTAACACTAGAGAAACCAGTTTTACTAGTATTTTTACAACTTTAGTAAATACAATAACTATCACTGACACTTACCTTTAGTACAGCTGCTAGAAACTACCTGCTACTTGGGTTAACAAACATTTCCCTTAATAAGAAAACCAAATTTAAATGTGATTATGCAGTTGCACAGCATAATTATTAACAAGAAAGTGATTCAAGTGTTTAGAACTAGCTGTTTATTTTTTGTGTGTATAACAAAAAATTTACATTAAACTCTAAATCACAATTTGTTGGAATTTCTTTGTTTAAAGATATTAGATATTCACCTCCAATATACTCCTACCTCACAAGTCAAACTCTCTTAAGAGAGAATATCTGCCAACACTGCTTTTGACACAATACTGGACAAAGTCTCTTCTGAAGGTGACATCTCACAACAACTAGTTCATATGTAAATGAAAAAAATAGGTCAGACTTAAATTGTAAACTGATTCCACACAAGCCATATTATCCATATTATTTTTAAATACAAACGTTTAACACGCTTGGAATTTTACATCATTTATCTCAATAATTTATGATCCTCAGAAATGATTCACCAACAGAAGGCATAGATACTGATATCTAAATGCAAGAAGAAATTAAAAGGTTGAGCTGTAGTATAAGGAAATTCACTGAATTTTAATAGTTAATAATCCAAATACCCCACAAATTTCGCTGTGCTAAATTTCAGTACAAAATTGAACTCATTAAAACCCTCTAAATGATATCAACTCTCAAGCAGCCACATTTTCCTTCTCTGGCACTGCTACAAGGGAGCACTGGATGTCAGTGGAGATGCACACAGAGACATGTGTCCAACACGATGTGTATTCTAGGTTATCACTGGAACAACAGTGTAGCCATTTCTGCCAGGTAAACGAATGCAGTTCACTCTACTGTCATATGCATTAATGTGCATGTTCTGTAAGAATACCAGGATATTTGAGTTGCAAATGAAGCTCAAATATCTGACCTTCTTATTTTGCATATGAGAAAAATGAAGGGCAGGTCCACTCCCCAACCCATCCAAGCCAAGGTAGAGAGTGGATTAATGCTGACCACATCACAGTGCCAGGACCACATGAGGCATTGTGAGACTGCAGAGTGGAAAAGGACTTTTCTAAATAATCTTTCATTTTGGATTAAACCAGATGAGATATCATCACTGAGATGACAATTTTCACAAAAGAAACAAAAAGCAAACTAGAAATACTAATGTTATGATGGTTCTTTTGTAAAAAAACTGTTGTGTATGGGATTACCTACGTTTATATATGTGAAAAAACTTACATTAAATTCTACATCACACTTTGTTGGGAATTCTTTATTTAAAGACATTAGACAGTAAGCACACACTCCTATCTCAAACATCATTCAGGACAGATTAAGAGATCAGTATTTATGGAGTACTCATTATACATAGAACATGTCACTATCTCCAGCTTTGGGAATTTTAATATACATAATATACCCCACATGTCACAATAACTAATTTTAAAAAAATACAGCCAAATTTTGTAGACTCTGGTCCAAAAGCTGAAAAGTTCAGAAATGGGACAGACAAAATGTTGTCTTGCCCAAAGCCTTTGTGGCTAACAAGTCCAAAGGATGTTGGTAATTGGTAGTTTCAGTGGTTGCTCATGGAAACAGTCCAAAGCAGGTGTGGCAACCTACAGCCTGCAAGACAAATCTAGCCTATCATGTGTTTTTTGTACAGCTTGTGATCTAAGAATTGTTTTTACATTTTCAAATGTTTGGTGAGGGGAATCAGAAGAGTAAAAGTTCATACTGCATTAAAGTTATATGGAATTCAAGTTTCAGTGTCCATAACAAGGTTTTGTTACAAGACAGCTATACTCACTCAGGTTTTACCAATGGCTGGTTTTTTGCTACAACACCAAGGCTGAGTAATTGTATTGGAGACTATGTGGTCACAAAACCTAAATATTTACTAACCAGCTCTTTAGACAAGATTAACAACCCCTAGGCTAGAACTTTAAAAGCAAAAGAAAACCCCCACGCAGAAACAGAATCTTCTCTTCATGCATTTATGTAGTGCAGTAGCTTTGCACTAAAAACAACTACAGATTCTAGTGGCTGATCTAGGTGATGGCTGTTGGCTGGTAATGCCCAAAGTGAAATTACAGTGATGCCAGGGGGAACAAAACGTGGAAACACTCCTAAGAGAAACAGCCTGACTTTTTAAAAATGAGAAATGGGCTTGAAAAATCAATTTCTAGGAGAAATACAAATCGATGATAAAAATATAAAAAGATATATATATAATGATATATATAATATATATATTATATCACTAATAAGCAAATAAATTAATATTTAAATGATTTTTTTTCACCTATAAGTTTAGAATTGATTAAAAAGATTTTAATAACAGTGGGGAATCTCACTCATTGAAACTGCAAACTGGTACAATCTTTCTGGAAACCTATTTGAAAATACCATTCGACATTTTGATGCATAGCTATTGATCCAGCATTACACTTCTAGAAAGCTTTGTACAAACATGTTGGAACAAATGCACAAAAATGTAAAGGCATATACGTGCTCTACAGTATTGTTTTTAAAAAAGAAAAATTGGAAAAATACACCTATCATTAACGGCTTAGCTACACTATGGTTAACTTTATATAGTATAACCTTTTCAAAAAATTAGGAAAGGTTATCATGTACTAACATAAAATAAAACAAAAATCCCATAAGTCAATAAATGTAAATCTGTGTATTTTCACACACACTGGAATGTATATGTAGGGGGAATTAACTTTCATTTTCTAGTATATACACGTCTATATCTGAATTCGTTAAACTTGTTTTCCTTTTATGATGAAAATGTAAAATTGGATATTCATATAAATGTTTTAGATAATACTGTAAATGCATTGCCCAATTCCAGTTACACGCAGTGGTTTTATAATATTGAATTTAATTACAGACACAGACCACTACATTTAATGTTAAATTGCAAAACTTATTTTAGCTTGCTATTTCAGCTTTCATTTTCGGTTAATCCAGTGTGGAAATTTTTTTAAATTTCATATAATCTAAGAAAGTACCATGGGATACATTGAGGAGAAGTAAAAGGTTCTTCTATGAGAATAGAAATTCCCACTTTGGCTTTCATTCCAAACAACAAAAGCAAATACTTCCTCATCTTTTCAGATATTGATTGTAGTTACTAGTTAGCACATCAATAGGAATCTTTAGACTGTTAACTATTTTCCAAAGGAAAATTGCAAAGGAGACTACAAATGGAAAAAGTATTTTATTACCATTTGACAGGCTTCTAGTTTCTAATTTTTATTATATCGTCTTTGATTCTCTCCTGATTATACTGCTTTGAACCAATTTATAATTTTAACCTTACACCGCACTTCAAAGCAAGTAGTTTCACCAGTCCATTCACTTTACAGTTGATGGTTTCTTCTCATTTATCAATTGGTCATATCCAGTTCAAAAACTCTAAAATTTGGTCAACAACTCCATGTTCACTCCACCTGTGGTTCCTAACCATCAGGGGAGTTATGCAGGTTCTACGCATGGGCTCTGGAACCAGATTGTGTGGGTTTGCAGTGGGCTTGGGCTGCACGGCTTTGGGAGGATTGCTTAACTTTCACATTTCAATTTTCTCATCTGTAAAATGGGAACAATCTCTGAGGATGTTGTAAGAATTAAATAAGATCGTACTGTCACTTAGAACAGCACAGCTAGTGTGATTTTATAAGTCACTATATTCCCTTTAAATCTAATAGGATTTTAAATGTTTAGTTTATTCCCATTTGGCAGGCTCCTAATTTCTGGGACCTTTACTTTTATCTTCTTTGATTCTTCCCTCCTGTCTTTCACGAGCTATACCCAACAGTTGTACCTGGTATTCCACTTTTTAAAAAAATTTCATTTAAAAAGAAATATACTAACAGCTATCAAGTGACAGGCCTTAATTCTACACACTTGGTGAATAATCACGCATTTTATCCCCTTAACACAATACAGCAGATACTATTATTTTGTTTTCATTGTAAAGATGAGGCAGTGGTTTCATAGAAGGCATAAATAATTTGCTCAAGAAAAGTAAGAGTTGGAATAAGGAATTGAATTCCGGCACTCTGGTTCCTGAGGTAGTCAGTGCTCCTATCTGCTCTGCTGGGCAAAAGATCTCCCCTGGGGGGCACAGGAACTGGTGAGAACAAAGGGAAAGTTGGCTAATACATATTAAGCACATTGACATATGGAAATGAGCGATCTGTTGAATATTTACTATGGTCAAACATTTTGAAACCTACCACATTTAAAAGAATACACTTTCATAACTATGGAAATGGGTACTATACAAGTTCCTCTTTTGGCAGCTTCCCACAATTCAGCATTTTGAAACTTGACCAAAACGTGATTTCCAGTTTTCATATTATAAAATCATATTGTGCAGCATTTCCCTTGTTTATACTGAAATCATTCCAATCCTTCACCTAGATAACATATTTGATGCTGTCGGGCATTTACATATTACATAGGTCAAATCTCTCTACTTGAAAAATAAAAAGTTTGCTCTTTTTCATTCTCTACTGAAGCAAACAAAAAGACAGATGATTAAATTATGTTCCATTAGATTAATGGAATACAATACTTCCATTGTAATATTTCCATTCCAATGGAATACTGTATTTCCAAGAATCAATTTGAGTTAAACATGTATTTTTCAAACTATCACCACTGGTGGTTCAAATCAAAATTATCAGGTATATTCTTGCCTCAAACTTAAAAATTTCCAGTGAGTTATGAAATTTTATTCACAGAATCCCAAGCCATCAAAAAATTCTCGATCAACCTAACCCTACAGTCTACTCCTACTCTGTGGTAAAACCTGTAGCAAAAAATACGAAGTGAAGCTCACCGTGGAGACCTCTACATTCCCTCATAAGATCTCTAAATTCCTTCTTTCCCCTTACCTACCTGGCAAGAAAACATTTTTGGTCATAGATTTTCTCTACACAAAAGCAACAATTATATCCTTTCAAACTTGAAGAAAATTTAAAATAAAAATTTTATAGACTTTGGCCCAAGACTGATTGATGAAATTCTTGAAGTCTTTGACACTTTGCATACAGCATCCAATGCAGAATAGATTTCCAAAACTGGTTTTCTAATAAGTGAGGTGGTATATCTCCATTTACTTCCGTAATTCACTCACTATAGCAGGAAGTAGTTAACATTTTTTAGTGTTGCATATATTGCCAGCACTATTTTAGGCACTCATTTCATCCTCTCAGCAAGACTACGAAATATATATATATAAAAATATAAATATATATAAATATAAATATAAATACACACACACACACACACACACACACACTATTATTAAAACCATTACACAGATGAAGATACTGTGGCACAGGGCTAGTCAATTATTTGTCTAAGACCTAGTACCCAATAATGGGTGGATCTGGGATTCTAACCCCAAAAGTCTGGGTCCATTAGTTCTTAACTCTCAGCAATTATGTTATTTTCTTAGAGATCAAAAGACCAAAAGACTCAGATAAGTGACTGTAGATATTATAGTCATCCTACTGAACACGAATTCTGGAAAAAACAGTCTACAAGGATGAAAATGATGATTCTATCTAATTTTAGAGTCACTCACCCACTTGGTTGTAATTTGGTGCTTTTTTTTTATCTTTCTGACTTTTATTATTATATGAGCCACTCAAAAGTAGAGAGAAGCTGGAGGAAAGTTACTACACAAGAAAATATAAAGATAAATAACTGCAACTAAACTAATTTATGCAAGTCTGCACATAAGTTTGAAATACTTAAGTTAAAAAATCCTCTGAAAGTTTGAACATGAAGAGGTTCTGCTAGATCACATTACACATGGGAAATGAGGAAGGAAATACAGTGTAAGAAAACAGAAGGACATCTGCTGCCCATGTACTTCATGAGCTGATCTAAGTCTGCCTCAGTCGGAAGGCACTGAGCTGGGTATCTTTCCAAACAAAGGTAAATTTTAATTTTTATTATAAATGGGCTGGCTTATAAAATACAGAATATGTTTGAGGGGAAAATACTTCAAGGTTAACATTCTACAAACCACAGACTATGAGCATAAAAAATTATATAACGCACAGCAACCTGACATGAATTATTACCTCTCAAATGGGGTTTTATTTTACTGGCACAGTAAAAGTAGCACTTGTGAATGGGGTAGAACCCGTTATTTGGTTTTCACGAGAGAGCAAAAGTAATGGTATTATTACAAGTACCAAAATGTATTACATGCTTTAAAAATTCTAGACAGAAACGTGTGCCTTCTCTGAATGTGATGATGGGAATACGTATAAGATGATATAAGGTGTTAACAGACTACAAGCCTAAAGTCTGCTTTTTAAAAGCAGCATTTTGAAATTGTGAAATGCTTCATTTTACTTTGTGTACATGTTTATTTGCAATAGTTGACACTGGACACCATGAACACCTCCATGATGAAGGGCTTCAATGGGTCTGAGCGGTGCCCCAGAGACACACGGATAGCACAGCTGGTGTTCCCAGCCATCTACACTCTCATTTTCTTCACCGGCGCCCTGCTGAACACTTTGGCCCTGTGGGTATTTATACACATCTCCAGTTCCTCCACCTTCATCGTCTACCTCAAAAACACTTTAGTGGCCGACTTGATAATGACACTCATGCTTCCATTTAAAATTCTCTCTGATTCACACCTCGGACCCTGGCAACTCAGAGCCTTCGTGTGTCGCTTCTCCGCTGTCATCTTTTATGAGGCCATGTATGTGGGCATCATACTGCTAGGTCTCATAGCCTTTGACAGATTTCTCAAGATCATCAGACCTTTTGGAAAATATTTCGTACAAAAACCTGCATTTGCAAAAACGGTCTCAACGCTCGTCTGGCTCCTTCTGTTCCTCATCTCTTTGCCAAATATAATCTTAAGCAACAAGGAAGCAACACCATCATCTGTGAAAAAGTGTGCTTCCTTAAAGGGTCCTTTGGGGCTGAAATGGCATCAAGGGGTGAATTATATATCCCAGTTCATTTTCTGGACTGTTTTTGCCCTAATGCTCCTGTTTTACGTGGTGATTGCAAAAAAAGTGTACAATTCCTACAGAAAGTCGAAAAGCAAGGACAGCAAAAACAACAAAAAGCTGGAAGGTAAAGTATTTATCGTCGTGGCTGTCTTCTTTGTGTGTTTTGCTCCATTTCATTTTGCCAGAGTTCCATATACTCACAGTCAAACCAACAATAAGACTGAATGCAGACTACAAAATCAACTGTTTATAGCTAAAGAAACAACTCTCTTTTTGGCAGCAATGAACATTTGTATGGATCCCTTAATATATATTTTTTTATGCAAAAAATTCACAAAAAGACTATTATGCATAAGAGGGAGAAAGACCACAGCATCAACCCCAGAGAATCATACTAGTCAGACAGACAATATAACCTTAAATTGATAACTTTATCATGGTTAACTTCTACTTATGGACTAGACTTCAACAAACAATTTATTTGAAAATTAAATTTAAGCAATAAAAAAAGATTGAAACAAACGCTTTCTTACATTTTGTTATCCTAGTACAGAAAGGACTATATAAATTTTAATTCCACGTAGAACTATTCACAAACATTTATTTTCTGCAACAGAAAATAAATGGCCACTAGAGGTCATCTTTTCAAGGGCATTTACTTAAATTTTAAAGATCTATTATGGATAAGTGTATATTCCTAAAAACCTCCCCTCCAAAACACCTTCTCACATTCTTTTACACATGATATTCAGACAACACTACTGCTTTTGTATCTCACACCTGCTGATAAAAAATACTTTGGTGAAAGTTGAAGCTTAGGGTTGAAAGGGACACCAGATATGAAGAGCCAGGGGAGCTGAATGCTGTCAGAAAGTTCTCTGATAGCCCAAATGAAGAAGTTTCTCCTTATAATTATAAAGTGCCTCTTCCACATTATTCCAATATACCATAAGAGGCACAAGAACCATTATCAAGTCAATAAAATATTGTACTGTAGTACTTTGCTTATATCCCAAATGTGTACAATTCAAAGGCAAGAATACCATATTCTTCTTTGGAATTCTCCCTCTCTCCGACAAATCTCTAATAATGGTTGAATATGACACTTACTCGGCAAAGCCTTCCTGGGCTATGACCTCTATCCTCTTGTCTCATACCTCCGGTTGAAAAACAACTACTTCTCCTATGGTTTGGGTGCCTGTTAGGATGCTTGGTGCAGATTACTCTTTACTATTGCACTATATTCTTGACTACACCTCCCCGCCCCCGAAATGGTTAGGAGTCTCTAAGACAAATGACATGCTTTGAAGACAGAAAGCATGTTATGTTTTTTTGGTATCTCCCACAGACTACTGGTTACAAATGTTTTAAACAGAATATATCAATATTATGCTATTCTTGGCACATATATAGATGGAACTGCTGATTCACATTCAGTAACATCTATACTGGCATATTTTTCAAATTATTTACCTTTATATTTTTCCCTGAATCCCTTTGTGGTTCAAAAGAACTACAATACAGTTATCTGGAATTGTGGACACTGATTTACCTCTTTTAGAGAAAATGTACAAAGGAGTAGTCGTGCTCTGTAAATGTGCCTCTAGCTTCAACATCATCATAATATGAAGCCCAGGCCTCTTTCCATGCCCTTACAGCAGCAGTCCCCAACCTTTTTGGCACCAGAGACTGTGCTCTTGTGAGAATCCAATGCCTGATGATCTGAGGTGGAGCTGAGGCAGTGATGCTAGCACCAGGGAGAAGCTGCAAATACAGATGCGGCTTCACTCACTTGCTCATCTCCTGCCATGCGGCGCAACAGGCCACGGGACTGGTACAGGTCTGTGGTCCAGGGTACAGGGATTTCTGCCTTAAAGGCCCTGAAGGCCCTAGAACTTACCCACCTTTCTTGCCTTATCTCCTAACTATTCTTCCATCCCTGAAACTTTATACTCTCCTATAAATTGATAAGTGTCAGAACATTACATGCCCTATAAATTTCTCTCTGAGTCACCAAGAAAACTCTTATCCATCCATGAAACCCTAAGCTGCCATTATTTAGTCCACGAAATCTCACCTAGCTAACCTCCTACCACCATCTCAAGCCCAATCACTCCTTCATCTGTCATACCTCAATAATTGTAATTATCATACTCCTTTGTAATACTTGCTCACACATGTACCTACCTTTTTAATTGACATATACTTCTGAGGGCAGAGATTGTGTCTCATTGTACGATCAATAAATATTTGATAAATAAACCAAACTGGTTTTATCTTTACCTACTAAAAAAGATGTTTTTACCTCCAAAGATGATGTAAATTTTTTGACAGCTCAAGCTCTTTTCAGTTGCCTTCCCATAGCATGTACACAGCGGCGTGGGAAGTGGGGGCATTTTGGGGTTTTCTAGTAATGCTCATGAGGAAGCAGGATTACCAAATAGTACATGTAATAGCTTATGGGCTAACATCTGTCAACATTTAAGTTTTAAAGCTATTGACAAAATGCTTTAGCTATGTATTGCTGGTTTTAGTTAAATAAAATTTGTAACTGTAGCATATTACAATCCCTAAAACTCTCTTTTTAGAAAGTACTCTTGATGTCCAATTTTCATTCTCTCAAATAAAATAATTAAGTCTCAAGAACTGTTAGTGGTTTCACTAAATCCACTTTACTTTTACTGAGTACTTTACTTTTACTGAGTACACAATCATGAGCAGACTCTCTAATACTGTATTATATTAAAGTAATTGCATCTAGATAATGTATGCAATTTTTAGAAAGATCTTTCAAGACAAAATTTCAAGAGCAAACCTGTCCTCTATAAATACAAATATTTAATTCTATATTAATATTATAGTCAAAAGCAGAGTATCTGGTTTATAGAATGAAATAACCTAATGAGAACTTATAGCCTTCTTAAAATCACACACACAAAATGCAAAGCAACTATTTGAGAACTTCCCAAACTAGCGATCACAAATACTAAATTCTAGAATACTTATAAAATGACATGCTATATATAAACCATAGCCATTAATGATACATAGAAGAGAATTTTTTTTTAAAAGCTTCAATATAGTCTGTGAGCTCAGAACACAACTAAGAGCTTCTGTCAAAAGTTAAATTTAATTAATTTTACTAGATAAGGTATTTTGAATATCTCTGGGGCTGAAGAAGATTTTGTCCCATACTGAAGGATTATTGAGAAACCAATAACTGTAAAGAAGAAAGGAGGAAACAGATAAGCAATGTCAACTCCCAACTCACAGAAGTTATAAGGCTTATATAAAGTCATAACTTCAGAACCTGTAAAATAATTCAATCTTATTAAACCAATTACTTCACATATTCTATATCCATTTAAAAGCAATTCCTTCCATAACTTTCTAGACTCCTTTCTAAAAATGTCTGACCATTACCCTCCCTTAAATTGTAGTCCTCCAGCAAGTTAAAAGATCAAAGTTCACAGGAATCTTAACAGAACAAAAGCTCCCAAGGAGGAGAACCCATTCCCAGCAGCATCTAATATCTCTGAGAATGCATGTTTAGAAGATAGTAGCCCTACTGAGAAAAGTTTAGGATTCACAAATCATCTGAAGCGCCAAGAAGCAAATCTCAGCATTTTAAATTTTACAAGAAAACCAAACGCATGTAAAATGAACATAGAACACATGCATTCCAATCAGTAGTCCTCAAACTTCAGTGGGTATCAGAACCAGCTGGTGCGGTTCTTAAAAGACAGACTGTTAGGCCCAGCCCCCGAGTTTCTGTTTCAGTAGGTCCTGGATGAGGCCTGAGAACAAGTTTTCAGGGGACACTGATGCTATCGATCTAGACCACAAGTTAAAAACCACTGTGCTAAAATGTTCCTTGAGGTTCACACTTCCGTCAAGGGTGATTCACAGCACAGCCTTCTTGGACAAAGATGCCCAAGAGTGGGGATGGGCAACAGGAGACAAACAAAATTGTTATTATGAGAGCAGGGCAGACATATAGTGACAGGGAATGGCAAGGACTAAAAGTTCACACCCCACTAAGGGGGCATCTACTACTCAGTGCCAACAGTTGGCGCAAGAGAGATTTAGTGCCGAGGGTTGCTTGGCTAATAGCTACAACAACAGTAAAACTTGCATCCGTAAGAACAAAAGTGGACCACATTATTTACTACTTACTGTATACTTAAAGCTTTAAATAAATGGTCCCACTTAATAATCCCGGGAATTCTAGAAAGTGCTATTATTATTTCCATTTTCGAAATAAAAGAAGTTGAGAAACAGAGGTTACGCAACTTGCATAGGGTCACGCAGTTTAAGTAGCAGGGGTAGGACTCTAATTCAGAATCTGGTTTCTGAGCCCATGTTCTTAAACACTGTATTTATAACCTCCGATCTTCTAACGTTCTCACGGGAATTCATGAATCCAGACTCCTATGCTATGTTTCCTGTTGTTTCCAAAATTTCCAAAGCCACACATTCCCTGACCCCACAAAAACAATACAATATTCATGTGTAGGCCATAACTAGCCCAGGTGCGGCCAGCTCATTAGCCCTGACCTAGAAGCTAACGAGAACCTCCCAGGACCTCACAGTGGCAGCTCAGACTTATTTACTGAATGCTTGCTGTGTGCCAGGCACCATACTATGTACTTTCTCAGGATTACTGCCTTTCTCTTTTTCACCAAACCCCAACGAGACAGGTAATATAAGGCTCCCTGTTGACAGAGGGAGGAAGTGGGGAACCGAAGCACAAAGTGAAAGATACCTTGCCCATAGTACACACGACCCCACCAGCAAAGGAGAGGCAGAGCTAGGACTGAAACCCAGGCAGACGGTCGCATGATCAACACCTCGATGGCTCTGCCACCCTGCTTCTCTGACAGTCAGGAAAAGCCAAATTCAGACCCCAGCAGTGAGAACAGAAGGGAGGGTGACTACTAAAGAGGGAGGGAGAAGTCTCAATGCAAAGCTCAGGGATATGAATGGTTCAACCATGATAGGAACTCTACAAAATACTCTGGTGGTTCCTTCACACCTGAGAGTCCCTGAGAGAGGTAAAACCCTAAAGAGTAGATTCATGCGTTGATTTAGTCAGTCATTCCTTCATCGTACACTTGAGTGCAGGGCCCTTGGTCTCCCTAGAAGCCACACACTGGTAAGGCACACAGACCGTAAGGAACGCAAATGTGGTAAGCAGTAGGAGAGACATAAATATCTCACCACAGAAGCTCAGAGGAAAGGGCAGCTAATTGCAAACGGCAAAACTAGGAGGGGCTCACAGAAGATGGAAATGTGAACTGGACCTTAAAGGAGAAAACAGCGTTCAAAAGGGAACTGCTGTGCAATGAGCAGTTCCAAGGAAGGCTCAGGCAGCAGTGGGTATTGTCTGGCGGCTAAAGCAGGAGGGCCGGAGGCCGCATCACGGAAATGGAGAAGAGGAGCCTGAAAATGGATGTGGGACCCTGGTGCTCTGCTGGGTGTCTGCACTTCTCAGTGAGCCACTGAATGTATCTGATGTGAAGAATTCCACGCTCTATCTATGCTGCACTACAAGAAAACTAATTTGCTGGATTCAAGGAACAGCTCCTGAGGCCTGGAGATGAATTAAAGAGGTCTTCCACCTATGCAGGCAAGAGCCAAGGGAGGGAAAATCTGACATGGATCCTAGAGACATTTCCAGAAAGGTTTTGAGGCCAAGACCACTGGTGAATAGGGGATTTTTTGTAAAGCATATGTGAATAATATGCAAAATGAATTCTCAGTAGGGTCCATGATTCCCATGCCCACCAACTGAGATTCCTTGCTCTGAAGATGATTAGCTTGAGTGGTGTGTTAGATCATGAAGGAAGGCCAAGGAGCAGATTCGGGCTAGGCTGTATTTGAAACATCAATGAGAGAGCTGGGTCAAGGAATCTAGCCAGTGGGAGCAAAATATGGATCCAAGGCTCTGAAGACAGGGCTAGGTTAGAGGCTGAGAGAAATCTTTTTATAAGTCAGAGAGGGAGGAATGAGCTGAGCACCTGAGAAGCCATGTTGCACAAGTCTCACGGACAGAGGAGACAGAAGGAGAGGAATTAGGGGAGATGCCTGGGATTGGGACTGGGGGGAAGGAGATGGGGAAAGAGGTGGGAGTGGTAAATTTAAAGGAGAAACAGGCAGTCTGATGTATTAGAAACCAAAGGGTGAGAGAGATTCAAGGAGGTAGTGACCGTCAACAGAATCGCATTCTCTGGAAAGATCAAACATGATGAATCTCCAACTGTGAGGTTAGTGATGACTTTAAGGAGGAGGTAGAGTAGGCCCCACTTTGTAATGGGAAAGGAGGGAACACAAGCAACTCTTATCTTACCATAAAGGACACTTCAGTTTACAGGAGTCATGATGAGGAAAAGCGACAGCTGTTTTTTTAGCCTGGTTTTCCCCAGGGGTGTCTAACAGCAGGCAGCGTAGCTCCTTGCTGTGCTTCCTGTGCAGCGCAGAGTGAACATGCGCCACATGAGATGCCTAACAGAGCAGAGGAGCAAATCCCACGGTGGGAGTAACCACTCGCCCAAGAGAACCCAGCCTCGTCAGAAAAAGGGTGTTCTAACATTTCTGACTCCACATTTCCTGGGTTTCTGCTTCCCTCCCATTCTAGTATAAAATATTTATAGGGCGGGGGGGGGGGGGGGGGGGGGGGGGGGGGGGGGGGGGGAGGAAGCGGAGGCGATGGGACACCAAGTGGTAGGAATGCAAATTCAGACCATGGGAAGAAGTGACAAAAAAGATAAAGGCAAGAATACAAAACTGAATTTAAGAGTGATAGTAAGCTGGCAAACCAGTTTAAAAAAAAAAATTGCATAACTCACTCAGCATGTAAACTTTTGCCGTTTCAGTAATAAAACTCAAATTGACAAACGTAACATCCTGGGGCAAGGTAACAGATTGTCTACGTTTATTTTTTAAATTCACTGAAAACATGAGATGCTTGTATGTGACCTTAAGTAGCTGCATTCATTTTAAGCAATTTCATCTAATGCATAGCTAAATTCTTTTATAACTTTAAAAAAATATATTAGCTTTCTGCATTAAATTTATATATTATTCTAAGCGTTTAACCTTTTTTTCCTATGCAACTCAGTAACTGAAATTCCCTGCAACTGAAAATACCTGACCTACAAGTGTTCGAAGAATCGACCTGAATGCAGTGACCCCACTGAGACCACATCTCTCCTCCCCCCACGTATCGGGGGCCGCGGAGTTTCCACTTTCCTACAATTTCAGATGGTGTGGAATAAGCTAGTCCCAATTTCCTTCTGTTCAGCAGAGACATCTGTGAAGAAAAATATAAAAAGTATTTCGAGCACTCACTGGTTCACCATTAAAGGAAATCCAGGAGCTTACTAAGAGCAACCAAAATAATGGATTACTGCGACTTTTAGTTGAGAAGTATTTTCAATTTTTAATCATTCTAACTATACATTCAGACAGGTACCCCTATTCATTCACTTACTCCCTCTGCCTTCTGACCAAAAAATTAAAAAAACGAAAGCTGTTGTTCACTAAGTACCAACTACCTGTACATTATCTCATTTTAGTTTTACCATCTCACAATGCAGCCATTCCCATGCTCATTTTTCAGGAGAAGAAACTGGGCTCAGATATATTAATGACTTGCCCAAAGTAAAAAACAAACAAACAAACAAACTACTACTGAGATCCACACTGGAGTCAGCACGACCCCAGCATCTGTCACGGCCTGACACCCCTCTCAAAATCAATATTTCCAATGTGAGGTGATGATGGATCAAGCAGCCGAGCACAGGACAGAGAGCAGGAGGCAGATAGATGCAGGCCTATCTCCAGGCTCCATCTCAAAGCTTCCTCCCCTTTAATCCACCATTACACACGAAGTTCTCATACCAGAAAAAGGCAAGTCCTTTATATAAAGGAGACCTAACAGATACAAATCATTTCGAATGACAGATTAAACACAGTAATTCAAGCACAGGGACCTAAAGATACCAATCTCAGCAGGGAAACATCAAAGGGTTTGTAATAATTATATTCAGCACAAATTCTCAGCCTTGGCATGTGAGCCACAATTAAGGTGACTTCTTTCACAGAGAGATGCAACAGTAGATCTGGTGAAAATTTGACTACAATCTTTATTGTATGTTCTGGCTATATACAAAAGACATGACATTCAAGACAGAGCAACTTGAGCTATGTTGCAATTAAATCCCTGCTTCTCTTTGTTTTATAATAATGAGTTAATGTCCCACTGAGTGCTACGAGGCCATTTATGTGTGCATTTTCCTGTAAGAAGAAATAAATGCATCTCAAATTTCTGTGACAGAGAAAAATGAGATTACAATACAGATGTTATACCTACCAACAGTGGAGGAGGGGACACTGTGCCCAGGTCCAGAGAAGCCAAATAAAGAAGGGAGAAAAGAGGAAGAAGTCAAATATAAGGGAGAAGTGACTAGAAGACCACGGTAAGTCTTGGTAATGCATCTGCCAATATCTCATACTACAAAGGTGGGAAGCAGAAACAGAGCTCATTCCAAGATTTAGAGAGACATACCAGAAATACCACCTAATGTTCATTCCTTGTAAGATATTGGAAACACACTCTCTCCTTGACTGGTTTTGTCTCTTTAATTTCTATTGAAAAATCAATAAGGTTATGGGGATTCTCATCTAAAACTCTGTGATTAAACCAGAATCCTTGTTTTATAGAACACTGAAGCCAAGAAAAGTTGAATGAGTCATCCAATATACTAAAGAAAAAATGAGTTTAGATCTACTGACTTTGTGATTAGTGATCCATGAAACAGGTCTGTGTCCATAACAAGATTATAGATATTCCTATTTGACTTCGGGCGAATACATCTGTACTGCCTCAGAAATATTTTTTTAAAAATCCCCTTACTACACTTCCCACAGGATGATCTAGCAAAATACAAAGCAAGCTCATTTTCAAAAGACAAGGAGATTAAAGAAAATCCTTTAAGAAAAAAAAAGCCGAAAGATTGTTCTAAAAAATAAAAAATTCTAAAAAGACAGTAAAAGCAAATGCAATGTGTGACCACTATTTGGATTCCAAATCAAAAAATGTATTATTAGGATATAATGTATTATTACTATCCCAAAAGTATATTTTAGGGAAACTGCAAAATATTAATGCAGATGGAATATTTAAAATATTATTGTTTCAACATTCATCTCTTGATTGATAATAACATTGTGTTTAGGTAGAAAAATATCCTTACTATTAGGAAATACAAGCAGTTAGGAGTGAAGCATTTGTCACAATGACTGCTACTTCACACAGATCCCTCAGAAAATGTGTGTGAGAGAGAGACAGACAGACACACAGATAGAGACAGAGCGAGCGTGCACAACAGGAGAGATGTAAAAAACTTTAACTTGTAAATCTAGATGAAATCTAGTTGAAGTATTATTTCAATTTGTGTATAGGTTTAAAATCTTTAAAAATTATATTAAAAGAAAAAGTCACCTGCAGTAATAATAACTGAAACAAAAAAATGTTTAAACACTGTTGTGGCTGACAAACAAATACATGTCCCACGACGTTGTCCTGTATTCACAATAAATCTGGGGTTTGTAATGGCTAAACAATGTTATTAAAAGAGCTTCCTTGCTTTTAATAGTATCTTCCAACAAAACAGCAAGATAATTATTGTTATAAAGTGCTGTGGCTTTTATGAAATATGAGACTTGCTATAAAAGTCAGCAGAAGAAATTTCTGCCAGTTAACTTTTTGGTGATTTGAAAAATAATAAAGTCACAGGGCTGGTTTTTAGCTGCTCTTTTCATCACAGTGTTACACTTTCTTCGTGACTCAACGTGTACTACACTTCCCTTTGTGAATGTTAAGTAAAACCAGCTTTAACAGGTCTCAACTTGAGACTGGCATCATATGCTTTAAGATGAATGCGCACAGGCTGCCGCACGTTAACATTTTCACTGCTAGACTTCATTTGCATCACCAGCCAAAGAAACTTAAATATGACAAGTCCACTGTTACTTTAAGGAAGGGAAAAGCCTATTCCATCCCCAGGTCCACCCTCAGGAGGAGAAAAAGCAGGCCACCTACTGCAATGATGATGGGACACGAGCTCCTTCCTTGCCCCGTGAAGAAATCTTTATTAAAAAAAACAACACGTACCAAAATCCAGTTGCTTCATAAAACAGGAAAAACTCAAGATCCTCCTTCAAACTTAGAAAGGCTACGCATTGGTCTATTTTCGGTGACTATTTTAAAAGGCACTCAAGACCAGGTAATAATATAATCCTACATTATCAAAACACTTCTCCTTCAAATTCAAACTCAAAAAGTATATCAAAACCAGTTTCAGCAACTCAGCAATTCCTTTAACAGAAGCTTGTGAAATATTTGTCCAAATAAGCTTCCTAATGTGACTTTATGCATGCCACTGGAAATTTGGGATGATAATTTTCTGAACTTGCAGAGAAGCTCGATATACTTTTAAAGAGGCTACAAGAGATGTTCCCTGCCTTCGAATTGACGCTTTTAAGATTTGCCAGTTGGTTATTCTGGCAGTTCGATTACACACTAAAAGCAGCGCATCATTTATTTATGGATCGCGGTGACAAACAGCAAAATTGAAACCCAAGAGGGACAAGTCTCCCAAACTAAAGTCTGCATGGCATAACCTTCCCCACCTCAAGATGCAATGAAATGGCTTCAAATACTAAATGCAAAATCCATGGAGAAGAAGTTTAAATGACACAAAGCAGAGTCAAACCTAAAAGAAGGATTGTTTGTCAATCTGGCAAGTTCTTATAAGATTGAGCCATTATTAAATTGGCTTTTTTATTCAGAGAATTTCCCCCGGGCTAGCTACTCATCTATAACATATTTAATCCACCCTAAAAAAGCATGGAATGGAAAACCATTAAAATTGTACTTGTCTGTTTTTGTTTGCTTAGGAAAAAGCAAGAGAAGAAACATAATTTTGATATTCAAATAGTGGTATTTAAATTAAACATATTTGTTTTTCTGCTCGAACCAAGAAAGAAACCAACTATGTAGTACATACATACGATTTCCTCAAGGCATAAGCAAACACTAAGTGAACCTCATGTTACTGGTTTACGAACTTCAAAAAAGGTTTCCATCTTTTATGAAGATTATTATTTTTATTTATCTTCATTCATGATAGTAATAAGTTTTGATTCCATTTGATTAAATTTTTTTTTTTTTACTTATTTGTTTGAATGTTATATTCAAGAAAATCTTAGAATCTTTTTGGAAACTTTTATCTGAAAGTTCTGAAATTAACTATAAAGAGTTATTGGGTTATTTATATAAATTAATCGTTGTGAGAAGGTTTTTTTAAAAAATAAAACAAGCTTATTTAAGAATGAAATTCAAAATATTCAGTGAATTTATCCCCTAATTAATTTTACTTAAAACATTTTGAATATTTTCATTTCTGTATTTGTGAAAACAGGTCTACAGATTTTAGCAGATTCTTGTATGTCTATAGGTTTCCAAAGTTATCAATTACAAATATAAACACATTTTAATTTTAGTCTTTAAATAATATGTATGATAATATCTTTAAACAATCGTGTTTCATAAAGTTTAATTAGCAAGAAGGTTGCAAATGCAGATTTTCTATTATCAATAAGACAACCAAAAAAAGTGGAGGGTAGAGGAGGAGAGAACTAAACGCTAGGTCTGATGTAGTAGGGCCCAACCTGAGATTTCACCCCCTCCTCCTTAACGTGTCTGGCATTCTGAGTTACAGCCCTCTGTTCCCTCCAAGTGACTCACCGTCTGATTCCTACAGGTTCAGGAAATGCTCTCCCTAGTCTACAAATCTCACCTACTCTTAGATGTGAGTCATTTACACTAGCAAGTTGCTCCAGTTGTTTCTGAGCAGGAGACTTGGAAAGGGCGCCCCAAAGGACAGCCTCAAGTCGGGTAGGGAAGCACCTACTGCCTCTCGCAGAGAAGAAAAATGCTTCTTTTTCTTGGTTTACCAGCAACTCCACATCCCTGACAACCTTAGTTTCTCAAGGCTTATTCTTAAGTAGGACTGAGAAGGCTGTTTCAACTTGAAGACACCGGTGTCAGGTGAATGGCCAGCCAGCTACCGCAATGAAAGGTAAATAAAGTTTTATTTTTAATTGTCTTAAAAGCCATGGTGGATGGGACACAACACTGATTAAGACTAATTACACTGCTGCTGAAATCTGAGATCTGAAGAAAAGGTAGGAATTAGAGTGCTAACTGAATGATTTTTGCAAGTCCTCTCCGGGAGGCACAATTTCTCGAAACAGGGGCCACATGTCCCTCACAAAGCTTCACCATTCCCTGTTCCCAAGTCAGGCGGGCAGAAAATGTAAACTGTGGATTGTGTCTTCAAACGTGAAAATGATGTTTTGGAAATCATTTCCATTAAGTAATTTTTTTTTTATCACATTTACTTCAAATCCAAAAGTCAAATCCAAAGTTTCTTATAATTATTTCCCAAGACCCAAAACTTACACTTGTTTCATAATCTTTTATTCACATCCTATTTTTAAAAGAGACCAAAAGGAAAATGGTGATTTTTCTGTCCTGATTGCCTCATTTTGATAAAAGAATCTCAATCTTTTCACTGTACCACAAAGAACAGGCCAATCCTCATTCTGATTCCTTAAGCAATCATGTTTAAACATGTCAGAAAGGCAGAAAAGACTGCTCAGCCACTGACAAGCAGCTTAGTAATGGCTTAGTTCTGTTCCACATTCAAAATGTTAAGGAGCTTTTGCTTCACTGAGGAAAACAAGAAGCAAGCATGGAGACTTAAACTCTTCTCAGTTATAATCAGGACTTTAAAAGATAAGTGAGCCTAAGGTAGAATGACTTTTTAATTTATTAGCTTGAGCTTATTTACTATAGAATTTTATATCACATTCTCAAGTGGAATCTACTTTCAGGTTAGAAATATTAACATTTTTAACAACTTTGTTTCATAATTCTAACTAAAGATTCCACTTACTAGCAAAATGAACAGTTTGGTTCTATGTGATCATACCAACAGCAGGAGCGGGAGAATGGGCCAGACACTGTTATTTTACTTATTATTACTTCTGCCAGTTTGAGGTCAACAGTCTTTCCTCCTTGATCAAGGAAGGAGATGTGTTCTTAGTCCTTCAGCAAAACCCCATCATACGACTATTGTTTCCAACACCTTGAAAAGCACTTCAAGTATATATGGGTTAAGGAGAAGGGGCTGGAGGAGCAGTTAGATTGCTGAAGACCATATTTAAGACTGTAGCCTAGAGAAAAAAAATTAGTCATAAAATTATAACTTTTTAATGAAGAGGCTCAGGAGAAATTTGCCTAGCTAGAGAAAATATGCTGAGGGGGCTTATTAGGTTTCAGGGATCTGGGTGGGAGAAGGAAGGCTAAATCAGAGTGGATGTTTTTATTTAGGTGAGTGGTGTTCATGCTCTTCAGAATCTGCTTGCTTTTCTTCCTTCCGTGATATCTAAGGGTTTCACTTCCTTTAAGAACAAAATATGTTTCATGCTTAGCCCTATATTGTGAAAAAATGCCACAGAAATTTAAGAGAAGGGAGACAAGAACATGCATTTGTTCTTTGTATACCCCTAAACAAAGAGAACTAGAAAAGCCACAAAATTCTCTCCAAGCCCAATAAAGGGAGTGGTGGTGAAAGCAAAAGTGAGGTAACCTATAGGGAACATCCCACAGTCTCCAGGGCAGAAAGCTCTGTGCATAGGCATGGAACAGTGGTTTGGTTTAGGGCAAAAAGCCCAGGACTCACAGCAAAATAACCAGGGTCTGGGTGCTGACTGTGCCAAAAGTTATCAGTGTGACTTGGGCGAGCCTCTCACTTCCCCCCGAGCTCACTGCCCACATTCACAGTCTTATATTGCAGGGTCCTTAGAGGCCCTAAGGGGATGTCTTGAGGTGCAAGGGCTGGTTATCAAGAACTCAAGGCTTAAACCAAACACAGAAATGCCGGAGAGGACACTGGGTAGAGTCAAAAATGAGAACTGGTCCTCCCCATCCATCACCAGCAGCTTCCTGCCATTAATCCCCTTAGATGGCAGAGTCTTCCTCTGCAAGATGCAGATGCACAGGGTTTGCTCCTACCTCCTCAGGTAGAAAGTTTTACATCAAAACAGGAGCCAACTGTAGTTCTTATTGTTGTGAATATCTGAAGCAGAAAAGGGAGAGCAGAGGCAACGATGACCACGTGGTTAAAAATAGAAGACATCAATGGCCAATGGCTCAAGCCAGGCTCCTAGCTGACCTGGCAAGGATTTCCAACCAATTACAAATATGGGCAGAACGGAAAGTTTGTTCTTTATCTTGTACATGATTCACATATTTTATCTTTCATTAACATCCTTATTAACCAAACATAAATAATTTACACTGAGATTCATTTGAAGAGCACAGATTAAAGTTCACTTGGTATAAGCAATTCATTAAGTCATTCATACCAGTTATTCCATAATATCTAAGGTAGTTTCTAATACTAATTGCTGTCATTTTCAAAGGAAAATGTAATTAGTTAAATGACTTTTTCTAACGTATTAGATAAAACTCCCATGTCCTTCTAACCTTAATACTACAGCAACAATCATTAACATACATACGTAGTTTAATATATGCCCAAGACTGCTGCATATTTTGACATATATTATTTTTATAAACCTCATTGCTGTCACACCATTTTAGAGCTGAGCAAACCAAGGCTTAAGTGGTACATGAGAATGAAGCAGATATCTGACCTTGAATCATGTCTTGCAGTCAACCATGCTCTCAGTCCTTAGTCACTACTTTTGAAAGCTCTGAGTAAACTCACTATTTGCTAGTACTGACCTCTTTTGTGTGGGTAGTTTAATAGGTAAAATTATATAGATTTGTGAGGTGTTTATCGTATTACTTGGCTGCAAGTAGATAAATGGTTGTCTTGGTTGTATCATGTCCTGCAATGAAGCTGGAACCACTTCACTTCCTAGTTTTCTCAAAAGAGACATCAGACAGTAATCAGCACAAGAACACTCAGTTTATGCAGAAGCAGAAGAGATGAGCACTCAGATCCACTTGTGTTCCAGTCAAGGCTCTGCCCCTTACTAGGTGCATTAACCTGGACAGGCTCTAGCATCAGACAGCACATGTCTGTTGAAAGAATCTCTCTAAGCCTGTTTTGTCATTGGAAAAATGGGGGGAGGGGACACTAATTCTTACTACCACTTAGGTAGCAACTAAATATTGAGTTCTTATTACAGGCCAAGCTCCAATAAGAGATCTATAAGGATTGAGTGAGGCAAAACCGTGGTAATACTTCATTCAGTACTCAAGTAGAGCTGATGATGAATGTTTTAGAGAAGATCTGAGGCATTGATAGATCTGCAATTTGAATCACATGTCTTTTTAATAAATTAAAACATATTTAAATAATTTAGAATAATCCTAGACACACGATAATCTTAGCCAGTATTTGCTGAACACTTAGGCTTATTAATATTATTATTGTTGCTACTGTTGTTGTGTGTAATAAGATAGAAACACAGACTTTTTAGCTGCCAAAGGAAGGTTTGCCTGTCCCCTGAACGTGCTCTCAGGTTGGAGATATTACTGGCTTTTAGCCACCGCTCTCCAGAGAACACTCTCCAGAGTAGAGAGAAACTCTTCAAGTCCATGAGTCTGGAGGGTGCCTTTTGCTACTAAATACATCAAGATTGTGGCTGCCCTCAAAGTAGAAGCCAGTATAACAGAGGGCAGCAGGAACAAAATAATTTTAAGGTCTCTGTACTATAAAGGAGTTACGATCTAGTTAAAGAAAGAAAAATGGTAACAGAAGGCTACTTGGGCTGTTGGCATACATTAGACCACTCAGCTGTGTGACTCTCAGGCTGAATATTAACAGAAGAAACCCAAGAAAATAATGTATGACATGAGCTGCCTCTTGATTGCAGGCATTTTAGGATTGGCCACACTCCTTTTGGGGTGGATGACCTACCTGTCCAAACTTGTTCCTCCATTACCAGCCAGACTCAAATGAAACTGAAAATAAATCATCAATAGGCTTCTCAAAACAATTTAGGTAAACTAGTTAAAAGACAAATGGGAAAAACTACAAAATTAATTGTTTACTGGATTTATGCATAGAAAGGACAGTCCTTCATATCATGGCTGGGTACAATGTTTTACCCGGGACTCACAGTAACATACAATCCTTAAATAATCACAGCTGCAAGTATTATTATTATTATTATTATTGGTTGTTTCAACCAAGCATTGCATAGACCTGACCATAAAAACTTTGAACAAGGTGAAAGTTTGCACTGTTTCAAAACTGCCTATGCATTACTCAAATATAACAGGCAGCAAAAAAAAAAAAAAAAAAAAAAGTGGGTGCCATCAAAGAGGTTAACTGCTACTATATCAATGCATTAGCATATTATGCTCACTGTTGAATAAATAAAACTGTAATATATGTTAAATAACAACATTCCCCTTTCCCTAAAATATTCATTCAAATTTCATGTTGCAAACAACAAAATATATATACTGTGTATATAAAATGAAAAAGCATCCGCTCAGTGCCTATATAGATACCAGTACGATACCTTAAGTAGTATCTCTAGTTTTCATCCTAACCCAGAAATAATATCAGATATATAACTAGTTCTTTAAAAGGCATGCTGGGACTTAGCATGCACTCTGTTGATAATCAGTTTTGGCCAGTGCAGAAATCAGTTTGAATGCTCAAAGTTAGGCACACTAACTCCTTTTCTGATGCCCTCTCCATTCCTCTGTGATCCTGGAAGATACTCCCAGTAACGTCATTGTCTTGCAATCAGAGCGGCACTCGAACACCTCTATCCTTAACTTTCTTTCCCATCTCAGCCTCCATCAGGAGATGATGGCTTTCCCATGCTGCCTCCCTTTCTTCTTCCATGAATAACAACCCAATTTACTTCACACCAGACAAGCACTCTCTCTATTACACTCACAAGGCTATTAATTTAGACCCTGCCTAGTATCACCCCCCAAAAGATGTAAGGTAGTTTACAGAGATGCTTAATATGAAGTTAAGTTCAAATGAATTTTAAAACAATGGTGGGAAATTAAAGGCTATGTCAGAAGTTAGTTCGATAAATGCATTAATTCCTACCTATGTGCTGTAAACCCAATGCATCGATCCCTATCTATTTGATCTACCTTGTGTAAACATTCCAAGAGGAACACAAGCAGGTGTAATGATTCAGTTCTGATAAGTTACTAGTGGGCCTAAAAGGGACATTATCCTCAAAATGCAGACTACAAAGAACTTTCTCTCATGAGCTCTCACACAGAAAACTGAAGTTGTACTGAATGACTAAAGAGTTGGTACACTGAAAAGGACTGAATCCCTGAAGGTATCAACCCAACTCAACCCAAGCAAAGCAATTTATGGGGCAGATGGGACAATATCATGGGTCCATATACATGGCACAATGTAAATATTTTCATTTTATTGCTGTTTCATCACAATTACTCTAGGAAAACTTCTCTACCTCCTTTCCCTGAGTCGACCCAATTCTAATGATCAAAATTTCCCAAGTGCTAGACATGTGAGGTTAAAAATGCCGTTTTGACCTGTAAAAACATTTCCATATGGTTCAACCTAATACATTAGCAACAAAGAAAAATGAACTTGAGAGCTTCTGAAGGAGTATCCATCCCAAATTAAAGACGATGTTATTAAGCTCTAAAATCCTATAATTATTTCAAAGCTTGTAGTATAAGCTTATCAATTTCAGGAAGAAAGAAAAAGATCAAGTTAAGGGAAATTAGTTAAAATGAAGGAAAGGTCTGGAGCGGGCACCAAGTATCAAGGCTCCAGGTCGCAACCATATTGGCCAAGAAACAAAGGAAAGACTGGGGATAGCCCCGCCGTGAAATCAGGCGTCACAGATTGTAAGCCATAGGAAAGCTTTATTTGAGCTTCCCAGTGTTTTAACAAAGCCAGAATTTAAAATTAATGTAATTGTATATAGAAGTCCATTTCTCTTGTAAATCAGATGGTCTGATGACAGCGCGTGTGCACTAACATTCACACACCCCGCATGGCAAAACCCGGAGGCCAGGAGTGGGCGACACCGTCCAGCCCACTGCAGCCCTCTCGGTGATTTCCTCCAACACCAGCTGGCAGCTGCATTTTATTAGAGTGCTGGTACTATTGATTACTTCCTCTTACACCTGGCTCACTTTCCTCACTGACATTACCTGTGGGGCCACATCTGAATTTACAACACCCAGCTTTAGTTCTCTCACTTCACAGCAAGCTGTTCAGAAACATCAGAGGACCAGTGTTTGGTTTTTGACCAATCCCACACAAGATCAACTGTCCAATCCTCTCCTCTCTGCCCTTCCGAGTTGTACTCTTTCACTTCCAAAGGCGAAAGCAGATATTTGTGGCGGTGCGGGGCTGGGGGTACCTAGCAGATGCCCTCCTAAGATAAGCTATGTTCCATGAAAGCCTCACATTAAGTCAGATGTTCTCTTAGCTCTGATTTTGTGTCTACGGATTCTCTGCTGGACTCTGGAGCTAGAAGCGTGCAAGGACTCTCGGGCAGTCAGGCAAAAAAGGAAAATGCAATAGAGCAGTTGGAGGTATGGACAACCAGGCAGTCAAGAGGAACTGAGGAGCACTGACTGACATGGTACATGGGGAAGACATGGAAGGCTTTGTGAATGGGTGGTGGACCAGCTAGACTGGAACGGTGTCGTTGTGTAAGCAGCTTGCCTAATAGAGTAGGGAGAGATGGGATTTCCAGGACAAAAGGGGGATATAGAAAAGGTCTGGTGTGGGAGTCGGGAGCTGCAAAGCAGGCAGGCAGACTGAAGCTCAGGTTGTAGGAGGACCTATGGAGGAGTTTGAGTTGTGTCCTGTACAAAAACAGGAAGCCAGTGAGGTCTGTAACAGAAGGAGACATTAAGTGAGGAAATGGGACAGGAAAGGGAAAGACACATAAGAAATGTAAGAATTCAAATATACTGGTTACTATTTCTCCTTGTTGAACAAGTTACCATCTTCATACATCGACCTAGAATTATTTTGATTCAAATATTCTCATTAGTTTGAGAAGCACTGCTTTAATAAAAAAAAGATGACAGTGAAGTTGGTAATAGGAATAACTTTAAAGAAAATGTCACAGATGTGTGTATACACATACATATATAACATGAAATGAATTTTGTTATGCCAGATCCTTTTACTACATATGTATCTTGTTTTTATGAAAGGAGAAAATGAGAAACAGTAAGGGACTAATGATGATAAAAATTGTAAAATATTCACTAGTATTTAAGACCTCACCAGAGAATGCTTAAATCATCAATGAAAGTGGGAGATGACGCTGAAGGAAGACTTGTCTCTTAAGTACCAGTTTTATTCCATTAATTAAACAGTGTTACAGTTTGGTTAAACTGTGATGTTAAGAATTAGGAGAACTAACCTGACATCAGTTTTATTGGAAGAGGCCTCAAAAATACCTACACCCTCATCCACAGCCCAGTCAAGCCTCATAATGACTTTATTCAAATGGGGAAGGTGACCTCCACCATCACCATGAAGAATAATTACAACTCCCAGGTATGATGCTTCAGCCACGGGGTGACCCTTCCAAAACATGGAAGAACATCTCTATAAACTTGTGAAAAGCATTTTTCCTTTCTTAATAAGCTGATAAATAGTAATCAAACTACCAAAACTTTACCTGGAGTCTTAAATTCTGAAAAGTTTGTTTAAGGAACCAGGAGTCACTTGAAATACATTTGTTTAGAACCTATTCATCTGAAACCACTATTCTGGCTCTCAGGACTATAACCCGACATTTCTGACCAGCCTACTCTATATCCATAATCCAGAACTTAGCTACATACAAATTAGACTTTGCCTAAACAGAACATTAAAATATACATTTCAACTCAACAAACTGTAAAATTTGACTATATGAGTAATAAGACTTTTACTATTAAGCAGAAAAAAAAGATATTTGCCATAAATCACACTTTCATATTATTATAGTACTGATAATATAAAATTGACTTTGTATATAATTATCTCACAAGATTCTCACAGCACCTTTGGGAGTTAGTCTAGGTCTTTATTATTTTTCTCATTTCATAGACAAGCAAGCTCAAACACTAAGAAGTAAAATGTTTTGCCCAGGGTCACAGACTCAAAGACTGAGTTGAAAACTTAACACCTGTCTACTGAACTGAGGTCTGGAACACTGGCCAGGATGCTTGTGAGGTTCCCCTGCTCAAGCCAAGCCAAGCCAAGCGGCAGAGCGGAAAGGCAGACGGCTCTGGGGTCACCGGCACTGATGTTCATTCTTGGCTTTGCCACTCACTGTCTGTGGGATGCTGGGCAAGTTGTTGAACCTCGCTGAGGTTCCTCACTTATACAAAGGGAATAAGCAGGTTTGCGGTTAAGGTTACAAAGAAGTATTAGATATAACTTTGCCTTTGGGGAGATTACAATCCAGTTTACATGATTGCCTTAACACCCCCCTTCCCAAATACACACACACACACACACACAAAAACAAGTGATCAGGTGAACTGAAAGAAATGTTAAATCTGAAGGTGAACCAAAATGTGCCTAATTGTAGGATACAGATATCAAGCATGACTTGGAAAAGAGAACTTTATGTTAGTACCTGAAAAACCTGAATGAAGGGCTGTGTGCTTTGTGTTCCAACACCTCTGGGACAGTGACTCCGAGCATGCGTAAATGGAGTGCCCTATGAATACAGTGACCTAATTCTACTACAAAAAAAAAAAAAAAAAAAAAAAAGGAAAGGAAATTGTACCCAGTGAGGTAACTTGTTTCTTTCCCAAGGCCTTCGGCAGAGTGTATCTCAGCAGTGTTGGAACACATACACATTCATTTTCTCTCACTCTTCCACTCCCCTCTCACATTTAAACTTAGAAAGATTCTTAGGTTACAGGTGATTCTAAAATACAGGAGAGGCTGTACATTTCACCAAAAAGTGTGCATTCGATGGCTTTTGTGAATGTTACACCTTTACCAGTAAAATTTATGGAATACAGTAGTCTAATCTATCACTACCCTTATGATCTATCAGTTTAGTATAGCTTTTCTGTAAGAGACAACAACAACAAACAACTCAGATCTGAAATACAATTTCAGATACGAGCTTCTAAAGAATGAATTGGAAAGTGGAGGACAAATTACACTACAACTGTCATTCGAGAACTACCACTACCAAATAATCAGTTTAAAAAATCGTAAACAGATGCGTGTAGGAAGGCAAGCTTTTTACTAGCACTTATCTCTGGATAATGGATCTTCTGGATCTTGAAGAGCAGGAGAACCTGTGAAACCAAGGAGAATGAAGGCACTGCCATGGCCTGGTGGGCAAGACCTGCCACCAGTTCCTGCTAAGGAGGGAGTTCCCCCAACTTGGCACAAGTGGCTCCCCACCCAGATGCTGAGATCTGATCCAGGAGATAAAGCAAGGCTGTGTGCTTGAGGGAGCAGTCTGGAAGTCCTGGACGCTGATGCTTCCCCCTGGTTTTCCCACTGCCTCCCAGGGAAACAAGAGCTCTGCGCATCCAGCACACTGAGTTCCAGCCCCTATTCCACACGCTGATAAAGCTTGCCTTCCCTAAGACGCAGAATCTCAGTTTTCGCGGCCACAACAACAGTGCAGCCATACAATCGGTAGGGTTTGCACGTAAAGGCCCCGGCAGAGGGCTGGCCACAAAGAATAAGCTCAACTGTGACAATGAATTAATTCTCACAACGAGATGGCTGAGTGGTTAAGGCGATGGACTGCTAATTAATTCTCAGGTGTGAACTAAACATGATCTCCCGCCACTATGTGGGGTCGGGGTTGCTGAGAGGTATCAAGAAAATCATTCATAAAGGATGCTAAGTGATGGTCACTAAAGCAAGGAGTTGGTGGGGAAGGGGCAGAGAAAGAGGAAGAAAGATATATCTATAAATTAGGAGAATATTTAATGATCCATATAGGTCAGATGTAGTCACATAAGACAAAATGATTAATGGAGCAAGGTTTGCGAAATCTGCTGTCTGTAGGACCAGGCAGGTAATGCTCAGGAGTGACGAGGCCTGGGGACGTCAACAGAGAACACTGGGAGCTGGGAACCTGGACAGCACACCGCTCATCAAGAAGAGGCAGCTATCACTGCTGGACAGTTTATGCTCAGTGTCGGCACATCTCATATTTCAAGACAGGATCTAAATCTGGGCTCTCATGTAAATTCCTGATGTTTTCAACACTGTACAGGCCAAACAAAACGAGATTTCCAGTTTAGAAGATGAGCAGTTCCTTCACGAGCTTAACAGGAAAAACAAACCCCACCTCTGCCTTAAATTCTCCCTCCTACTTCCTGTCTTCCAAAATTAACCCCTAGTATCGTTATTTTTACGCCAGGGCAGTATAACAGAAAGAAATGCAGATTTAGTTTCGATCAGATCTGTTATGAATCCTGAATCTACCCATTATTCATTCTGTGATTCAGGCCAAGTTAAAGTTTCTGAACCTCAGATCTTCCCACCTGAGGGTGGCGGGGGCAATAGAACACCTAGGTCATAGTGCTGCTCTGAGAATTACATGAGACATCAAGTTCAAGGTCTAAGATAAAGAGAACATGCTAATGCTTTTCCGCCATCCTTATTCATAAAGAGAACTTACAGCCAACAACATAGCAACACAGTTAATAAAATAGTCAAAAGATATATCAATGAGTGACCGGAAAAGAAAAAAGAACCCAGAAGGTCTCTAAGCATCAACACCACCTAACCTCAAGAATGACTGTGAAACCTAGGCCTACCACAGACATTGCATTCTTGAGCAGTTTCATCAGCTTTCAGCTGGGGGAGCCGTAGGTGGCAAGACAGGATTCACACCCATGAATGAGGTCCTGGAACCAAGCCCATTACTACTGCTGAAGCAATCCTCATTGCAACACCTTGCAGGCGCCGGGACATGCAGAGGACGCACATCTGCTCTGTGGTAAACTGCACAGGGAGCCCGGCGCTTAGGTGCAGATGGTGGAGTAAGAAGCAGGCAGATGAGGCTCACAGACAACTTAAAAGGAAGACAGGCTCTTTGAGGAAAAAAAAAAAAAAGTCAAATGGCTCCACACAGGGTGGCTAAGGTCACAAACCACGTAACAGTCTCAGCATTGAAAAAGTGGCAAGAACTTGTTTCACTGTGTCCACCTTATCGATCACCAAATAAGATTCTATTGTGTGCCTAGGACATGCAACGGGAACTTGTAAAGACTCAGCCCTGACCCTGTGCAACTGTACCAGTCGCTTTGTAAATGTTCTCATTTTAACTTTGCAGTCAGCTCGGAATTGATGTATCATAATGTTCATTTTATATATGAGGAAGCTGAAGGACAGAAAGCTGGAACAGTAAGACAGATGGCATAGGAACCCGTGTTCCACCACACTGCTGCCACACTTGGCTAGGAGTAAGGGCAAGGGTTTTTTAAAGCCAAGCTAGTAAAATATCATTTTAAAAGCAAGGCATTCAACGAGAAGAATCTTAACAAAGTCTTCCATCAGTCCTATACGTCCTTCTACGTCTCATCCTCTCTACCACCTTCCCATCATGGGCATTTTTTTTTTAAGTGTTGTCTGAAATTGCACCCTTACTTCCTCACCTCACCAGCATTTCTCTACCTCTGCCGTCAGCCCTCTGCTTCTGCCCCTACCTCTCTCCTGGCCATCACCACACACACAAACAGTACAACATATACAGCCCCGGCAAAGAGCGACAATGACCTCTTTATCACTGAATCCTAGCCACTGGCACTTTGCTGTCTTATATCATTTGACTTCACTGCTGAATTAAGCTAATCACAGCTTCATATTTCTTAAACTTTGTCCTTGCTTCATGTGGCATCGTTCTTTTCTGATAATCCTCCCAACTTTGATCACTCCTTCAGGCACATCCTTTTCCTCAGTATTGCTCCTTAAAAACATCTAAGTCAGCCCTCTCCTATTCTCACTCTACTGGGCAGGTTCACTTGAGCAACACCATCCATTATCATGGTTTTTTTTCTATCAGTGATCTCCTGTTGACCTTAAATTGACATCACCAGCCAGAAGCAATTCTCCAGGCTCCAAACCTGTATCTTCAATTATCTAGCAGACATCTCCCCGTGGATGCTACACAGGCACCCTGAAATCAACAATCCTTTTATGTGCTCCTCCTCTCATGGGACCTGGCGGCAGGAAAAGCAACCAACACCTGAGAGGCCACCAACACTATTTATTCCCTTTTCACCAACATCAGTCAACCACTAATTCCTCAATAGCCTCAAATCTGTCACATCTCTCCATCACGAAGATCATACCTCCCCAGCAGATCACTGAACCTTGCCTTTGGCCACACTTAGCATTTCCACACAGTCCTTTCCCATCGGACCTTCAGCAAACCTGCTGCAACCCAGGTATCGCAGCTGACCCCTGCTCCCCCTCAGTATACCTTTCTTTGTGTTTCCACAGCATACCAAACCTCTCACACTCTGTAGTTAATTGTCTGTTTACTTCTGGATCTTCAACTTGACCCTAACCTCCTTATCTTTATAATCCCAAAGCCTGGAACAGGAGCAGACTTTCATTAAATGACCCTGTGAAAGAGAACGGATTATGGTTGGCACTGAAAGACAGGTAGAGATTTCTAAGATGAGGAAAGAAGAGGAGAAAGGAGGTCACTGAAGAACAGGAATGGATTAAAGAAAACCAGGGGGCCAAATGCGACTCAGGAGCAATAATTTGGTTAATGTAGGGAATTCTCAATCGGTAAAATTGATCTTGAATTTCATTTAGGTAAGGATTCACAAAAATAATGAAAGCCTGGAATGAAGAGTTAAGGAAGTACAAATTAGTAGTTGATAGCTAGTCACAGGGATGGGGAGCAAAGCAGAGGGAATGCAGTTAACATTTATATGATGGCTAGTTGGAGGGCCAGGGAAGGGAGGGAGCAATTGAGGGGATTGCTTTATGAACTATACAGATGTCTAACGAATGTACTGTATACTTGAAACTAATTTAAATAACTTTAAAAAATAAAAGCAAAAAATAACGTTTACAAAGCACTTAATTTATAAATGTACATTCTAACTTAACCTCATAAAGATGCTACAGAATAGGTGTTATTGTCCCCATGATGCACAAGATTAATTATGGGAAAATCAGATTTCTCTAAAGTTTATTGCCATCTTTTAATAATCAGAACTCAGCATCGTTTGACTTCCACACTCCATGATCTTCAACACTACAAAATAATTCTGATTACTTGATTAGTAATTGAAACTCAAGAATTTTCCTGCCACATAATAATGTGGGGAAACAAAAAGGCAAGACTACATGAGTTATTTAGAAAGAAGAACCTAGCAACAAGAAGGAGAGATTTGAAAGAAATGAAGCAATAAGCAGAAAGATGAGAGAGGTCAGTACAGTGGTCCACACATGAGATTAGGAGAGCCTCCATCTAAAAGGTGACTATGAGGGTTGCAAGGTGAGGGTGGCAAAGGAAAGGTATTGTAACAGAAGAAATAGAAAGACTCGATACGTGACTGACTAGTTGAGGGGCAAGTAATAAGAGAACAATCCAATAGAGTGCATACTGAGGTTTTAAACTCTTTCAACCAAGAGATGAAGAAAATATAAACAGAGAGAAAAGGAAAAATGGCTTCTGTTGAAGGAAGGGGAAACAGTTGAAGTTATGAGATGCTGGATTTGAGCAACACAGACATCTAGCACATGCCAATGTACACAATGGACTGAAGTCTTGGGGGGAAAAGAGAGGGATTATAGAAAAGAGGTGATGGCTGAGCAACCACACAGACATGAGAACACTTGGGGGGGGAAAAAGAAAACAAAAGAATAAGAAACTTGGACTGAATTTCGGGAAGTACTTCTCTTAAAGAAGGTGATAAAGGAGATGGAGAAAGCAAGATGAAATTCTCAGAAGCCAGCAGAGAAGAATAAAGCATCTCTTTTATCAAATCTTGCTAGCAAATTTGATTCCAGAAAAACCCAAGTATCATGTCTGAACTGACTAAAACCCAAGTCTACCACATAATTTCAACTGGAATTAAGAGCATGGGAACATGGATTCCCCTAAAAGTACCAATCAACACCCATGGCCAGGGTCTCTGGAATTTGGACCCAGTTCTAAAAGAAGAGACTTATGAGGCATATGGGTCGCTGCTATACAGTACCCTGTCCTACTTCAAGAGGTGGAACTCTTGCCAAAAGTTCTGTGCATTTCACTTCATTTCTCCAACAGAGGATAGGGAATGTGCTTATGATGGGCTTTCTGCTTGGTCTTGAAAACTCATCCATTATTGCATGGTGAATAGCTTGTTTCTATTCCTTCCTTTTCTGCGTACTTTTCTTTTTAACTTTATTGAGAGGTAATTTATATACCATAATTTCCATCTATTTCAAGTGTACGATGCAATGAATTTTAGTAAATTTAGAGCTGTAAAACCATCATCATAATCCAGTTTTTATCACCCCAGTAAGATTCCTCATACAACTTACAGTGACCACTACCACTCCCACCTCCAGCCCAAGCAAACACGAATCTACTTTCTACCTCTACAGAGTTGTCTTTTCTGGGCATTTCACCTAAATGTTATGTGATCTTTTGAATCAGTTTCTTTCCCTTACAAAATGCTTTTGAGGCTCGTGTATGCTACAACTTTATTTCATTCTTTTTTATTGCTGAGTAGCATTCCATTGTTACGAGGACATTTTGTTTATCTGTTCATCAGTTGACATTTGAGTTAATTCCACTTTTAGCTACCGCAAATAACGCTACTATAAACATTCACCTATGAATCTTTAGAAAGGTATATGTTTTAATTTCTCGTGGGTAGGTACCTATGAGAGGAAATGCTGAGTCATATGACAAATTTAGATTTAACTTTTTAAGAAACTATCAAACTGTTTTCAAAGTAGCTATATCATTTTCAATTCCCACCAGCAATGTATGAGGGTTCCTATTTCTGCACATCCTTGGCAACACTTGTTATTGTCTCATTCATAGCCATTCTGGTAGGTGTAAAATAGTATCTCATTATGGTTTTTATTTGATTTTCCCCAATGACTAATCATGCTGAACATCTTTCATGTGTTTTTAACGAAATGTCTATTAAATGTTTAGAGCAATTTTTTTTTAATCGGGTTGTTTTCATCTTATTAGGAAGTTGTGAGAGTTCTTTGTACATATATTCTGAATATAAATTCTTTTTTTTTTAATGCCTACAGCACCAGGTCTACCTAGGTGGTCTCCCATCCAAGTACTAACCAGGCCCGACCCTGCTTAGCTTCTGAGATCAGACAAGATCGGGCATGTTCAGGGTGGCATGGCCATAGACTGAATATAAATTCTTTATTAGGAATGTGACTTGAAAATATTTACTCCCAGTCTCTTTCCTGTGTCCCCTTTAATGGTCAACAGTCTGCCGTCTCTCTTACTGCTGTCTGTGGATCACCCACCTCTGGACGCCACTTCTCTTCCAGTAGGCGTAAGCCATACTGGAATCCTTGTTATCGAATAAAGTATAACTAAGGCTAAGAGGAGGAAAACTACATAACTTGAGAAGAGAGAAACATAAAATTAAAGATGTGTTTGTCAGTAAACACTTCGAAATCTTTCCACAAGAAGCTTGATTCAAGGGGGTAAAGAAGTTTACTGAAATTAAAGGATCATTATGATAAAGTTCAGAAAATTGCCTCATTCTCCCAGTAAGCTTTAATAAATACAAAGAAAGTAGGGTTTTACTTCCTCGCCTTATTTAAAAAATACTGCAACGCTGGCAACTAAAATGACCCTAATCATTATCTACAGTCCATTACCCAAAAGGTACTTTCTGAGTACCTGCTATGTACCAAATACTGTAGCAATTTAAGGTGAGGCACAGATCAGATGTCTAAAGATATGAGTTGGGGTGGGGATACGGGATGGAAGAAGCACTGAAAATTCAGAAACAGTTTTTTCCATCTACTACCAAATCCTAAACCAGCACTTAAATTTCATGTGATGCTAGGGAGCAGAAAAAAAGAAAGACAAAGTAACATAAAAGGCAGGGAGTGCCTCTCCACTTAATGCCCAATTCTTAAATATGCTTTTGCCTCCAAGATGCTCTTCCCCTGCTGACTCAGCAAACCTGCTTACGTCAGCCAGAAGACTGCTCTGTACTTGGAGGGGATGAGGCTGCTTGGGGTCTCTTTGTAGCTATGTGGTACATGAGCAGCATCAGTGAGGGGACCTGAAAGCCTCATACAGTTTCATTTCATGAGAAACAGCATGACTTCCCCTATGGTAAACCATTCAATAAGCATGTTTGCCTTTAGCAGCACACTTTCGGTAACAGTTCCCAGGATTCCTTTTTTCTTTGATCAGTTCCTGGGGGAAGCCAGGAAACAAACAGACATGGCTGCTGAAGGAGAAGTGGGAGAAATCAGCAGCACATGTACACATGACCTCAGTTAATCTTTGCAAAAATGTTGTGAGGAATCTGAAGCTCAGAAAAGTTATGGCATTTAGCCAAAATTGCACATCAGTCACCCAAATGCTACTTGCCCAAATTCAAACTTTGAGTTTGGATGGAATATAGTTAAGTCTCTGTATTTAAATTCTTAACGGAATCTAGGTTTTAAGGAAAATATAGAAGCTCACATAAATTTGAGTCCTGACAGGGATTTTTTTAAAGCCTTGCAGATTCCAGAAAGTCAAATTCCAGAAAATCTAGGTGACTTGATGGAGGTCACAGAGCAGGTTAATATAATTTTAAAGCCAGAACAAGAACTCCAAAGATTACAAGAATAGGATGCTGAATGCATCTGAGCTTATAAGACACTCTTACATAATTGTTAGATTTAAAATTTTTTAACAATCTCCAATTCTGTAAGTTCCATCATATAATTATATGTGTTCAGGTCGGGGCAGGGTGGTAGGGGAAGCATGAGGTAGAAGCAACGATGGGAAGACAAAAGCTAACACGTCCTGAGTGCATTTTGAAGTCCAGGTTCTGATAAGAGCCTTATGGATTATCTCATATAGCCCTTATTACAACCCTAGTATAATCACCATCATTGTCATTTCAGAGATGAGGACACTGAGTCGCAGAGACGTTATGTAACTTTCCCACAGCCACAGAGTGGCATTCAGATGGAAAGCATTCACAGGAATGGGCCATGCTTCATGGCAGGCTGAAGGAGGATACAAAAAGAGACAACTCTTAACATGGCAAAATTGTTTATGTCCAAAGAGTATCTATTTCCTGAACTGTGGCCACATATGTTATGTGTATGTGTGTTTGTGTTCAAACTGCTTCCCAACTGTTTTTCCTTTTTTCCCCAGAAATTAAACCGGGAATAACCTATGCTGAACCCTTGCCTCAGCCGTCCCCGAGTGTTTCCTGACACGTATTTTTGCTTACAGTCCATCACAACTAAAGAATGGGGCTCAACTTGACACTTGCAAAATTACCAGGTAAGCCACAGGGAAAAATGCAAAGAAAATCTTACTTGATCAATAACTGCTATTTTTACTATGTGGCAATTTGGTGGTTTTATCAGACACCGAACCAACAAAATGAACCAGCATTTAAGCCTTGCTTTTCATTAAGTAAAAGTGAACAGGCAGGCTAACATCACTGAGGGAAATTTAACTTGCTATCACTTCATTTTAAGCTCTGCTTCACCTAAGGACTGTCAACAAAAGGGCAAGAAAGATTAAATTAATAGCAACTGAGGAAGATTTTTATACCTAAACCACATATTACTTTGCAGATGTAGTATGTCTCAACCGGGTTCACTGAGGTTCCCTAGGAGGCCAAAGACAACACCTACCTACTCTCCTGGGTAACTATTTAGAAAATGATCATGCAAGGGTAGCTGTGCCGTGGTAGTGACACCCTATTATTTGCATGACTTTAGTATTTCATTCCCACCTGGCAAGTAGAGCAGTGACATATTGTTGATACTTTTACGCCGTGTGCCAAGAGCGACACACCCCAATGAGCAATAATACAGCTTCACCAAAAGCACAAAGATGAAGGTTCTTCACCACTCTTTCTATCATTCCTAATGTGACTGCTATTCATGAGACAAACTGGAATTAATGCCTTAAGGTAGAGAGTGAACACTTAAGTACTACCAACTGCACAAAATAATGTTTGTGAAGCACCTTAATCTCAGAAGGTCCAGTAAAATGACTACTATTTGTTTCATTTTACAAAGGCACGAAGTGTCTAAACCAGCCTTGTCAAATAGGATTTTCTGCAATGACAAAAATACCTTTCATCTGCACTTACTGAAACAGTAGCCACATGCAGCTAATACTCTGTCTGGTTACCAATCCCATGTATTTCTCCGGCGCACACAGGCACACACACAGTCCCCCTTACACACAAGCACAGACAGCCACCATCCCCCAACACACATACTACAACAGGACTCTCTCTCACACACTGGCACAAAATGATAATTTATTATGGAATTAGAGTATTTATGCCATTGCCTTTGTTCATTTAAAATCAGCTGGGGAATGGAAGACGGAAAAGAATAATGAAATTTTTACCTTCATTATCACTCTATCAAACTCTGCACTAAACAGGAGTAACATACTAGTAAACAAAGAGTATGTGAGAAAATAGCCTTTACACTGTAAAAAACAGCTTCTGGTTTTTCTTAATTGAATCACCAAGCTACCTGTCATTAAAAATGTTCCCTGACCTGGCCACATTCTTTACTGACAGCGAAGAACAACATGATAAAACTGTCTGGGTGAAGAAAGCCACTCACTTTTAATGGTCATTGTTCCTTGGGAGGAACCCTGCAGAGGGATTGCTTCTGAGCACACCTACAAGCTTTAGAAAACCTGGGGGCAATGAAACAGGAAAGAAGAAATGATGGTGGCAGCTAGCAGCAAATAATTATGACGTAGGCTTAACTATAAGATAATAATAAATTGGACAAAACTCTATGTTGTTTTGAGCCTTCCAGAGCAACCCACAGATGGCTCTTCCTCCTTTATAGGAACATTTTTTTTCTCTCTATAACCATTATTTCATAACAGACTTTAACTAATAATTTAAGCTACAGTGTAAATGTGGAATTTGTGAAGGAAGTAATAACCAAGCCCAGGCCCATTCCACTGAACTCAGAACTCCTATATTCTAAAATGTTAAGCCCCTACATAAACTAAAGAAGCAAATACTCTGGGGTGACAAGCTGAACACCAGACTGTCTCAAGGCCACAAGAATTTAATACCCACTGCCGAATGAGACCACTCGTGCTTGATATTCAGCATTTATAAGACAGTATATACAAGGGTTATTTTTGAAATTCTGACTTGACTCTATATTTAACAATAACCATAACTCATCAGTAAATTATCATTTAATAAGAGTGCTTATTTACACAAATAAACTTTAAATACTATAATAATATAATGAACAGGCATATAATCTTTAACCAAGGTAAGTACGGGTCCTTCCATTCAACAATGGATATGCAGAGTGGTTCCAGTGAGCAAACACTGAGAGCTGAAACGGTCCATGCCTCGTATACTACAGTTAGTGTACCATCCTATTTGTATTTACAAGAGCTTTGAAACGCATGTGTAAATAATTGCTTCAAAGGATAGTATTGTTTCAGGAGATGATGTAGCTGGCCCTTTTCAGGCTGTTTCCCTTAGCTGGACCACTTATCCTGATTAAAACTTACTTTTCCTCTCTCCACTTCCCTTAAGGTTTTATTCTGGGTTAGATGAAAGTGACTGTTAATAGCTGAATTGGGGAAATTAATTCAAGCAGATATCTCATCCCAGGTAAAACTGCACATCTTAAGGAGCTCCTAATGGCACGCATACTGATGTGGATCTTGTGGTGCCGTAGCAGTCAAGACCGCAACACTTCGGTAATCAAAATAAGTTTGAATACTGTTCCAGGCCATATTTGAACCTGGCAACAGTAATACAGATGGCGGCTGAATCAGGCATTTTAAACTTGTAAAGCTTAACAACATTGTGGGTCTCATCATAACAGGCTAGTCCAGGTACAAATTATGAGGCTGTCTGTATAAGGATATTTCAGCCAGGAAAACCAGTTTCTAAAAACACTTGAAGCAGGGGATAAAAGAGATTGAGTTAGAGAGAGGACGAGGTTACCCAGGAAGAGCCTGCACTTAATGTTCTAGGCAGCGACTTAAGAACCGGTTTTTGGATTATAATCACCAGAACTATCTTCCCTGTTTCACTTCAAAAAGAAAGCCAACGTACAAACTACAGTGCCTACAGTGCCTGTAGGGAGATGAAGAGTAAATTCATGCTGCCACCTCTAAAACAAAATCATTCCAAATCACAACTGTAGTTATGGAAAACACTATTCATTAGAGACAAGTAAACATTCAGAAATGACCTTCCTTGTAACCTTACATCTAAAAGTACATTTTTAAATTATGTTAGTTCAGGTTTTCAAAAAGAGCAAACAAATGACACAATGGGATTGACTGAACAGCTAAGAGACGCTCTGGGGGAAATGCAGGCAGGGGTTGCAGGCTGCAGTGCAGGTCTGTCTTGCGGTCAGACAGGGGAGCAAGGAGGTGGAGCAGGAAGATTCAGACTGCAGTGTAGTTGGAAGAAGGTTTTGACCAGACTGATGAGTCCTCCAGCCCAAGTCCCTCATCGGAGGAACACCTCCTGTCCCAGAAACGGGCTTGTCTTAGCATCCTTACTGTGCTCAGCTACTGGCTGGCAGCAATCCAGGGGAAGCGTGGCATTAGCAAGAAAATGGTGATGGATTCAGAGCACTGAGCTGGAGCTGCCCATCAAGTAAACTCTGCAGTGGGAGATCCCAAAGGCCCCTTTTCATGGCTGCCATGTAAATCCAACTCTCATAAATCATTTCAGTGACTATATGGCAGAGCACTGTGGTACAGTTTAACAATGTGAACTAAAAATTCCAAAAAAGCAGAAGATTTTTAAAGATTTTGTATTCTAAGTGCAATAGGTAAAATCTAGTAAAATCTTGTAAAGAAAAATAGGTACCAACCTACAATTACTTTTAACAGGTTGCCCTTGATAATAAACTAAAATATTAAAAACAATTGTTTCTTTTGTCTCTATTCCTAACAACTATCCCTGTTAAAGCTTCTCAGGCAGTTTAATAAAGTCATGGGCTAAAAATTCAGAATGACCCACTAGTTTCACTCTTTCCTAATCTTGTGGATTAAACAGCTTAAAACTGAGACAGAGGGGGAGAAAAGATTATTATAGCGAGCATGCCAAAGACCACAAAAAGAGAATAACCATGTGCTCGCCATGTTATTTTCTTGTTTCAGTTTTCTCCCCCAGATTTTGTTGATTCTATTTGTAATGATATTAAACAGTGAATTAAAATGTGGGATAATTTTCATGGATATATTGTTTCACTTTCAAACGGTTAGCAAAGAGGACCGGAAATATCTCATTTTACTCAAGGGACTTCAAAGTGGGGAAAAGGATTCAGGGATGAGGCCACCAATTCTTCAGCCACTCAAAATATTAACAACGCAGTAAACTGATTCTTTAAATCACTAAAGACATTTTTAAACTTACCCCAAATAGCAATGGTCCAACCTGCAAGGGAGCCTATGACTCAGTCTGCGGGACATGAATGTGAAGTGTTTGAAGTAACACCTTCTACTTCTCCTACAGATAATGAGCTGCACGGCCAAGGGAGTCACCCTCCAAGCAACACGAGTGATGGACCCGGAAAGAATAGCACAGCTCACAACGAATTCGACACTATTGTCCTGCCTGTGCTTTACCTCATCATATTTGTGGCAAGCATCTTGCTGAATGGCCTAGCAGTGTGGATCTTCTTCCACATTAGGAATAAAACCAGCTTCATATTTTATCTCAAAAACATAGTGGTTGCTGACCTCATAATGACACTGACATTTCCATTTCGAATAGTCCACGATGCAGGATTTGGACCTTGGTACTTCAAATTTATCCTCTGCAGATACACTTCAGTTTTATTCTACGCAAACATGTATACTTCCATCGTATTTCTTGGGCTGATAAGCATCGATCGATATCTAAAAGTGGTAAAGCCATTCGGGGACTCTCGCATGTACAGCATAACTTTTACAAAGGTTTTATCTATTTGTGTTTGGGTGATCATGGCTGTTTTGTCCTTGCCAAACATCATCCTAACAAACGGTCAACTAACTAAAGAAAATGTTCACGACTGCATGAAACTTAAAAGTCCCTTGGGAGTCAAATGGCATAATGCAGTCATTTATGTCAACAGCTGCTTGTTTGTGGCTGTACTGGTGATCCTGATAGGATGTTACATAGCCATTTCCCGGTACATCCATAAATCCAGCAGGCAATTCATCAGCCAGTCAAGTCGAAAGAGAAAACACAACCAGAGCATTAGAGTAGTCGTGGCTGTGTTTTTCACCTGCTTTCTACCATATCATTTGTGCAGAATTCCTTTTACTTTTAGTCATTTAGACAGACATTTGGATGAATCTGCACAGAAAATCCTGTATTACTGCAAAGAAATGACACTTTTCTTGTCTGCATGCAATGTGTGCCTGGATCCAATAATTTACTTTTTCATGTGTAGGTCATTTTCAAGAAGGCTATTCAAAAAATCGAATATCAGAACCAGGAGCGAAAGCATCAGATCGCTGCAAAGTGTCAGGAGATCGGAAGTCCGCATATATTACGATTACACTGATGTGTAGGAGCTAAAGGCCACTAGGCCTTCTCTTGCTTGTTACAGTCAGTATGTACAAAATGTAAATAAATGTTCCTTTTCATTATCCTTGCTTCAGCCCATCAAAATATGCATAAACAAAGAATTAAAATGGTGTGAAATCTGAATAGAAGTGAAGGCAAAACATTAAGGGCATATGGAAAAGGGAGGTAAATGAGGTAGCATGTGGCTGAGTGTCAGGGTTCCAGGCTCAGAGCCGAAGGAGCAGACTGCAGAGGCAAAAAAGGCCATGGTGAAGCAGGCACACAGCAGCAGCTGTGTTCTAGGAACTGCTGTCGTCCTGAGGCCACTCCGGGGAAAAGACAGAGTACAGAGAAGAGAGCTCTATCCAGCCCTGAAGTTTAGGATGGGGAAAGAAAATGCTCTTTTCTATGTAGCTCATTCATTGCAGATATAACTGAGTAAATACTGACCGCTGGGCATTCTGTCATTCCATCTATAAATATGTAGGGCATTTGGCCATCACCTCTTGGCTGTGTTTATTGAAAGAACTTGTGCAGTATGTGGGTAGGTGGGAGAAGGTTTGACTATATTTTTTAAGCAATGTATTTGGAAAGACTGAATTCAAGTAACTGATTTTAAATGTAGGCGATTTCAGAGAAAAAAAATGAGACTGCATATTACAAGTAGATCTTGTATGAAATGCTCTGAACTTAGGGTTGCCATGATCACACCCCTATTCTGCATTTAAATCCTCATGAGTTAATGGTAATAAAGAGTATATGGAAGCTTGGTTAACATTCAAGTTAATGTAGTTTACCAAAAAGCCATGTAATAGTCTTTATTTTAGAAAATTATTAGTAAAATAGTCTTCCCTTTAACCTTTATCCCACCTTAATAGTGATATAGTAGTTTAAAAAGATAACTTTAAGTTGAAGGATAGAGTTCAATAAATCAAGTCCAAAAAGTACAAGTAACCTTTTAAATTGTAAAATATTTTCTCCCTAAGATAAACCTTTAAAGCCTTTGTTCTTTTCCAAAGCCTTCAGCTTCAGTGTTGCCTAAGGGCCTAATTTGTTGCTAACTCTGTATGAGAAGCTGGGGAAGCATGAAAAGGGGAGGACGAGTGAAGGCACACTTGCCAACAAAGGAGGGCATTATGTTTTAGAGAGACAAAGCAGATACCTGTATATGACAGTACAATACTTTAGACTCCATAAAACTGTCTGAAAAATTCTAAAAAAGCTAAAGGGAGCAAACACGAGGGCTCAAGAATAACTTGGCTGAAACAATGATGATCCTCGGCAGGGTCAGAATTCTGGGACTGCTAATTACCTAGTGGGTAACTTAGTTTTGGCAGAGAGGTTGGTAGCAGGGGGCATTAAAAGAATTATCTGAAGATCTCCATCAAAATACCCGTCTCGCCATCAAAATTCCAATTAGATAAATTCCAGGGGCACTCCAGTAAATGAATATACTTCACTTGGTCATCTGAAGAGCCACACCCCTCCCCCAACCACATGCCACTAGCTAGGTTAGGATAGCCATATTTTACACCAACTAATGTGAGAAGAGTTTGAAAGGCTAATTTCTTTCTCTACCCTCTCCATAATGCCGAGTTACAGCTACCCTATATAAAGGAAAGGAGCAATACTGTTGCCGGAAAAATACCCTCAGTATAATGTGTCTTATCCCCTATTTCTCTCTACGACATCACGGCTCCCAGTCAAATAAAATTAAATCACTTACTTCATTGAGGGTATATATAAATATTCACATATAATTATGCACAGCAACTCTCAGAAATGAGCCATGTGTTTGAATACTCACCAGATTTTTTCAGTCTCCAAGCCTAAGTCTTGGTTTACACGTTAAAAACAAGACTTTCCAGCAACGCTCTGGACATGTTTCCATGCACACACATGCAAACAAACACAGAGCACGTGCAACTAGGACTAACAAATTCAGTCCAACAAATGCCACTCAGCCCCTTAACCTATTAACTATTTTCAAAGGTCTTTAAAAAATCACGTCTTTTGCATAATGTTCCTACTAGCCTAACCCAAAATATCTTCAATATCATTGATATCATCTATCAATTATCAAAATCTCTATGTTTTTCAAAAAGACTCAACGATATCATGTGTCTTCAAATTTTTATTGTTTATGCAGCTAGAGAAATAAATATAAGGAAATAAATATCAAACAGATCATTTAAATACTATTTAAAATAATGCTTCTCAACACAATCAAACCCAATGCATTCTTTTTGAAATACAGTTTGACATATTTTTAACACACTAATATAAAAGCCAGAGATAAAATCTACCTATACATATAAACACACACACACACACACACACACACACACACACACACACACCTCACCTTGCAAGGTAGTGTGGGACCCAAAAAATAATGGTGCAAAGCTGAAAGTGTACAAATTTTCTATTTAATAATGAAAAAATCATTGTTCCATAACCTTTAAAATGTTTTCAGCAAAACATTAAAAACCTTCTTATTGTTGTATAAAGAAATGAAAAAATAGTAAATTTATAGCATTAGAAACAGAATTAAATTGTTTTACTTCTTTGTGTAAAAGAAAAGTTATTCAGAGTTTGAACAGTGCTTGCTTTTCTCAGTGTATAACTCAGTATACAGAATGAACACCTTTTTCTATGTCTTGTAAAACTGTCACACTCCTTTCTAAGTTAGAATTAGTTGCCAGTATTTTATCCTTTTATCTCCAAAATTTCTTTAACGTTAAGTTTCTTGCCAGCATCATTTTCTTTGGGACATCTCATCCGTTTCATCGAAACCACTTTTCTTGTGGATGCCGGTAAGTTCACCTTCACCATGTTCCTTGGGCTATGTACCTAGAGGCTCCATCCCTGGGAGCCATCTCTTCTATAACTCTCTTTAGGTTTGGTTTGAATTTCACTCCCAGCATCACCTCTTTTCATTTCTTTTCATATTTGCTGATCAACTCTTTCTTCCAATTATCCTTTTTTGTAGAATGACTTCGAGTTTATCATGGCAAACAAGGAAGCAACACAACTACACACTTTGCTGCCTGTGCACTAACTGAATAATGGATGTGCAGTGCCCAATCACCAAACCATTTTGAAAGGAGTGATGTGACTGGTCATTGATTGTGATGCATGTGGATTATTTACAAGGTGAACGGTGAACTAGAAAACCAGCAGCGAAGTTTGTACTTTATGGAATTATACAGTTAACACACTGTGGTAACTGAACCATGTTGCTAGGAGACCGGTTTTACTGAACCAAATCATGGTACCTCGAATGCATGTATGCAGAACTATAAAATCAAGGATTACCTGCATGTGTGTGTATGGTGAGTAAAATTATAAAATAAAAAAGAATAGGGGAAGAAATTTATACGAAAATGATATGTGATTTAACATCAAATACTTAGGTACCGTTACATGAGAAAATATTCATTGATTTGACATGAAGTAGTCAGATGCTTACATCAATATATAATTATATGAATTCAACAGCCACAAATGTTAACTTGAGACCCAAGTGACACTTACACTGCTAACACTGGCAATGTGGCTTTCTATAAAGGTAAATAACTCTTGAGAAGATTCCAAACAAAATAGAGTGTTTAGACAACAGCCACATTCATGGAAAAGTTTGGCTGGTATATATTAAACCAGGCAAAAATACGTTTTATACACACAAAAAAATTATATCGTGGGTAGAGATATTTATAAACAGATTTCATGCATCAGAAAATTTAACAAGCGACTTCTATGAGAAGTATAGGACAATTCATTGTGCAAGACTGCCTCATACTTTGCAGGTCACCAAGCATCCGCAAAATATTGGGAAGAAAAAAATACTTCAGATTTGAAACACTGTCCTTTGGGGAGGTATTGTCTACCTTGAGAACCCTGATCTAGATTCCTGAACCATCTGCGAACGGAGAGAAAAATATGCCCAAGCTTTCAAGTAACACAGAAATCCAAGCCTCTAGATACCAGTAAGACCTAAAGAAATCTGTGGAGGAATATGGCATTAATCATGAATTAATAAATAAGGCAAAAAAGTCTATTCCCACCTCTTCATAATTACATAAAAACTGTAAAAAGCATGTGATCGCTGAAGTCTATATACAAGCTTTATGAAATGCCTGCTTTTAAATTTAATATATTCTCTGTAAATGTCATTTGAAAAGACAGCTATATATACCCCACAAACAGTCTTAATATAACAGGTTAAAAACAGACAAATAATGGTGATCATATCTTCTGTACTGTTTACCAGTCACCGCCCAAGCACTTTATGTATTTAAGCTGTTTAGTTCCCACAACAGCCCTATGAAGGATATGTATCCTATTATTATTCCCACTTTACAGATAAGAAAACTGAGGCAAGGGAATATGGCTAATGAGTAAGTAATGGTGGCAGGTTATAAGGTCAGGAAGTCCAAGGTGCTACCTGGACTGCATCACTTCCTCACTCAACCCCATCCAAGAAGGCTCCTTACTTTTGAACTTAGTTACAGCAAGCATCATCCACTCAGACACCTTAACTGGAAATCCAAGTCACCCCTCTCTCCCTCACCCCTTGTTAACAACCTTGCATCCAATCCTGACAGTCCTCAGCAAAGGTGGGTAAGCCAGGCCTCTGCCCAGCTTGGCCCTGCACCTGGCTCAACTCAGATCCAGAACCAGGCTGTGAGATCTCATGGAAGAGCAAAGGTTTGAGAGCAGGGCAGAACTGGACCCCTCTCACTGTATGCTAGTGAGAGAAGAAAATAAACCACCGCCATGATTTTAACCAATGAAACTACTGCTTGAGCCATGACTTTTCTGCTCCTTCCCACAGTTTTGGTACTTTTAACACTGACTCTTTTCTAATAATATAAAAATAGCTAATATTTACTGGGCACTCCCTCTACACCAAACACCATTCTCAGCAACTATATCTACCCACTTCGTCCCTACACAAACACCTGAGGAAGCACCAGCACTGACCCACATTAGAAATGAAGAGGCTGAATCTCATTCCCAAGGTCACATAGTTCGGAAAGGCTGTCACTGAGATCCTGACTCAGGCAACCTGTCTCCAGAAACTCAGGTTTTAACCAGGGCTCATTATTAAAATGCAAGGCATGCCTCAAGGTATTACCGATACTACCAAAAGCCTCACTAATTATTTATGTTACCAAATGCTATTAACACAAATAAGCTATATCAACACTACAAATAAGGCTGGGCTTGACGTAGAGAAGTACTCTCAGTCAAAGGCTTAAGAATTTCTTTAACAAACATAAAAGAGAATATTAAGTTAAGCCATTCAATCAGGCACATTTGATCATTTTCTTCCCCCGTAATTAGGAGGAGAATATAATTCATTTGCAAAACCTGGGTCCTTTCTGAGACTGAAAGTGTCACTCACTGACCTGGCACAACTGCTGTAAACTGGGACAGTGTGGAAAAGCCGGGATATACGGCCCCCTCACTTATACCACATAATAAAAGCTCATGTCTACATTAGAACTGTGCTATCCAGCGAAACAAGCAGCTTAGGACAAGGAAAAGGAACTCAAGGAATCCAGCCATCACATCGATCATCGATGAGAAGCTCCACTGTGAAGCTCCTTCCGTCCAGCTTCCCAACACAAAATGCGAGGCTGGATGCTGGATCAGCGGCTGTTCAACACCAATCACTAACGGATGCTTCCTGGATGTGGATAATGGTTTCTAGGATAGTGTTAGTTGCTGATGGCTTTATTCAATGCCACAAGAAAGAATCCAGCAAACTGAATATTTTTGTTTGCTTTTGCTTTCTGAAGGAATATGTAATTTAAATTCTAACTTAAATTCTTTTCTCTCTTCCACAACAAAACCATTACGATTTATCTTTAACGTTATTAACCACCAAGTAGCAGATTTATGAATGTTATGATTTGAACACATTTTAGGGAAGGAGGCTGCATTTGCACTTCCAGGGCCCAGGCCCCCATGGAGACAACTATACAAACAGGCTGGTCAGGATGCAGAGCTGAGGGCACGGGTGTCAGCTACCTACAATAAATGCCACTTAAAGGAAGTCTGTGATAAGGCCCCACCCTGTTTGAGTGGAATACAGGTTCTGATTTGGCCTTCCTGTCATGATTAAGTCACACAAGTGTAACCACATGTCCTCATTCAACCCACCTTGTGGTCCCTGCAAATCAGAAAAGGGCAACAAGCACAGCTGCTCTTTGAGGACTGAAGACAGGAACTTGGTCTCATTGATTCTTCGTTCTGATTACGCCAAACAACTGGTCCGTACAAAAGAGCATAAGAATCACTGCTGAGCTCAGGTTAATTAAAGATACATGAGATTCTATACAGCATCAATTGCTTAAAACCACAAAGAATTTCAGTCAGGCCAAGGAAATTGTTGCCAAGAATAACCACACAGCCCTACATGATCTGAAGTACAAACCAGTATGCATAGTAAATATCAGTTTGCTGGACAAAGATTGATTATACATACTTTAAAGTGTGGCTTACTCTTTAGGTTTAAAAAAAAAAAAAAAAGCTGCATGAGATCACCACCAGCACTTCCTTTGACTTTAGTTAACCTCAGTGAAGTTCCCTCAAGTCTCAACACCACAAAACCTTCCCCAAACTTGCTAGTGTATGCTCCTCCCACACGTCACCACAGCATGAAGTAGTAGTATCTGTTTACCAGAACAACTCTGGGAAAGTTTATCTAATAAAAATGAAGTAATCCTCTAAATTCCTAAGTTTCATTCCAGCTCAAGCTTCTCTCAATCACTTCTCAAGGCTCATTTTCCTAACTTGATTAGACAATTTAATAAGCCAGGACATTACTGTATTTAAAAATATTCACAGTCTTTGTTTTCAAATCAATTCCATCATATCACATATCTTTACCTACAGAACCAGAGCATACACTTGTGGGACATTTTCGGCCTCTCCTATAAATTGGTAACATACATTCACTCAACAAACATTTTTGAGTGTCTGCTACGGTAGTGGGCACTTGGAATATCAAAATAAGCCAATAAGGACAGCCACTGCCCATGTTAGGTGGGCATGATGTCAAAACAGGCCACGGGGAAAGAACACTGACACCACAAAGGTATCAAGGACACTTCCAGAGAAAGTGACAGCTGGGGCAATCCCTGAGAACAGATGGGCACAGAACAAAGATAATGAGAAATGATATATTTCAGAGACTCAGCACCTTTAAAAAAAAAAAAAAAAAAAACCACCATACGGAGAAGAAACGAAACACCGAACTGAAGTTTTGTAGTTTTTACAACAGTTAAAGGTTTTAATTTTGTCTACAGCCATGCCACCCTGAACAAGCCCAATCCCGTCTGATCTCGGAAGCTAAGCAGGGTTAGGCCTGGTTAGTATTTGGATGGGAGACAATCTAGGAGGACCAGATGCTGTAGGTGCAAAAAAATTGTAAGCTGATAAGATCTTTGCAATCTGTGAGGTCAACCAAGGGTTGCCTCACCTAAAAAAAAAAAAAATTTCAATTTTGGTTGTTTGCCAGTAACATCAACTGATATTCCTCTGACTCCAAAATTAAACCCATTCTAATACTAGCAACACAGAAGATCTGCTTGAACACTTCAACTAATTGGTACTCGATATTCAATTCATGACTCAATGTTAGCATCTACCCCAAATTCAGTGATTTTTTTTTTTTTTACCCCTCAGCACGTGGTCTTCCTAGGTGGTCTCCCATCCAAGTACTAACCAGGCCCAACACGGCTTAGCTTATGAGATCAGTCGGGATCGGGCTTGTTCAGGGTGGCATGGCCATAGACTAAACTCAGGTTTTAAAAGTAAGCTGTCTACAAAATTTGTACATACTGGGCATATCAATTCATTTTATAAACTGTTACTCTGTCAATCTACCAGAAGGTGGAGATATTGTACTCCAGACGTTTATTTCTCCATTATCTCAGGGAACAACTGCTAAAGAATTCCTCTGCCCGTCACCCGTTTTGAGAAGTTAAAAAACAAAACCACATTATTTTGCAATACAGCGGCTAATTATGTTTTAATGACATAATTCTTGCCACCCTCCTCCACTACTCTAAATCAGTGCACTACCCTTGTAGGATTTAATGCTTCACATAGAGAAACACAAAAAGGCACATTTGCACTGAATCTTCTCTAATAAAATACACTTTTTAAAGCACATCTGCAATTATTTTACAACAAAGCTCAAAAAAATGACATACTGAATTAGGAACACTTCAGCATGACAATTAGGATCCTCTACCTTATGTCCCACCCACCTCTGCTGGCTTTCCCGACATCATGCCTTTGGTAACATCTTTATTTTAATCCCAGAGTTACGTTCAACACATACTAACACTAAAAGAGTAGTCTGTCTAATAAGAACTATTTCAGATATTACTTCCTTCATAGATCATTTTAGAGGGCAATTTCCCAACTCGCTTCCTGTAAATATCTCTGTATCTTCATATGTTTATATTGAGCCTTGTACTAAAATCCTGTGTGCTTATCCAATATATTTCTCAATGTCCAGTAGACTCTTGTCTGCAGCCACACACACACTACCCCCCGCACCACCCCCGACACACCTACTTATAAAATCACTTGTCAATAGTCGTCTTTTAAAAGAACTATTTTTTTTTCATTTTGTAACCCAGTAAGTAATTCCTATGGTTAAAATAAATTAATTGAAAATGTTCATATCTATCAAAATGTTCATCAGTAGGCACTGATTAAATAAGCTGTAGAATACTACAAAGTCATGAAAATAATGAAGAAGGTATATCTATAGAAGGCTACCTTAAATAAGTCAGAGACAGCAAGTGGGGAAGAAGCAAAGTGCACTACTGTCTTATTATCCACTAAACCAAATGGGAAAAAAATGGGATATGACAATAACAAAATTTTTGTACTTATTAAAAAAAAAGATTTGGGGGAAAGAAACAAAATAGAACATTTACAGGACACCGATAAGTAGGAAAACCAACTCTAAGGGCAGCTGATGACGGGCTGGATGGGAACCGACTAGAAACAACAACACACATGTTTGGGGATTACGTGTGTTAAACTCACTCTATTTGTAGTATGAATACACAAGGGATGTTTATATATAACCAGTCTTATTACCGACAGGGCAGAGTCCAGCCTGGAAGCAATGCTGGAGAAAGCAAATGTGTGTCTGTGAGCACGTGCGGTGGGCTGGGTGGCGGTCATACTGTGGGTATACAGAGGGTTCTGAGAAAAAGGTTAATCGGGTTGAAATCTCAGAGTACTTTAATCTAAGGGTTTCACAAAATAAAATAGGAAGGAGTTGAGGAAACATAGAACTATTGAGTATGAATCAAACCACCACAGAAAAAAACAAAACACTGATCATTTTAGCTTTTTCCTCCTTTTGGGGGGAAGGGGACAGTAAGAATCCTGAAAGCAGAAAACATGTCCTCTAATTTTACATTTTTAATAATGTTTTGTTATTATCACCATTATTACTTTATATAGAGCCTGGTGTCTAGTTGTTAAATAAAGCCACGTTGTGTTGCTAAACATCATAACAAAATATTTAATTTTAAAAATACATGGAGATGAGTTTGTCAGCATAAAATGTTTCTGCAAATATTAATAAAATATTTATTTCTAATTCTAATAGAGAAAAGTGTGTATAAGCTAATCTTTTATTTAAACACATCCACAAAATAACTCAAAAAATACAAAATGGTGGCAAAACCGATTTTAAATCCTGCATTGAAATACGTGAGTCATTCAAGAATATGTCCACCCATTGATTCCATGCATTCAGTCAGATAAGTGGGGCCAGTTTTCAAAACGTGAGTGACAGGTGAGGTACATAAATAAAAAAAGAGTCCACTCCGGAGACTTTCCTGCTGAGAGAAACAATAGTGTAAAAAGAGATTTATATCAATCACTGACATCCAGTAGAAAAAAAAATCTATGAAAATTGATTAAATATAAAACTAAATGCCTCAGAAGAGGACAAATATCATTGTTTTTATTCCATAAACCCCTTTTGATATTCTTCCTTCCTCACTGGGTTTCATCTCATATATGGTTGCTCTATCCTTGTTCTGTCTCTGTCTCTCTCTCTCTATCTCTCTGTCTCTCTGAATCTCTCTTATTATTATCACCCTACCAGTCCTCTGATCATCCAAATTTCTGTTCTCAGGACACCGCTATAGTAATAACTGATAAGAAGACCAAGCAGTTGGAGTGAGCTGAACAAAACAGGTTGGAAGGTAGGGCATGTGCCAGGAAAATAAAAGTTTCTCCATGTGTTTGTTGTAAGATCAGAGGTTCCAAAATAGGGAGGCAGGAATGCTCACACCTGGCCACATCTCTGAAATATCTGGACACTTTTGAAAATATAGATTCCTGAGCCTAAAACACAAGGATTCTGATTTGGTTCATTTGGGTCTTGGAATCTCCTCAGGTGATGTTCATGGCCAGTCATTCATATAAACAAAAACCTTAAAAGAGTCGGAGAGAACTGCTTCAGAATCTCCAAGTAAGCGGCGGGCACAGAAGACCATCCAGAGGCTCAGTGGGAAGCAGCAGCAGCTCCGGGTGTTTCTCTTAAAAGTCCCCCAAACGTGGAAAGAGAAACCATAAGACCTGCCCTAGTCCACCTGTTAGTAAGGTTCTATAGCCAAAAACTCTACTAAGGCAGACAATCTGTCTTGACACCTGCAATCCTGAGAACACAAGATGAACAGATAATTTACCACGTTCTTCCTGACTACGTACATGTTCATCCTCCCTAATTTCAAGGCAAGTGCAACCTTAACCACTAATTCTACCACTGGTCCTGGCATCTAGCCATTATCATCTGTACCATTTCATTTGCCTGCCATCATTCTCTTTACATGTCTCATATCAGATTAAAATTTTACGTAAATATACAATCAGTAATTCTTGATGAAAAATTACATTTTTCCTGTGCAATCCACAATCAGATGCTTGATGAGTTAATGAATCAGTACTCACTGTTCATCTGGTTGTAAGAACAAGCCACTGGGCTGGAGAAGAAATACTAAACTCTGAATCTTAAAACCAGCTCCACAGTCCATTCTTTCCATCTCCAGCTTGGGCAACTTAGCTAAATTTTCTTAAGCTCTATTTTCTCATCTGCAAAAACAGAAATAGTTGACCTACAAATAGTTCCTATGGAGACCCTCTGTAAAGGGAGATAATACAAAGAAAAGTGCTCCTCAATCACGGATATGAGTACATGTGTTTTGATCCAATGCTTTTGGTTGAACTGGGTTTTCCTTTTGAGTCCCCCAGCTATCCATTCTCTATCTTTCTCGCCCTGATACCTGCCATTACAACCATAACACAGAGGCCACAGAGGTGGGCAACCAAAATGGCATAGATGATAAAGGCTCTGTTCATCTCTCTGGTGACCAAATCAAAATTGTGACAGAAATAAGGAACTATAGCAAGGAAAAATCACCTGGGAGCTAGATGAACAAGTCATACAACTAGTGAGAAACCCAAGAAAGCATCCTGCAAGGGCAGAAGGCAGGACAGGGTGAGGACACAGGGCTGCCTCGTCCCAAGTGGCTGAGTGAGACAGAGACTGCAGCAGTGGCAGACTCCTCTTAAAGGGGCCGTGTCTCTAAGAGGATTTTTGTGGTGACGGACTTGCTCGCTCTGAGCACCAGTACCTTTTTGGCTGAGCACAGGGGATACCACGGACTTATAGGAAGACATTATCGGAGTGAGGGCCTGTACAGAAGTGCCAGCGGTATCCATTGTTCCCTGTTGAGCTTCTCAGTGAGTGGACACAGCGCCGCCATAGCTGTGACATCATCAAACTGGATAACTGAGGTCGCTCTGCCCAGAGGATTCCCTGAAACCCCGCCTCGCCCAACTCATGGTCCTACCCAAGCCACATCCAGGTATATCCTCAGCCAGTCAGGTGCTCCTTGCTGAGCAGTGCCTAGACTCACCCTTAAAACAGCTGACCTGAGTTTCTGGTGTGGCCTTTTGAGGTAACTAGAAGCACAGAATCTGTGGATTGCTTGCTGAATCTTAACAGGTGGCCCCAGAGGTGGGGTAGAGGCTTGGGCTAAATTGAGCCTGCAGCTGAACCCCTCTCAGGACTGTGCCAATGGACACCTACTTCACAAATTCACCCTGATAAGACAGGGAGACTTAGGAGCTTTGCTTACTTAAAAACAGACATGGAAAGGCATCCAAAATGGGAAGACAAAGAAGCAGAAACCATACGAGAGAAAAGGACAGAGATCCAGATATAATGGAGTCAACTAATCTAACAGATGCAGAGTTCAAAATACTAGTTATGAAGATGCTCGATGAACTTTTGGGAAGTGTAGATAAATTCAGTGAGAACTTCAACATAGAGATAAAATACATAAAAATGGAAATGGAAATTATAAAAGGGAACCAGGATGAAATAAAGGACACAATATCTGACATGAGAAGTATATTAAATAGAATAAACAAAGGAATAAACAGAGCGAATAAAGAGAAAGATCAAAATGCCCTATCTAGAGGAAGGAAAAGCCAAAGATAATCAGAATAGCAAGAGATCAGATAAGATGCCAAGACTATAAAAATAATTTAAGGAGCATATGGGACACTATTAAGGATTCAAATATCTGTCTGATCCACATAACTGAAGAAAATCAAGATGTTGAATAGCTGTTTGAAGAAATAACGATGAAAAACTTCCCTAACCTGGTGAAGGAAATGGACATTAAACCCTAGGAAGCTCCGAGAATTCCAAAAATCAGAGATCCAAAGAGGCCCACAACAAGACACATCATAATTAAAATGCCAAAGGAAAATTGTTCTTTCCATTCATTCAGTATGGAGCTAAGGGTTAAAGGAGTACAAATGAGTAGCTGATGGATGGTCACGGGGGTGGGGAGCACGGCAGACGGAATGCAGTTAGCATTAATACGTTGGCTATGTGGAGGGGCAGGGGAGCGAGGGCGCAACTGGAGCAATCATTTTATGAAATATAGAGATATCTAACCAATGTACTATATACTTAAAACTAATTAAAATAAATAAATTTAAAAAAAAAACAGAGGCCACAAACTGGCTTCCTATAAGCCAAATGCAGTGCATGGTCAGGTTTTGTGTTGGCCCACAAGAAGTTAGGCATTCACGAAGCTGAAAGTATTTGCTTTAGAAAACATGCAAAATCAGAAGAAACCTGCAAGTGCAATTAAGAAAGAGTACAGTCTCCATGAGCTACTCTGCCAGGGTCCAAATGCCAGCTCAAGGAGCTGTCGACCCAACTTAACATCTCTGTGCCCCAGTGAGTGGAGAAAGAAAACTGTAATCAGGCTCTCTCCTGACACTCTTAGCGGAAGAAAACTCAGCACTTTTCCCTTATGTAATGATGTCCCCAGTATGTATATGCAGGCTCCCATCAGCTGGCAGTGTGCCACTATCGTTTAACCGATAAAAGGCACCTCTGCCATTGGGGGTAGAGACTGTGGGGGAGTACTGTGCCCTTGCTGGAGAACTGCTGTCCTCTGAAGTCAGCTGTGCCCTTGATAGAACAAAGAGCTATATCGCAATTGCCTATAGCTCCCCGTGTTTTCCTTCAGCTGCCTGAGTCTTGGGCCCCTTACTCCGGAACAGCAAATCTGCAGCGACACACTCAGTTTCCTCAGCTATTACAGAAAAGGTGAGAGAGGGGACTGTAGTGAAACCCACCCAGCTTATGCGGTTGCTATGAGAACTCAATGAGCTAAAACTTATAAAATGTTTAGAACAGTCAAACAAAGTTTGGACCCTGACAAACTTTAGCTGTGTCAGCTGACCTCTGCATGGGCCATGAGCCATCTACTTCTCTACAATTCCTTGACTCTGAAGGCCTTATTAGGATCTACCTCACTTATCTAGCCCACCGGCCATCAGGTGACTACCTGCAATGCTATATTCTTTTGGCCTTGGCCTTTGGAACTACTGGTACCACGAAGAAGACAAGCAGCTCCAGTAAAGGAAATTATCATTTTCTCCCCAGCCATACTCAGTAACAGGTATGCAGAGCACCCCATGGAGAAGGCAAGAAGGACAGGAGAGCACTGGGAATGACTACTGTGTGTTTCTGAGACTCAGAATAAACAGCACCTAAATGCTATAAGTCACGCAAGTCTTGAGAGCTACAGCTCAGGGATGGGCAATGACAAAGTATCCATTTAATCAGCATAACATTTACAGGTGAAGGACTCTGCACTATGCCCTGATAGTAACCAGATTCCGATGGCTCATCCTTCTGTCCTTGCACCTATTTATCTGCAGTGGAAGCCAACAAGCCTTGGTATGCCCACTGGTGTTCTTAGCCCCATTAGTCACAGCAGCAGCAAGGACGACAACATAGGTCCAGAATGGATCCCGCCGGCAAAGCCAAGTAGAGAGCCTCTCTAAACCAGCTGTGGGTCCCTTGGGGCCTCTGCTGAGTCCATTAAATGAATCGACAGTGACTATAAGTTTGTATGTGAGACACAAAAAATAAGAAAATGAACTTCATAAGGAAAAGGACGTGGGTCTCACTTAGTCACCACTTCATCTCTATTGCCTAGAACACACTGCCTACTATATAGTGGGTCTATATAAAGTATCTAGAACACTAGCTGGCATTATCATAGCATATATGTAAACACTACTGACTATTATAACTGTAAACGTATATATTATGTTTTTAAAGCAAACTGAACTTTATGAGTTAAGCCGTTAGCCCATAATTTGGCAATGGAACAACCTAAGTGAACACGCCTTAAGTGCAGGAGCTTTATAAAGAGTTTTTCAGAGCACAGCTTTTCTTCTTTCTTAGCTGGTTCTGAGTCACACACTCTGATGAGGCCTTTGTATACCAAATTCTGAGTGCTTCCAAATCTAGCTGCGCACTACACTATTCAGTGGGAAAACCACTAGAGCTCCCTGCTCAACATTACACATGATACTATAAAACCTGAGAGGAACCAAAAATACAAAGGGGCCCTGCCTTTCGCTTTGAAAACAAGCACGTAACACAAACATAACAGAAGATTAATTTATCTGAAGTCCTATTCATGATCTGTTTGTCAATAATGCTCGAACAAGGAAAAATTAATGTGGAAAAAAACCAACAGGAGCACCACCTCTTACCTAACGCGTGTGGTCATTGGTGTCAAAACGCTGCTTTGCTCAAATGGTAATTACGCATTTCCAGGTGGCCCCAATTACCTACCCACCTGTGAACATACTACACTGTGTGGCTGTTGACGATTTCCTCTTAGCAGGGTGTTTCGGAGAGAACCATGCCTTATCTACCTCAATTACCCACCATAAGGTCTCCACCTCTTACCACATGTTGAATTTGGCAATGGCAAGGTTTTAAAAGAAAATATATTTAGGTTGTTGCCTGGCTATTCATTTGCCAGACGATGTGGAAACGTGGGGGAAGAGGGGGGACTGTAAAAAATTTCAAGTAGAAATTCTGGATCACTGAAGGAAAGGAACTACCAAAGGCTAGCCTGACACCCACGGAGATCCAAACATCCGTATCTTTCTCCTCGTCTCCATCGCCCAGCCATAAGTTCTAGTTGGCTAACTCGGCAGAGTTGACATTCAACCCACTATCTCGTGGTTTGTCAACTTCCTGATTTCAGTCGTTCTTCAAGACCAGCAAGGACTCTGTATAAAACAGTCTTAATTGGAGCATACAGTGAAACAGGTTCTGAAATGAGTGCCGCCTGACTTGCAGATGAAAGGCTCGAGGCAGGTAAGGAAAACGCTTTTCCACGTAAGAATGTGAGTGTATGTGAATGGTGTGTGAGAATGGAGAAGGAGATATCGCTATCCCATTGTCTTACTTTTGTTTGAGAACTATAATTGGTTGGTATGGTAATATAATGGCTCATGCTGATTTGGGGATCCAAATCTGAAATTTTATCATTGATGATTATTTATGATTTCCGACTGTGGCTTTTAAAATATATCTGTGATGAAGAGGTATCAAAGAAAATGCTTAAAAGGTATTCATCCAGGACAAACATTTCAAAAGCTTATAAATGTGTATCAAAATTACCTCTAAAAATTACAAAATCAATTATTACAAAAATATGAGTCCATATGTGAACCCCTTTTTTGTTTACAATTGCATGTGTGCAAAGATATATCGTATCTATTTGTACATATACAGGTAAAAAAAACTTTTTTTATCTTTGTTATTAGGATAACTTCCATTAACTAATTATTTATTTACCTTTTAAGAGAATTATGAGCTGCAAAAACATCTCTATGCATAGCAAAAATTTGAGTTCAAATGTAACTTATTATGATCTATAACTAATCAGCTCAATTATTTAAAATACTTCCAACATAAATTTAAGTTATACACAGGGGAACTGACATAGATCTACATTGTCAGCATATTCGACTAAGCTCATGCAATCCATCTAGTCCAGAAATCTGTATCTATATCTATATCTGTATCTATATGTATACATATATAGATATTTTTATATATAAATAGATATACATATATTTATATATATGTATACATATATATGAATATATAGATAGATAGATATTTAAGCAAGGACAATTAATGCTATAGAGAAAATGAATCAAAGGTCACACTGGCAAAAAAAAAAAAATACACTGTAGTTTGCCTAATTATGAATGCTGAGGTGACCACTCAGTAAGTTATATAAATGTTTAATCACTATGTGTACACTTGAAACTAATATAATATTGTATGTCAATGGTGATTGAGAAACAAAATAAGGAAAAAAAAACAGATGTGAAAAAAATTTCAGCACTAAAAAACCTAGATATCAATAATAAGTTAAAAACATAAGAAAACAATTACTCTCTATATCAAAATAACATACTTTAGGACATATGAAAATATAAATTTTATACTTAATGAAATTTATAAATACATACATCATAAAGGATGCATACATATACAGAATCACACACTTGTAATATACACATAAATTATAAATTGGTGTGTCTGTTATAGCTTAGTGAGGAAGAAATGAGGGGCACCAAGATACTAAAAGCATGATGATCCAGTATGGGGAAGTGAGCAGAAATGTGGGGAAAGAACTATCACTTGCTGAGGTATTACAGTGCCCGCTGCACACTTAAGGAAGCAGGTAGAGGGTGCAACTGGGGTGACAAAAGCCACCAAGCTGATCTCACCATGATCCTGAGCCCCCCGAGCACAGGGAAGGAACTTGCACGCTCCTCAAGGCTGCCAGCACCTACAGCCCACAGTTTCAATCAGCCCAGCCTGACCACTGCTCCACCCACCCCCTCCGTTTCACTCTAACAGCCACTGGTCAGCATGTCCTTCGGTCCTCCCGAATCACTTTCATTCTCAATCATGTACTTGTAGGATATGTTCATTCTAGTATGACATACATACACTGAGGTAGAAGGTTATACTTAGAAACATCAGAATTATCCCTGACATCTTCAAACAAAATACAACTGGGTGAAGGAGGCAGAAGTACAAAAAAAAGCCTCTCAAAGACAGAAGAACTGGGCGAAAAAAACAAAACAAGGTAGAACAGCTAACGGGTACACAAGACAGCAAGGCATTAGACTGGCCCTCTTAGAGGCCAGTCCTCCAAGCGTCCTGAATCTTATTTCCTTATCTAATGACGTTAGTGCAAGATCACCGTATGATGAAACCAGATATTTATCGTCTTTAACACAGTAATGGTGGAAACATTCAGTAAATGGGGACTGACATCATTATTGTTTTCACTATTATTTATAAATATTCATTTAATCAAGGCAGATGTATATGTGATTATATATTAGACCACTGGGAAAAAATAATTCAGACATTGCAATACCTTTATAGACCAAAACAGATAAGATATAACAGAAAACCATCTGCAACAGGGCTCCTCAAAATTTGCTGCATGTCAGGATCACCTGGACGGCTTGCTAATAACATATGTCTAGGCCTGAATCCCCAAAGTTTCTGAATCAGTAAGCTAGGAATGAGGCTTAAGAATTCGACCTTCTAACAAATTCCCAGGTGAAGTTGATGCTGCTGACCTGGGGGTCCATGCTTTGAGAACCACCAGTCTACAGGTGAATCTCATGTTCACATTTGCTTTCCCAATAAAACTATCTAAAAGTTTCCCATTCAATCTAAGCCAGTTATTGAGAGGTCTAAATAATGACTAAATGCTTAAAAAGTAAAAGTAGCATATTATCCCTACATAGTTAAGCATTACATTATTTTTGAGGAAGGAAGGAAAGGGAGGGAGGAAGACAAAGAAACAGAGTCGAATATTTCCAATTAGATCTAAGATGTCTCTGAAGCCAACTACTGAACAGAGGAATTCTGTTGATCGAAAGAAACAACGTTCACTCTATAAAATACCTCAAGAGAGAATTTAGACATTGAGGTTTCCCTAAACCTAAGTCTCCATAATAAAAAACCACATTTATTCCATTTGGTTTCAGCACTTCCTTGAAAGGTAGGCTGGTCCCAAGTGAGCCTCCCGGTGTAAGCGGTCTCCAGAACACCAAGAACAGACCAGTTCAAAGAGGCAAAGACTGAAGCTGACACAAGCTTATTCTGCCGTCTTCCTCAAGGGTATCCTCACTTCAGAAGGCTGCCTAGCGGAGGAGAACTAGACAATAAGGAGTGTTTCTTTCAACTGAAAATTTCATTAGCATTACAAGTGTACCAAGCCTGTTCACATAGAATTCTGGTTCTCAAAGTATGGCCCCAGACATGCTGCACCAACATCACTAGTGAACTCATTAGACATGCAAAGTTTTGACCCCAGACTTACTGATTATGAAATATTCGGGATGGGCCCAACAACATGTGTTTAACAAGCTCTCTAGGGGATCCTGTTACACATTCAACTTTGAATTCCCCTGGGTAAAGTGATCCCACATTCTAGAAATACTCCAGTTTTCACCTGCTGTTGGACATAACTGTAAATAGTGCCCCTTTTTACCTCAGAAGTATCTTGAGTTGGACAATAAATTAGTGCTAATCCTCACAGTTTAGTGTGGATGCTACAAAGGGGGTTCACTAGTTGGATTCCAATTACTGCAGATTGCAAATTAGCTTCAAGTCTTATTGTGATATCTGTTACTAAACCCACAGCCTCTCTGAAAGCTAAAAGATGCATTGCCTCATAAAAATCTAGGGAGCGTGGCTGGAGAAACCAATTTTAGTAGAGGTACCCCATCTTTACAAAGAAATACCCACCAACAAACTATATAAAATTTAAATTCCCAGCTTCCTGAGTAGCATCTGGGATCAAATTTCTTCCAATGAGTCTTTAAAATCCTTCTTACTACATCTTCTAGCTCCTGACCAGCACCCTAGAAAAGTACAAACCTAGTAACTTACTAGTCATATTTTTATAGTAATAATTTGACTACATTAATACACAGAAAAACCAAGGTGGCCACAAATCTTCTCAATCCACCGGTTGTTTTAAAGGCAAAGTGAAATACTGGTCACATGCTGTTGGATCTGATCAATATTCGATTCCTTTGAAATCTTTGCCTTCATTCAGCCTAAGTTAAATTATTGTTTTTTCACTCTTCACTGAAGTCTTCCATCTGTTGTTTCTGAGAAGAATCAAGAGCCTTAGATATCATGTTCTGATCCTTCATCTTTCCTTTCAAAGAGGGGTGGTGGCTTCTACTCAAAAAGATCAGCTATTTGGCTGCTCAGGCTTTGCCCAAAGAAGATTACAGTTGACTCTTGAATAACACAGATTTAAATTCTGTGGGTCCACCTACAAGGATTTTTTTTCCCATTGAATACTATAAATGTACTTATGATTTTCTTAATAGCATTTTCTTTAGCTTACTTTATTGTTAAGAATGCAGTGTATAATATATATAACATACAAAATATGTGTTAGTCAACAGTAGGCTAAGTTTTGGGGGAGTCAAAGTTATATGTAGATTTTCAACTACATGGGAGGTCAGCACCCCTAACCTCTGTGTTGTTCAAGAGTCAACTATGTAAACTTTGGTCACTTGGAAGAAGAATTTGATTCTCAGTTTTCCAGAATCACACACTTTACACATCACTAGACTGCTGGAATGATTACACCAGGCAGACTTGAAATGTGTTGAATTTTGTTTTATTGTGGGAGAGAAACAAGTCTTGCTGGAAGGCAAGACTGACTTGTTGCTTAGAGAATCTTCCCAGTGAGTCCAGCCCTAAGGTTAACGGTTAGTGGGTAAGCTCACATGAGGTTTCATCTAAGGAACATTTCTGTCCTGCTACAGAGGATGAATGAAATCTCATTCAAAATGTCTAGAGACATTTTGGTCATTCCTTCATTGAATAAACACTGATTCCTTACCATGTGGCAGCCATGGTTCTAGATGCTAGGGATACTGTGCATGCAGCAGCACTCCTGACTTCATGAAGCTTACATTTTAATAGACACAAAGACAAACCTTTATATCTTCACTCTTTCTCCTCTAGGAAATGAACTTAGTTAGAACAACAATCTTTGTGCATATTATAACTTATTAGATTACATTTTTATTTCCTTTGTAGAGATTTGGAGGGAGTGCTATTCTCATCAGAAGTCAACCCTAACGCTAGTCAGGAGCTGTTAGCTCTGCATATACTAATGACAAAATGAAATCTGGAAAATAATACTAAATTCAGTTAAATGTCCCAAGAGTTGGCCCTCGGTATTCAATATCCCCTTCCTTCTTGCCCCTGAAAATGCCCATCTAAGTTTCTGCACAAGGATTTTACTGCCTCTTTCCCTACTATAAATATCTCTGCAAGCACCACCTTTACAGAAGTGAAAAAAGGAAGAGAAAAAAGTATATTCTGAGATGAAAAGAAAATCTAAGATGCAGACTGTCTGTTATTACCGAGTCTATAAAGACTTAGTACTGCAGCAGACCTTGTCACCTGTACCAATCAGGCAAGTAGCTACTTAACCAGACAACAACAACAAAAAACTCACTAAGTCAGAAACATTTTTAGAAAAGGACAAATATGTCCTTTAAATACATTATTTTTATTATTATAACTTCTTATACACTTGTTGCCTAATAGTTTGCTGTGGTGGCAAGACTTTTTTCTGAGTATGGGTCTACCGAGTAGAGTTCTGTACTAACTTCCCTTCATAAACCATAAATTTAGCATTGTCGGTCATGTCCAGTTTGTTAGTTTAGTTCAAGTAGTATGGCAATTTTTAAATACTTGAGAAGCCAACATGAGTAAAAATAACCCAGACCTAGACCTAGAATCTTAATCCCTCAAAAGAATGGAGTCTGTCAAGCCTAGAAAGGAAATGGCATGATGAGGTTTCTCCACAAATACTTTATGGATGGATGGCAATAAGGAGGATCTTAACAAATAACTAAATTTGTCATGGAAACAATATTCTGCCTCACTAGTTTTTATCTGAACCCACTTATACCCCACTGAACAAAAACTGCATGTCATGCTCTCACTAAAGGAGACCCCAAACTTTTAGCTTCCAAGCCAAGTAACATAGCATAATAATAAAGAGCACAGAGCATGCGTACTAGAATAAAACTATCTGGTTTCAAATCTTGACTCCACACCATTTACTCCTCTACTACCTTAGTAAGTTAATTAATGACTCTATAACTCATTTCTCTCACTTATTGTGGAAATTAAATGAATTAGTGTGCATAAAATACCCAAAGAATGACTGGCATAAGAGTATAATCAATGTTTATTAATGCCATCACCACCATCTTATTTCTCAATAATATAGTATAGTGGTTTGATGACTGCAAGAACAGGAAAAGCCAAATAATTCAAATTCCAACTTGTCATATAATCTCCAACTGTTCAGCTTGTTCATCTGTAAAAACAGAATAAAAATACCTAACAAGAACTAGTGTAATCGTTATCATAAAATCTGGTACACAGTGGATAGCATACACTTAATGCAGCAAATCCACATTCCAACAGATGCCCCCTCCTGCATGTCTGTCAAACCTCCATCCAAAGAATTTTAACCAGCATTTGATTTGTGAGCTCAGCACTTTAGCCGGCAGCAAAGGGAAAGCAACCTTCTCCCATGAAACACTTCATAAATAGGATATAATTTGAGAAAAAAAAAAATAAGTGTTACATTCTGGAGTTAAAATTGGAGTTCAGAACAAGGAAAGAACACTGTGTTGGAGCATCAAGTAGACAGAAGAAACAGAATTAGACCAAGTCTTCAAAGAGGAAACCAATGCAGCAATAGAGGGGATGAGAAGTGATATACTGATAGGGAAACAACTTGAATTAATATGTATACTGACCTCAAAACATGTCTTCTTTTATTCTTACCTCGACCCCTTGATCTGGGACCTTGAACCTATTTGAAATATGTCCCCTCCAATCCCCAATCTCAAACATTGATCAATTTCTATCTTCAAAACACAACACGAACCATCTCTTGCCCAGAAAACCTTTCCTGTTTGACCTGCCTTTTTCTGAGAACCTATACAGTGCATACCCCCTGCCATATCTATCATCTTTCCAACATCTTACACCACTTACATGTAGTTTACAATCTGCTTCATGTCTATTCAATATCCTAACTGCTGCAAAAGCAAGTTTTACACCTTTGACTTTAAATATAAATTCAATAAGTTTTGTTATCATGTAATTACCACCCCAATGGATATATTTCCATCACAAAAGTTCCCTTGCCGCTCCTTTCCAGTCACAGATGTCCACATTCCTGATTTCTATCACTAGCGCATAGCTTTAGCTGTAGGATAACTGCATTTAAATAGAATCACATGTACATACCCCTTTTGTGTCTAACTTCCTTTGCTCAACATGCTTTGAGATTTATCCATATTGTTGGCATGTATCATTCCCCTTGATCACTGAATAGTAGTCTATAAGTATATCACAATTATGTATATACATTCGTTTACTTGTTTTATTCCACTGATGGATATTTGGGTTGTTCCCAAATTTTAGCTACTATGAATAAAGTTGCTGTGAACATTCTGGTAAAAGTCTTTTTGTGGGTATATGCTTTCATTTCTCTTAGGTAAACACCTAGGAGTTAAATCACTAGCTCATAAGGTTGCTAGCTTGATGTTTAACCTGATTAAGAAGTTATAGAACCATTTTTCCAAGTAGATTTACTACTTTACATTCCAACCAAAAATGTAGGAAAGCATTAATTGTTCCATTTCTTTGTCAACAGTTAGTACCGTCAGGTTTTTTGGTTTGTTTTTTGTTTGTTTGTTTGTTTTTTGGTATTTGGTGGGGGTTTGGGGCCATTTTTTAAAATTGTATTTTCTTTTTATCAGTTATGACAGTTTTTAAAATAGTTCTGAGTCTTATTTAACAGAGATAAGTATTATGAATATTTCCTCCCAATCTATAGCTAGCCTTTCATTTTCTTAATGGTGTCTAATAAAAAAATGAAAGTTATACATTTTGAAAGGTACAATTTATTATTTTTTTATTTTATGGTTAGCACATTTTATATCCTAAGAAACAGTTGCCTATCTAAGGTTAGAAAGATACTCTATTTTTAACTCCAGAGTCCTTATGGTTTCAGTTTTATATTTAGGTATATGATCATCTTGAATTACTTCTTTAACTCCCCCATTTCATCTAGTAACAGATCTCTGCAGCAGCACAAGTGTTCTATAAACCACAGACTCATTTATAGATGCTTCACTGCTTAAGAGAAATGTATTGTGAAAGCCTGTTGAGGGGCCTGTGTCCAGCCTTGGTAACACCTTGGACAGAAGCCGACTAACAGGAATGCAGTCATGAATGTGACCCGATGGGATAACCCAAGTAATCCATTTAGAGCTGATGTTATGGCCCTGCTTTATGACAAGCTTCTGACTTGGGGGCAAAGATAATCCAAAGTTTCAATTTCTATACAAATAGCAGTTTAACCCAGCAAAGAAAACAGACAATAGTTTACTCATAACCAGTTTCTTCTTTTTTGAATACACATGAGAACAATTACCATGTCATTAGTGTAGACTGAGTTCTCCTTAATGAATTAGGCTCCATAAAAAACAGTCAGTGATTCATAGAAGTTCTGCTGAAAACTGACTTTAAACAAAAAGTAATAAATGTTAAAAATATTACTCTTGGGAAACATATTTTCTAGAACCTAAAACTTGGCATTATTTTATAGAATCTAGATGACTTTAAAGAATGTTTACTAATGTTTCTTCTGGAAAACATGCCAACTCAAAACATAAAGAGAATTATTCCTGCTATTCAGATAAAGACCATTACCTAATGCATCTTAAAATAGAGCATTTCAAGCTATTTCCTTGAGATTTTACTAAGAATATGCAAGACTGAGTAAAAATACTCTTTTCCATTTTAATGGGGTTTGGAGAAATTAATTAACTATCATCATAGAGAATTTTATAAGCACTTAGCAACGCAGTTGATAATCTGCATACTAAGAAATGAAGAGACTCTTCTGAAGAGCTATATTATGATAACTGTGTCCTTGATAGTATTGAATCAAAACATATTCCCTGTTTAGCAAAGTTAATTTCTTATTTCACTGCTTTTGCACTTAAGTTTACACACTACAATTGAGGAATTGATGTTGGAGAACCATTTACAAGAACTTGCATACCCCTTTGTAGCTTGCACATATCCCGTTTTTAATGATTACCCAGATTCACAAGCTAACATTTCTTGGAAATAATGAACAACAGTTGCTTAGAATTTAGGGTGAAATAGAAGAAAAGTATTTTATAAACCTGGTACAATTTCTTTTTAAAGAGAAAAGAGGTTTTGTGTCTGGCTACTTGAGTTTTGTTAAGTTATGCATTTAAATTCCTTTTCTCATTAAGTATTTCACTTATCCTTATTTCTTTAATAGCACTCCATTATTTTTTTACCTTTCTAAATGTACACTCCTTTCCACAGCTGAAGGGTCAAAAAGTATAAAAGAAGCAAAAACTCCCAATAAGAAATATTGTCACAAGCCCTACATTCCATGAAGTGTTTAGTTAATAATTCCAATAACAGTCAAAATAAACTTTTTGTTTAAAGAATGTAAGAAACACTAACATGTAAGAAATACACTCTAGAATAAGCTACCCAGACGATATTTAATTAGAAAAATACTCTTGCACTTTACAGCACTGACATATTTCACCAATAGCAGCTGTAAAGTATAAATCCTAATTGTATCTAAAATCCATTTTAAATCACATTGAAAGCACCCTATGACAGACTATATTGATTTTAAGTGAGAAAGGAGTTTATAAGTTACAGAATTCTATGGCATAGGGGACATGAACATACCACTTCCTGCCTAGAAGAAGGTAGTTTTTCCTTCACAGAATGTCTATAGAATTTTTTTTGTTGTTGTTCTGACTCTGGACTTTCTTCCTATCAGCCAGCCAGTTGCATTATGCTTTATTTCCCCCTGTGCCAAGCCACTAAGTCCCAAAGCTTTTACCCTATGGCTAGAATTCCTTCCCACTGATATGTTCATGTCATCTATTCATTCATTCCTTCATTTACTTAAAATCTTCAAGGTGCTAGAATGCAAAAGAACATTCAAGAAAAACAGCATGCAGCACCTCCCTTGTCAAATAGCTAAGATTAATGTGGAAGTCAAAAATGCAACCCCCCAAAATTGTGCTATTACATACTAAGTGTTTTTGCGCAAATATAATTCTAATCATGTCTAGAGTCTAGGCAACCTGTGTTTAGTGTTAACTTCAGTGAGCAACAAACTGCTTTCCACTGGGTGGTATTGTGAATATGAGCCTACAAGTTCCTTACATTTGTGATGGCCAGATAACTTCAGTGATAAGGTTCAATTATTTCACAAGTTTGTTTACATTTTGACTTTAAAAGTTCATGTTCTCATTTTAATAGAGGACTCTGAAAGCCTTGGAAAGTAAAGATATCAAAGGAAATCTAATTACAGTAAGTCCTCAATTAATGTCTTCAATAGGTTCTGTGACTTTAAGCAAAAGTAAGTAAAACAAAACCAATTTTACCACAGATTAATTGATGTAAACAAGAGTTAAGTTTCTAAGGCATAATGAAACTATGAAAAATGGTGTAGAATGAAACGGTATTATTCAAGCACCTGCTATGTTTAACAGAAATGAGAGGAGCCTTTCCCAAGCTCCTAGCACCAGGAGCAGCCATTAGTATAAAGTTTCCACAGCAACGTTGTACCTCAAATGGAAGCACTAAGTTTGCGAAAGGAGGAACCGAAAGAGGGCAAAGTAAGATGGCACTAAAACCAACAGCACCTGTGTACACTGCCTAGTAAAACGTATGCCAGTGGCTCAAGAACTCCTGAAATTAAGTGCAAGGTACAGACAACAATGAAGTGTCTCCTTGGAGACACAGAGAAGGAACCCTGAACATACTATAAAATTGTCAGCACTGATTTGAGGGGGGGATGAGGGAAAAATGGGGCCCAGTCTGCAAATGAGCATTTGAAAAGATGGGAATGAAGACTCAAAAGTCATTTCAGGATATAAGATATAAATACAAGAGTAAAATTAAAAAAAAAGAAGATAATGATGCTCAAAAATAAGAAATCGATTCATGATACTTCTGCTTTTTGAAAAAATTTCAGAATCTACAAGTCTGTGCTCTGAAAAAATAAACTGAAAGACTGAGTTTCCTTGAACTCTTTAAAGTTAGATCAATCTTAAGTTTCTGTGACCAATATTCAGACTACAGTGTCAAAATACAGCACCATACATTATATTCTACAAATATCTCCCCACTTCCTTTATTCCTTCATTACTTCAACAAGCACTCACTGAGTACTTCCATATGCCAGGTACTAGTCTAGGTGCTCGAGACCCAGCAGTAATTAACACAGAATGCTGACTTCAGGAGTTTATAGTCCTGGGGAAAGACACACAATAAACAAATAACTAATAACAGCATCATGAGTAATTTTGCAATGAAGAAATCGCCTAGCAGAACTGGGGCAAGACATAATGGGGAATGCCCAGGGTATGAGGTGCTCCAGAGCAATCACAATGAAGATTAGAGATCAGAACTGAAGACTTGAGAGAAAAGAGGAAAACAAAGAGGAAGGAAAGTATATTCAAAGGTTCCAATACGATTTGACAGGCAGAAGGAGGAACAGCCAAGGCAGATGCAACAGAAGGGGATGAACCAAGAGAACATGGCGAGTGCAGTCAGGAAACTGGGCAGCGGCCAGCCAGGCCACAGAGGGCTCTGCAGGCCACGATTAAAATTTGAATTTTATTCTACGTGTGACGGGAAACCCTCTTTCACCTCACCTATCATGAGACTGGGTTTGAACAAAGGAGTGCCAAGAAACAATCTGTGTTTTTAGAGACCCTTCTTGCAGCTGGCTGGAGAAGAGACTATGGGGTGTTGGGAGGAAAGAAGTGGGGAGATAGGAGGGCCAGACAGGAGACTCCCGCTTCCACACACATTCACTTTGACTGAGAGAAGTTTTTAAATATCCAAAATGAACTGCAGCTGAGGAGGAGCAATTTCAGAGGAAGGTATTCCATCAAATATAAACGAGAAAACAATCCACACCGGGTTACGGGAAACCTCTCCATACTGGGTTATGCGCACTTTATACAGTTATATAGCAACTAACGAGTTTACATATATTAGGTAATAAACCTAAAATGGCCACAAGAAGTTTTCAGTAAAAGCTCTGACGCAGTTTCCTTTCTTATCTGATAAAACACATACTGCCCTCATGAAAGATTTCAGTTTTTCAGTTTATAGGACAGCATATCCAATAATTATTTAATTTTAAGCTAAGTGAGTACCAACTCTTCCTGGTACACCCCCACCCCTACCCCCAAACAAGTGCTTATAAAATAATGAAGGAATTACAGCAGTAAAACTGAACACTGACCTCAAAACACAATCTTCAAAGTTTTGAGGGGAAGGCAGAAGGGAGAGAGGAAATAAGTGTACAAGATGTTTATGTATGTAGAAAACCCTAAAGACTCCACAAGGACACTACTAGAAACAATAAGCAAATACAGTAAAGTCTCTGGATACAAAATCAACATTCAAAAATCCATAGTGTTCCTATACTTTAATCATGAAGCGTCAGAAAAAGAAGTGGGAAAAATAATCCCTTTTACAACTGCAACATTTATCCAAAAAGATATTTTCACACTGATGTTCATAGCTGCATTATTCACAGTGGCCAGGACATGGAAGCAACCAAAGTGTCCTATGATAGATGACTGGCTAAAGATGCTGCGGCACAGATATACAATGGAATATTACTCAGCCATAAGAAGAGATGAAATACTGTCATTTGTGACAATGTGGATGGACCTTGAGATAATCATGCTAAACGAAATAAGCCAGACAGAAAAAGTTGAAAACCACATGATATCACTGATATGTGGGATATAAACCTAAAAGCAACAAAAGAACAGGACAAAGAGAGACTCGTGGACATGGACAATAGACTAGTGGTTACCAGAGGGTAGGGGAGAAGAGGAAAGAGGTAGGTAGATGGGGTTAAAGGGTTCACATATGTGGTGACATAAAGAAATCTAACTATGGGAGGTGAACATACGATGCGATATAGATAGATATAGATATAGATATAGATATAGATATAGATATAGATATAGATATAGATATAGATATAGATGATATAGATATAGATATAGATAGATATAGATAGATTAGATAGAGAGACAGACAGAAAGAAAGAATGAATGGTAGATGCACCTTACTGTTAAACTGTACACCTGAAACTTATAAATTTTGTTAACCAATGTCACTATAATAAAAATTAATTTAAAATAATTAAAAGAAAAAGGTTGAACTTCAAAACCTTACATGGAAACGTCACCTAGATAGATATATTGCTAAGTGGTTAGTTGGATGGGAACAGTGGTAAAAGATTTCAATTTGTGCCCATAGGTATCTGCCTTTCTAGTAGATATTAATTATTACTAACATTTATTGAGGGCTTTCCACACTTTAGGCACTGCACTAACGCTTTATATTATCTTTTGATAATATAACCACCCTATGGGATACAAAGTTATTCCTATTTAAAAGATTTATTAGGTATGTTAGCCAGACTGAAATAGCTGATACGTGGGGAAGGCAGGATTTGAATCCAGGAATTCCAACCCTGTAGCCCACACTCTTAACCTCCACATAACTCGTCTCTTAGAGATGAGTCCTTATTCACTGAGTGTATTAAGTCAACTTGCTCTTGGATTCTTTCTTTCAGATAACATTAAAGAAAAAATTTCCCTTAGTGTTCCAGGAAATAATTTTAAGAAAAATTAAATTAATGATGAAAAACACAAAGCTCGTGACATTTTGGAAGTTGATATGACTTAAACTGGTATTAAGCTCAAGATCAAAGTACAAGGCAACTTGACAAACAAATATTATTTAAAGGCTCTGTGTCCGATAATAATTCTGTCAGCCCTCAATATAGCAGCCAATTGTGAATGCCACATTTGTACACTTTCTTCTGGTTCCAGCTGTTTGAGAATGTTAAGCACAGAAAATGTAATGTTATCCTGTTCAAAATTAAACATGCTCATCATTTTCAGGTAATCTGGAAAGGTTCCTGTCAGCAGGCACTCTTTTAGCAATTCCACATGTTGATGATAAAGAAATGTGAGATATTTCAAAGTGAGGTTGATAAGCCAAAACACTAAAGGGTGCTGGGCCATCCTAAAAGCACAGGACCTGTACACACTCCTGACCTGCTGATCCACCTCTGCACCCACCTGACCCTCGCAGAAATGCCCTACTCCCCATCCCTCAGCCCCGGTGCATTCATGCATGGGTCTCCACTCCACGGCCGCCTCCTCCGGAAACACCCTGCCCCAACAGTAATTCACAGTGGTGTTATCCCATCATCCTAGGGAACCAGCAGAAGGTATATGTTTAACACAGAGGATCATGGCATCTCCCTGCCTCAACTCAAATCCTTACAAGCTAAGAGATCTTGGGCAGGATGCTTAACCACTCTGTGCCTCACTGTCCTCATTTAATTGGGATACAGTAACAGTACTTACTTATACACTAGCTTTCAGGCTTTAATGAGTTAATAATGTAAATAAGAAATTTAGAACAGTAGTTGGTATGTTATAAAAACTCGATAAATGTTAATCATTATTATTATTGCTATTGTTACTACAGTGCATAACTAGGAGGTATAAACTCCCTTCTCGTGTCAAAGTCAAGTGACTCTTCTTTTATTTCATTTTACCATGTATAAAATAACTGGTTACCCAAGGATAAATTTTCCAATGATCTTAGTTTTATTCTTTTCACTTTTATATGTTTTCTAATTTGCCCATGCATTCCTCAGTAAATTTTTTTAAAAATTAAGTTGTTTAGAGTTAAGTAGTCTTCACTGACTACAAGTCCTCCAATGATGCTAATGCTGCTGCTGTAGGTCCGGTGATGTTTTGTCTCCTTTCACCATTTCAAACCCCATGTCCATTAATTTGAATAGCCCTCATTTTTTATATGCTTGAAACACACTTGCCTCTGCTACCACACTCTCACTGGTGATCTCCCCAGCCACACCCATCGGTAGAGTGAGGACACACTATATCCCCAGCAGTGAGCTGCATGCCATAGTTGACCAAAAAACTGAAAATGCCCTGGGCTACCCCTTTAGAATGGTTACAAATCTGGAATATTTATCACATAACAAAAAAGGGATTTGGTTCTAAATAATTTAGGATTAATTTATAGGGATTACAGAAGGAAGAGAACAGTATAGATTAACAGTCAGGGACATGATAAAGAAATCAGAATTAGAACAGACTAGACAGAGCAAGGGAAAAAAAATGCATTGAGGCCACATCCTGTAAGCTAGGACATTCTCAAAGAAAAGCCAAACATTTAGTGGCTGCATTGCCTGTTAATGCCACGGGGCTCTCTAGCCCACATGTGTATCCCCGGGCTGAATAACCTAGACTGACCTGACAGCTCTCTCTGTATTCTAGGCCCACTTCAGAAATGCTTAAAGTGCATAATTCGTATTCCAACTAAATCACAAAAGGGGGACGCTAAAGTGAGACACATTCAAACACAGCGCTGAATATAAAGTTACTAGATAATCTCGATTTCATGGAGGTTGTCTCAGTCTTAAATACTCTAGCCTACAGTGACATCTGACACAGAAAATATCTCACATTGTCCCAGCACCGGAATAAGGCACTTGGGATGAAAGGGGCAACCCCTACCTCTTGGCCCAGGTACAAGCACACACAGGCCTGCCAGCCTCACACTAACAGACCAGAAACGGTCCAGGTGGCTTCTAAAGCAGAAAGGAAACTAAGGCTTGAACTGATTGTTTGTCTCCCTGGTGTTGCGCATGTCCTGATATTGTAATTTCCTTAAAAGAAAAAAAAAAAGAAAAAGAAAAAGGGACCATATTCAATCAACAACATTCTCCTTGTTACCTAGTATCCCCATCTTGACTTCCAAATGTCAATTCATTGGGAATTTTTTGCTTTGCTGTTCCAGATGTGATTTTATTAAAATACAGTTAATATACATTAAATTAGTTTCTGGTGTATAGCACAGTTATTCAACATTTACATACTTAACCAAGTGATCACCATGATAAGTCTAGTAATCACCTAGCACCATACAAGGTTATTACAATACTGACTATATTTTCTATGCTGTATAGTAGTACATCGCTGTGACTTACTGATTTATAAATGGAAATTTGCAGCTATTATTTCCCTTCCCCTCTAGCAACCATAAATTTGTTCTCTATGTCTATGAGTCTGTTTTATTTTTGTCTGTTCATTTGTTTTTTAGATTCTATATGTGAGATCATATGATATTTGTCCTCTGACTTATTTCACTTAGCATAATATCCTTTGAGTCCATCCATTCTTTTTGTGAATAATATTTCATTGTATGTGTGTATGTGTGTGTCACACACATACACTACATATCCTTTATCCATTTATCTATTAATGGATACTTAGGCTGCTTGTGTGGAAAAACTAGACGGCAATGTTCAAAAATAAATAAATAAAACTGGACTACTTTTTCATATCATACACAAAAATAAACTTAAAATGGTTTAAAGACTTAAATGTAAGACCAGAAACCATAAAACTCCTAGAAGAAAACATAGGCAGTAAACCCTTTGACATCAGTCTTAGCAATATTTTTTTGAATATATCTCCCCAGGCAAAGACAACGAAAGCAAAAATAAACAAATGGGATTACATTGCTTATAAATTACTAAAATATCTATGAAGCCCATAGTTATATCTTGTATGATAGGCTTAGTCTAGAACAGATCTCCTAGACTGACATCGCTTTCAAACTGCATTCTTCAGCCACAGGGGATCACAGACATATCTGGGGGACAACAATGTAGAGAGACTAAGGAGGTAGGCTAGCTTCTCCCTGCATCTCCATCTGCATTCAAAAGTACACGTTTATCTTTTTATACACTAGGGTCCTATTTTAAGATTTCAATAGAAAAAAAATGTATTCCAATTCTCTGTCATTCAAAACACAACACATACACATAAGGTTTTACAACATGTCGCTAGAACCAGAGTCATTTTTGAAAGACACTGTAAGAATATCAAAAAAGCCTGTAATTTTTAAGGAGGAAAGGATTTTAGATTATTTTTAACCTAGTTCTCTCATTAAAATTGAAGAATTAACTGAGTCGTTGAGCATCTAAATAAAAAGTATGTTATCACGGTATCATCTCCATCCTCACTCTCTACCCACTTTGGTCCACCTTTTCCCCAAAGTCCCCCAAACCTTACTACTGATGCATAGCATTCAGATCCTATTTGCACACCTCTAAATTGATAATGCAGCTACAGGTCACAGTTGGATGCTCCAGAAGTCAAAACACTAAAGTCTTTTTCTAAGATATGCCTAATAAGTGGTGTGTGTGGCGGGGGGGGGGGGGGGGGGGAGCGTGCAGAATACAAACACATTATCTTAATTTGGAGAAATCAACAGAAAAACGAATATTTATCACTATACTTTGTGCCACAAACTGTGTGTATTCCATATATACTATGGTACCTAATTTGCACAGCAACTCTGTCAGGGAGGTGCTATTATCAGCACCATTTCACAGGTGGCAAAGGTAAAGCTTGGAGATCCAGCACAGACTCACCTGACACCACAGCTCCGTGTCCACACTTTACCCACCTTGACATAGGCAGAGATGGAGACTTGCCCTAAAAAACTCTAAAAGGGTCCTGGTTTTTGATGCTAGATCTAAAATGAACAAAAGTAGAAATTAAAAAATCCCCAATCTCCTCGTGATGCATCAGAGCTCTCTGGAGATTTAGCAGTTACTTTAAAAGCACCTTAGAAAGTGCAAATTTTCATTCTCATGCTACAAAGGGTACTTTAGAATTTAACCCAGGGCCAATCCCAGATTGTGCTTCATTAATCGGTATTTTTCTTCCTTCTTCAAGAAGACAACAGAAATTTTCTTCACCTTATTTACATATGTGTAGCACCCACACTGCAACATATTAAAAATGTTTATGTCAGCAACAAGCCAACAAACAGAATTAAACTAGCAAAACTGTGCTACAAATAATAATTGTGAGGATCCAGAGTATTTGATTATGCCTCTCAGCTAGTTATCAAGTAGCACCCAGATCTTCCTGATCCACACATAGCAGGATGGCCTTAGAGTATAAGAACTCCCACTTTGTGCCTCTGAATGAACATAACCCCCAAAAGCTGGCTGGCTCTTAAATGCGCCAGATCAACGCAAGGACGCACAGATTGAAATGGTACGGATACTGCGTCCGTACCTTCACTAACTTTTATTTTATAAAAAATAGAGCTTCATGCCACAAAAATTGAACTTGAGGTCAAAACAAATTGATTATGTTGGCTACATAAAAAAAAAAAAATGCCTAAAGCAAGTTACAGAGTAAAGATGAGAAGGGAAGCAGCAAATATTAACTGCCATTCAAACGCTGTAGTATGGGGAAGAGACTTGAAATTTTAAAATTTGTATGAATCTCACCTACGCCAAATGGTCCAGTGATACTCAGAAGATAGTCTGAACATAGGCCAGGGGAAATGATGGTAAAATACAGATCCGTAAATACAATACTTAAGCTTTACTTCAAAATCATGTTTTATCCAAGTAATTGTTATCTTCTGAGGTAATAAAAAAAAAAACCCTGAAATGCAAGTTTCCTTCAAGTTTCATTTTTTTCTCCATCAAGAAAATAATATTTAGGGCAGGCCAACATTCACTCTCCTATTCTATGTCCCAGGAACTCACGAAAACATTTTGAAGTAGATATCATCATTGTTTTTGTATAAATCATCCCAAGGAAGAAACTGCTGAAGCACAGAAACGTTAAATCATGTGCCCAAGGACACACAGCCAGTATGTGCGTTAGTTAGCATTCTAAGTACTCCAGAGACACTATTCTCTCTCTCTCTCTCACTCTTTTTTTAAGTTTATTGGGGTAACGTTGGTTAATGCAATTATTTAATTTTCAGGTGCACATTATAATGTGACATCTATATATTCTATTATGTGATTACCATCCAGAGTCCGGTTTCCTTCAGCTACTATATATTTGATCCCCTTTACCCACTTCACCCTCTCCCTACTCCCTTATATTTGACCCCCTTTACTCCACCTATCTCTCCCCTACTCTCCCACTCCCTACCCTCTGGTAACCACTAGTCCGTTGTCCATGTCCCAGAGTTTCTGTTTGTCTTGTTCATTTGCTGCTTTTAGGTTTATATCCCACGTATAAGTGATATCATGTGATTTTCAGTCTGGTTTATTTCACTTAGCATGGTTATCTCGAGGTCCATCCACGTTGTCGCAAACAGCACTATTTCATTTCTTCTGAAGTAATATTCCATTGTATGTATGTGCCACAGCTTCTTTAGCCTATCATTTATTATAAGACACTTCGGTTGCTTCCATGTCCTGGCCACTATGAATAATGTAGCTATGAACGTCGGTGTAAAAAAATCTTTTTGGATAAATGATTTCAAGTCTTTTGGGTAAATATGCTGGATCATATGGTGGATAAATTCATCGTTTTTTGAGGAACCCCCATACTGTTTTCCACAGTAGCTGTACCAATCTGCAGTCCCACCAATTGGCAGTGTATGAGGGTTCCTTTTTCTCTGCATCTTCTCAAACATTTGTTATTACTTGTCCTGTTGATTATAGCTATTCTAATAGCTGTGAAATGGTATCTCATTGTGGTTTTGATTTGCATTTCCCTAATAGCTAGCGATGTTGAGCATCTTTTCATATATTTGTTGGCCATTTGTATATCCTCTAGGGAGAAGTGTCTGTTCAGGTCCTCTGCCCATTTTTTGATTGGATCATTTGTTTTTCTGTTGTTATTGAGTCATATGAGTTCTTTGTATATTGTGGATATTAGGCCCTTAATGGAGGCGTTGCTTGCAAATATATTTTTCCATTCAGATGGTTGTCTCTTTACCTTGTTGACGATTTCTTTTGCTGAGCAGAAGCTTTTTAGTCTGATGTAGTACCATTCATTTATTTTTGCTTTTACTTCCCTTGCCTTTGAGGTCAAATTCATAAAATCCTCTTTAAGTCCAAGGTACTTGAGTTGAGTTCCTATGTTTTTTTCTATGCATTTTATTGTTTCAGGTCCTTAATCCATTTTGAGTTAATTTTGGCATGTGGTGATAGACAACAGACTAGTTTCATTCTTTTGCAGGTGGCCTTCCAGTTTTCCCGGCACCAATGATTTAAGAGGCTTTCCTTTCTCCACTGTATGGTTTTGACTCTTTTGTTGAAAATTAATTGCCTATAGAAACATGAGTTTACTTCTGGACTCACAATTCTATTCCACTGGTCTGTGTGTCTGTTTTGCTGCCAATACCATGCTGTTTTGATTACTGTCACTTTGCAGTATAATTAGAAATCAGGCAGACTCAAGTCGCATTCTTTTTTCTCAGGATGGTTTAAGCAATTTGGGGTCTTTTGAACTGCATACAAATCTGATGATTTTTTGTTCCATTTCTTTAAAAAATACCGATGGAATTTTGATAGGGATTGCATTAAATCTGTATAATGCTTCAGGTAATATGGTCATTTTAACTATGTTGATTCTTCCAGTCCAAGAACAAGGAATATCTTTCCATTTCTTTGTATCTTCTTCAAATTATTTTAATAGGTTCTTGTAGTTTTCATTATATAGGTCCTTCACATGTTTCGTTAAATTTATTCTTAGGTATTTCATTCCTTTTGTTGCAATTGCAAAAGAAATTATTTTTTCCACTTTTTCTGATGCTTCATTATTAGAGTATAGGAACGCTATGGATGTTTGAATTTTTGAATTTTCTGTTCCTCTGGACTCTTTAGGGTTTTCTATATAGAGAATCATGTCATCCACAAATAGTGACAGTTTGATTTCTTCGTTTCCTATTTGGATGCCTTTTATATCTTTCTCTTGCCTAACTGCACTTGCAAGGACCTCCACTGCTATATTGAATAGCAGTGGTGATAGTGGACAGCCTTGCCTTGTTCCTGATCTTAGAAGGAAGGTTTTTAGTTTTTCTACATTAGGTATAATGTTGACTGAGAGTTTGTCATATATGGCCTTTATGAGGTTAAGGTACTTTCCTTCTTATCAATTTTGTTAAGTGTTTTGATCATAAATGAATGCTGTACCTTGTTGAAGGCTTTTTCTGCATCGATTGATATGATCATATGATTCTTATTTTTTAATTTGTTTATGTGGTGTATCACATTAATTGATTTGCATACATTGAACCATCCCTGTGACCCTGGGATGAAGTCCACTTGATCGTGGTATATAATCTTTTGAATATGTTGCTATATTCGGTTCGCTAGTATCTTAGTTAGGACTTTTGCATCTGTGCTCATTAGAGATACTGATCTGTAGCTTTCTATTTTTGTGTTATCTTTGCCAGGTTTTGATATCAGAGTAATACTGACCTCATGAAATGAGTTGGGAAGTATTGCCTTCTCTTCAATTTTGAATGAGTTTGAGGAGAATAGGTATTAAATCTTTTCTGAATGTCTAACAGAATTCACTAGTGAAGCCATCTGGTTCTGGTCCTGAACTTTTACTTTTTGGTAGGTTTTTGATGACTGTTTCAATTTCCATACTGCTGATTGGTCTATTTAGATTTTTCAGATATTCTTGATTCAGTCTAGGAAGATTGTATTTTTCCAAGTACTGGTCCATTTCTTCTAGGCTATTATATTTTATGTTATATACTTTTTCATAGTATTCTTGTATGATCCTTTGTATTTCTGCGATATCAGTTGTAATTTCTCCTCTTTTATTCCTGATTTTGTTTATTTGTGTCCTTTCTCTATTTTCTTTAGTGAGTCTAGCCAGGGATGTGTCAATTTTATTGAGCTTCTCAAAGAACTAGCTCTTTGTTGCATTTATTTTTTTGATTATATTTTTATTTTCAAATTACTTCTGCTCTAATTTGTTTATTTCTTTCCTTCTGCTGACATTAGGCTTCATTTGTTCTTCCTTTTCTAGTTTTTTAAAGATGAAGCGTTAGGTTGTTTATTTGGGCTCATTCTTGTTTTTGGAGGTAGGTCTGTAATGATATGAATTCTCCTCTTATGACCACGTTTGCCATGTCCCAAAAGTTTTGATATGTTGTACTATCATTATCATTCATTTCTATGTATCTCTTGATCTCTCTTTTTATTTCTTCTCTGACCCAGTTATTCTTTAGTAGCATGTTGTTTAATCTCCATGTATTTGTGATTCTTCCTGCTTTCTTTTTGCAGTTGATCTCTAGTTTCAAAGCATTATCATCAGAGAATATGGTTGGTATGATTTCAACCCTCTTATATTTGTTGAGGCTATTTCTGTGTCCCAGTATGTGGTCAATTCTTGAGAATGTTCCATGTGCACTAGAGAAGAATGTAAAAGCAGCTGTTTGGGGATGGAAGGCTCTGTATATGTCAATTATGTCCAGTTGGTCTAACGTGTCATTTAAGGATATTATTTTCTTATTGATTCTCTGTTTGGATGATCTGTCCATATCCGACAGTGAGGTATTTAGGTCCTCTACTACGATAGTGTTTTGGTCTGTTTTTCCCTTTAATTCTGTTAGTAATTGCTTTACATATTTCAGGGTTCCCTGATTGGACCATAGATATTAATAAGAGTTGTCTTCTTGGTGCATGATTGCCTTTATCATTATAAAGTGTCCCTCAGTATCTTTCTTTACCTTTTTTATATTGAAGTCTGTTTCATCTGATACTAGCACTGCTACTCATGCTTTTCTCTGAATGCCATTTGTTTAAAATATCATTTTCCACCCTTTCATTTTGAGTATCTAATTTGTCTTTGGAGGTGAGATGTGTCTCCTGAAGGCAGCATATTGTTGGGTTTTGTTTTTTGATCCATTTTGCAACTCTGTGCCTTTTTATTGGTGAGTTCAGTCCATTTACATTTAAGGTGATGATTGATATATGAGGTCTTTTTATAGCCATTTTATCTTTTGCTTTCTGGTAGCTTGGTGTTTCCACTGCTTCCTTGTCATTGTGTTTCTGTTTTCTTTATTTTGGTTGGCTCTTGTGGGTTTTGCCTCTGATTCTTCTTGTTTTGTGTTATACACTTCAGTTCTGACTCTATGGCGTGTGGTTACCATTACAAATATGAAAAAGATAGTTACATATAACAGTCATCCATTTTCTTCTGTGCGTGTCTTGTCTCTTTTCCCCTCTGCGAATTTGTATCTTTGAACCTTCTCCTTTTCAGTCATTGTTGTCTCAATTTGTCCCTATGTATGCTGAACATTCATTACTAACTTGCTATAGCAATTCTCTTATTATTTAAGCTTATAATGCCCTGTCCTTAGTAAGGGTTGCACTCCTCAGCTTCTATTTGCCTGATAGTCACTTTATGTATTTTGTTGTTGTTGTTACTTTGTTTTAGGTAAGCTGACCCCTTTCAGAATTTCCTGTAGTGCAGGCCTCATAGTGAATTCCCTCAATTTTTGTATACAGAGACACTATTCTCATCCAGTCAGACAGGCTGATTCTCACACTCTTAGGACCAGAAGGTCAACAAATGTTTCAATTGCCTAAAAGATAAATATGCAGTGGCAAGATCTTATAAATATTTAGACTAACTATACAGCATGCCTATTGGCATACAGTAAAAGAGGATTAAACTGAAGTTGTGGAATAGGAGCTACAGACAAAGAAATAACACAGAGATGCCTTCCAGGCCAAGTCACTGAGAACACATTCCAGATGGTTCTCAGAAAACTTGGTTCGAAACGTCATAATCATTTCCTTTTTAAACCACACCATTTCTGATACTTCAGAAGCAGCTGTATCATGTGCTGCTGTTTTGTTCCGCTTTTTAAAACTAAGTGGCTCAAATGGAGTGGTAAGCATCCTGTCTTTTGGCAAACAGCACACACTTCATTTGTGGAGTTGATAAGTGATATTAGGTTTGGCAAATGACAAGAGGTCATTTAACAAATTCAAACATTATTTTTTTTCCTATAGCCCATTAAAAACAAAAACCTCTGTCATTTCCCACAATAAAATGCAATGGCTTATTAACCAGTCAGCTGAACTAATAAAATATTTACAAAATGTCCTGCTCATATAAACCTTTGTACTCCCTACCTAGGGAAAAATAAATGTTTCCTTTTTTTGCTATTATATGGCATCTCATAGGCCTTAAAATAAGAGAGTTATCTAGACATCACTAAATACTGCCATTAGCATAATAAGCTTTAGTCTTTCCCACAGGGCAGCAGTCTGACGTGACTTTTGCCAGTGAGTGCTTTAGGACCACACATTTTGTCTGCATTAAGAAAAAAACAGCAGGGCCCTAAAAACTTCTCAAACTGACAACAGCGAAGAAAGAGAGAACATGCTCATTCACCTCTCTGTCGCTACTGAGTGGAAGAAGGGATTGAAAGGGGTAAAAATGGGGTACCTGGATGCTTCACCTAGGGATCTGGGGAAGCTAAGCCACAGGGCATATCATTGATGTGTACTAGTTTAAAGGTTTGAGCTCACCAGACTCCTGTATATTGCTGTTTATTTCCTCCTGGTATTACATTTATAATTTGGAAATAGTTTTCCCAGGGATGTGTATGGCTATGTTAACTGGGAGAACTTTCCTGTAACCATTAGTACTGAGCCAAAGACCTCCTCAAATTTGGATTTTCATAAAAATCGACATTTACTAAAACTGCAAAGCATAACATTCTACATTCGACACTAACCCAACTGCAGGAAAACTGTAACACAACAATTATCCTGTGATGGTATTAATAAGATCCCCTGCCATTTACTGGCCACCTGCTTTGGCTGAGCACCGCAGGAAGAAAATACACATTACTTCACTTACACTTTGCAACGACTTTAACGAAGTAAGTGATACCAGACCCTCTTTACAGATGGGAAACAGAGGGTTAGAAAGATTACATAACTAGCCTACAGGCCCAGGCTGATGAGAGGCAAAGCTCACTCTTGTACCCAATTTAATTCTAAATATGTTACACAGGATTAATTGCAAAGAACCACAGATTAATCTAATGCTGCCTCTGTCTCCACGCTGGAGTACACAAGTTTGCTATACTTTTTTTTCCTCCATTTTTGTCCAAAGATGGCCAAAGGTTTCATCTCAGGGGAGACTCTGATAGAGTGCTTCAGACCCTCTAAAGGACTGAAAGGCAGCAGGAAAAAGGGCTGTGATTAGCTATAGATGTATCTAAAAGGCGCATGACAGCACAGATATATAGCCATTGCTGCAGGGTACGTGTTTACACTCCACATCCCTCTGCTGAGCAATATTCAACTGCCACAGACTTTCTCTACTAGATGTTTATTATCTAGACACCCTGCCCTGATGTATAACAAAAGTTCAGGTAGTCACACTCTCACACATGAGGGTTACCAATTAGTAAAAATCCCCAAGAGTATTTTTATGAACAAATGAGAGTTGCTGTCTTCTTCCTGCATTCCTGCATTATTTGGCCATTAGCTGTTTTCTCAGATTGCTTATTCTTACGTGAAACTGGTATCCCAACAGTCTTATCCACTCCACAAGCCAATCCCCAGCCTGCCTATTTCATGATCCAGAATTTTTATCTTCTAAGTGATTGTCTATACGTGTAAATGAATAAAACCAGGGGCCTTGCTCTTCAAGTATAATACAATATAAGGCTTCTGGGAAAACTGCAAAAGAGAGCAGCCATGCAAAGGATCAGAACTTGATTTAGGCTTCTGGTAGCAGGTAAGTTTCAATGAGGAAAACAAGAATAAAAACCACATTTTTAGAAGTGTGTCTAAATTGTGTACTTGATTTTTCTAAGATACCAATAAACTGCAAGCTGACAAAAGCAAAATGCCTCAAACTCATAAGCTAGAAGGGCTCTACAGTGAAATATATAACAAAATTATTAATAACAAGGATTCGTCAACACATATTGTTCTGCCTGTTGAGGTATAATGCTAAGAAATATCTATCTAGCAAGAGTTGTGAACATAAACATACACCTGGACTTTATATAGTTCTCTAAACACAGCTGTTGGCAAAAGTACTTTTAAGCTTATTCATACACACACAGCTAAAAACTGAACTAAATGAGGTTGGCATCAGAGTATAATATTGGAGTGATAATAAGAGCTAACATTTATATAGCATGTTTACATATCTTAACTAACTGTAAGTGGGAAAATGGGTAGTCTAGGCTCAGAGAGAAGCCTGCCTTCATTGGACCAAGAAGGCACAGTTTCTCCTGGTCACCAGAGGAGGCTGGGAAATTGTATTCCCTTTCGATGCAAATGATGAGCCTCAGCTACAAATGATATTTACATAGCTCTAATTATACAAACAAGGGATATGATTTATTCAAAAACTGTCGACATAATCACAGAAATGAAGAGAAGTGTGGAAGGTATGGGAGCTAAATCTTCATACACACAAAGAAGTTAAGAACCACTTCTGAAAGCAGGAACTGTCAGTTATAACAACAGCTGAAAAGTGAAACAGGTGCCCACGGGGACATAGGAAAATGGCAGGGACTGCTATTTTTCATTACAAGTTTTATGTATTCATTTGATTTCTTAAGGTACCTAAACACATGACTGATAAAAATTTTAAGTTAGTTTAATCTGAATTACCAACAAAGAGAAATAAAAATTAAAAGAATGTCTAAATTTGAGGGGCTAGGAAAAGAAGGAAAAATAGTGGAAGGCCTCATTTGTTAAATACAATCACCTTCTTGTATCTGAAAGGTCTTCCTTTCTCACTGAGTGTCTTAGGAGACAGGGTACCCCCTGATTGATAGGCAAAGGGGTAACGTGCCAAGCTCAGGAAGCCAGCCTGGACAGGGTGACAGAAGTTGCAGAAACATTATCTGCTCTCTCACCCAACATGCCAAGTGACGACATGAATGACAGATCTGGGGAACACCAGCAAAGGGCTGCTATTCCCCCAAACCAGAAGACACGGCCATTAAAATCTGCAATACAGTACAACATTGGTCTGACACCTAATCAGAATTCAAATTAAGCACTATAGAAATTCAGAGAGGAAGTAACTATTCATTCATGTTTAGTGGAAAGATAAGGAAAAGTAATACACATAGTGAAGACTGAGCTGTGTTTTAAGGGCTGGCACAAGAGGTCAACAGGTAGAGATGGGAGAGGAAATAATCATAAAGACCAGAAGTGAGAGAATAGATGGTGTGTTTGGAATAGGGACGTGGTTTAAACCACATCAAATTACACATCTTATGCTGTTACTGCCCCACGTCAACTTGGAGAGTGTGGGGAGCAGGGGTACCTCCTGGAACAGTTAGTTTAGACATGATCAACTTCAGTACAGTAAAAAAGGGTGTGCCTCCTCAATTATCTAGTTTATAAGCACACACCTTCCACATTTAAAAGGGCCTATTTTGCTTCAGACAGATTCTCAAATTCCTGATACTGATATTTAACTTCATTATTCAGGGTTCCTCTCATGCCCTTAGGTGTCCCCAAGTCCTTAGCTTTGAACGAGTGAATTCTGTCAATAATTTTTCATTATAATTCCCCTAGAATGTTGAAAGCATAAGACTTAGAGATTTGAGTTTGAAATATCTCCAGTTCTCTTTTCAGCTTACAAAGTGGAATGCCATTATAAATATACAAGTCCACATAAAAAATTTTTTTTGCCCTTTAGCATTCCTGTATAGCATTTCTTACTTTCAACATTGCAATCATTATTTAATCCAATAAAATTGAACCAAGTTTGATCTGCATAGCTCTAAGAACTGGTTTTAATGAAATATACACATTTGAGTCAAGGTTTTGTCATATCTGAGCTAGTCATAGCGGTTACTAGATTATAAACAAACATATTCCTACATATCAAACCAAATAATTGTAGAAGTTTATTTTTATATCACAGATCCCAAGCCTTCGAAAATAAAAGTGAGCATATTAACTTTTACTCTGGCCTTTATCGATGTTCAGATGTCTTGTTTATGAAACATACCAAGTGTTATAAGTAAAACTCGAAAGAGAAAATTAAGAAATCAATACATCTTTACTTTTGTATTCTCTTAATTCTGTGAGTTAAAGTGGCAGGTGCTGAAGATTCAGAATTGACAAGGTACTGTCCCTGACTTCAACAGTTCCCAGTCTAGCTGGGACAAAGGACAGACAATTCAAAAACAAAGGTTAAACACACACGGTTACACCCCACACCCCCACTGCATCTGCATACAGAGGGTGACTAACAAATATTACTTGATTGATTAGATGAACGTATACATAAAAGAAGGAAGAATTGATAGTATTTTCTGCTAACAGAGAAGAGGACCAATTTACCAAGCATGTGGAGGCCAGGAACCGCTCCCCAGAGGAAGGGCAGGTCAAACTGTGCCTGAGAGCCGTGTTCCCACAGCTTCGAGAAATATTCAGGATAAATCAAACTGAGACAAATTTACTGAACAGTTATGGAATTACTTTAATTAAAAGAAAAACACATAAAATCTGTCATTTCAAAGATATTTCTGCCTAAGCTGAAGCTAAACATTTAATTTTTAAAGTGACTCCATGTAAACAAAAATCAGATGTAGAACGGATTGTATGTGGATATAATAAAAATTGAAAGGCAAGTATAAAAATGGCTGAAATTATAGAAAACCAGTTCAAATTCAGGATAAATCAGAAAAAGAATTACTCCAGACAGTTATCCCAGGCAGAGGAAAAAGCAAAGGCCCAAGCAAGGAGGCAAGAACCATCAACAACTACAGGGAGTTAAAACAAGTCAGTGCTGCTGTACTACAAAGTTCAAGGCAAACAGTGGCAGAGGATGAGGAGTGTCAAATCATACCGCACTATGTATGCTAGATTTAACAGCACGAACTTACCTTGTAGGTGACAGCGACCCACAAAAGGCCACAGCCATGCTTGTATTTTAGAGAGATTCCATTCACAGGGGATTGAAGGGTAGGTACTGTGGGTGGGGAATGGAATGGAGGCAGGGAATAAAGGCAAAAATGACGTTGAGTTTGGAGGGAATTAAAAATATTTAGGTGTTAAAAAAATCATCAGGTTTTGGTGACTGACTGGAAAAAGAGTAGATGAGATAGTGAAAAAGAATTTAACGGTTTACAGCTTGGGTGACAGTAGACAGTAGTACAAAACAAGATGAACTTATGGTCAAGGGGGTTCACAATGAGCAGCTACCCTCATACAAACTGGTAAAATAAGTAAAGGTGATGATACAGGTCCAGAACTAGATGAGTTCGAAGGAGACAGAATATAGAAGACTCAGGCCCCTCCTCCTGAGAGATGAATTATGACTGCATTAATCCAGAGTACTATTTAAAAGAACAGAATCCTAGCAATAATTTGTTTGAATGAATGAATGAATGAATGAATGAAAAATCCAGAAACTGGGGTCAATTAGGGAGTTCCAAAACCAGACTTAAAAGGAGGGATAAACTGATGAAAGATTAAGAGACTCGACAGCACCAATTCAAGGCTAGGAATGTGTCAGGACAATGGCTTGAGCAGAGCAGGCACAGTTAGGCATCAAGGACAACCCCCCGCCACCCCCCAGAACAGCATAAGGACAGAGAGTTAAACCACCCAAGTCCAAAGGAGGCTGCTTTAGGGTTCTTTCAATCTCTGTTCTCATTTGATAGTTACTTTGCCCCTCACTGATCAGGATTCTCAGGTGAACACCTATTTGCACAACCTCGCCGCTTCTTCCCTCTGGCACTGAAATGGGGAATGTTCTAGTCTGTTTAAGCCCCAAATGTTTTTTGTGTTTCCAAAAAGTTTCAAGGAGTTAGCGAAAGCTGTGTGAATTTCAACTTCAAAATACTTCCCAATAAATACAGAAGCTATTCTTACAATAGCTTCACAGGAAGAGGTCACAGCTAGGCATGGGAAATATCTAGCCTCCTGCTGGCTGGAGTGCTCACTTGGGGGGATGCTCTCTTCTTTCTCTCAGTACTCGGTTTCATACCAACTACTGTTCGGCCAGAGTGATACTTTATAACCCTGCGCATAAATTAGGTCCAACTTATACAAGCACACAGCAGAGCTGGGCTCTGAAAGAGGACTGGACATCTCTAGTACTTGACTTTCAAACCTTTGGCGAGATGTCAACATTTCATAGAGCACTTTAAATGTTTTGGTTTGAAAGCTAATGCAGCATTTCCCACTGGTCAACATGAGCAGCCCAGGCAGAAAGCAAAGTATATTTCCCTCAACATCAGATGTTACACTCAGTTGCTGATTCACTCTTGCCTGCAGAGACCGTAAGAGACTGGACACTCTGGTAAGTAAGAAAAGTCTATCCGATGCAGAGTATATTTAAAGAATACCTGTGATTCTACTGTAAAAATGTTTTTTGTGCTCTTAATGTCCCCTAAATTCTTTTTATTAATGGATGGAATGACAAGTGACAGATTTATAGGTGAGACTGAACATTTCCAAGTTCAAAGACTAATTACAAAGACTAATAAGTACAATGAACTTTTCCCTGTAAATGTTATTTTTAATTGCAAGCAGCAGACTTTTCTTCCATGGGCTCTTGCATTAGGCTTTAGGAAATTCCTACTTTAAAAAATTTGTAAACTTATTGCTTGTAATATACAAGGCAGTGTTGTATGTGTGTAAACAGTAGGTTAAAATCAGTTTGGAATATGATAACAGCTGGGTTATGACATAATCATCAGAGCTAAAGGAGTTAAAAAAAAAACTAAAAAACTAAAATGCTGAAGAAAAAAAAAACACACACAACAGGTTTAGTTTAAGAACACAAAGGGCCACAATCTCACTAAAAACAAACCAATGGTGAAATTCATGCAAGGAAACAAGTAAAGTCGTCTCCAAATCGCTAAATGTGGATTTAATGGGCTATTCATGTGGATTTAATGGTGAATAACAATTGATTTTCAAAGGAAAGAAACAGGAATTAAAAAAGCCTCATAGTTGCTGGTTTCGTTTTTTCTTAATGTTAGCTGATTTCCATGTTCTTGATTCTTAATTTCTGATTTCTTCCTCTGAGATTTCAGAAACATTTATATACCAAGCACTGACAGCATTTTTAGTTATAATTTGTGGCTAGCAAGAACAAAAAAATGTAACTGTGGAACTTATTCTATTGTTTCTCTAAAAAAATAAATAGTAAATTCCATAAAATCTAGACTAATAGGTCATTTTAAAATTTAATTTGTGCTTAGAATCCACTCGTTTATTTTCCAGCCTAAAAGAAAAACTTTTTCTTTAAAGAACGTCATTTTCTCAAGAAATTGTAAGAACACTGCAACTCAAGGAAGGCAGAGTTTTAGAGAATAATTTACCAACCACAAGCACATCCCAATCTGCAGCAAAAAACAAAAAAACAAAAAACCACTAAAGTTACTATTTTTAAAAAGCTGTATCTCGTAACAAATGACTCTTTAAATGGAGGAACTGCAACCTCTTAAGTGGTCTCTCTAATTCATTTTTATGCCTATCAACTTTCGTACCAGTTTTTCCTATTTAAAGCATTCACAGGAGAAAATCTCTCTCTAAACTGACACATAGACATACAGACGTTCAAATATACACACACATCTCCCACTTGACATAATTAAAACAGACTAGCATTTGCAACTCCTCTTTCCACTCTAGTCAGCTGTCCCTATGCCAGCCCCACCCATTCTGGGGAAAGCTACTTCATCACCTTTAGAGCATCTTTAACATAAAACATTTCACTGGCTGCTAGGAATTACCATGTGGCTTCAATATAGCTTGAAAAGAAAAGCCAGAGTAAAAGTTTGTTTTGGAAAACATAACTAAGAGCTAGGCTTACTTTGTGCCATCTGCCCTTTGAGTATAATTATATAGATTTTTTTTTAAACATGCATGTGTAATTTTATTAATAACTATTAAATGCATTCAGATTAACCCTATAAAACTGCCATTTTTTTGTAGATAAAAAAAGTCAAATATCAGCAATTTTGTATGACTCAACCTAGTAAAATGGAAAAGAGTCAATGGTCTCAACAGGCAGTCCCAGAAGGGAGGTAAGAGAAATGCCAATAATGATTAATTTACATAATTTTCGAATGGTAGTGAGAGCCAGGACTTCTAATTATCCCCATAGGCACAGTCCTCTGCTTTTAAAGCCTTTGCACAATACTGTTATCAAAACTGGATATCGTGAGCAGCCAAAGTACACTGGAAGAGACCTATTATTGGCCTTGTTACTCAGAATAGGAAAGTGGGGTCCAGAGAGTTTTGGTGACTGGAACTAGATAACACGGCTAAGAAAGGCCAAGAATGGTACTTAGGGTAAAAGTCATCTGGCTTCAAATCTAGTGCCCTATCTACCCCACCTTGTCTCTGTTCTAAGGAGATGAATGTGTCCAATAAAAATTGGAATATATAAACACAAGTTGGAGATGCAGAAGTATATAAATCTGCTCTGTCCCTTAACTATCTGTTTACACAACAGTGGCGATAATCACACGGTAAAGTCAATATTATTGTAACTCAGGTTTTTATAGAGGCAATCTAGCATGGTAGAAAAAGGAGGCACTTTGCAGATAAGCAGCTACATTTGAATCTACTGTGGTAGTGAGCTACTTTTTTTTTTTTTTTTTAGCTCTTTTGCCTCTTGGATCTTTCTCTGTCTTATCACCTATAAAACATGATAACACTATCATCCTGAAGAGCTACTAAGATACTAAGGTATGCTAGCAGATGTTCAGTAAAATTGGAATTCCCTCACCCATGCTTGCTAATAATTTATTACATTAGAAGTAATACTGGCAAGAGCAAAATCTCACAAGAAATTTCAAGTTAGAATCTGACATTCCTGGGGCCAAAAAAGAAATCCCAGAATAAGAGGAAACAAGTATTTCTCCCAATTTACCTTCTATCATCGCAACAGAAAACAGGGTATGGTGACAGTACACGAGTAGTGAGTATCAGCACATGCCCACTGAGTGCCTATCTACTATCTACTATTTACAGGCTTGCACTGTAAACAAGAAGGCCAGGCTTTCCTGGCCAGGCACTGGGCCTGACAGCTAAGGAGCCTGGAGACATGCCTCAGAGACCATGGGCCCCCCCATATGGCACTTTTACACAGAAAGAGAGAAAGACATTCGGTTTATTATTTGCTTAACTGACATGTTTGGTGCATGACTGGCAAAACAAACCACCTTACGAAACTCAAGGAAAAACTCAAATGAAAGATATGTGTAACAGTTACAATGATAGACTGAGAAGTTCTATACATTTTTTAAATTTAATTACTCTTTACAATGGTCTTATATCTTTTTTGGTATTTACAGACAGTCTACATACTGTCTAGTACATGTATAGATTAAGAGTTGACATGTTAAAATAAGCAGACTAAGTCTCAAAAAATCTTATTAGAAAATATAGTAAAATATACTTTAGCCAGGAATTCTCAAACTTTTGGTCTCAAGATCACTTTCACACTACTGAGAAGCCCAAAGAGCTTTTTTTAAATGTAAGTTACTTCTAGCAACGCTTACTTACTAGATTAGAAATTAAACTGTAAAATTTATAAACTATGTATATTTAATTCATTTAAATAGCATCAAATTTTAACATAAACAACACATTTTTATAAAAAATAATTATATTTTTAAAGAAATTTTTCTTTTCTTTAAATGCCAGCTTATTTATTTTTTTCATACTATAGATAATTTTTTTTTTAAACATTTTTCCCCCTCCTGGTAACCATGTCCGTAAGTCTGTTTGTTTGTTCTGTTCATTTGTTGCTTTTAGGTTTATATTCCACCTATGTGATATCATGTGATTTTCAACCTTTTCTGTCTGGCTTATTTCACTTAGTATGATTATGTCAAGGTCCATCTATGTTGCAAATGGCAGTATTTCATCTCTTCTTATGGCTGAGTATTATTCCATTGTATATATGTACTACAGCTTTTTCAAAAAGTTTTTAGTTAGAAAGATAGTATTATTCTACATTTTTGCATATCTCTTTAACATCTGGCCTAAGACATATGCTCAAATCCACTTCTATATTGTTCTAAAATGTAGTTTTAGTGAAAGCATAATCTAGTCCCACAGATACATCATATATATATATATATATATATATATATATATATATATATATATATAGAGAGAGAGAGAGAGAGAGAGATACACACATATATATATGTGTATATCTATCTATCTATCTATCTATCTATATCTATCTATCTATATATATAGATCTATATATATATATAGATCTATATATATAGATAGATAGATAGATATAGATAGATCTATATATATATAGATATATATAGATAGATAGATCTATATATATAGATAGATATAGATCTATATATATATAGATAGATATAGATCTATATATATATATAGATCTATATCTATCTATATATATAGATCTATATATATCTATCTATATATATAGATAGATAGATAGATATAGATCTATATATATATATAGATAGATAGATAGATAGATAGATAGATTGATAGATAGATATAAAATAGGAAAAAGAAGAAGCATTTTAGTAGCCTTCTGGATTTTCTTTAGTACCACACCAAAACTGAAAAAGTGGCAGTTTCTTAAAGGTTAGTTGCAGTGTAGAAACTAATCCAATATCAATGAATATTTGTGTTACATTAACACCCTTTAGTCTAACTTGGTCTTTGAATGAATCTTTTAACCAAGCTAGGTTTTATAACATATAATCATCTGTCATTTGGAGGTGTATATTCATGCAGAACTTTAAAGTATAGATACTTTTCATTATATAGTACCAAAAAATTGTATTAATATTGGCATTGATCAATCTAAGTACTGGAAAGTACTGCTATTTGTTTTCCCTGACACAGAAGCTCAGTTCATTCATTTGAGAAAATGTCTGCCCAACAGCCAAGTCTAAATTACTATTATTGTTTGAGTATCATTCATTCAAGTAAAAAATGGTGTTCCATGAAAAAAGCATTTAATTCGGCGCACAACTCAATCACTCAAGAATCGTTCCTCTAGTCAACTGCCACATGCGGCAGAAGTGCTTTATGAACAATTCCTGTTTTGTCACATGAAATATTTAAAAGACACATACCTAAGCGATAAGATTTAATCAAATGAACAATAGATATGACCTCATCAAGGACATTCTAAAGTGAGCTTGTTTACTAAGATTACATAGCGGTAAGATGTGCAATGACTACAGGACAAGTGGGTACATGGCCTTGGATTGTGAAGTACCAGCAGGTTTGTCTTACACACTATAGCTTTTTGCATTAATACAAATGTCAGCACAGTGAGTAAAAAAGGCAATTACTCTTCTGTTAATGGGATGACATTATGGCCACCCTGAAAAGCTGTCAAGAATCCTCGTGGTTCCACAAATCGTATTGTGAGAACTGTAATTTTAGACTTTAAGACAGGAAATTTTCTTTTGATACAAAAAGCACTAATTTGAAAAAATATACTTTGACTATATTAAAATTAGTAATCCTTGTTTATCAAAATATACTTTTTAAAGTGATAAGACAAGTTAGAATCTGAGAATGCTACTCACCACACATACAGCTAACAAAGCAGATATCAATAATATCTGAGTAATTTCTACAAATCAATAATAGTACAAACAACCCAATAGAAAAATGGGCCAAATAACAGACATTTCATGGAAATAACCATGAGATGCCCATATCATTAGTGAGCATAGAAATGCAAATCGAGACAACAACGTAGTAACACTTCTAAGCACAAACTTAAAAATCTGAGAACATGGAAAGAGAATTTGTGCACATGGGATCGTTACACATTATTGACAGGAGTATTTAAATTGGTGCAACCATTCTGGAAAACAGTCTGGCATTATTTCTACAGCTTAACATTCATATACTCTATGATTCAGCAACTTAATTCCTAGATTTACACCCATAAGAAATACTTTCATGTGTTCATCAAGAGACAATAGGATGGACATCTCAGCATGGTTTACAAAGGCATGCTTATAACCTGGAAACATCGTAAACACAGGAAAGTTGAGTGAAAGGATGAAATGTTACATTCACCAAAACAAACTGCAGCAACACTCAGTAACATGGAAGATTTGTGACATACTTAACCACTGAGAGATTACAGGTTTTTTTAAAAAGTCACAGTTCATATACATGTATGTACATGCAACATGTACATACACACACACTTTTAGAAATGCATATAGATGCTACAAAACAATATAAAATAAGGATAGCAGGAGAATAAAAAAATGGGACTGAGGGAGGGTACGTGGTGGCCAGAGAGATGGCATGTGGAAGGGAGGACAGAGCACTCACTCACACGTAGTTTATTATTAGCAAAGCTTTGCCCTTTGTTTTGGTTATAGAGTTTAAAGAAAATTATTAACGTGATTAAAAATAATAAAATAAAAAAGTTTAAGTCAACTCTGCATAATAAGTCAAAGATTATGTTAAATGAATTTAATGCACCAAAGATTAAAGAAGATATCTATACATTTTCACCTTTTGCATACATAGAAACTATAAAACTTCAGAGGTCCTGAACAGATGTATAATTTGATAGGTAAATTAAGTCCTTAACTTGACCGAATTTGCAGATAGGTTCATTCATAAATTCAATTTTTATCTATTTCATTTCTATAATATGCCAGGCACTACCTTAGCAGTGAACAACAGAAATAAATTCTGTTCTCAGGAAGGTTACTTTCAAGGAAGGAAGGGGGGGATGGATGTAGAAGGGGAGGAGTTGAGAAATAAGTTTAAAAATAAATATTATTTTAAATAATTAATACAGTTATTAAGAAAATAAAACATGGTGAGAGGCTGGAGAGGGCTGGGGAGAGGCTTGGCTGTCAAATGTCAGGAATAGGGAAGGGCTCCCTGAAAAGGTGATATTTTAAGAGACCAATATGAGGCAGCCACGCTAAGTTGCTGGAGTCAGACTACCACAGACAGAGGCCAGAGCTCCAAGCACCTGTCTTCTTGAGTTTGTTTTAGCTGTTCATAGAAGTGGGCTTCAACATCACCATGGTGACAGTGTGAAAACAAATGCACCTGGGTATCCCTGCTACTCCTATGCAGTGCTTGACAAAACTCAGTTGTTCATGTTCGCAGACCCTTTGCCAGTAGCCACCACCAGTCTGCAATATACCAGAAGCCTTTCATGGTTTGTGACAGAGAAACATGTACCTGCTCAGTGCTTTGCTAACATCAGGTGACAGGCAAGGAAAAGCTCATGGGAGTTAGGCTTTTTGCTTTTATTTTCAATTTTTATTCTACTAGGCCAAAATACCTAAGTAACACAATAACCTACATTTACAGCAAATATTGGTTCACTTGCCAAAGACACAAATATGTGCTAGTGGCCTTTCCCATACATACAAATACACCTGCACTTTTCATGTTAACGCAATTTGAGAGACAGAAGAAAGCTTGCTGGCACTTTTGCTGCTACAGGTTAGGCAGTTTCACATTATACACAGAGAGTCACTCGGCTGAGGAGAGGCCTCGGCTGTCCACCAGGAGAGCAGTGGTGGCTCCTCAATGAGGAACTTGGGAGCAGAAACAGTGATAATCCAAGTTACACTGACAGTCCATGTGCGTGCCTCTCCAGCCACCCACCAGAGGGGAGGCGAGAATCCCAGAGAAGGGCACACAGGTTAGATGCTATGGTCACTGAGGGCTTGGAAGAGTTGGGTTCTAACTGTAGGTGCTCTGGTCACCACCTCAGCAACTTGCTCAAGCCACTCAACTCCTTTCACCTTTCTTCTCATGTAAAATAAGCAGGTTTTAGTTCATTTATCAGAAATTCATAACAACTCCTACTATAAACCACTTGCTGGGACAGGTGAAAATACAAAGCTCTTCTCTGCATGCAGCAGAACAGACAAGCTAATAAACACAGATATTTTCCTCAGGAAACACCAGTTTCTAGTAGGTGAGGCTTTAGAATGACACTGACCTGCACTCAAAATCTGTCTATAACGTATTAGTTGTGACTCCTTAGACAATTTATTCAAGCTCTTTAGACTTCGGTTTCTTCAACTATAAAATGAGATTACTTCTATTTTATCAGCACGACTCGAGGATTTAAAAGTACATAGCTGTAGTTCATTTTCACGGCTGCATCAAATTTCATTAAATAATTTTTTTTTTTTTTACCCATTCCCTGTCAATAATCATTTGAGCTATCTCCACATTTTTACTATTAGTGTTTCTAATGAACATCCTTGTCCATGTGTCTTGGTATGGTTCTGTAAGAGTCTTCTAGGGCATACTCCTAGGATTTAAAATGCTCAGCTATAAGATAAGTGAATGTTCATCTTTTCCAAATATTTCCAGTTCCTTTTACAGAGTGATAAAATTTAGAAACATAATGCTGAAAAAGATTCTTAAAAAGTGCTGGGAGACTACATGCAGCGTGAACTATTTTTATAATAGAATCTATGTGCATAGGGATTAAAACTGTTTGTCTTAAAAAGAAGGAAATACCAAACACAAAATTCAAGCCAGGCTCACCTCCGGGTGGAGGCAGGCACACAGCCCAGGACGGCGCATGCAGGACGGGCGGGGGCACGGGTGGGGGTCTGGCTCTCACATCAGCGCCATGCACCTTCTTGTGCTTTAGCTGGTGTTGCGTAAATTCTTTTCAAGGTATCAATATTCCCTTAAAAGGTATTTTTAAAAGCAATCGGCATGGCCTGTGTCTGATACAAGGTAAAGTTCCCAGTGAATAGCACTTATTGCTATAAAGTACCATGAGAGTGGACGCGTTGACAAGACACAGGGGTAGCTCGAGGTGAGGCATGGCCAGCTCAGCCGGTGGGAGGGCCGTTCTCTATGCAAGTGAAGCAACCGGGCCCTTCAGTATCCAGGGCTGTGAGTGACCCAGAGCTGTGGCAAACGGAGGTGTTCAGTGGGGAGGAGAAGGAAATGAGGCTGCTCTGGGCTCCAAGACAGCAGTATTTCCAACACCGAGAACAGCCTGATAACAGGTACAAAAGAACACTTGACAGATGAAAAGAAAAGTTTGTTTTATAGATGATGGTTTTAAACCACTTTCTAAACAAAGATTACTTTGGCTTAGAAGAATAGGTAAAAAAATAAAATAAAATAAGATGGTCAAGAATAGAATAGGAAGCACCAATTTAAGGACTGGCAGAAAAGCTCCCAAAAGTGACTGAAGAAAAAAGATGAGAAGGGTAGGAGAGAAGTCTGAGAGACTGTTATTCATTTGCGATGCACTCTGCTCTCGAAACGAATACACACATATCAAACACACATATATATGCACATATATACGTACACCCATGTGTATGCATACTACTATAACATACATCAGCAAAAGCGTACATGATACACAAGTATATATACACATACTTTGTTTTACTGAACCATTTTAAAAATAAGTCACAGACCGCCATGACACTTCCTGCCTCAGTACTTCAATACGCATCCCTGATGAATAACCACACCTGCTTAACCACACCATTACCATCCCTAGAAAGATTAATTCAATATCATCTAACACAGAATCTGTATTCAAATCTGCACAATTGTCCTAAAACAATTTCTATACCTTCATTATCCTCTATTCCCCCAATCACTGTTCAGAGATTACATTATTTCTCTCTGGCCTCTTTCAATCTAGCACTGCTCCCTCCCAACTCATCACGTTTGATTGCTTTTCATGATCATGATGTTTTAGAGTCCAGGCTGGTTGTTTTATGGAATGTTTCGCAATCTGAATATGTCTTATTGTTGACCTGTGACTACCTTTGTGATGATATGCTGTGTACATCTAATGAAATATCAGGAGACACCACATGTCAGGTTACTTCATCTTTGGTAAGTTTGGTCACTCAGATATTCCTGCTAAAAATATACAATTTTTTATTATTATAAGTGATCTGGAAGTGGTGCTTCCCAAAACCTTTCACCAAATGGTTTTTCATAACCACTGAAGATTGTTGCCTGAATTGGTTATTACACTGAGGCTGCAAAATGGTGACTTTTTAATTCTATCATTCCTTTTATATATTTTAGCTGGCATTCTTCTGTAAAGAAAAACTTCCCCCCATCTCCTTCCTCCTTTTGTTTTAAATCCATCTTTTTAATATCCCTAACAACTTCCTGAATTTGGTTTTTCAAAGTATTTCCATCTGTTACTGTCACTCTTGTGAATACCCAAATTGTCAAATTAGAAAGTACCTCCAAGTCAGCTCCTATGTCTTTTTTTTTTTTTTTTTTAACATTTCCCTATTGATCTGAGCATTTCCTTGCTTTCTGCCCACCTGGTATCTCAACTCACCTTGTACTTTTCCCTGTGCTTGATTTGAAATCAGTCACTTCTCCAAGGATCCCTGGTTCTTTTTAGTAGGCAATGACACTTAAAAACAAGATGAGCTCATCGATACTGGGCATCACTACTTCTCCATCTACAGAGGTTTTTTTATGTTTGTTATTTAAGGATGGAAAGGGCTTGAGCAATTTATAGCTATTGGGATGTCACAACATCTAGACCTACAGGCTTTTACTATTTTATTAAGGACTCGTGCAGGTCTATACCTGGAAGAGAAATAGCCTCTAGACAGAGAGAGATATTGCAAATATAAAAGACGAAGGCAATAATGTATTCAGAAAGAGTAGAAAGAAATTGGTGTAGGCTACATTAAAAAAAAAAAAAAAAGCATGGAGTAAAAAGAAAACCAGTCCTGGTCCAAGCAAGTCATGAGCGTGAAACTACGAAACTGCTACACATGATACAAATGGAAAGGAGGGCTTGTTATTATCAATTTTTTTTTTATTTACACAAACATTACATCTGAAACAATAATGAAGTGGCTTCTAACAGCCCCCATGGGGCATAGCAAGATGTAAGATAACTTTCTTATAATCTATCTGATTCATATTGAAATCCGCTGGAAAATGTGAAATACAGCTGACCCTTCAACAACCTCCACACAGCTGAAAATCCATGAAAAACTTGTGAATCCCAAAAGCTTAACTGCAATTGGCCCTTTGAATCCACGGTTGGTAAACCATGGTTGGTAATGTGAAAATACTGTTTTTCACCCATGTAAAACCTGCGCAGATGAAGGGCCAACTATACTTATTGAAAAAAATCCAATGTGACACATGTCAAATGGAATGGTCTAAGGAGGATACATACAATCAACAATGGGTCTCAATCTGCGGACCCAGGATTCATAAAAGTAAAGGTCTTTCATTTCATATGAACGCTGAGCACCATCTCTAAGCAGCATAAAAATGCATCTTTCACATTCATTTTGAAATGAATGTACTCGCTTCCTCACCAAATGCTGTTTGCTAAAATACAAATTCATTTAAAGAACTGCCCAATTTATAAGTGTCACAATATATTTTATTAAAATCAAAGGTTGCCGATTCCTCCAACAGGTAGAGAGAGAGTACAAAAATATTTAGGTTTTAAAGTGTATGAGAATTTCTTCTCTGCAGTGTTCCCACTCCCACCTCAAACACTGGATATATATTCTTTTCCTTTAGCTATAGAAGCCTGAATCTACAACCAACATACAGGTGGTTGATATTTAGCTAAGTAGTTAAAGCTGTTGGTTTCTTGGAAATGTAAATCTTCCCTACTCCCATAGCCAAGTGAGAGGCATTAATGCTCTAAGTCCCAAGATATGGAGTCTAAATACAGTGTGCTTAACTGAGAAATGCAAACACCATCTCAGTGAGGCAAAAAGAGGTCAGAGATTCATTTCCTTGCCTGGCCCCAGGGATTAGAACCTCGCATTTCAAAACAATGTTGCTGAAGGACAGGCTGGAAAAAGGTCAGAAATCCAAGCAGCTCGATCTAATTTCAGACAGAGAAAAATATCAGTTCCCAAAACTCTGAAAGCAGGAGTTTGTTTCATAGCTCTACGCCACCCTCACCAACAGTTCAGGCTTGTGTGGATTGCTGATTAAAAGCATGAAACACACTGGACTTCTTCACTCATACTCCTACAGCACAGTGCTATTTCTATGACTGGAAGGGAGGGTTCATGAGCAGCACAGCCGTCCTGTTTCTCCCCTATGCAAGTACTGCTGGACCAGATACTCCAAGGTTTGAATGACTTGGCAAAGAATCTTCAGTGCCTCCTGCAGCCCTGCTTTTCAGTGCAGAACTCTAGCCTAAAACGAAGTGCGGAAGCAGAGAAACTTGTGTGCAGCCTGACCCAGGGGACGTCCCGGAAGACTTGAGTCCCTGGCGGAGACATCTGATTATTCTACTGTCAGCTGAGTCACTCACGGAACCCACAATGTCCCTCTGAGTCACACACTGCCAGGCACCAGGTGTTTGATTCTTACAGGAACCCTGTGAGGCAGCAACCACTATCCCCTCATTTTAGAGATGTAAAAACTGAAACACAGAGGCACTTAGCAACCATCACGCAGTATCACAGATACTAAGAAATTAAGCCTTATTTCTAACCAAGGTCCACTGCACCCAACACGCATACTTTTTTTTACTTCATGCTGCACTCTCTGCCCATTGTTCCAATAGAGCAGCAACAAAAGCTTACTTCACATCACAAAACGTAAGTACATGAACTACTCACTGCTGACGAGTTACCCAACAATACACAGTTTAGGTTGACCACCAATAGGAGAGCCGACTAAATTATCTTCCTACATCAAAATGATATCCAATACACCTAGCATTAAGGAGCTATTCCAGTGGTTCTCAACTTGGCAGCATTTAGAAACGTCTGGAGACATTGTTGGTTATCATCAATCGTGGGGTACTGCTGGCACCTAGTGGAGAGAGGCTAGGGATGCAGCTAAACCATGCATAAGACGGCTCACCTACCGGGAACGGAAACTCAATAAAATATCAACAGTGCCAACCAAGGCTGAGAAACCACAGATCTAAGTGAAAAATCCCCACAAGACTATCCTGACAATCCAGATGCAGTTCCTCATATGGAGGCTAGCGATGGATGGCCATTTTCATGGCCCCAAAAGTCTGGCACCTGCACCTCACCCACTCCTCCTGTAGCTCCCAGGATCCACCCGTATAATCACAAGAAATGAAGACAGATCCAAGTTCTTGGACATGCCAATATTGCGCTTTACGCAAAGTTCTGCTAATAATGTTTTAAGGGAAGTGGCTGGAATGCAAAGTTAGGACTAGGTTTGGGCATTATCAGTTTATTATCCATACTAACCCACTGCCTATTATCACTCTTAATCTCAGCTTGGCTCTGTTTGTAGCTCGAACTCAGAGATGTTTTTCTTTGTGAATTTTAGAGCCTGCAAACAGGAGGGTCCAGGAAGAAGGCCTGGCCCTCAGAGAGAGATGAGCTTATGCTCTGGTAACAGAGGAATCTCTTAGGTGTCTGCAAATCAGCCTAAGAAGAGCATTCAATTTCCAATGTGAAGACTAATCAGCACAGCTCCTCAATTAAAGCATGTGACCATAGCATTCAACCCATTTTAAGTTAAATTAAAGCATGTTTGGTACTGACCTAGGCTCTAACTGAAGGTGAAGTGGATGGGCTACAGTGGCCAGGAGTTAGGAGGCTCAAGTGAGACTCAATCGAGTATTCGTATCTACTGTAAGAGGAAACAGACTGAAGGTGAGAAGCAGCAACTGGCAGAGGCCTCACACACCAGGGCCCCCAGGGAACCCGTGTATGTGGCATCCAAACCACATGCAACAGGTCTGGGTTTCCCCCAGCCATCAGTGTCCCCCACTTACTGATTAATGCCATTTGTTTTTATCACCATTGCAAACAGTCCAATTCTTTACCTCTGCTTGGACATATAAGTGCAGGAGATAGAAAGCTGAGTCAAAATCAAAACTCAGAATCACAGTCATTTTTATACTTTTAGAAAATAGAAAATAAAATGGAGCTTCTCTGTGGTGTGGTATCTGGAGGCTCACTGGAGATACTGAAGGAATCCACACCTTGTAGACCCATAAAACCTCGATCAAAAACAGGACATACACACTCACCAACTCACCACATGTGTCTTCCCTCAAAAAATAATGGCTGTGACTACTAAAGATGAAACTCCAGAAGAATGCAGAAGATGCATTTTTCATGCACATTTTACAAGCTCATGCTCACAAACGGGCACGAAACATGCCGTTCCACACTCCCTCAAGAGTATGGGGAAACTGGCTTGCAGAGGAACAGACCGAAGTTTGAATACCATCTGCCCCGTGTTAGCTGTCCAATTTGCTTCTGATGAGTTACTTAACTGCTGTAAACATCAGTTTCCTCGTTTGCAAAATGGTGGGAACAGTAACTCACTGGAAAGATTCTATCATGTTATCCAAGCGTTTGGGCAATCTACATCCCCACTGTTGGGCTGTCATCTCTTGCGTCCTGGTACACATACCTAGGAGCTCTCTCAGACCAAAACTCTCTCTTTCCCTCCTTTGCCTCACTAAAGTCAAATCATTTCTCAACATTCACTGTCGCATCATCTAAGAAGGCTGCCTTAATACCATCATTCCTGAAGCTGGTGGAGGTGGGGTGCTTGTTCTGTTCCTGTGCTGCTTCCTTCAATGATAGCCCCTTGTTGCACCTAGAAGTACCACTTTGTTCAGCTTCCTACTAGACTGGGACCTTCTTGAGAGTTCTCTGTGGCAGATATATCTCCACAGTGCCTGGCAACCATGTTGCAATAGATTTAGTGAACAAATGAACCAAAGGTCTTAGCAAAGGAAGAAAGATGGGGGATACGCAGAAGCCAAACACTGCAATGTACATTAAGAGTTCAGCAAACGGAAATCAAGTACTGCAGAGACATCAGGAAAAAGGACAACTGAGAAAATAACAATAAGTTTAGAAATGAGCTCCCCGGCAGCCTATGAGAAGTGTGTTGAGTGTCAAACATTGAATGAAGAAAGATAAGAGGGGCCATTCTTACCAGTAAAGAAGAAAGTGAGATTCCTGCTCACTAAGCCTAGAGAGTGCATAAGCCAGAAAGAGGCCCTGAGGAGAGCAGAACATGAGTTAGACAGTCACGGTGAGAATCTAACTGAGAGCCAAGAAGAAAATGGGTTTCCGAGACGCAAGGTGGATGGTCAATTACAGAGAAAAAATAGTAACTTCTATGAAATAAACTGACATACTTATAATGAATTCCTCTTGAACAGACAGGAGGACTATTACTAGAAGCAGAGAACACTGTTAACTCACCCATAAGGAACCACAACATTGGGAGAGAGAGGCAGGACCAAGAACTGGGATGCAAGAAATTCTAAAACATCCACATGATCTTGGAATAAGAAAGGTCAGGAGTTTGATGACAAACTTAGAATTAATAAGATTGAAGAGTATATCTTTTTAAAGATAAAGATAAGATACTTAATAACATACAATATTACAAAATACAACCACAAGAATAAATAAGCAGCCCATACATAGGTCCCCTTTCTATTCCACCCATTTTAACTCCCTGGAAACCACCCAGGATATCACATATTGCACCCTCTTCAAAGAAAAAAACAAAAAAAACAAAAGCATGACAACCTCCCCTCCGCCCCCCGCCCCAGCACCCTTAGTTCCTCTGTCCTCTCCAGGAATAAGCACTGGGTGAAGTCAGAATCTATCATTCCTCACCCGGACGTGTTCAGTGTCGCCTGGGTCATGTAAGACATTGCTACACAGAGAACTTAATCCCTTCATTTTGTTTCTAAAGAGAACTTCATGACGTTTTAGGAATATTCTAGGCAAATAAAAGATTTCATTATCACTTGTTCTCAAGTAGATTTCTATAAAATATATACTTACATTTCCAGGAGATCACAAGGATAAAATTATGGTGTTGAAATCTGTAATGAATAAACTAAGAAAGATCCTAAATTTCAAGGCTACCTTTAATGTAACATTTTTCTATCTGAAGTCCAACTACAGCAAAGAAAAATCAAGTTGTTTTTTTTTTTTTTACCATCCTCACCCAATATTTATTAAATATCCCCTGTGTACAAGGTCTGAAGTAAAACCTATTACTCAAAGAGTGTCACTGGGTTAGCGGCATCAATGTCATGCACCACTACAGACCTACTGAATGTAAGTCTTCATTTTACCAAGGTCCCCAAGTGATGTGTGTGCACATGAAAGTATTAGAAGCGTTAGTTTAATTAATTAAAAGAGGTGACAACCTAGACCAAGGCAAAATCAATTTCAACCACCATTCTGCCCAACATATCCTCTTCCTGTCAGACAATACAGCCTCTAAGGTGTTACCGCTGAACACATCACCAGCGGTCATCAACCAGGGGTGATTTGGCCTCTCGGAGGACATCTGGCAATGTCTGGAGACATTCTGTCACAACTTCTATCTAGGAGATAAAAGCCAGGGATGCTGCTAAACATCCGGCAATGCAGAGGGCAGTCCTCCACAATTATCTGGTCCAAAATGTCAGTAGTACGAAGATTTAAAAAAAATCCCGCCTATGATTTCTTGCCTAAAATAATTGTTAACTTCAGTAATGTAACTGATTTTAGCATCTGTTCTATTTTCGGGGGGCCGATAACTAAAACCACTTCACGTCAAGCACTCTCAAGAGGTTACAAGTTTCCCACAAGAGTTCACACCAAATCAATAATCACCAATACCGACAACCAAGACCCATACAGTAAAGCAAGAAATGCACATGTTGAAAGATTTCGCAATTTTACAAGCTGAATTTAAAAAGTAATTACACTGCTACCATACATACCTCTGGTGTTCATTTAACTTAATTCATTTTTTCCTACAACACAAGATCACTAGTGAAGAAACACTTCAAGCTAACAAGAATTCACTGGGCTAATTTATGTACATTATTTCATTAAAAAGAAACCTTGTATTATACCAAAAAAAATTTTAAGGTGATTGAAAAAACCCTCTAGTATCATTACAAGCTTTGACTATTTCATCAAAATACTATGAAGGAATAATGTCCCTTCTTCAGAGAAAGTAGAATTAGGGCACACAATCAGAATGGTGGGAGTTGGTCCATATATAAGAGAAAAAAGGGGTCCCTGTGTGTAATTAATTACTCAGAAGATGAGTGATGAACTCAGCATGTTTTTATTAAGATGAATGTATTTCTGGGGTGAGCAGTATATTGGATGACCCCGTATCAACTAAATTCTGCTCAAAGAGAGAGCCCCAGGGTTATATTTAATAATCTACAACTTGAAAACACTTAATGCAGCACAATCCTGAGACCTCACATTACACTAAGAGACAAGTGCACTCACTATCTAGATCAGAATGCATCTTCGATATTAATATTCTAGCTGTGCAAAAAAATTGAAAGAAGGCAATCATATGCTCCTATTACACATTAGTAGTTGTCTTTGGGGCTCATAAATCCCACTCCACCATGTTCTTCAATTATGTTACCAAAGAGCCAAAGAGTTGGTATTATAGAAACTAACACATTTCACTTCATTCTCCTTTACTTGAATTTAGGGAGCAAAGAAAGAGCTCCACCTAAGAGAAACTAAAGACGGATACTGTTAAAAAAATTTTTTTAATGTTTTGGCACATATAGAAATCTTTAGGCAACACTGTTCGCGTTCCCAAAGCCTCCAGGTTAACATAAAGCCCACTTTCACTACAGACACCAGAGATTATCTCAGAAGTAACTACGGTGGGCAGGGCTGGCTACACCTCCAAAAACTGGCTTGCCTGCTTTTTTTGACTGATCATCTTCCAAAGGTCCTTTTTCTTTTGGTTCCCCCCACCCCTGTCCTTTTGCCTGTCTTTCATCTTTATGGGCTGAGGCAAGCTGCTTAGAAGTAGTAAATCAAATTAGAGCTTGGGCAGGGAAGGGAGGATTGCTGGGCCACACCAAAACGTTCTTTGCTTTCTTTCTGATTTATTGGTTCTTATTTATTTCTATGTTGTTGTATAAAATGAGCACTTCCTTCATTTGTGAAATGGTTTTAAGTTTTGGCAGGACCCATTATCAGGACATTGAATCATCTCTATACCAAAGATAAGGAGAGAAGACTGGGTAGATGTTTCAAGGTCAAAGTGATACGTATCTCTTTTACAATCTTGCCCTGGTTTTAATCCAACACATATTCCTGTCTTTTGGTCTCTATATATGAGATTGGCCTCACTTGCTGTAGATTCCTTAAGATAGCTTCTTTTACACATTCTCTCTCAATCTGTCAGTGTAGAAAAGGCTGCCATGCTCTGAGACACCAAGACCAAGTAAAATATGTTCCTAGAGCAGGGGTCCCCAAGCCCCAGGGTTAGGAGCTGTGCCTCACAGCGGGAGGTGAGTGAGTGAAGCTTCATCTGTATTTGAAGCTGCTCCCCAGTACCAGTATCACCGCCTCAGTTCCACTTAAGATAATCAGGCATTCAATTCTCATAGAAGCACCGGTCCCTGGTACCAAAAAGGTTGGAGACCGCTGACCTAGAGGACACAATGCCCTACCATCGACACCACTACCAAAATTAAAATTTCTTGGATTTACCTTTAGCTCGTTACGCATGTAGAGTGCCCTTTACTTTACCTCTGCTGTCCAACCAGACAGCAGCGTAGGCAGCAGTGATACCCTGCTCCTTCCCCGAACCTGCATGTCTCAAGCCTTTCCATCCTAAAAGGGAAACTGTTACTTGCAATTGCTTAAAAATAGGCCAAATAGCAAGATGTCTGGGAAGAAACAACCAAGCAAGCAAGCCTTGAGTAATCACTCCATTTCAGAAGTTATATTTGCTCTAGATGTTTATCTAGACCTTTATCTAGGGGGTCAGTCATCCCCTTCCACCAACCTCAAAGGGAGCAGAGGACCAGGCAAAGACGTGCATCACCATGGCATATATGCTCAGACTCTCAACATGCTGAAGCATCTAGAACACAGTTCTGGACCCAGGGCATCAGGATTCATGCAGACATATTGCAGCTCAAAAGTGTATGTCACAAGACTGAGAAAACGTCTTTATACAGATTTCCGTAAGGAAAAGAATTATGGCTCTCACTAAAACATTTCCTGGAAATTCTTCACTATGTCTACATAAAGTGGCTTCTATAATGTTTCAATAAGGAAAGGAATTTGGATGTCAAACTTTTCTGGAAATTATTCACTATTTCACTATATAATTATACATTACATTGTTAATATTTCTCTATACCTCAAAATGTATTAACATCTATGATTTAAAATATTTAACATTTTAAACTCCAGTGAATCCAACAATTACTGAGTGCCTACCATCAGCACTACAACGCACTGACGAGGGGGCTGTGTCCCAAGCACCGGGACCCCTGGCAGCACACAGCAGGATGCATTCTCTCAAGCTCTAGACTAAGCTGCATTGACCATCAGGGAACAAGATAATCATCCACTAGACACACAAACTCTTTGCCAAAGTTAAAATAGTTAAAAATAGAAAATGTGGCCCTGTTACTTACCACCTAGAGTATGAAACAGGCCACTAAAAACCTACAAAGCAGCAAATGACTATGAACCCAGATGATCAGACCGAGAATGCAGGGAGTAAGATCTCCTTCCAAAAGTCCAGGGATTGGCAAAGTCAAGTGGCTAGAAATAGTTATAGTTTTGCTATATGACATTCTTGAAGGATGAATACACAGAAGCAAGATATACCTGTGTGGAAAGTAGCACACAAAGTTTGCATGTATGATTTTTTTATTTAGAATGTTATTATTTCATATCTCATGTTTCCAAATTCCACTTTCTCATACCACCCTAATATTACCAACTTCATTATGCATAAAGCACCATACTTGGCACAGAAATACAAAGATGAACAAGATACATTCTCTGACCTGAAGAAACCACAGTCTTTCACAGGCTTTCCCATGACCCTTGACTAGATGTAAATTTCTTTAGAACAGGGCTTCATGTCTTATATTCCCAAAATCTATATTCATTTATTTCACAAATATTTTAACAAACATCCTAAATAAATGCTAGGAATATAGTGGTTAAAAAAACGACATGGCCTCACTCCTACAAAGGAGCTTACAGTAGCGCAAGAAACAAAAAAGAAACAGCCAGAAAGATGAGTGTTACGATAGGAGAGAGGCACAGAATCGTGCGTACACACAGATGGAACCCCGCACTCAACGCACCCCTACCAAGGTTTGTCAGGAAAAAAGTCTCCTAAAGAAAGTGACACCCAAGCGGAGGCATCAGCGATGAAGGAAAGATCGCCAGGCAAAAAGGTGGCAAAAGATTTTTCCCACACAAACGAAAGTTTGTGCAATGGTCCAGAGTGAGAGAAATTATGGAACCTATAAGGAGTCAAAAGGGTTCAGGACAGAAGGAACTCGATGCTGAAGTTGGAGGAAGCAGGGATCAGGCCAAGAAGGAAGCCTGGGGTTACTCTGAGGGCAAGGACCTACTACTGTAGGGTTTTCAGCAGGATGTTATTACATATGAGATGGGGAGTAAACATATGCTTTATGAAATGATCTTTCAAAGAAGTCTAATCTTCCCTGTGCACTAAATCAGCATGTCTGACATCAGTGAACCACATACAAGATTCCCGAACAAAAGAAGGTTCTGAATAATGCCTAGAATAGCGTCGCCCAATGAAAATATGTGCGAGCCGTGTATGTAAGTTTAAATTTTCTAGTAGCCACAGTCTTAAAAAGTAAAATTAAGATGAATAACACATTTTGCTTAATATATCTAAAATATTATCTCAACATGCAATCAATATTAAAAATATTAAGGTATTTATTTCACATTTTTGCACTAAATCTGTGAAATTCGGTGTGCATTTTACACTCACTTCACATCTCAGTCTGGACTGGCCATAGTTCAAGAGCTCTACAGCCACACATGGCTAGTAGTAGCTACCACACTGAACGATACAGATCCACAATGCACTTTTAGAAGCATTTCTTGGAATGGTTAAGATAACTTTTATCATTTTTGTTTGTTTTCTAATTTATAATAATAATGCAAAACAGTTTTTCACTGTGAAAACACACAGAAATGCTCAATTTTGAAAGGTATCCATAATCCTATACCTAAAACACCACTTTTGGATGTGTATGCTTGTAAGACATTGTTCTACCTCAAAAATATATGTAGGGCAGGCTTTCTAAAGAGTAAGGCCTAGATCGCTTGCTCTTAAACCTATTAAACAAAGTTCCGAATAAAATGAAACAGATACTCTGTTTTCACAGTTTTATTACCTTTTGAGACTATATATAAATGAGCATATCCTACAATTTTAGAGTTTTATAGTTGCTTCTCCACATATCCTACAGTTATCAAGCTGTCCTACTTCTCCAGTTTCTTTCCTGTCATCTGTCTACTCTGTTCTTCCCTTTTCAAAAAAAAAAAAAAAAAAGAGCGGGGAGGAAGAGGTGCATAATAGATAAAAACTGCATTTCGAGAACATGGACGGTTTGACTAGTCTCGTTTCCCTTTGCTTTATTTCTTGGCAAACAGCGTGGAGTCTGTGACTATCTCACATCACTTTCCAGCCTCGCCTTCAGAAGTGACAGAATGAATTCCACCACCGCACAGCCTCCAGAGCAGTCCTGCCCCCGGAACACCCTCATCACTCAGCAGCTCGTCCCTGCGCTGTACTTCATGGTCTTCGTCGCAGGGATCCTGCTCAATGGCGTGTCGGGATGGGTATTCTATTATGTGCCCAGCTCCAAAAGTTTCATTGTCTATCTCAAGAACATCGTTGTTGCCGACTTTCTGATGAGCCTGACTTTCCCTTTCAAGATTCTCAGTGACTCGGGCCTGGGACCCTGGCAGCTGAACGTGTTTGTGTGCAGGGTCTCAGCCGTGCTCTTCTACATCAACATGTATGTCAGCATCGTCTTCTTCGGGCTCATCAGCTTTGACAGGTATTACAAAATTGTGAAGCCTCTTCTGACTCCTTGCATCCAGTCCGTGAATTACAGCAAACTTCTGTCAGCGACGGTGTGGACACTGATGCTTGTTCTCGCCATTCCCAACAGCATCCTGACCAACCGGAGCGTGAAGGAGGGCGCGCACATAAAATGTGTGAAGCTGAAGAGCGAACTGGGGCTAAAGTGGCACAAAGCATCGAACTACATCTTTGTGAGCATCTTCTGGGTCATATTTCTCCTGTTAATCATTTTCTATACTGCCATCACGAGGAAAATCTTTAAGTCCCACCTGAAGTCCAGAAAGAATTCCATTTCGGTCAAGAGGAAATCCAGCCGCAATATATTCAGCATCATGCTTGTATTTTTTATCTGTTTTGTACCTTACCACATTGCCAGAATCCCCTACACGCAGAGCCAAATGGGAGAACACTACAGCTGCCAGTCAAAGGAAGTCTTGCACTACGTGAAGGAATTCACTCTGCTGCTGTCAGCTGCAAACGTGTGCCTGGACCCTATTATTTATTTCTTTCTCTGCCAGCCATTTAGAGAAATCTTATGTAAGAAATTGCACATCCCATTAAAAGCTCAGCATGACTCAGAAACTTCCAAAACCAAGAGGGGAAATACAATGCACGAAAGCACAGATACTCTGTGATTGCCCACCTTTCACACAGAGTCTGTGTACGCATACTGTAATCTTCAGTTACATAATAAGAGGAATGAATGAGAAACATGTCTATAATAACAGGTATCATCCCTGAGCATTACTGTCCAATTTAGTACAACAGTATAACGTTCCATGTTTTCTTGTAATATCATCAAAAATATCACACATTTTTTATTCATATCAAAATAGAAGGTTTAAATTTATAATCGTTAATCCAGTAAATTAATGTAGAACATTAAACAGCAAATAAGAAAATAGGAAGCCATCAAGATTATTCACATGGGTGCCTTCCCCTCTAAACACAAGAATTAAGTTAGTAAGTTATATGAATTTTTTCACGAGTTCATTAGAGATCAACTTAAAAGTAGATACAGTTTGATAAAGGACTAGAGGCCTGTTTGTAGTGAGTCAAGTTTTTTCTGATTTGAAGGAGGAAAAGCAGACATCCAGAATCACTTAAGAAAACCCTTACTGATTGATCTCATGGCATTTCAAAGGAAAGCAGATATAAATTATGTACTTTGCAATAAAAAAAATAAAATGTAATTTTTTTCTGAGAGCATTTTGAGGATGATGTAAAATACATTTTAAATATGTTTCTACAAAAACTTTTTAAGCCACTTAATAAGCCTGGAGTTCTGGTGTCAGAATATTTTTAAGTGGACTCTACTAAGGGAAGCTGGATACTGGCATGTGTTGCCAGCAGCTTCCCCTGCTCAGTGGGATAGACCAAAAAAAAAAAAAAATGCTGAGTGGGAAAAAGACACACATGCACATACTCGCTCTCTGGATGGCACCATACGTCATTCTCTAGGGGCAGAGGGAAGCAGTTTTCTTAGAAAACTGGACTTGTTAAAAAGAAAACTTAAAATCTATAATAATGAGTGACAAGTTATACAGAAAATGAAAATTTACACATTTTCTGAAAAACAAATGAATTAACATATGGATATGGAATGCAGTTGCTGACATGTGAGTTATCAAAACTAAATTCTTTCTCTGCTATTAACTTGCTCAAAGATATTCTGGCCATGTTCTTTGTAAACATTTTTATAAGTAACGTTTATATATATTTCAATTTTTACTGTATGTGTCCTAATAAAGAAGTTATTTTTAATTGTGTCGATTTTTCTTAATAATCAAGATATGAAAAAACATTTCCAGATTTCCTCAGTCAAGACTTGCTACTGACTTTTCAAAGAAAGTCTTGCAGATGCTCTAGGACCACATCGGAGTTTAGGTACCTCTCAGAAAACACACCTTAAACTGAGGAAGAGATGAGGTTTTTACACTCTGTGTCTACTTTCTACCCTTGTAAAAGCTCCCTGTCCCCAACTCTAGGTGAAATATCCTCTCTCAAAAAAAAAAAAAAAAAATCACCAAGCTACAACAAATACACTTGGTAAAACTAAGCTTGCTGTATTTGTTTAGCTAAATATGTTTGCAAAACAAACTGACTGTGTTTCTTCTTCACAATTTCTATTGGCCAGCACAAATTAGTAAATACTGGTGTTTTAAACACCCCTACTGGGCCATGGGAGATAATAAAAGTATAAAAGAGAAGGTAAGGAGTACCAAGCAATGCCTTTGTTACCACTGTGTTAAAGCGGATCAGTAACATTAAAGGCAAGATTTCTCAGGAAACAACATGAAATGCAGACAAGGGTACTGTGAAACAAGAGCTGAGAGTAACAGTTGCTACATTTTAGGACTTTCAGGTCCAGGGCTACAACAAAAAAAATCAAGTGGTAGCACACTGCCAACAATGGATTAATTCAGAGATTTCAGGGATACCACCAGCACTAGTGCTAGTAGGCAACAAGAAATATTTTCCTGGTCCTTCTGTAGACAAAGCCATAGGGCAGGTCCTCAAGTACTCAGGCTGCCCCGTGCGGCTTATAAAACTGGGTGCTTTGGCGGCAAGGAAGGCAATATGAATGAGGCTGCAAGAAAATGGAAAACAAGGAATGCTGACGATGACAGTGAGCAGAAAGCTCAAGCCTCACCAAGACAGGCCAACAGTCCTTTAGCTCCAGTCAATTGTTTCCCCATGTTTTCAAGGAGTGTAAAGTCACAAAATTTTTAAATGCTGGGGCAGCAATGCAAAGAAAACACATCTGTGTATAGAATATGATATACCAGCAGCTGCTCTGCAACATCTAGAATGCAGAACTCCAACTGACAGATATTCATAAGCGGCTCTTGAGCAAGACTTAAAATGTCCCTTTAACAGGAATCCTTACGTTTCCTTTAAACTGAGCTTCCGTGTTGATGCATAATGGATTCACCTACAAATATTTACTATGTATAACATTTGAGAAAAGAAGAATCCAGAAAAAAATGACAACCAGATAAAAATATTATACATGAAACCTACCCACAGAGATGTCAGAATCTTGCTGTTGTCTTTTACAAAATATTGTCAGCAGCAGTGCTCCGTACTTTTTTTTTTCTCAGCAATAAAAGCAAAAATTTTCCTTTGGAAAATTCATTTCCCTGGCTACAGAGGTGGTACAAACCCAGCCCTGATTATTACAACCGAGGCCCTTCATTTAGCCCTCAACTAAAGCCATACCTACAACTTTAAACATTCAGGTCTGTCAGCAAATATATCTCTTTTATTGTATAAGCCTGATTTAACTGCATTTCTTTATCACCTACAAATGAGAAAGTCTTGATACACTGGCTTCAGCTAACAAAGTAATCCAGAAACCCTAAGAAACACCCTTAACACCAAGCTCTGCTTCTATCTGAGGGAGTGAAGTAGGTGCCATGGGTTCTGTAGTCTCTCCTTAACTACTGATACCACCTATCTCATTTAAATGACTCTGGAGAAAAGGAGAAAGAAAGTATCTGTATTAATATAGAAAACACCGATATTATCACTAAAAGATAAGAGCATAAAAATTCCTAACAAAACAGATCGTTCCGCACCTCTCCTCCACCAAAAAAATGACATAGGGTTTCCTTTGGGTAAACAGCACTGCGAAGGGTTTGTGTGTCTTCAACAGAAGAAGCCACTACTTCCTTTGGTCACCTCTTCTCTGCAAGTAACCAAGGCCAAGCAGGTTATCATTTCATGACAGGACACTCCCCAAAAAGAACTGCTTTAACAAAATGTGGCTTTCCTTTCCTATCTGCCATTTTAAAAATTATTTTCACCATTTCACAGCACTGCATGTACAAAATGGTTAAATGCTATATTACTTTAAATACAGTAAATATATTTTTACATCTTACTTATAAACTAGTTACAGAGAAGGAACAAATAATCCCATAAAATAAGGTTTCATGCAAGCACTTTCATGCAAGCACTGATAGGGAACAAGAACAGTTACTCCACTCCTGCCTCCCCAAACTCCACCAGAAGTGGGGGAAAGGCACAGAAGCAGTGTTGTACAAATGGGCGCATCTCAAAGACAACGAAATACCTGAAAACTACCATACTGATAAAGTTTATGAGACTACTTGTTACCTTTTGATGGCTCTCACCGTATAATTCTATGTCTTCTTTCATGGTCAGAATGAAGACCTCCTCCCCAACCCACCCCGCCCCACTTCTAAAACATCATCTTCCATGCTCTGGGGACCTGCAGTGCAGCACTTTGGACTGGGGGCATCTTGTTGTTCCACTCACAGCCCGAGGTGGCCTCAGCTCTAACCTCCATGCTATCAGTATGTCAGGGGAAGGACAGAGCTATACACTACTCCCCACGCCCAAATCAAATCCCAGTCCTTACTGAACTGCTCAGCCTGCCCCAAGGCGCATGACAAGGTCTTACTTTCCAATCATTCCATCTCCTGACATAAATCGACATGAAGGTGGCACTTATGATCTCCATACAATACTTCATATTACTTCAAATAATCTCTTGATAGTCCCTTTTCAAAGCTAAAATATTTTCTACATATAATATGCAGCTTCTTTCAAGATGTTAATTATTTACATTCTACTTTAAACCGTTACCTTTCTAAAAGAATACCAGCTCTCTCTGATATCTTACTGACTGAAATGAAGAGTTAATCCTCATTTCGTTTGTAAAATAAAAGCCAATTTCAACTCCACATCATGACCAAGTGTATTTCCTTATCTGCTTGATATTATGAAAGCAGTAAGGTGAATAAAAAGCTATATTTTGATAGGAAAGCCAGTGTTGCAATCAATGTTACTCAAAAGAAGACTTCCTTAAGGTGTTTACAAAGTTGCAGAATGTCTAGGTTGTGACTGATAAAGCACTGAGGAATATTTAATATCTAAATAAAAAATAAAATAAAAAGCAATCTGTGCACTATAAAATAATGTGTTGCTAACAACACAGTAAGCTAATAAACCAAAGTCACCTTTCTACCTGCCAAACCTGATTCTCTCCTCAAACTTGACTTCTCCTCCCACTAGTAAAACAATGGTCAGCTGCCCTCCCAGCCCACAGCACAGCACAGTGATTTCACCTCTGCAGTGGTTCCCAACCAGCCATCTCTTCCCATCTTATTTCAGATCCTCATGGCCACTCACCTAAAATAACCACAACCATCCCCTAACTGGTGTCTTGTCTTCTACTTTCTCCCTAACCCAACACATTCTAACACCACGAGTATACCTAGCTGCTGAACTGGCAGCTCCTGTCACATAACTCTCCTGAGATCTCCCCTATCCTTACTTATTAAAGCATTCAAGATTGACCAGATCAATCCAAGATTGGTCTCATCCTTGTCCTGAAATAGAAACAGATACTCCAAGTACCCAGACTGCCCAGGAGTGCCCAAACACCCTCCCCACATCCCAATCCTCTGTGTCACCCCCAAGCAGGACTCCATTTCCCCACTTCTCAGAAGCATCTCTTCACCTTGCCTCAGTCAGAAGGACACCGCCTCCTGATTCCACAGGTTCAACGAGCTAGTTGTAAATGTGTATCATTGCAGGTTCCGCATATTCCTTGTCACTCCTTCTACATTGTAACCTTCTAAAAGTAACAAAAATATTACCTAGGATGGGAGCTAAGGAGGCAGCCTGAAGTCAATAAATATTTGTTGTCAGAATTTTTCTTAACTACATCAAAAAACAAAGAGTCACATGGCAAGGGAAAGAGAGAATTTCTCCAAAGAACCATCTCCTGTAAACTAACAACAGAGACTGTAAAATGTGTTACTCATAACTTCATTAAAAATGAACCATAATGACTCAAAGGAAAAGGGGAAAAAAATGAACTCAGTGACTAAAAACAAACAAGATAACCTTTAGAAGTTTTTTTTAGGGATTTCCTCCTTATTAATTTATAACCATGGGTCAAATAGCACAGTAACAGCTCCCAATTGAGAGGTAAAATGGACTGTATGTTGACCCAGTAATACTGTACAGTCAATAAAAAATCAGAAAACCAAAAGGATGGGCAAAGAGAATGTAGAGTAGGCAAGAAATGATAGAAGATGCTCAGCAATTTTCACAGCCAACTTCATATTCCAAAAATGTGCAACACACTTTTGCCTTCAAAACATTTCAAAATTTTTATTCTATTTCATAAAAAAGGGGAAACTGAGGCAGAGCTTAAATAACAGAAAAGGCAACATCTTAGAAGTTCTCTATGTACATGTCTAATCACATCCATCCATTATTAGAGTTGAAGCTACTAAACTCAGCCAGAGTCAGGAACAAAGGTTTTGGACTAATCCAGCCGGGAAGAGAGATTGTGTGCTTAAAAAAAAAAAAAACGTTCAAAATACAAACCAAAAGTACAATGGCTCCGGAGAGAAGGCTGACCTGGAGAAACACAGGCTGCTGAAGGCATGTTTTGATCACTGGCATTTGGTAACCAAGGAAGAGCCCTCTTGACAGAAAATTATAAAAAGCTTCGGGATACAACCTGGTTTGAGCTGAGAGCATCCTAAATGGCAACCTCCTTGAGAAAAGTGGGAACAATGGTTTACTGTCCCACTACCCAGTGGCACTCAAGTTCAAACTGTAGCAAACGCTAAGTGGGGGAGCAGGGGAAGCCTGGCCTGACAGGCTGGTCTCCTTTATAACCACTGCTTCTGTCCAAAGCTTACACTTGAAGAAGCATAATTAGGTACAGGGACCCAGGAGTCTAACTGTGAGCTGTGAGCAAGCCTGTAGTCCCCTACATGTCACAGCTCTTCTCAGGCCTGGCTCCGGCTGTGGCAGTGGCTTCCTAACCCAACTTTCATTTTCCCTTCCTTACTAGTTCCAAAAGGCTACTGTACTATGTCTAAAAAACAAGTTTTAATAATGTTAAGCATTAAAAATGATACGTATACTGAAATACTCGTTGGGTATTTGCAGCCAATAAAATCGAAAGCATGATTTGTGTGGACAGGGGAGTGGGCTACAGAAAGATTCTTTTTCAGTTCATGGGGCTTCAATTTTTATTTTAAACATACAAAATATCCATTAAAGAAACTAATACATCATTTCTTAAATAAAAAGTATTGCCATGACCAAGGTAAGGGAAAAATAACTTCACCTCACTTCTTCTCATTTGGGTTTCCGAAATACTGGGTTAGTGATGATGTATAATTTTCTAGAACGCTAACAAAATACTACCTGGAAAACATCTGTCCTTAATGAAACAGACAGAAAGAAGTGACTTATGGAAATTAAAATGGTACATGTGTTAAAAACAAAAACAAAAACAAAAACAGGGGCAATAGCCAAAGAGAGCCTATTTCCACCGTGAATAAACTTCCACAAAATGCTAGGTTGCATCAAGCTTCTTCTCAAAAGGAAGAACATGGTTCAGTTTCACTATTAAAAGAGTGGTTTCTCACTATTCCACAAAGGAAACGGAACACTGAGAACTCGGACACTTGAGCCCTTCTATATTTGGCAGTCCAGACACACAAACTAGAGCCGTAATGGATTTTTAAGAACAGCTGAATGTACTTCTTATTCAGTCTATATCCCCAAAGTGAACAGGAAAGTAAATATAAATATGCCTATCTAAAAAAGGAGAAAATAAACTTTACCAAAAACCTCTTATTCCATTCACACCATATTAAAATCATTCACCACGCAGCTGAACTCACCACTCATTTGCCAACTCCATCTCGCCAAATACTTGCCATCTTACCCTCTCCAGCTCCTGATGAACATAAGCCCTGCTCATAACTGCTCACTTACTTGTCTGTTTGCAAGCGTGTCTCTTCTGAAGTGTTTTTTTTTTTCTTTTCAGAAAAGTGTGTTTATCCAACGACGATGCACACAAACTTTAAAAGATGGATCATTTCCTAGCACTATCATGATGAAAGTTAATACCAAGAAATTCAATAGAAAGTTTGAGAAAGATTTGGGGTTTTCCCTCTAATTTGTAAATGAATAGATATAAAAGCTCTTCTTTTGAAAATAAAAATAATTACATGAATTTGAAACAACAGCAGAATATCTGAAATAAATGGCCACTATTATCCTTACACTTTTCCCCCCAAAAGTTCTCTTAGACGCTCCCTAAATTCCCTCTATCTTATCATTTCTCATTTAGTCTTTTGAGAGATTTTTCTTACCAAAAGAGATTCAATTTTAGTTTCTGGAGAGGTTCTTTCTGATGTTTTCTTATTATCTGGAAAACTGAGAAAAAATCATTAGAAGAAAAAGGGATAAAACCAAAGCACTTACCAGCCCAGTGAAGCAATGAAAGAAACCAGGCCCTAACTGACCAGGCAATAGTTCTGCACCAGCAGACTTAGAACTCCCTAAAATAAGCTTGAAACATGAGCTCATGTTCTTTTTTATAAAAGCTACCCTTATACAAGAAAGATAATCTAATAAAGCCAACTGATGATGTGGATAACAGAGTGACTCTTCTGTTAGGTCCCTCGCCACGCTGGGCTCCATTCAAATGTCTGGTAAACATCAGCTCACCCACAAGCAGAATGAACATTTACTCAAACAAGTTAAATGAATACTGGAGGGTTACATACAGTCTAATAATTACTAAATACTGTCTCAACTTATTAAGCTGTGCCCATAGGTGTGCCCTATGGAATGGAATAAGAAGTATTTGGTCAAAACTTAGAAAAAAAATATATTCCAAGATGTTCTTGAATGAAAAAGGTACAAACCATAAAACAGAATGTACAATAACATTAAGTGAGTGTACATACACAGGTTTTAAATGAATGTGCCAAAAACGTTAACAATAATTATCTTTCTGCATGTACCTCTTCTATTCCCAATTTTTCTACAATGAATAAAAAAGAATAGAAATAAATAAAACATAGTACTTTACTAGGCTATGTTAAATCACATCTCCGTTTAATACTAGATGTCTCCAACAGGATCCAAATTTTGCTTGAATACTGAATAACCTTAACTCATAACCCCTTTCAAGGAACAAAAAAAAAAAAAATCAACATTCTTTAAAATCACTATGATGCAAAACACATCTTGGGTGCTTAAAAAAAATAGCTAGGTACTATAATGGACAAATAAAAATCATTCCTCTAAAATTAGAATAGACACATCTGAATTGCTTAAGAAAACATACACAAGATTAAAAAGAACTTCTTTAGGAGATTTTCATGCAGTTAAACTATTTGCAAACCACAGTTTCACCTACGTCAACAGACAACATTTTAAAACCACACAAAAGGAAAGGAAATTTTTAGCACAGCCAGCAGTCCTGCAGCAGGGTGCTTACTGGTACTGCTGCAGCGAGAGCGACAGCTCGCATGCTTCTCTGAAGACTTGAGAGAGAGGCCCCCTGAGGCTCAGAGAATATAAACCCAGGTATGTCTTTTTAAATATTTAATACATTCAAACATCTTTCCATGGAAGGGAAATCTATGATTCTCAGTGTTTAAATCATATAAGTTGAAAATGCCAACGTGTAATAAGGTTGCTGCATGAGGACACCAATTACTAGATCTAATGAGTTTTATTTTCTAAGCAGCCGGCACTGGATACAAAGGAGACACTTACTTAAAATATTTTCTTGATTTTGCTGGAGTCCTTCCGGGTACCTCACATTCCACAGGCTAATAAGGGGTTGACAAAATATTTATCAAGCATTTAGTTTTCAAATTTGTGACAGAGAAAACAGATATAATTATGGTATAATTTAACCTCTAATTGACACAACCAAAAATTTTAAATGAAGAGATTTGGTTTTTGTTGCGATCTAGACTGAGGTTCAGGGAAAGCAACTGTGAGGCACTACATAGTTAAGCATGACTGAATGAACAGACACACTGTAATTGTTTTTAAATAAATTATCCATGGGTACTATGTATGATCAGTTCTAGTTACAGAGAACAGTAACCGATCAAATCATTCTCTAATCATTCTCTTTACTATACATTTTTCTGTAAAATGAAACTTTATTGTATACTTGTATGAGCAAGGGGAACACTTAAAAGGCACATTATTACGTTACTATTATGTAACATTGGAAATATAAGAGCATAAGCCAAAATCCTAGCACCTCGTAAGGAACAATAAGCAGAGGTGAGAGACAAGCATCAATTTACAGCAACATGAGCTTTGACCCAGAGAAGGAAAGGACGTTCAGGAGGCCACGGTACAAACAAATGGTTACTACCGAAAATCAGAGTCATAAGGAAGTCAGCAAAGCCTGGAACAGACTTCAGCCATGAAAAGCTTCCTCCGGGCCTTTAGAAAATGCAGGATTTGGGCACAGAAAGGATAAAAACAGACTCTAGAAAATGATCCATGAAGTCAGATACTAGCCTGCTCCAATGAGCAACATTCAAGTGTCAGACCTCAGTTGCCTCAACTAATCTGGGGGACTGGACTAGGCGCTATCAATAAAGGTTCCCTCCATCCTTAATGTCCTATGATCCCAAATTTTTATCACAAGCAAAAGTACAAAGGCAGGAAGAAACAGTTCACGGAACAGTAGTGATCCCACCAATATAAAGCAGAGAGCTGGGATTAAGACTGTGGGGATGGTGTGGAAAAATTATGTCATAGAAAACTTTGAAAGTAAAGGAGGTTCAGACTTAAAGGACAGAATCTGTTTATTTTTAAATATATACAGTAAAATAAAACAACATACATGCAGTCTAAAATTCTTTTATTAATATTTAAAATAAAACGTTAAGTATTTTATTTCTGCTCACTTACATGAAAATTGCTTAGAATATAGTTCCTGCCACATAGTAAGCACTCAGTTAAGGTTGGCTGTTTAATAACAATTTTCATCTTCATCATTACTATTACTATTGCTAGTAGTAGTAGTTGTAGTCGTAATCGTAGTAGTAGTAGTAGCAGTAGCAGCAGCAGCAGTAGTAGTAGTATTGAGACAGAGTTTTGTTTTGGAGTGGGGTTTTGAACATGGCTTCTGAAATCAGACAGTCCAGATTGGAAACCTGGCTCTAGAACTAGCTATGTAACCTTCAGTGTTACTTGACCTTGTTGTGCTTAGTTTCCTCATCTGTAAAGCAGGGATAACAACACCTGCATGACGGGAATGATAAAGGTTAAATAAGTACATGTAAAGTACTTAGCATAGTGCCAGACACGAAGTAAGTGCTTAATTAGTACAGAACGACATTATCCATGGATCCCAAAGTCCTATCTCAGGTAGGAGAAGGTTAAGGACAGGTACTCTTTAAATGACTCTTTAATTTAGAAAGGTTTATGTACATTTGCCTTATGAATCCACTTGCTTACTGTTTCATGCCAAGATAAACAATGGATCATTAAATAACTAGGAGAATCAGTAAGGCTTCAGAAGTTTTTGGTCTTTGTTTTTCTTTAAAGGGAGGTTTGTGTGAATGGCCTTATTTGGCCTTCTTAGTCAGCCACTATACACACTACACACTACTTTTAAAAAGTTGCATGCCAACTTTTTCCTGCCAAAACAAAAAAATAAATCTCTTCTTAGAACAAAAGAAAGGTTGGGGTTTAATATGCACGAGGGAGCATATCAAGCAGCAGCGCCAGTAAGAAGTATTTGTGGCTTTAAGAGTGTCTGACTGCACCAAGTCAAAGGCAGTGACTGAAACCCAATTAGTTTAACTTGTGCTTATATACCACCCTTGTTCCAGATTTGGTGAGAACATGAGATTTTGTCATTACAAGTGTTGATCACAATGGTTCTAAGTGTATATCTAATACTTCTGGGCTTATCTGCCTCAAAACCCACAATGAAAGAAAAAAGAAAAGAAAAAAACACTCGTGTTAACATTAGATTGTTCTGATACTGATGTAACTGAGCTTCTCTCTGAGAATTCTGCAGCTAATGTCATACATCCTTGTTCTAGAAGCCTTTAAAATACATCCTTCGTCAATTTTCTCAAAAACATTGACAAAGAAACATCTCTATACGAACACTATCTAAAAGAAATATAATGCAAAACACAGAAGTAATTTAAAATTATCTAGTAGCTGAATTTAAAGAAGCAAAAACAGGAGAAATTTTAATAATATACTTAACCTTATATATGAAAAATAGTTCAACATATATTCTACATAAAAATATTAATATTTTATTAATTCTTGCACTATTTGTATAAACTAATTGTATTAGTACAATTTTACTAGTTATAACGGTTTTTTACAGTATTTCATACTAAATCTTCAAAACCCAGTGTGTATTTTGCATTTACAACACATATCAAAATTAGGACTGGCCATATTTCAAGTGCTCAATATCACATGTGACTGCAGGCACCACACTGGACATCACAGACCTATACCATTATGAAACATAAAAGTGAGATAATAAGCATCAATTCTAGACCAGATTTTAATCCTTCAACTCTTTCTGCTAAAAAGAAGGATAAAATAAACCTTTTGCCCGTGAAAATGTTCTAGTAGGTTAGACAATAAAGGGCTTACTTTTTAGATAACACCTTTTAAATTTTAGTATAATTTTCTGTTAGCCCCTACATCCTAGGTTACTCCAGCATTTTTTTTTTTCAATCAACATATAAAAAAGAAAGCCAGGAAACCTCATTGAAAAGTTCTTCAAGCTTAGCCACAGCCAAACCATTTCACCCTGGTTTCCTCTATTTCTCAGAATTTTGGTTCACTTATTTCCTCTGCAAACTAACTTCCAACCCAACTGGTAACAAAAGTGCTATCAGAATACAAAAGTGTGATGTCAAAAATATCCCTTCTAGAAACAGACCTAAATGGGATTTCCCAAAATCACAAAATCAGACCATGGAAAACCCGGCTCCCTCATAACCTAAGACGGTGCCATCAGTCCACATGATGTAGTAAGTTCACCAGCAAAATTCTAAGAACTAGAAAGACTGTGACCATGGTATTGTGAGTGCAAATAATTTTAAAGAAATTAATGCTTAACTGTAATTACTGACCTCTCTCCCCTTCTTTTTTAACAGAGTCTGGATTTCTCTTTTCTCTTTTTCTTTTGGAGAAGAGTCATCCTTACGTTATCTCAAAATGACAAACAGTTCCACTTTCTGTCCGATTTACAGCGATCTGGAGCCATTCCCTTATTTCTTTTATTTAGTTTTCCTTATTGGAATTATTGGAAGTTGTTTTGCTACCTGGGCTTTTATGCAGAAAAACACGAATCACAGGGTTGTAAGCATATACCTAGTTAATTTGCTTACAGCCGATTTCCTGCTCACTCTGGCATTACCAGTGAAAATCGTGGTCGACTTAGGTGTGGCACCCTGGAAGCTGAGGATATTCCACTGCCAAGTAACAGCCTGCCTCATCTACATTAATATGTACCTATCGATTATCTTCTTAGCATTTGTCAGCATCGACCGCTGTCTTCAGTTGACATACAGCTACAAGATTTATCGAATACAAGAACCTGGATTTGCCAAGATGGTATCGACCGTCGTGTGGGTGATGGTCCTTTTTATAATGGTGCCAAACATGGTGATTCCCATCAGAGACATCAAGGAAAAACCAAACGTGGGGTGCATGGAATTCAAAAAGGAGCTCGGAAGAAACTGGCACTTGCTGACAAACTTCCTATGTATAGCTATATTTTTAAATTTCTCAGTCATCATTTTAATATCTAACTGCCTTGTGATTCGACAACTGTACAGAAACAAAGATAATGAAAATTATCCAAATGTGAAAAGAACTCTCATCAACATACTTTTAGTGACTACAGCTTACATCGTATGTTTTGTTCCTTATCACATTGTCCGAATCCCATACACCCTCAGCCAGACTGAGGTCATATATGACTGCCAGACCAGGATTTCGCTCTTCAAAGCCAAAGAGGCCACCCTGCTCCTGGCTGTGTCAAACCTCTGTTTTGATCCTATCCTGTACTATCACCTCTCAAAAGCATTCCGCTCAAAGGTCACTGAGACTTTTGCTTCACATAAGGAAAGCACATCTCAGAAAAAAAAAACAAGTTGTGAAAACAATGCATAAAATTTAAGGTTTTTCAGCCTATCACTTCTTGCCCTACTGAACAATAAGTACAAAACTACTGGAAAAGAGAAGAAAAAAAAAGCCTCAGGATGTAAAAATACAGACAGCATATATGGCCTGATTTACTGTGAAACCTTGTTTTTAATCAGTACCTGTGGTGGTTGTTACTCCCTAACTCAAATCTTCGTGCAAAAAAAAAAAAGTCTTATTGAACTAACGTCAAACCCTGCAATATACTTGAAATACAAATGACTTATATGATATAGGCACAGAAGTATTCATGAGGTATTTATTTAAATGCCTGGAACTGACTTCTTGATAAAAATATGCAAAAATATAGGTGACCCTTGAACACTGGGTTGAACTACACGGGTCCCACTTACATGCAAATATTTTTCAATAAATACACACAGAACTATACATGCATTTTTTTCCTTCTTTATGATTGTCTTAGTAACATTTTGTTTCCCCTAGCTTGCTTTACTGTAAGAATACAGTATACAATACATATAGGATACAAAATATGTGTTAATTGACTGTTAATGTTACCAGTAAAGCTTCTGGTTAACATGAGTAGTTAAATTCTGGGGAGTCAAAAGTTACATACAGAATTCTGACTGTGTGGGACATCAGCACTCCTAAGATCTGCATTGTTCAAGAGATAACTGTGATTTCTATGTAAACTGCCACAAAGCTCTTTAGCAACACAATTTAAAGCCCTTTAGATGATTTTTTTTTTAAAGCCAGCTTATTATTTCCATGAGACCATCCATGCTTGATTTTTAATACATCACTTCAAAGATGGTAACCTTTTAAATTGCTACTCCAATTTTTAACAATGAATTGTTTCCTAACCCAATAACTAAAAAATTTTTACTTCTAAAAAGGCTTGGAAATACATGGGTAATTTTTAATGTACTTTAAATACTTAATTCTACCTGAAGGTTATAAATAAATATTTTCTATGTGGTAGTGACAAATCCAATGGTTGCTTATTTTTATTTTGTAGTGATATGAAATAGACCCTATAACATTTTCAAGGGGAGTTCTTAAAGTATACTAACTGGTAACACTACTGTTTTGCCACCAGAGACTCACATTAAAGGTGTGGGAAAACAGCACTAGTCAAATGGTCTTAAAACAGACATCCCAACTCCACACAGCAAGGCATTGTTAGGGACGCAGCATGTGCCCGGGCAGATTGGTGCCACTCTGGTCCTGAAGATAAAGTCTGACCCCATGTGGGGCCAGCAGATTAAAGTATGGGTGACTCCAGCTCTCAAGGTCACAACCCTTCAATTAAATTCTCTTTACAGCCAGTAATGCAGAAAGGGTTCAATCGATAGAATTAAATAAAAGGCTTACTGAGGAAAAGAAGATTGGAAAGTTTAGATAAACATACATGAGACTTTGTAAGTTTTATGTTTTCATTTTAATAGTAAAAGCTCATATGAAAACAACTGAAAATACATTAGCATTAACTGCAATGATTAAAAAATGGTGTTTCTGAATCTAACAAAAAATTTGATTCCAGACCCATTTTTGGCTCTGCATTGATAAGAAATTATTTTCTGAAGGCTTGATTCACCAAGACAGCTCCTACCTATAATTCCACAAATATATTCTGAGTTTGAAGAGAATAATCAATGAAACAATGAACAGAAGAGTGCCTATTACACTCCTAACATAAGTACTAAACAAAGTCTAGCTAGCTAGTGATAATGATAGTGTTAGGTAGCTAGTCAGATATGAGCGACAGGGGAGCAAAGGAACAGGGGCCCAGCCTAGAGACCCTCGCCCAAAGAACGCCCCAATGGTAGCAGAATGCTGGGTACACACATGCGCACTAGGCAGTTATATAGCAGCCAGGTGTCAATCAAAATGACCCTGCTTGCCAATCACCTAGGAATGCCTTTGGAACCATCCATCACAGCCCAAATACTATGAGACATTCCCACTTCTGCACCCCTTTGCCCTCTTGCTGTGGTTGTTGTTATAGCACTCTGCTGAAATCACATGCCTCCTTGGGACACGCTTTGTTATTCTAAAATACACTTTTAATAAATCTTTTCTAAATCTTACTGACGTGTGATTCTTCACTGCATCCATGAGGAAGAACCACTTTTGCAATGTCATTCTCCCTCTCCCTCTCCCTGGCTGTTGGGGCGACACCGAACTCCGATGGGCTCCAACAGTAACAACAGGCACCTCTATCAGCATCGCCTATCTGACAAGGTATATACAAGTATCTTTCCTGTGTCGCAGGCTAGTGGGAGGCCTGCCTATACCCCAGAAGCTGTGCTTACTGGTAGTCTAAGAACATGTTTTTACTGATGGGCGGATCAAGATAACATTCACATAAGAGCATACACACAACCAGTTTATTTTTCTGAATCTTTTGGTCAAGTCCCCTTTAGTTCTTTCACCTAGGTCTTCACTTACTAGGGCCAGATCTTAGAGACAGGGGAGAAAACCTTTTCTTAAAATTATATCCTTATATTCTCCTCCTAGCCTGATAGGCTAGTTGATATTCCCTTTTTAGTAAGAAACAGAATCAGACTCTCTGGAGCATTCCTAATGTCAGTATTATATTGGTATATACCTTTATTTCCCCTATTGATGGCTTATTCTAAATTACACTCACAGTAAAGGGGCTTTTAGGGCAACTGGTAATGCCAGGCTATTAATTATACACTAATCACATCAATTTTCTAGCATTCTTTTCTAATTGCCTTACAGTTGAATTATGTCATAATTCATCATGACACTGAGTCACTGGAAATCACTCATGCTCTTTGCCCCAGAGGAAGTGGACAGTCCTTAGAAGGCTAAATGCTGGACATGACCATGCAGCTAAGGGTCACACAAACAACAGAACAAACGAGTCCATGCTTGGGTGCTGCTTTGCTCTCACGCCCAAGGACATGAAAAAGGGAGACCTACCATGCTCTGCTTACCCAAGAGGGGGGCACAAAACCCTCAACCAGCTTCAACCATTTTCAACATTTTGTCATTTTTCTTCATTTCCCCTATTTCTTCCTTTTTTCTTTTTAAATAAACTTTTTATTTTGGAAAATATAAGATTTACAAGAAACGTACAAATACGGTACAGAGAGTTTCCATGTACTCTTCACCTAGTTTGTCCTAACATTAATGCCTTACATAAAATAACCATGATACATTTGTCAAAACCAAGAAATGAATCTTGGTGCATTACTGTTAACTAAACTCCAGACTTCAATTATCCACTCTGCTTTTGACTCTATTTTAAAATAAACCCAGATATTATAATTCAGCCACAAATTCTTCAGGATACATCTCCAATATGTCAGGCTACTCTTTCTGCTGCCCTAAATAAACTGAGATTATTATACTACATTGAAAATCAGCTTACAGGTAACAGCTGAAAACTGTGAATATATTCAGCCAATGATTAAAGAGAAAGAATTTTGGCAACTTTTGACATAGAAAAAGGACACAAAAAAATTAACACCAAAAAGAGTTCTTAATTGTAGTAAGAAATATATACATACACACACACACACACACACACACACACACACTCACACACATGCACACACACAGTGATTTTGATGTTTCAAAATAACACAAACAAAAAAAACATTTAGTATGCAGATGAAAACTCCTCAAAAATATCAAGGAAAAAAACATAATATATACCTCAAAATTGCATTTTTCTTAAAATAATAATGTTTTTAATGAAAATTACACATTGAAATTGCACTTAAAATAAAATTTCAGGAAAAAAAATGATAGTGAACATAAGAATAAAAAAACATAGGTCTGAGCCCAATCTTCAGTACTAATACCAAAAAACTAACTTGTTTTCCCTTAGAATAAAACACATTGACTCATTATGCCTCAAACATTAAATTTCCTGCCAAGAATTCTCCATATCCTATTCACTTCTTAAATATAATAGGTCAAAATCCAAATCCAGCTCATATACAAACTCTTCTGTGAAACCTTAACTAATTTTTCAATTAGATGCTCTCTCCCCTCTCCAATATTCATTCTTTGAGAGTGGAAGAGAACCAGGAATGTCAAACAGCTCACCTTCCAGTGGACACAGTTTTTACTCAATTATTGAACCTATTTTAGTGCTTGCCATTTTATAGACATTTGTTTTCCTATCTTATTCATCTTTCCTGTGCTCTCAAATTCTAATTCATCTGCATAGTACCAAAAGTACCTACCACAATACAAAGCATATAAAAGCTACTCAGTAATCAAGTTTCAAACTGAAGCAGAAAAACATATCTAAACAACATCTGCAGTGACTCAAATGCTCTTGATAAATGAATACTAATATAGAAAATTCTGTTAAATGCAGCCTGCTAGTAGTATCACACCACAAATGTGGACATCAGGACATAAGCTACATGATCAGAATTATAACAGAAGCAGCAGTAAATACAAACACGTACCTGCTGTCATATGTATTACTCAGGCAAGCAGTTGACTAATCAGGGGTTAAGAATCCTATAATGAAATAATCAGGTTGCCAACTGACTGGAACAAAGACTTACCAGAGGTATGGGAAAATGGGTTGCATACTGCAGGTGTCGCAGGAGGTCATAATTAGATGGAAAAATTAACTCTCTTGGCTTTTCTCTCTTCAGCAACTTCTCACTATTCACCGACATTCTTCTGCCCAAAGAAGGGTTGGCATTCTCACAGGACTCCCCAGGCATAGGAGAAAATATCTAAGTCATGTAAAACAAATGTTGGAGACTGTTAATGAAAGAGATCAAAACCAAAACACGGTGCTACGTACCAGAACTTCACACACACAGGACATTCATATAATTATCTTTTCCTTATCTATCCGCTAAGCAAAATGTATAAAAGAAATTTTGTTAATTTCCACAACTTCATATTCAGATCATTAGAAATCTGTCATTATCATCCCCCATTGTGAAGATGAGAAAATGACAACCACACATAGGAAATGTAGCTACATATCCCGGAGGACCACGATAAAATCAGATTTATGGGTAAGTGTTTTCCTTGTAGGGTTACATTTCCCACAAAAACATATACACAGAAATAATTACCTAATAAAGCTAATGAGTAATAAACATAAAGATTTTAGTCTATACCCCAAGTAATATTTTTTCTAAAAGGTTACACATTAAGATCCATGAGGAAGAACACATTGTAATTATACTGAGATAAAGCAGAAGACTGTATGTATATCAAGTCCAGAGCCAGGAAAGCTATTTTGTAGACTGAACACATACACAGCAAATCAACGTGAACTTTCATGATGAAACTACTACATTTCTATATTCCTGAGAGATAATGATCTCAAAATGAAAAAGGGAGTCACACTATATCAACTAGGAGGACAGGAGTATTATAATTTAAAGAAGAAAGCAATGCAGTCAAAACTGAGGATGAACTGAAATGAGACAATCACAGGGAAGATTAACTGTAATCTACGGTGGAATATGGTGGGATCACAATTTACATCACAATTACACAAGTCATTCCAGTACACTGGGGAAGAAACAGAAGTGTGGAGGCAAGCTAGGGGAGGGGTGGGAGGAGAGGTTAACAGTCAGTAAGAATTCAAAGGTTGAACCTACTGGAAATTCCGAACCAAAGTCAGTTTTAAAGTCACTCTTGTCTACTTCATCAAAAATATTAGTAGTTCCTGAGTCAATGCCCATATGTGCCATAATAGTCTGTTCCTGATAATTGCCAGAGAAAGAAAATCGCATTGTAAATTTTGTACTTCGTTAGAAAACTGAAGCAAAAACATGACAGTGACATTTTTAACCATCCTATGTCTTATTCCCTCCTAGTGTCCTTTTTCCCCCAAAGTAAAGAACAAACTTTTAAGATATTCACTGCTTTTCAGAGGCATATTCTTTGCCCCCATGATGAGAAAGATTTAAGTTCCATTTTAAATGAAGAGCACACAAACTTCCTGATAAAAACAAACTGGCCATAACTTTCTTCTCTGGGCTGTTCCCAGTCACATGCTCATCAACTTTTCTTAGAAGGAAAAATCTAAGAGTATATCTAAGACATAAAATATCTTGATATCCAAGGATAAAACAAGAAAAAGCAGAAATACAGAAAAACCCTAAACAAGTAACGTAACTTTAATTTTTTCCAACCTCATATAACTTCTACTCTGGACAAATTTAGAAACAAATGTATTTCCATTCAAGTAATAATTTTTTAAAATTTGTACACCATTTATTGACCAAATCTTGAGAGTATAAACCATGAGTCCAAAAGTGCAATTCTAATGTCAGGTTTTTAAATTACAAATACAGCCACTGTTTCAAAAATAGCATAATAATATATACTTAAATTCTCACAGAATCAATAAGAACCTTTATTTTTAAGGAAGTGTCACAATATCTCATCATTTTCTACTATTTCCCATGACCAATTCATATTTTTTTGCTTTGACACTGCCAATAAGTATCTGGAACAATGTCCAAAATATCAGAAATTGGCAGAAAATTATAAAGCTAAACTCACAGCATAAAATAATTTGTTGAACAGAACAATTCTACAACATTTGAGAAATAGAGATGAAATTTTTAATTAACTGAAATGAAAATATGATGTTAAGATTATAACAGAATTTCCCATTATGTGTAACAGTGATACAAGTAAAAAATGATACAATGGAGAAAAGATGCTCTTTAGAATGATAACTCAGCCAGGAATTTGGGGCCAAAACAAGTCTAATTTCGAGGCACAACACTAAAGGAAAACTGAGGATGAGAAATACTTAAAATTGTAAGCATATAATTTCAATCCAAAGAATAATTTTATAGCCTGTCAAATCTTTTCATTAATAGTTTTAGAGTACGCCAAAGGAAATTCTGAAAGAGGTAAATTATAGTCCAAATGTTTTTCGTGAGTTAGTAGTAGAGATAAATGAGCTTTGTAACGAGAGAATACAGCTAAAAAGTGATCACCCTTCCACCACCAAACAATCCTTCTCAAAGTGGTTACCCAGCAGAGTTCTGGTGGGAGAGGGTGGGTGGGGGGCCCCACTCCCAGGGTCGTACCTCCATTTTCACATCATGGTCCTTTGGATAGTGTTCATCTGCATTTTCTCCTGCTGGCGACCGTGGCCGAGTCGAGGCGGTGACTGACAAGTCTCCTCGAGATATGAGGGTGCACATGTAGGCATCGTGAGAGAAGACATCGTGTCGGATAAACTCGCAGAAGAGCAGCACCAGATTCACAAATTCCACCTTTTCACATTCACTATTTGGATCCGCTATAAAGAAACAATTCAAGCAAGAGTTCAGTCTCCTTTACCCCGCAGGAAAAAACCACCACCAATTATTAAGGCTTAGCAATATCTTCACTACTTTTCATAATTTTATTTTTACCAAATAAAAGATTATTGGGAAAGTTACTAGGCGGTACTACTGTTTTGTGCAAATATGACACATAGGTTTTGACTGTCCTACTGTAATTAAAAAAATACTGTCCGGTATGCTAAGCACAATTTCAAGTTTAAAGACTGTAGTCCCTGGTGAATAAATAATCATTTAAATAATAACATAAAGACAAAATTTCATTTAAAAAAATAAATAAAAAGCAAGTCTAGACTGCTGTCCTGTTTTTACTATGAACAGTGCCCATGACTGTTTTTTATACCCTGTGTGTGCACTTCTTCAAAGGAGACTTTACAACAGAACCATGACTCAAACGATATTTGGGAAAAAAAACAGTGAGGAGATTTCACTGAAAAGAAATACGAAAAATGGAATTATAAGAACACAAAATGGAGAGCTCTGCAGTCTTTTCTTAATTTACGATCAGTCTAATTCGCATTCAGACTTTTGACGCTGTAACTGCACTCTAAAACTGTGTATCTGTACCTTTGAGAGAAGGTTAAAAAATGTTGACACTAACCCTGCAAAGCTCAGTCCCTGGTACCATAACACTCCCTCACAAACACCAGCAGATCCAGGGAACGTTAAGCTTGATTCCCTAAACCTTAAGTCTAAATGTCTGCTCACACCTACCGCCAAATTCAATGACAGCAACCTCTATACAGAGGAACAGAACGGCTTCTGCTGACAGAAAATGAGATCCAGAACAATCAAATATGTAGAAGGAGCACGGTTTTTCCAAAGAGAGAAAAGGAGCAGGCAGGATGAGAAAAGCAAAGGGCAAATGAAAATCTCCCCCTGGATACAAGATAAGTTGGAGCTGCTAATTTCCATCACTGACAATATACTTCCTTCTGTCTGGTATCTCCCGTCTTCTCATTTTCCTGCTTCAGTTGTTCCTGTTCTTGCATTCCAACCACCAGCTGGACTCCAGCTCTTGCTCTTCCTCAAGCCTAGAGTAACCACCAAATAACTAAAAGACCCTCATCCCCAGGTGTAACTCAACCCAAAACGAGCCCTTTCTCAGAGGAACTTGGAAGCAGTACTATTCCTTCCTGCTTTACCTCTTTCCTCTTCACGAACATCTTCCTTTCCCTCCCCTCCACTCTTTCTCTCCCTTTTCTACCACTTTTCACCTTCTGCCACTTTTCTGTTGTTCCACCACTATCTGTTTTAAGATCCTCCCTGCTATACTTTGTTATATGAAAGCCTCAAAACAAGATCAAGCCCACTTAACCCACACAAATGATTTTATAAAAGTGTCCATCCACTGGGTGGTTGTTTATTCCCCAAACCCTCAACTCCCCACCAACTACAGAACGAAAGACAGAAAAGGAACGCGAGATGACATGAACATCCAAGAGAGTGTGGCAAGCAGCTAACCATCTTTAGAAATTCTTCTCTTCTATCAAGGACCTGGTTATAAAGTACTACTGTTTTATTCCCCCCACCCCAACTCCCTTTTTAAGATCAGGGGTTAAAAATTCAGAAATTTAGAAGATGATTTAAAAAGAAAAAATTCCAAATTGCAATATACAGTGAAACATCAAGGACCTTAGCTCCTCTATTTTGGTAAGAAAAGAAAGATATAGAAAGATTTAACACATTAAATGTAAGAGAAAGAGACGACTGGTTTTTAAAATTATTAAAACTCTAAAAATGTTTGTTTTGAGGCTCAGCTAATTTTAAAATTGTATAAAAGTCTTCATTGGAAACATGCTACAAAATTTTGTGCAGTAAACCATACATTATATTCCGTGCCAAGAACTTTTGATGAGATGCAAATAAGAAAAAAAGAAAAGAATCAGCTCAAAACAAAGCATCGATCCCTTACAATCCCTTATTTAAGGCCTAGAGGCAAAGAGCTTTACTTACACAATGAGGGGGCCTGTGTATCCAAAAACCTTAGCAGAACATTCTGGAAAACAGGCAAACTCGACCCAGCAAGAGAAGCTGAAGAAATGGACTCCTTCTCATCTAAGACCTCTGATTCACCACATCTCTAAGATTAAAAGTAAACAAGCACAGGTAATTACAGAGCACATGTACAGTCACAGCAGATTATAAATCTGTCAGTTTTTTATTAACATTTAACTTCTCAGATAAAACATGGAAAATTAAGTGAAATTTTTGTATGTATTTGTGAGCCATGCATCAGAAGTAAATATAACTTCTAAAAGCTGGGGAAAGTATTCCAGAACAATTCAAATGATTTTAAAGAGCATCCCCTGAAAAACATTATTCATGTGAATTATAAACTCTGCACAGGCCTGTTTGAGTATCCACTGAGTATACAGCAGAATACAAAATAAACTACTCACAATCCCTGTGCAAACCATAAGAAATAATCTGAGGTTGTCTCCATTTTTAAATAGCTCATGTTATCTATAGTGCCCCTAAAAAAATATGGTTCTTTTGTGTTTGTTTTTGTCATGTGGCGGTATTTACGAGTGGGTCTAGGGAAGTGTGGTATTGAATTCCTCCAATAAGATTCTTTTATTTATTCCTTATACTTCACCAATAAGATCTCTTAGAACCTCTGGGAATCTCTAGATCATGAAACACATCTAGAGAACCTGTTTAACTTTTGCATTCTGAAGACAGAACTTACCAGAAGACCAGAAAAGAAACAGCTTAGAAGCAATCAGATCCTTGTTTTCTATTCCTTGATATCCATTTGATCCTTCTCATTACCTATTCTTTAATATTAAGATATTAACTATTATATTAAGATACCATTTCTCCAATCCATCCTCTCTTTACAATGGTCAAATTTTTAAAATGGTAAAGTTTATTAGAAATCAATTATCTTAAACATCTCTGAGAGAATACATTTTTAGATATGGCTACATTTACACTTATTAAAATTACAAAGTAATCTCTGTGAGAACCTCTTCTGAAAGTGATTGTGCATGCGTGTGTGTGTGTGTGTGTGTTCTGGGGTACAAGGGGGAAGAGGTAGAATGACAACAATAATCCAGAAGGAAAAATGAAATTTGAGAAATTAACTTTAGTTACTAAAGTTTAATCATTACAATTCACTATTGAATAGTCTACCTATTCATAAATGTATAGGGAAAAAAAGCAATGAAATACTTTTCTTAATTTGCACAGTGTGAAATGGGTCACTGTTTTAGACCTTAGCATTGATATCTTCAAGCTCCAAGCTCAACAACGTGATCTCCTGTATTTGGTGAAGAGTGCTTTCCCAACAGAGAAGATGGCTATGAAAATATTCTTCCTATTTCATTTTTCATAGCTTCATAGGAAGTGGTGAATTATCAGTAATAGAGAACCAGCTAAGTGTTCATCCATTCATGCAACAAACATTTCCTGAGCATCTGTTATGCACTGAGCACTGTTCTGGGTGCCAGGACACACAGTGAGTGAACAGGGTGGGCAAGGACCCTGTTGTCAAGTTTACATTCTACCGGGGGTGGGGAGGGAGAGAAGTAGGCAGGCATTAGACAATAGGCCAGTAAGGGAAGTAAAACAGAATTATGTGAGAAAGTGGCTGAGCGGTGGGTACTATTAACAGATAAGGTGGTGATGGAAGATCACCCAGAGGAAGTGACACATGTTGAACTAGAGAGGCAACAGAGCAATACTTTCTGAAACAGGTATGGTGTTTAAAAAAAAAAAAAAAAACTGGCTATGTAAAGATTGGGGAGCAGAGTGCAACCAGAAAGAACAGCAAAGACCCCAAGATAAAAGCAAGTGTGGAGTGACGGAGGGGCAGGAAAACCAAGATGGCTGCAGTTATGTGTGTCCCAGGGGGAAAGGTAGGAGACAAAGTAGGAAAGGCGGGCAGGGTGGCTCATATGAGGCTCCGTGGGCCACATAAAAAGCCATCATGAACTTTTACTGAGGGGACAATGTGATGTGTTTTCATTTTGAAAAGATGGCTCTGGCTGCTATGTGGATCTAGTAGAGAACAAGAGAGGGAACAAAGAGACGAGGCAGGAGGCCTTGCAGTTATCCAGGTGAGAAATGACAGGGTCCAGTCAGATCATCCACACGCCTTCTCCAGAGCCATCCCTGCTAAATAGCACAAGCACAAAAGAAGGCTCACTGAAAATTTTTCCCTTCAACAAAACCTAATGTTTATAAGTCAGCTTTGTTTTTTCCTGTATAATCTACTCCTGAGGCTTTAATTGCTTTTTCTGGGGTCAGAACACAATCTAACATAAATAATATAAATTGGTATCTATGATCAACCTCATAGTCATAACTGCCTCAAGAGTACTTTGTTTTACTAAAATATTATGTGGCTTCAAAATTCATAATATATATGTAAAATATTCATATATGTGTATGTATGTATACATGTGTATATATACACACACATACACACATATATATATACACACACCATATATAATAATAATACAAAAGCTATATACAAGCTGATATATTTATCAGTCTTATCCTCACAAAGGGATATTTCTTTCTTCTTAGATATTAAAGTTTTTTTTTAAAAAAAGATAACTATAAATCGATCCAGCATATAAACTATTGGCTTCATCAACTTAGAATAAGCCAACTACAAGTCCTTATATAAATTGAAACATTCTCCCTTTTCCTTCAAAAGAAAAGAAAAACAGCATGAGGATAAGAAAAAAGAATCCTTCCCAAAACAGTATTTTTAAATAAAGGCATTCAACAAGTAGGAAAAAAACCACCTACCTCTGCCTCAATTTCCGCTTGCCTCTTCTCCAAGAGCTTTGCCACAGCCATCGCCCTGTGCTTGCCTGACCTTTTACAGCTCACAGCCCATTCACACAATAGCGTCACCACAGCTTCATCATTGGGGGCTACCTAGTGACCAAGAGAAATGGGTACCAGTCACATCGAATGAAATGTTCACCCAATGAGAGTCAGGAAGCAAGCAATGCAATATCTAAAGCTTTAAGTTTCATTGCTATATTTTGTTACAGTCATTTTAGAACGTGTTCCCAAATCCTTTGTAATTGAAATATAAAGAATAAAACTTGAGTCATAAGAAAGAAATCACTTAGAGGGGCTGAATCTGTGACAATTCCAAGAAAATTAGTTTCCTTATATACGGCCTTCACTTAACACAGGATCGTAACCTAGCCCTTCAATCTTCCTGAACTCAATTTCAAAAGCAAACAATTTCAAAAGGGAAATAGACCATTGACTATCGAGAACAGCTGTTATGACAGCCAAGCACTTCACCCCACCGTCAATTCCCTCAGGCCTTCACTCACAGCTCAAAGACTTACTCAATAGTCCTAACAAGCCAGGTTATCAAACTGCCCAGTCCCATGAAGAATTGCAAGAAACAAATGGCGGCAGGGCGGGGGAGGGGGGGCGGGCAGCAGAGAGCCTAGAATGCTAATCAAAGACTCACCACATTAGGAACAATGAACATAAAACATGATAGCCAGACATCAAGGAACAAAAATTTAAAGTAGACACAGTTAACAAAGGACAGCAGCCTGGGCCTGTGTACGGCCCAGCATTGCCACCACACTCTCAGCTATAGTGCCACAGCCTATAAATGGACACCACAGACTGAGCATGAAAAGAGTCAAAGAAAGGTCACAGGGACCCAAGTGACATGAATCAGGAGGTGGTAAATCAACGAGGGGGTCACCCTTCAATGCAATCTGGGCTTTCCTTTTACAGGATCCATGCCAACCAATGGAACCTGTAAGTTTTTCATATATGTCCAATTGTATAAATATTATGCTAAAAGAACTATACAGTCATAGGGTTAGCACTTACATGCTACATGAGGAAGTCTTAACTTTTTAGAATCCACAAGCTTAGTTAAGATTATGATGGCTATGAGCACATTACCTGGAAGAAAACACACCTCTCTCAATCCCTCTCTCAATCCCTCTCTCAATCTCTCAATCTCTCTCTCTCTCTCTCTCTCTCTCTCTCTCTCTCTCTCTCTCTCTCCCCCTCCCCCTCCCCCTCAACATTTCAAGTCTGTAAACTCTGAGAAGACATCCAAGAATCCCAGGATAAGAATTCCTAAGGGAAAAAAAAAAGGCGTAGGTGATAGAGGCTCTTCATCCCTCTGGAGACCAAATCAAAGTTGTGATGGAAACAGAGCGCAGCAGAAAGAAAAACTTCCCTGGGATCTAGATGAACAAGTCATACCACTAGTGAGAAATCCAAGAAAGCACCCTGCAATGGCAGAAGGCAGGTCAGGGTGAGGACACATGTCTGCCTTGTCCCGAGAAGCTGAGTGAGACAGAGACTGCAGCAGTGGCAGACTCCTCTTAAAGGGACCGTGTCCCTGAGTGTATTTTCGTGGTGATGGACCTGCTTGCTCTAAGCACCAGTGCTAATCTAGCTGCTCTCAGGGGGAACCAGGGACTTACAGGAGAACAGTGAATTGTTGGAGTGAAGGCCAAGGTGCCAGCAGTATCCATTGTTCCCTGCTGAGCTCTCCCCACTCCCAGTGTGTAGACTCAGCGCCGCCATAGCCATGATGTCATCACTCAGCTCAGAGGATTCCTTGAAACCCTACCTACCCCAACTTGCAGCCCCACTCAAGCCACATCCAGGTATAGCCTCAGTGAGTCAGGTGCTACTTGCTGAACAGTGCTAGAGTCACATTGGAGGCAGCTGGCCTCAGTTTCTGGTGTGGCCTTTTGAGGTAACTAGAAGCACAGAATCTGTGGATTGCTTGCTGAATCTTAACTGGTGGCCCCAGAGGTGGGGTAGAGGCTTCGGCTAAATTGAGCCTGCAGCTGAACCCCTCTCAGGACTGTGCCAATGGACACCTACTTCACAAATTCACCCTAATAAGACAGGGAGACTTAGGAGCTTTGCTTACTTAAAAACAGACATGGAAAAGCAGCCAAAATGGAAAGACAAAGAAGCAGAAACCATACGAGAGAACAGAACAGAGATCCAGATATAATGGAGTCAACTAATCTAACAGATGCAGAGCTCAAAACACTGGTTATGAAGATGCTCGATGAACTTTTGGGAAGTGTAGATAAATTCAGTGAGAACTTCAACATAGAGATAAAATACATAAAAATGGAAATGGAAATTATAAAAGGGAACCAGGATGAAATAAAGAACACAATATTTGACATGAGAAGTATATTAAATAGAATAAACAAAGGAATAAACAGAGCGAATAAAGAGAAAGATCAAAATGCCCTATCTAGAGGAAGGAAAAGCCAAAGATAATCAGAATAGCAAGAGATCAGATAAGATGCCAAGACTATAAAAATAATTTAAGGAGCATATGGGACACTATTAAGGATTCAGATATCTGTCTGATCCACATAACTGAAGAAAATCAAGATGTTGAATAGCTGTTTGATGAAATAATGATGAAAATGGACCTGTTAAGATTCAGTAAGCAATCCACAGATGCTGTGCTTCTAGTTACCTCAAAAGTACCTCGGAAGCTCCGAGAATTCCAAAAATCAGAGATCCAAAGAGGCCCACAACAAGACACATCATAATTAAAATGCCAAAGGTTAAATACAAAGAGAGAATCTTAAAAGCAGCAAGAGAAAAACAGTTCGTTACCTACAAGAGAGCACCCATAAGACTGGCAGCTGATTTCTCAAAAGAAACTATGCAGGACAAAAGGGATTGGCAAAAAATATTTGACAGGACAAAGACCCAGGATGTACAACCAAGAATAATTTATCCAGCAAAGCTATTATCATTCAGAGTTGAAGGACAGATAAAGAGCTTCCCAGACAAAAATAAGCTAAAGGAATTTTTCACCACCAAGCCAGTATTACAGGAAATGTTTGAGGGACTTATTTAAGAAGAAAAATCATGTATCAAAAACAGGAATAAAGAATGGTAACAACTACATTCCTATCAATAAGTATCTTAAATGGAAAAGAATTAAGTGTTTCAACCAAAAGATAGAATGGCTGAAAAGATAAGAAAACAAGACCCATACATATGAAAAGAAAGGAAATGGAAAAAGATTGCTTTGATGGATCTAGAAGGTATTTAAGTCAGACAGAGAAAGATAAACAATATAAGATTTCACTTATATGCAAAATCTAAGGAACAAAAACAACAAACTAATCAAAAACAGACTCACAAATATAGTGGACAATTTGGTGACAGAAAGAGCAGAGGGGGGGTTAGGGGGCTGGGAGAATGGGGTGAAGGGTTAAAGAAGTACAAATTAGTAGCTGATGGATGGTCATGGGGATGGGGAGCATGGCATAGGGAATGCAGTTAGCATTAATGTATCAGCTAGGTGGAAAACCAGAGGAGAGAAGGAGCAATCAAAAGGATCATTTTATAACCTGAATAAATGTCTAACCAATGTACTGCATACTTGAAACTAATTAATTTCTTTTAAAAGATCTCTTTGCAAATTTGAAGATGATAGTAATAGAAATAATAAACATTTCAGTGCTTAATTTACAGACACTGCGATAACTGTTTCAAGAATTATTTATTTTAATCTTCACTATCTCTGGGCTAGTTATCATGGATAGGGAAACCAAGGTATTGAGATGTTCAATAACTTGTCCAAGATCATCCATCTAATTCATGGAACTCTTTCCACAACACACCTCTTGGGAAATGAATTAAATAAGCAGGGCAACAATTGTTTGTCAAAAGAACCTGGGAAGGTAATTTTAACCTTTCCCTCGGGATACACAATGGTCTTTTGCGTGAGCCCCAAGATGCTCTAGGCTTTTCTGCATTCTTCCCTTGGTGCTTCCAGGTTTAGCCAGAGTATCTGTTCCCTTGTTCTATAATGTTTACTTCATGTAGTATGAATCTTTTACAACACAGCTTCATGGCTATCAGATCTTCAGCTACTGGGTTCAAATATCCATTAGGAAGGGGAAACCCACCTCTGAGAACTACTAAGGAAAGTATTTCACCATACCAACACTACAAAAAATTGTGCAGTCTTCAGGGGCAGCAATAGGCAGGTTTTCATATTGGGACTTTATAATGTATAGTAAGACGTTGTAGAATAATCCAAAGCATGCACCGCCTAGCTTGTAACTACACATGGGTAAGTGGGATACACAAGGACAAGAAACAGAGAGAGAGAGACAGACAGAGAAAATGAGCCATGACATACAGAGTTAAGGTAAGGTCAGAGAAAAAGCACCAAACAAGGGGGTCAAGAACTTGAATTCTGGGCTGGGCATAAATCAAAACACGTAGTTGTGGCAATGATATTAACAGCTATAAAATTCCAACTACTGGTAGTAGCAGTAGTAATAATCAAAATATTTATTGGGCAGGTACTGGGTGTTTCACTTACGTCATCTTTAACCACAACAAATTTTGAAGTAGGTATTGCTATTCTCATTTTACAAATAAGAAAACGGGGTTTCAGAGGCTCAGTGAGATGGCAAAGGGCACAGAGATTCAAAGTGGCAGAACCAGGAGACCTAATTCCAAAGTCCGTACTTTCTGCTGTACCACACTGCTGCTCCCATCATGGATGACTCAAGATCACTGGAAGCACAGAAGCATCATAGTGACATGGGAATGTCCCAAATGGGTCATGCAGACCCCACTCCAACCAGCCATTGCCACCCATGGTTCCAGCCCTGCCTCCTAACAGTCTAGCAGCCAAACTGTTAATCTAATGGACATACAGAAAACGAAACCATAGGAGTGAATTACCAAAGACTTCTTTCTGCATCTCATACTTGCTAGATTAGATGGTCCCATAAGGCAGGAATGTATCTTCTTCGTGGTTTTATTTTCAGCATCTACCACTGCGCGTGGCACAGAGTAGGTTCAATAGATATTTTTTAACCAAAGAATATAAAAACAATGTACTATGCTACATTAAACTAAAGGAAAAAACAAGGCGTGTGGGGTGTGTGGTAGGGGCAGGGTATATCTTGTTTCCTCTTCCAACACACAGGTACACTTATTTAAGGGGGAAAAATATGTGACTTAATCCAACAGTTAAATGTAAAACACTAGAAGCATTTCCATTCCTAATAGGTCAAGTATGCTGGATCATCATTCTGATTTAGTCAATGGAAAGAAAAAGGAATATTTGAAAGAATTAAGCAATATTACAACAGTTCACATAAAATGATTATATCCCCCCCCACCAACCCAGACAAATGTAAAATGTTATTAGAATAAAAGAGCTGAGCATCATGACTAGAACAAAATAAACAAGCAAAAAAATGATGAGTACTAAGCAATGAAGAAAAAAAAATCCTGCAGATTATCTAGAATGCAATCTCACTTACGTCTTCCAACCTGTTAGAGTCTTAAGTGTTCATATATACGTACATAAATGCCTACAAAAATATCCAAAGGATATGGACCAAAATTAACAGTGGTTACTGGTCATATAGATAATAAGTATTTGTCATCATCCAGCATTCCTATTCTAAAGCTTTCACACCATCATATGATGATTAAAGGTTAAGTAACTTGTTAAATGTCTCAAAGCTGCCAGGTCACGGACCTAACAGTCAGACCCAAGCTATCTAGCTCCACAACAGGAGCTCTGGCAGCCCCACTCCCACTCCAGGCAGGAGAGTAGGAGAGGATTCCAAGTAGTGGGCTGAAAGATACTTCTTGATATCAATAAAGTATTCATGTACCACGTATATAACAATCACAAAAAGAAATAACTTCTATACTGAGAATAAATAAGAGTGGATGAATGGACACAAAATTCAAAAATCAGTAAGGTCCTTTACATAACAGCATTATTCACCTGGCCTCACAGACTTGGGACACATCCATACTGCTAAAATACTAAAATCATTATTAATTCTATTGCAAATAATCATCATTAAGGGTGCTACCTACATCTACAGTAAAGATACTCCAGATGTGAAGCAAGGTTTTCGCCATAAGAGGATCTCTCAAACTTTTCTTTCCTGGGGTAGAGCAGGCACAAATCTGATAGACTAAGCCTAATTCGATTCTTATTCAATAACTCAATGGTCTCTAGAAGCTAACCATGGGTCTTCCATTTTTTAACGAAGGAGGGAAAATAACTGGCAATTACCTCTGCGAGGCAGGCCTCCTTTGAAACTTACAAGATACTTTGTGAGACTGTTTACCATTTTAAAATAAACAGATTGTTTGCCACTTTAAAATAAGGAATTTCTTAATATACTACCTACATTAAAAATATATATATATATAAAAAGGAACATGAAAAATCAATGACTCATTACCATAAACTACAGCAAACTTGAGATCAGATACTCAAAAACTCTTCAATAGCACTTCAACCTAAGAGGACATGTTTATAAATGTAATTACTCTTAGTCAACTTTAAACAAAATAGTCATATCAAAATAAAAACATTATTCATATTACAGCACCAACAAATAATATGGAATAATATGTAGAGCAGTGTTATCAGCAAGTCATATTGTTTGCAACCTGAGACACACTATGGAGATCTGGTTGAATTTCAAGATTTGCATCAGTTAAAAATTGGCCTAAGCTGCTAACAGAACATAAGCCTGCTGTACATAGTTATGAATGGTATTTTTAACAATCAGAATCACTATATAAAGTAACATGCCTAAGACTGTTAACTACAAGCTCATAAGATTTATTATTTAATATAAATAGCATTTGTTATTGAAAAATCTTTATACATGTGAATATTTCCATATGGACTTTTCCAAAAGATATTTGAGATGGTTGATTTTTGATGAGGAAAGAGGCAGGTTTTCTTAGTCTCACATCCTTAGACTCAACAGCCCTTAGGTCTTGTGACATCTAATAAACGAAACATACACCATGAAAACAAAAAAGACTTCCTCTTTTTTTTAAAGCCACAGTTTACAGACAGTTTAGCTCTGAGTTCTGAGAAGAGGTAGATAAAAAAAATTAAAACAATTCCTCTGAGCATTTATATTAACCAATTGTCACTGATTCTCACTGTGCCAAAAAAAAAAAAAAAATCAGTTTGCTATCCCTTAGTCAAATCAACATTTAAATAATACAAATGGAGAAAACAGAGTTTTGAGAAATATGTCACTGTATAACAGAAGTCATACAATGAGATGAATTATAATCACAGAGAAAATCCTTCTGAAAGCCCTTGAGAAGTGGCATGTCTCTCATACTGAAAATAATTAAAACATCAGACCACTGTACGGTCCAATAAACTTTACTGCTTGTCTTTTATGAATAATAAAGGAAACACACAGATGAGAAATGTCAATTTCTACAAGATGGTGCTAGGTTCTACTAACTTTTACTGTTTACCGTATGCTACCATGTGAAGTGGATTCTATCAGTAAGGCTGTTGTAAAAAAAGAATGACACCAAGCGAGCTGAGTAACTGGTCTGAGGCCACCCAGCTACTTGGCAGTGAAACCAGGATTCAAATCCAGGTCTGAACTGACTTCAAGTCTGTGCTGTCCTACAAAGGCCAGATTGCTCAACTTGAGGATTTGGACTTCCTAATTTAAATATTGTTTGCTATGTCAAAACTGTTGAACAAGCTTTTAAAAATTAGAGATTATTCCTGCAGAAAAATGTGCCAATATTAATATGTGGAAACCGTTGAAGGCAATTATAAAGCTTTTTAACCTTCTTTTTCCAAAATTACATCTGACACTTATTTGTTTAATAAAGAGATTTTTAAAAAAGAAGTGCAAAGAATGGAATGTAGCAGTTAAAAATGTCCTTCTGAAACCATCTTGGATTCCAACTGCTATTCTCCCACTAACAAGTTGAGTATGAGCCTGGACAATTTACTCATCCTCTCTAAGCCTTGGTTTCCTTATCTGTAAAGTAGGGTATAAAATAATTTTTAAAACATGCATCTCACTGGCCAGAACAAAATTAGATGGCATAACACAGTTGAAACAGGGCCTAGTGCTTAAGAAGTACTCACAAAAAAAAAAAAAAAAAGCTAAAGTGAAAAAAGACATGTACACATGTTCAAAATCAAACATCCAAAAAGCCCATCCCAATCTAAACAAAGTCTTTACTGACCCTTATCAATAACAGCAAAGTCTAAATGTCTGGACGCATAATTATTTTACCCGACCATGTTAATATAATCGCCCTTTTACTAACAGATTTCTTTTGAGAAAGAAGAAAATGTTAGCTGCAAAAGACTCCTGATGCCTTCTTTGGGTATCCAGGAGGAAAGGGCGTTAACTTCCAAGGAGCAACAGGTGATGGCAGGGCCACGCTCTCAGCCATGAGACCCAGCACAGGGCACCCAACCGGAAGTCGCCCTGTGCGTGTTTCCTTGTCTTCTTGACTTTTTGCCTTGTTGAGTCTTGGTTTTATAACGTGACTAAGCAATAACATAAAGAAAAAAAAAAACCCTAAGCACTGAAATGAGATAATCTCTTTTAGAACATTGGTATACCACTCACTCTGAGTGGGCCAAACTCATCCTATAGCTTCCTATGGAAGGAAAAGCCTTTGTAATAATCAAAGAATAAAAAAGCCTGACAGATCTTATCTGTGCTTTATACATCAGTAGATTGTGTGATGGATAGTTACATGTGTGGGTATGCATGTGTCCACAGTGGGTCACATTCCTTCCATCTCCCTGGTTCTTAATTACCTCCCAAAAGACATCATCGGTAATAACAGCAGCTAGGGTTTACATCCAGGCACTATAAATATCTAAAAGCTTTATCCATAGCTTCTTGTCATTCTGACATCATCATGAGATAGGATGCCCTTTTAGAAATGAAGAAACTAACACTCAAAAGTGAATTGCCATAGTGCCTCCAAAGAAATGCACTAACCTGCTGATTTTACAGCTGAGAGCTCTCCTGTCGGCCACACTCCTGCCTCCACTCGCATATATTCATCTTACATATCTGAGCCAAAATCACTGGTAAAACTGACATATCATATACACTTCATCCTGCGCTCAACCCTACCACTCCAAGTCAAAACTAACAGAGAGGTTTCCCCTTCCAGTTCATTTTCCAAGCAGTAAAAAATGCTGGGTGAAGGAGGTTTTTACAAACCTCAAAAAAACAATTTAATAAATATCTCCTCAGGACTTTTGGGCCCCAGGCATGGTGCTAGCAGCTGATAATATGCTGGTGAAAAGAAGAACACAGATCCCAACCTACGGAATGACAGGACCGCAGGAAGACAAATGCAGAACAAACGCAGTGCCAGAATCAAAGATCTTGTCTCTCAGATCACAGCGGTCAGGTGGTGTATCAGCCTCCTGGTCTGAGGCAGACCTGGTCTGGCCATGGAAGCCTGTGCCAGGGGTAAGTAAGGCACATGCTATGGACTTCAGGCCTTTGCCATTCAAAAACTCAGTATGAACTCATCACACTTGTTCACAGAATGCGTCATGGATCTTCTCAATACAAAACAAACAGAACCAACGACTACATACATTTTCAGGGTTTGGATGTGTGATGGTTTTAATAGCAGGGAAAGAAGAAATGCGCATGCTGCTGCTACTTTGGCCAATTCTGCCCAGTGCAGCTGGTTCGGGCTCCTCATTACTCAGGAGGAAGTCTACTTCCTGGGGCACCAGAGAGAAGAGGATAGGCAGCTTTACATTTTCCTTTCTACCCACATCCTCAGGGCACCCAAAGATGCAGCTGCTTCTTCCTTCATACACCAAACACAGGAAAGGAGAGAAACCAAGATGAAGAGGTGGTCTGGGGCTGGAGGGTTGTGAGGATACTCCCTCATCCTGCTGCTCAGAGGTGAAGTCAGCAATGTGACCCCACCTGCGGGTCACAAGTGACAGACTCGGTCAGGGTTTTAAATCAGGAGGTCCTCAAAGCCCACGTAATAACTCCCTCACATGGATGCCAGGCTTCTCTGCCTCCTTCACCCAGAGGAGAAATGGTTCTGAAACACTAAACAGGCAAATAAGTAAATGTAGTATCAAATGTGTACCAGGAGTTAGAAAGTGACAAGCATCTGAGTAAACATGGCCAACCAACATACTGCCTTGGACTGTAAAATGTTTTAAGACTAGGAAAGTTGACATACTAATCCTGACATACAAGTTCTCTCAAAATGTTGGACAGTCAAGGCAACATTGGGTCTGCAATCCCAAGCAGAACCCGAGAGAGGCTGCCCTGCTCCTAAAAGTCGTGTCCACTTCATAGTCACCGCAGTTCCCACCTTCCCGGTGGCCCCGTACACAGCAATGCGCTACCTGCCTGGCCACTGCGTAACATGAGTCTCTGAGCCCTGTCCTCCGCATTACGATTTTTCCACCTCACTCTACACAAAATGGAAAATCAAGGGGCACAGATCTAGAATAAGTAAATGTTAAGGGTCTAGGGATTTCCTATTTTCACCTCCCTTACTCTGGTCCTCCAGCCCTGACACTGAAGCAGCAGTTGACCCCTGGGGCAGCAAGGAAGAAGAGGAGAGTGGGGGAGGATAAAGGAACAATGTACTTCACGTGGCCGAGAGCACGCCCCAGGCCTGGCACGCCCCATCATGGGCACCATGTCGTCACTCCTATTGTTGGTCACTCTTCCTATTGTGACCAAAGTTGAAACACAGGGCAGGACTAAGGCCTCGATTCCCTTCATCCCATGCATTACTGTTTTCAACGGGCTTTCACCAAATACTGAAACTTATTATACTACACAAACCTGAACCTCTGACTCCTTATTTGAACAGCTGCTCTCTCCCCTCCCTACAGGAGAGTGGACAGAACTGTACTTCCCTTTAGCAGTTCCAGAGAAACGGGAATCAAGAAAGGTGAAGTTCAAGTTTCCCAAACAGATGTGGGAAAAGAGGCTGTTGCAATGCAGGGCCCAGATATACCTAAATACGACTTCAGCAAGAGCAAACCTCAAACTCACTGCAACTGCAGAGCTCAGTCACATTTTCTTTTATCTGACATGTTGTCTAAGTCCTAACATAACACCAGTTATAAAACCAGAAAGGAGAAGTATATTTTAAAGAACTGAGATGTATTTCTGAATATCATCCATACCACTTTATAAAACTCCTTATCAGAAAATTATAACTTCATCATACTGGTTCTTCCAAAAAATACTAATGATTACTATGTTATCATTAACAATAACAACTTTTAAACATACTTATATAATGCTTCATAATTCTCAAAGGGTTCGTGTCTTCTTAGAGACAGATAGGACAGTGTTCCACACAGATGTAACAAATGTGCCTTAGGACACTAAGGCACAGAGCCCATGAGTAACTTGCTCAAAGTCACACAGCTCAGAGGGTCAATACAGCTCTGCAGCTCATACATGACTTCCATAATTATAAAGTGACTCAGAAGTCAAGATAATAGAAAACCCTGGTGAAGAAAAAACACAGAGATGAAATGTTGTCATTTGCATGCATACACATACTTACATTGATACACAAAGCAGAGGCCAAAACCATACTGTAAAAATTCATTCGATGTTAGATGATATTTCAGAAGGATCTGTCTAGTTATTCTGACTGATTATTAAGAAAAAGGTGACCAGTCTGAATTACAGGTTAAAATGCAGTTTTTCTCTTACTCATCATAAAACAGCACAGTAACCACAAAGCAACCACTCACTCACATCAAACCTCTCTGAAGTTGAGTCAACCTCCAATATAATGACTCCTAACCGGGTAACATTGACATGCCCTCCAGTCAAGTGTGTTTATGTTATCAGAGCATCCAGGACTGAGCCCAAGCACATGTCTCCCTCTAGCGGCAGGTACACCCTACGTTCTGGGCAGAGAAGTGCCACATTTAGAGGAAGCACACTGACATCGCGATCCCCAAACGTTTTTCACATACCCTTTCAGTTCAGTTTTTATTTTATTTTTTAGTAAACACCCTCTACATAACTTAATTATTTAAAACTTCTATACTGATATTTCCATAAGAATTATGTCCATTATAAAACTTAGACAAAACGGAATAAAAAGTGTAAGTTTTTTAAGAATGTAATCTAAATAGAAGTTCGAATCATTTCTTCGTGCACTCCAATGGCTCATGTCAAGCACCTATTCTGGAGGCAACTGTGCTTGAGACAGAACCATACAATAGAATATCATTCAAAAATATCAAATATAATTTCTGCCCTTAATAAGACATTTATCATTTTCTCTTTAGAGGCCTTGTAAGTCTGTTTGTGCATGAGGCATGTAATTCTGAAGTTGGCCAGTTCATTCACCAGAAAGTTATACAGCTGGGTTGAACACAAAACTGACGTATTTTGTGGGAACTTGGTAAGACTCTCACCAGGGAACGATATAATCTTTACTTAGTGTAAGGACACCTTAAGTCTTAGGTATCCCTCCTCTCCTTTCAGATACTTGACTTCCATGTATTAAAAATCTTAGTACCCTTGAAGTCTTTTATCTAACAAAGTCTTTATTAGAAGTAGACAGACTTTAAGGTTTCCAGAACAAAACAAATACAGGAACACTATCCTGTGTCGGTAAGTAGAGAATTATGTAGACTTGTAATCAGTATGTTCTTCTCCAAAAGTACGTACTGAGGCTCACAAGGAGTTAGAAACTACACTCTGTCTGTACCTCACTCTCAACACTCTAATATCCTACTTGGCATCAGTGGTATTGAACCCTATCTTTGAGAAGCAAGGCGCTCACTCAAAAATCATTCTAAAAAGAGAAATAACCTGGAAGAGGTTCACATCAAGTTCACATGAGAGAAGGATAAGGAAAGGTTTGTGGCTGTTGTTTTTGTTTTATCTCTTCTTTCCATATACGCATCCCCAAAGGTAAGTATGAAAATTAAATATATTTATAATCAGTTAACTAAAGTGTTCTTTGAAGGTGGGTATCATGTCTTAAAACTTACTTCTGCATTCCTGGTGCCTATCACAATCTAGATAACCACAAGAGCTTTCTGTTATTAAAATTTAGAAAAAAAGACAAATTTTTAATTTCTCCAAAAATCACGTTGAGAAAAAAAATAACTGAAAATTCTATGTTCAATAATTAAACAATCTATTGCCAGGAAAGCATATGATAAAAAATTGTCTATGATGGCTAATTTTGTGTGTCTACTTGGCTAAGTAATGGTATCCAGCTTTCCAGTCCACTCCAGTCTAGATGTTACTTTGAAGATATTTTTTAAATGTTCCTAACATTTAAATCAGTAGATTTAGTATAGCAGATTATCCTGCATAACGTGGGTGGGCCTCATCAAACAGTGAAAGGCCTTAAGAACAAATACAGCGTTCCCCTACCCACCCACATACACGTACCCCCAGGAAGAAGAAATTCTGCCTCCAGACTAGACTGCCTTCAGACTCAGGCTGCAACATCAGCCCTCCCCTGGCGTCCAACCTGCTGGCCTGCCCTGCACGTTTCAGATTTGCAGGCCCCCATAGTCATGCGCGCCAAATCCTTAAAAGAGGTCCCCAACCTTGCTGGCACCAGGGACCAGTGCTCTTAAGGGTATCTAATGCCTGATGATCTGAAGTGGAGCTAAAGTGGTGATGCTAGCTCTGAGGAGTGGCTGCAAATACAGATGAAGCTCCACTTGCTCACGCACCGCTCACCTCCCAGTTCCTAACGGGCCACACAGCAGAACCAGTCTAACAGTACCAGTACGAGTCTGCATCCCAGGGGCTGGGGACCCCTGCCTTAAAATACAGTCACATGCCACTTAACAACAGGCATACATTCTAAGAAACACAATGTTAAGTGATTTTGCTGTTGTGTAAACATGAGAGCATAGCCTGTAGTTTCTATGCTACAAAATTGTATGACATCTTACTGCACAATGCAACATGAGATTAAATCAAGCGCAAGAGAAAAGGATGCAACAAGACAAGGTAAACACAAGATATATGAGGCTGCTGCCTGTGTGCCATGGTGTACTGTTTTACAACTAACTATCTTCTTTTATTAAGTAGAAAGAGCACACTCTAAAGTAACAATAAAAAGTGTAGTAAACACAAAAACCAGTAACATAATCATTTATTATCATTATCAAGTGTTATGTTCTATACATAATTACATGTGCTAGCTGTTATACGACTGGCAGCACAGGTTTGTTTACACCAGCATCACCACATTATCCTCCCCGCCACGTTAAAGGCAAACCACGCTCAAACTAAAATGAGGAATGATGATAAAAAGACCAAGAAAAATCTTCCCAGTCAATATACCTACGCAGACTAGAACAATGGACATCTTATTTTAATAATGGTGAGTCATTTAGTCTTACGATAAAACAATGTCAGGGTGTAGACCCCTATGTAAGATATTACACTTCAAAGCAAAGGCTTTGCCAGAATTTACTAAATTAAAAAAAAAAAAAAAGAAGAAGAAGAAAAGATGCTAATAAAAAGTGAAACAAAGAACAGAAATAACTACCTCTTGGTTATCTTTGTTTTGGTTTGCCCAGAAAATCTTATGATAAAGCGTTTCCATTGAGTTGCTGGAATCAGTTCGGTCAAAACAGTGTCGGTCCAACACTTCCAATGTGTGCAAAACCCGACTGATGGTCACCCCTAGATGCAGAAATCAAGCAAACCAAATTAAGAAATTAAGACACCACAGGAAGCCTGAACAGCATAGTACAGAATCATCATTATGTGGGGCAAAAGGAATTTTAAGAAATCATTCTCAGCACAGAACTGCCAATAAAACCAAACCTGGCATGCTACACAGCCAGGATCGAAAGGGCATTTACCAAAGAACATCCTCAAAATTCATGATGTGGCTCAAAAAGTGCTTTGCTCAACAGGTGGGTAGATTTACAAGACTCAGAAACACGGCATAAAATGTCCAACATTCAAAGCACTCCATCTGTTGTGTTCTGTACCTGCTGTTGACTCCTGGCACTTGTCAAAAGACCACCGAACTTCCACTGCACGGCCTCTCTGTTTTATCTGCTGTTCTACCTCGTAAATCCTCGCCCGAACCTGAAAGATAATCACTTCTCATTATCTTGTGCTTAGAAAGCCACAGTGGTTATCTAAATCTTCTCAGGTTTTTCCATGCGAGTAGAGCATCCTACAGTGAACTACACAATTTTGACTGCATTGTAAGAAATTCGGCCTATTGCCCGAGAGTGCATTTTAAAATTTACAAATGGCGATTCAGTGGCAGTTTTCAATAATAAATACTCACAAATAAATAAATAAATGCTTGCAGAAAATCTTTACAAGTGAAAATTTTTTAGGATTTTTTATGGAAAGGTGGAAGCTCTAAAATATCATCTTTGAGCTATTCTATGTATGAAAGCAACTAGCCATGTTTTATTAAAAAAACTGCTTGGTAAAAAAACAGACATCTTATTCTAAGTATTAGTCACTATCTATGTTTCAAGTTTCTTAACTCTTCTACCCAAATAACCCAACACTAATGAAAATATCTAACAATTACTAAATATCACAGATTACTACTATGAGAGTCTTGGTCACATAGCAGAACTACCACCTTAATTACTATCTGGGTGGCAGAACTCTCTGCAAGAACTGCCCATTAAAAGAGTGAGAAGAAAGAGGACAACATGATGAACATCTGTGGTTCAGAGAGGCTAACTACATCCCCTAAGGTCACCCGGAGAGGTGCGGGTAGAGCTGGGAATGGTAGCCAAGCACGTGAGATGCTCAACCCATTTGGCTCACTGTGCCCTGATGCCTTTCAAGAGGGAGAACGCTTGTCAAACCACAGCAACAGAACGCCTACCTGCTGATTGAAAGCCGTGTTCCCGCCCGGCATGGGGAGGCTGGAGGGCGCCACCTGCAGCAGATCCAGTGGGGAGCCTGGGTTGGCACTCTTACTGTCATTAGTGGAGTAATTCCACACCAAGGCACTTGGGCAACAGAGAGTGACGGTCTGGAAACAAAGCAGGAAAATCCAGATCGTTAGAGGAAGGGAAAACTACAACAGCAGCTTAACAGTAAAAATGATACCTTATCCTAACTATTATAGTTTCCTACCATTGAATTTAAAAATATGAATATCTTACCTGATTCTCAACTTTTTCAGTGATACAACTAAGAAAAAATAATTAACTTGAAAGAGAAGTACAGCTATTGAGAAATTAAGAATATTATAATTCATAAGCTAATATTCAGAATAGGAAACCTAGGAAACTTATTAAAAATGCAGTAATCATCACTTAAAAATTGTCACTTAAAACTTTTTTTTCATGAAATTTTAAAAAATGCAATAGAATTAAACGTGTCATTTCTAAGATGATAAAATCTAAAAATAAATTTTTTATTTAAATCTTTCAAATAATAATGCAGTAAGTAGTTTCATAAATGCTGGGCAGGCAGTAACCCTGGAGTAGCAGTTGGCAAATTTTTCCTATAAAAATCCAGACAATAAATGTTTTAAGCTTTTCAAGCCAGCTATACTTTCTGTTACATGCTCTTTTTTCTGTTTGTTTTACCAATTCACTGAAAATGTAACACCTATTCATAGTTCGTGGGCTGGATTTGACCCACAGGTTTTAGCTTGTCTGCCCTGGCTTAGCCCCTTGAAGACATATTTTACTCAGCCAGCTTACACAAAGCACTTTCTATGACCATCTTCCTTATGTTACAACAACCCTCAGGTATGTACTGTTAGTCCCCAACTGTACAAAAGAAGAATATGAGACACAGAGATCAGTGACAGGCCCAAGTTGATCTCAGTATACATGCTTGGGACTACTACGCTAAGCCTACTGCCTCCTAAATGCAAATTAAATAGTATAGCTCACAATTAATTAAGCACTAAACACTTTCCTAGAGGTTTTTGGTCATCATAACCTTAACCCTATGAGGTAATGAAGTAAGAACTGTCATCATCTCCCATTCACGCATGGGAAAACAGAGGCTCAAGGTCAAAGTTACTAAGTGGCAGAGCAGCAGCTAAAATCAGGTCTGTAATGATTATAAAATAGGTCTTACCAGTTATGCTATCATGCCACTCAACAGCAAACTATGCAAGCTTAGAGAAAAAATGCAAGATTTCTTTTTTGTCAAAAAAGGAATTAAACATCAAGATACAAGACACCGAGTTCTAAGAGATATCTTTATGGAAATCAGAAGGCAGATATGACCATCAAGTCCCAAAACCCTTCAATGCATCTGTCTCCACTGGCGCACATTCCTGCCCACGTCCTCCTGTCTGTAACAGTGTGGGGCTCTCATCTCGTATCTATGACCGTGTGGGGTTCTCGTCTCCTGTGCATGAGAGAGCTCTTCCCTACATTCTTAATTCCAAAGCCTCCATATCCAGGGCACTGATCTAGCAAACACTCGTCCTCTCCTATTCTCAAACTCTCCCTCTACCAGTTTACCTTAAGCTTAGAAATATGCTCAAATCTACATGTCAAAAAACAAAAAACAAAATTTAAAAAAAATCTTCACTCACCCTGCAGCAATCTCTCTCTTCCCCTCACAGCCATGTTTCTCCAAAGAACAGGAGCCTTGTTTCACCTCATTCTTCATCGTTCCTCAACCCACCTCAATCTGGCATATTGCCCATCATCCACTGATCATCAATGGCCATCGTGCTGTCAGACAAGTAGCCATCTTCTCATCAGACTTCCCCAATCCATTGGGCACTGCTCACTACTAACTCCTTTTGGAAACTTACCATGATAGAGAAGCAGTTTAGTATGGCTGCTAAGAGTGTGGACTCTGGATCCAGACTGGATCCAGTCTGGGTTTAAATTCCAGCTTCACCTCTATCCTGCTATATGATCTAATGTCACCATTTCATTACCAGGGTTGCAAAAATAATATAGGTTTCTATCTCGTAGAAGAGTTCTGAGAACTAAATAACTTAATATATGTTACAACTGAGAATAGTACCTAGAACATAATAAATGCTATTAATCTAACAGAATTATGACAGCATTCCTCTCATTCTATCTTTGTTTGGATAACATTCTCTCCCCCATTCTTTCTACAGTCTAGCCAAACTTTCCTGATCACCTCTGTCAATCTCCTTCTGCCATGTCTTAATAATCCACGCCCCTCAGGTCCACAAGTCCTCTCTCACTACTAATGCTTTAAGTAACCTCACGCGCTTCTCAGAGTTTTGACCTGCCAAGTGGCCCTAAGCGACTCAAATACACACATTAGCTGGTTGTCTCCCCTCATCTTCAGAATCAAATATGTAACAACAGCTTGAAAATATCCACTTGGAGATCCTAAGGGATAAAATAGTCCAAAACTGAACTGACCTAGACTCTTCCAAGTTTATTTCTTTGCCTTGTCTTTCTCTCCCCTACCTCCCCACTTCCATAAATCGTCCCTCTACTATGGCCAAAACAATCTAACTAACCCACGAAATGACTGTGTCAGTTGCCTGCATAAAATCCTCCAGTGACATTCTAATCATAAGGCACATAGGGGTCTTCTACATCCTGAGCCCCAGTAGATTTTATACTTTATGTTCCATTAACACCAACCAGCGCACAAGCTGTCCAATCAACCCTTTGGGTCTTCTTCCATGCTATACCTCTGACGAAAACGCTCTTACTCCTTTCTAAATTTTTCCTAAACTCTTATTATAAGCACTAGTCAGGACCACTTCGTTCACAAAGCCTCCCAGAATTCCAGCTGGGTCTAGAAATTCTACTTCTCAACTCCTTTAGCTCCCCGTGCATCCCTCAATCAGCCCGTCAGAGTGTGTAGAAATCACCCATTTGTAAGCCTGCCCCTTCCTAACAAGACAGTAAACTCTGCCAGAGTAGAGACCATGTCTTCATGACCAGTCTTCTCTCAAAGCCCCTAAGTAAAGACCATTAAGAGCCCGAGGAATGTGACCTGAACACTAACCCATGAGCTCCTCTAAGACAGGGCTGTATCTCATTCCTGACACTATCGGCTCAGTGGCCAGCACGCTACTGGATGGCCAAGAACCGCACAGCAGTGATGCCTGGCAGATGAACAGAGCGTGGTAAAATGTTTGGGTTTTAAAGAAAGAGGAGGTAACCAGCTCAAGATGTAAACTGAGGAAGCTACAGAATTCTGCATGGAGAAGCTGACTTTCCAGAAGAACAGTAATACAGATGACATTCTACAGGTTTCCTGAAGGATTTTTAATCACTGAACTACTTAATGACCCTAATTAGGAACAACTGCAATCACTTTCCTCTGGATGGAAGCAACAAAACTTCTCTCAGCTTGATCCAACATAAGGGACTCAGGACACGACATTTCAATCTATAAATTACTTGGCTGAGGAAAAAACTGGAGCTGCGATGTGAAATTGGAGTCGCAACACGATTATTTTCCACACTAAAACATAACATAAAACAACAAGGGCCGAGGACTTACCTGCAACATACAACTAAGTCCATAAACCAGGGGGCCGTGCTGTGCACAGGAAAGGAAGTCTGAGAAGGCCAGCTGCACAGGGCTCATGCCGGGCCCGGGGGGGCCGGGGCTGGGAGCCCCGATGCTCGAGTTGTTTGGTCCTATCATCATGTGGGGGGAGTGGGCAGCAAGGAGGCTGGGGCTGTCGCTCAGCAGCAAGGCCAGACGCCGGGCACAAAAGTAGGCAAGACGACGAGACAGGTAAGCCGACTGGACAAACTCATCTGAATACTGAGGAACACAAGGGCACCAGACCTCAGTCATGTTGTATGCTCCTGGGTGAAATAACTATTTTAATATAGATATTTTTGACTTAAAGAAAAAAAAAAAGATACTGTGTAGACCGGCGCTGTCCAAGAGAAACATAACACAAGCCATGTAGATAAAGTTAAATTTTCTAGTAGTCATTAAAGAAAACAGGCAAAGTAAGAAGAATAACGTATTTTATTTAGTCTGATATAGCCAAAATGGAATCATTTCAACATGTAATCAATACAAAAAGTATTCCTGAGATATTATATACATTCTTTTTTCTGCACGAAGTCTGAAATCTGGTGTGAATTTTATACCAGGAACATGTCTCGACATGTACTTGTCATATTTCAACAGCTCAATAGCCACATCTGGCTAGTGGCTGAGAGGTAAAGACCATCTCAGGGAGGGCACACAGGACACTGGCATGGTGCAGTTTCTGAAAGGACACACTAGGGTGAGAGAAAGAGTTACTTTTCACAAGTTACTCTTTCATACTGTTTGAACAAATACATGTATTTATTGTCTTTCCAAGAAAATTTTACTTTTTAATAAATTTCATCCAGATAACCTAAATTTTAACAAATTTTAGGCTAATCATTAAAATAGGAAGTCCCCATCCCTAGTGGCTTAAAAAAAAAAAAAGTCAGAAGAATGTAGAAAGTCCTCTCTATCTTTAAAAAAAAAGATAATGTGATTTGCTTACTCTGAAATATGTGTGAACTAGGAGATAATATTTAAAGAGCTGTTTACATAGCTCAGTGATGGGAGAAATTAAAGTGAGTAAGAATACTTAAAAAAAACATGTATATAAAAACTATGAACATGATAATTACAAGTGACTGCTAAAACTTATGAGTAGTCTCTTATGACTTCATGTGTTGTGGCATCAAGATATTTTAATTCATTTCAAAAAGAAATTTTTTCCTCTTCCACCTCCACTTACCAATCAATCATTTCTTGCCCATAAAATCAAGTGGCTCATGGTTTTATGTACTGTACCTGCAGCATCAGTGGTAACAAGAGTTTAAGAAGATCATCATCCATTGGTCTGATCTTTTCTAAAACATCCAAGATCCATGTCAAATATTCGTGTTTTTCTAGCATTCCTTCCTTAAATGAACAAAGGACAATTTCACTAATAATGTTACAGCAACACCAACTAAAATTCAAAAAAGAGCACTGTTATTCATATTAAGTGTAACTGTACTGCTATTTGTTTTTGTTGTAGTAAAACTCATTGATATAGCCCAAATTCTATACACACACACGCAAAAAGCTTATGTTATTTTGTATGGTTGGGAGCTTTTTGTTGTTTTTGTTTTTTGGCACTCTGCTTCATTCTAAATTGAAAAAAAAAATAACTCTTATAAGACAGGAAATTCAGAAGCTTTTAGATTCCCAAGGCACATCAAATGCCCGGCTCGATTTTGGGGGTGTATGAACTCATATCCATAGGAGAAAACTTGGCCAGTGATGACAATCATAAAGAGCAGAGCACCACCCATCATACCAGCATCTTGACAAGACACTGACAATCCCATTAGATGCAATGCTGCCTTAAGAGTCGCTTTCTCTGTCCTAAAATGAACTTCAAATACTTGAACCTCCCTATAAAATATAACCTTAAAAATTAATATAGTGGCATGTTTAACCATAATAGAAAGCAATGAAAGCAATTTTGTAATAAAATACCATAATATATAAATATTCCAACATAAGTACACTAAAAAACAATAACACACCTACAAATTTCGGAAATGCTCCACGAGGGTGATGTGGCCCCTCTGGACATTAGCACTGTTAGTATTTTTGTCTATTGCCTTCATATACACATACACATAAATACACTCATTCTTTTATGACAGTCTATGCACATACACATTTGATAATAGTGTAGTTTTGTATTATGACTCACATCACGAAAGAATCTTCAAGATAGAAGCCAAAAGCTACGTTTTCTGGGAAAGACACTTACACTTTCATGGTCATTCTGGTAACAACCTTAGTAGTTAGTATGAAGTGCAACTTTGTTCCCAGCAACTTCTGCATATCTGTGCACTGCCAGTGAGTGGCCCACTACCATCGTTATCAATGATTGGTGTGAAAATACTGTACTGATAAATTATAGTTTCAATATTTATAAGATTACAACAATACTACATTGACATATCACAAAATCAAGATATTTACTTGTTGGTGACTTCTACTATTTTAAATATTTAGAGTCAAAGGAGTTAAAATGTTCATCACAGAAAAACTGCAACTGAAAACTTTAAGACCAGAGGAGTGAACTTAAAGTTAATAAAGAAATAAATAAAACAGAATTTTGCATTAAGGTGTAAGAGATGGTAAATGCAAAATTTTTAAAAAAGAATCTTCATAAGAATGATTACCAACGACTACATAACACTCCGTCCTCGAGACACTTTTGTCTGTGTCCCCAAGCTCGTTTCTGTACGTGTACATACAGGATCAGTTTCACATTTCAGAATATGACAAATCAAAGATGTAATGGACTTTTAAATTTTAACATTAATGTTCCAATTAGATTCATCAGTTTAGGACCTAATTTCTTCCTACTAAAGAGATACTGTATTCAACGTTCCTAATACATAAAGAAATCCTCCCAAAAATATTAAGCTGAGAGACACTCTTTAAAAGATGCAGACTAAAAACTCAGCTCAATAGAAGTCATAAAAGCCCAGAGGAGGCACTGAAGTAGTCCTCTGATAAACGAACCTCGGATTTGTGGCAGTCATTTTTATTGACTTTAATCATGCTACTTCCCCAAAAGACCATGCTTTTTCCTACTTTGAGCTCTTAGAAAAAACATCATTTACCAGCTAGGAAGTCCTAAGGGGGAAATTCAGAAGCCACACATCCTTTATAATCCCATTCCTCTCTGATTAAGATAGCAAGCAGGTAGTGAAAGTCTATGCTAGCAATACAACTTCAGTTGAATACACTTCCTTACCAACATTAAGGTTGAGGCAACTAACAGCACAAGCGCCCTCTTCTGGTCAATATGATTTACATCAGCTTGTCTTGATGATCGTTAAGTGATGCCTCAAGGCCCTGACCCGCCCCTTCAACTGCATTTTAAACTGCAGCTGAGCCAAACAAGATGACCCGTCTTTGGAATTACTAAACTCTAAAGGAGATCTACTATGAGACATCAGCAGGAAGATTTTTTTTAATAAATACTTCCAATTTTTTCAAAGTAAAAAAAATTATATTTAATAGTGCGATTACAAAGTAATTAATGGAATTGAAAGAGCTGGCATCATTAAATGCTGGAGATAAATATGATAAGAAGCTGTCATCTGAGGGCAAAGGTGTTACCTTGAATTCAAGTCAGTGTGAGAAATTTCAGGTGGCTTTCTTTGAACATACTGGTTCATATGTTCATATAAAGATACAACTTAACCTCCAGAAAAACTAACCCACGTAAGGAGTTTGCTCTCTTCTTAAAAGAATGCTACACGGCCACGAATGACTTGGAAAGGTTACCTGGAACATGTGAAACGCCAGCTTTTCATTGTACTCCCACTGCTTCATGGCCTGCTCGACATCTGGTGGCACAGGAACAGGGCCGTCACCTGAGCTGGAAGCCACGTGGTAAAAGTCGGAAATCTTGGCCAACTGCTCACGGAGGTATCTGGTGGATATGTGTGTCCACTCTGCACCCAAAAAACATACATGTGGGTTAAAAATTAACTTTTTCTCCCCCACCCTGACCATCTTAAGGATTGACTTATAAAACAAACATGAGTTCCATAAAAAGAAAGAAAGCTTTTGCACGTGCAAGTGCTGTTGTGAAAGGCGTGCTTACTCGAAAGCCCTTAAGTATGCACGCTGGTGTAACACGTGCCCTGTGCAGCCCACGTGGAAGAGACAGCTCTCCCCTCACACCTCAGCACCCCGACCCCCGACCCAGAAGAGATCCACACTGAATTAAGTGCATCTGGGTGGTCCTCTGTGTTAAACAAGTTAGCATAACAAAAATATCAAAGGCGGAAGCCGGAAACAGAACAGAGGAGGTGAGCACTTGAAATTTCAAATTTGCACCAGAAGTTTCAAAATCCCCCCAGTGCAGCTCTCTTCGGGTACGTTTTTTTCAGGGTCTAAGTCAAGTTTCAAACATGCCTAATTAAGATTTATTCTGTTTTTGTCAATCTGTAAGAGGACAGGCATTCACCACAGACTGGCCCATGACAGCATGCAACCTGCACTAACCCCCAGGGCCTGCCAGGGACACAAGAGCGGCTGCTCTCCTAGAAAATCATCTAGACCTTCAGTTATTCTACTCTCCTCAGCCAACACAAGATGCCTCAGAATGCCATCCGTTAAGAGTGGAAAGCAACAAAAGGTAGGAGACTAATAAAGGAAATAAAAAAAGTAGCATTAAAAAAAAATCACTAAACTTATTCAAAACTGTCTGCCTCAGGGGCACAAATTAAATAAGTGTGTTGCCTCTGGCAACCATGAAGGATGAGATGCCAATTTAGCCCATTCTGTGGATAAAAATGTAATAATTGCATTCTCACAGACGAATTTCCCCACAGATTAGCGAAAGAGCATTTCAGAAGAAACCATCCTACTGTAACATTACCACGCGATGCTATTTTCCCATTATTTTGGCAATAGATTCTCCCACCTTACTTGCAAGGAAGCTATTTCAACAAAAGTAAGAGTAGACACTAAACATGTGTTAGAAACTGAGTGTTTTTTTTTGTTGTTTTTTTTTTTTTACTTTTTAAATACTATTTAAATTATTGACAAGAGTGCCCAGAGATAACAACGGTTAAAGTCATAATCTAAATCATTTATTCCACTTGTGTCTTATTTAAAATTCAAATTCAAATGCACACGTTAAACTCAGTAATAAGGCAATGTAAAATGACAAACACATACCAGGTCAACGTTCTGTTCCTAGTGTAATAGTTTTTCACAAAGCACCACCAATAACAGACATTATTAAAATGAATTAACTGGCATTAAAACCAAAACAGTAAATTACCAATGGCATCATCTTCTGGTGGCCCTGTTCTAAACTAATAGTCTCATGACACCAACTTGTTCAACAAAACAACATGCCAACCAGAAGAGGAGACAAGTTTAGCTTAGCTATAATAAGCAAAAACAAAAATAACAGAGATCCAAATCCTAGCTTTTGTGTGCCAAGCCTTGCTATTAGCTCACTCTCAGTATGATACTATTCTCAATATCCCCACAGAATATTTTAGCCTCAAAGAGCTGAAAATAACACATACATTCACACAAGCCTATTTTGTCAAGGGTATGTTTTCTTTTTAAATTGTTTTTAAATACAGAAAAATACATGGTCACTATGGAAAATTTATAATGCACGTAGGAAAACAAAAGAAAAAACATCTGTAATACCATCACTCATAATCATGAAATGTTTTAGCATATAAATCTTCAGTCTTCATGTATGCTTGATGTCTACATAAACGTATGTACGTCTTTAAAAAAAAATTGCTGAATATACCCTTCCACAATCTGAACTACTTTCGGAATCCACATGGGATTCAAATGTAGTCCTCTTAGCAGTTCATTTTAACATTAACTGTGTTTAACTGACATTAAGTTATTGTATTCAGAGGTCTGGGACATTAAGACACTCTAGATCAGACTGTATAAGAAATTAGGATGCACTAAAAATTTTCATTAAAAACTGAAAACAGAAAATAACAAATGGCCACTAGTACTGTACGCCTTAAAAGTATTAGAATTCACCACACCCCTCATGATTAGTTAGGACTGGTAATTAAAAGGGACCCATGGGAGCAGGTAGCCGTGGCCTCAGCCCTAAATGCAAACACGACCACGAGGGGAGCTTACCCAAATGCCAGTGTCTTCAGCCCTACCGTGCCAGGCTCTGATTTAAAGGGTCTAGAGTGGGGCCCAGGTGGTAAGAGAAAGTAGGAATGGATAAAGATCAAAGGGAGCACAGGTTAGGGGGTCAAAGGTAAAAAAGAAGCAGAAAGTGACCCAAGAGGGTAGTTTGAAAGTGGAGCAGTTCTAAATTCAAGCAACTCAAAAAATAAAAATAAAATAACAAAATAAAAAAAATAAATTCAAGCAACTCAGAGGATGTGGCCACATCTGTAGTTCACAGATGTCGAGTAGAACTTCAGGTCCGCGAAGCCAGATTATTAGAAAGCTTATGAGCATTAATGTTACTGGTCAGAATTTAAAAAAAAAAAAAAAATCCCAGTCCTTTGGACAATGATCTTGAGCATCCAAGAATTCTATGGCCACTATTCTTTCTCTGTTAATACCTAACTCCCCAAACAGAAGGGGTTTCAGAGGCCATGCAGTTCACCCTACCATTTTACCGCTCCAGGTACTACAGGCTCAGCTCAAGGTCACACAGCTAACCCGGAAGTACATACACCGGTGTACATGAAAACACAAAAGTGATAAACACATAATGGGTGAGAACAGAGATGTGCCACGAAATGTTAGAGATGATCTTCCTGGACCTGGACTATCTGCAGTATTAGTAAAAAGAACTGGGAACACCCACCTTGGGGCCAAACACAGAGCGTGACAAATGCAGCAAAGTTCACGGAGAAGGTGTCCTGCAGCGTGACATCAGCAGAGAAGCAACACAGGGCCACATTTAGTGGTACTACTAGAATGAACTTGAGAATAGGACGGCCACAGGTCCAAATCCCAGCTCTGCCACTCAGCCATGTGACCTGGAACAAACTGAGACTTTGCTAAGTCTCAATTTCCTCACCTCTACAATAGACGTCAATTTTATATACACATTATATAGTATATAATATATATACATTATGTAATATATATACATCAGAGTGATTGTAAGAATGAGTTTCTTAGCACCATGCATTTAACACAGAAACTGATCGATAAATGGTAGCTATCATCACCATTACCAGGATGAAAAACTAGGTCTTGACTGTCAAGAGCACAGCACCTATTGCCACTGATGTTAGTTTCTGCCTCAGTTCCCCTCCAATCAATCTGCCTCTCAGATCTTCACACATACCTCTTTGCTTTCTAGTTTCAACTCATCGCTTTATAACTTAGAAGGTTTTGAACATCACTGTAGGGAAAATGCCAAATTCCCTCTCTAAAACACTGTGTTTATTATAACCAACTCAGCTAGAAGTACCTGTTTAATCAATGTGCTACAAAGGCCCATGAAAATACTGAACTTTCGATTCTTTTTAATAGACTTACAGTTAAATATATCCTTTAATTCTGTGGAGGTTCATTTTCCTGGCTACACTCTTTCCCATTATCAAAGAATGTAGGAATCCACTATGTGAAATAAATACAACAGAGACAATTTTTAAAAACTCCCACTAAGTCCAGAGACTAATAATATGCACATTTTTAAGGTGATTCACTTGCTACTGGTTTTAAGTCAAAGACAAGGAACTCCTCGGGGAAGAAAATGACATCCTTGAAAATTCTTCTTGAGGCTCAGCCAATATAATAAAAAGTTTTGCCTCTCCACAGTGGGAGCAGCCTGCTTCTCAAAACTGTAAGACACAGAGGGGATCTGACCAACCTGACTTTGGTGCAGATTGAATCGGAAAATAAACTTCGGTATATGTAAAATGCTGCAGACTCCTGAAAACTCAGTAAGTATAACTGAAAAATATCCTACCATTTTCCTCAAGTTTTCTGTTGTTAAAATGCTTTCTTTATCAATGGTATTACCATCAACAAAATGAAAAGATGACCCAAACTGAAAGAAAACATTTGCAAATTATATATCTGATAGGAGACTTGGATTGAGAATACATAATGAACTATTATAACTCAATAATAAAAAGACAAATAACCCATTTTTTTTTTAATGGGCAAAGGATTTGAACAGACATTGCTCCAAAGAAGACATACAAATAACTGGTCAATAAGCACATACTAAGATGCTAATCATCTGTCACCAAAGAAATGCAGTTCAAAACTACAGGGAGACAACACTAGGACAACAAAAGGGTGACAACAGTGTCGGTGAGAATGTGCAGGAAGTGGAATTCCCAGACATTCCTGGGGGGAATATAAAATGAGGTAGCCACTGTGGAAAATAGCTGACAGTTCCTCAAAGTTCAAACAGACTTACCACATAACCCATCAATTCCTCCCCTAGTTATACACCCAAGAGAAATGAAAACACGGGTCTACACAAAAATTCATAATAGCCAAAATGGGAAAGCAACCCATATGTCCAGCAACTGATTAATGAGTAAATAAGCTGTTATATGCATACAATGCAGTACCATTTGGCCATAAGAAGGAACGAGCTACTGATACGTACCACGACATGGATGAACCTTGAAAACATTACGCGAACAGAAAGAAGGCAGTTTTAAAGAACTATTTTATGATTCCATTTATATACAATGTCCAAAACGGGCAAGTCCATAGGGCTATTTAGATTGCCTGGAGCTGTGGGGGAGTGATTGCTAATGGGTACAAGTTTCCTCTTCAGGGTGATAAAAATGTTCTCAAATGTGGATTCACAACTCTAGTGAACACATTAAAAACCACTAAATCGTATACTTTAACAAATTGTAAAGCAGGTAAATTATACCTCAGTAAAGCTGTTATGTCATTTTTCAAAATGAAATACTTTACTACTAGTAAGAAATCATCTGCGTTTCATGAAAGAAAAGACTATTCCCTACAGATAAACAGTGCTCCACTATGAAACGGTCTGACTTTGAGGAGGGGGCAGGGCAGAGAAGAGGATAAGGAGTAGAAACATGAGTGGCGAGATGTTAAAAGTTAAACCTGGACGAACAGTAAAAGGGCTTTAGCATATTCTTATATATGTTTATAAATAAAAGACTTTTCAAAGTTAATCAGTTGTGTACTATAAAATGATTCACAAAACCTGAAATCCCCTATTCAGCTACTGCTCACTCAGGGAATAAAAGTGGGGACTCATTGTGCAGACTGGCAGCCTAGACAAAGAATAGCCCAAAAGAGAACTGCTGCCTCGGTGCGATGAGTCCGACAGTCAGCCCACTGGTCGGAATGCTGTGTTTTGCTGAATGGTCAGTTAGTAACACCAAGTCCTCCACGGGGGTGGGGGGTGGGGGGTGGAGGGTGGCGTGGGTGCAGGGGGAGGCCACTGGCACTCAGTGACAATGCTATGGTGTTAAGAAATTACGGAAACATTTTTTATGCTTTAGAAAAGTTTCTAACAGAATTACCTGTAGAACACTGGTCTTTACTGGCAAACACTGCGTATCTGTTTTTATCTGGATATAAGTAATTTTGCTATATTATTTTTAAAAGGCCATTTCTCTCTGTTTTTATTTACTGAGCAATGACACTAAGCATTGCTACCTGGAGATCAAAGTAACAACTCAAAATATAATGGGTGCTTAGCAAAAAGCATTAAATGCCTGGTATGGGCCAGAGGCTCTCCTGGGATCTGGAGCTACAAAGGTGAAACTGAAAGGAAGGCAGTTCTTACCTGGAGCAGGCAGACCCACAGGGACACAGACACTGACAGCCATGAAATAAGTGCCTTGACATGCCATGGGACACAGAAGAGGAACAAGGTGGCCATTTTAGTCAAGTCTTAAGAAATGGTACCAAGGAAGTCCAGAGACAGAAAGAGCTGCGTGTAACATTCCAGGCAACGCAGACAGCAGGAAGGCAGAGGAAGAAAGTGTCACAAGTAAGGCCAGGAAGGTGGCTATAGAGCCAGGTCCTCGAACGCTAGTGCAGAAGATGACCACCAGAGGGCGCTGGTTAGGCGTACAGATTTAGCTCCACTTGCGAGATTTCGACCCAGTAAATCTGAGGTGGGGTCTAGAAGTCTGCATTTGTAACTGGCAGCCTTTGAATGCCTCCGACCCAAGCAGTGACATGCTATAGAGTTTTGTCTTTTATCACAAATGCTTAAAAGCCACTGAAGGATTTTAAGCAAAGGCATAAATTAAAATATGTAAACTAAGACTCAAGAAGATGTGAGGGAAACAAATTGAAAGGAGGCTGAAAAGTCCAGTGGGGAGGTCACTGCAGAACTAAAAAGAAGCAGGCTGAAGAGTGACCAACTTGACATCAGGAAGAAAGAAGAACAGGGTGGCTGACGGGTCACGGTGCCATGGAGTCAGATGTGGCACAGTGACAGCGCGCAGGGGAGGGGGCGGAAGGAACTGAGTCCGTGTGTGCATTTGTTTTTGTTAACTTTTTGTTGTAACCAAACTTTTTATTGCGATAACTAGATTCACATGCAATTGCAAGAAATAATACAAAAAGAGCCCACGTACCTATTTCCTACTTTTCCCAAATGTTAACACCTCGTTAAACTATAGTGAAAGATCACAACCAGAGTTTAGTTTTGAATACCTGAATCGGAGATGTTTGTCTACGGCCATGCCACCCTGAACAAGCCCCATCTCATCTAACCTCAGAAACTAAGCAGGGCCGGCCTGGTTAGTACTTGAATGGGAGCCCACCTAGGAAGACCAGCTACTGTAGATGTAAAAAAAAATTTTTTAAATAGATAAATAAGGGATTGTAAGCTGACAAGGTCCTTGCAATCTGTGACGTCAACCAAGGGTGGCCTCATCTTAAAAAAATAAAAAAGAAAAGAAAAAGAAAAAGAATTTGAGATGTTAGAGATGTTCACGGGGAAAATAAGTCTGGGGCATGTGGATACCCAGGTTAGACACTCAGAAAACAGGCCATTACAGTACCTGGGTTCAATGCCTTAAAGAACATGGTTAGGACGACAGAAGTACATAGCAGAAACAGTCCCAGGGGCAGGTGGGTTTATTCTGCAGAATAAGAATACTAGTTGCATGCTCACTGGGCACCCAGCCCTCTTCTAAGCCCTCAGCATCTGTTACTGGCTTAGTGGTGCTGACAAGCACAGGTTGTACAGTCCGACCGCCTGATTCCTGTCCCACTCCAATACCTTGCCAGCTTTGGGTCTTGGGCAAGTTGTTTGGCCTCTTGGTGCCTTAGTTATTTGTCTGTAAAACAGGGGTGATGTACTTAGCCAGAGGGCTATTTTGAAAACAGAGTGATACATATATATATATATATATATATATATACTTGTGTGTGTTTGTGTGTGTGTGTATGTAAACATGCTTACACACACTGGGATGCGTGCCTAGGAGAAAGCAAACTTTTGTAATTTATAGGGCCGGGCAGACAGCAGCCCACAGATGGGAAGGAAGTGATCTTAGGTGAAAGTAGGATCTGGCTGGCTGACAAGGAGGACGCGTAAGGACTGCAAATAAGTTTATATAGGTGTCCGTATAGGCAGGACTGAGACGGCAGCTAAGGGAAGGATGGTGGGGTGGGGAAGGAAACCTGATGAGAGAGGTGAAGAGAACAGATGCTGTGAGCAAAGGGCACTCTCCCCAAGGAGTGAATAATGAAGTTGAGGAGGGAAGAATAAAAAAGATACCCTCAAAAAGATAAGGGCCATGATTAGACAATATGTAAGTAACTGCACAGCTGTGTGACAGATAGTTCATGTTTAAGGATTACAGGGTAAAAAGAGGCCAAAGTGGCCACCTGAGGAAATGGGTGGCAAGGTCTAAGGCAGGGAAAGGAGGAAGAGGGGCTGACACGAGAAGGCTGGAAGGAGCAAGAGAGTCTTGTGTCCCAAGGCAGCAAGGAAACTCCTAATTGCACCTCTACCTTACAGGTGCCGGACTGGTACCTGATGCCTGAGAAGAGCATCAACGTGTTTCTTGTTTGTTCCCTCTTGCTGTCAGATCTCCTACTCTTATTTCCATTCTAACGTAGACAACACGGGCCACTGCATTTAGGGACTTTTTCTAATTGTCCTTTTTCCCTATCAACCTCATACATGCCTCTGAAGCCATGGCTCTTGGCAACCACCGAATCCAATTTTAGCCCCTAGAACAAGAACTTCTTATTCAACACATCAATCACACCGCTGGCTCCTCACGCACATACAGCTTCAGGGGTTTCCCCCTACCAGAGGGGCACACGCTAACCACCGGCCACAACAGGTTCAACTCCTCCTAAGGGGCGTGGGACAGTTACTGGAAATTAATGCCATGTTAGCATATGGGAAGTTTCTCAAATCTTTTCAGATTTCTGTACAAACCTGCGTGAGCAGTGGCTTTGGCAGTGGTGAGATGTTTCTAGCGTACAGTAACAGGGACATTATTTTTACAAATATTAAACCAGTACATTTAATTAACCCCTTAGGACAAGTCCCCAAAGCCTTCCACATCTGAGACCAAGCCATGGGTTTTGCTGCCCCAGGAGAAGGAAGCTATATAGCAAGACAACAGACTTGTCTTCAGCAAAACAGCAGACTTGCTGACAGCAGAGCTTAGCTTCCCGTGTGTAGAGCACACCTCTGTGCACCCCTAAAGCCTCAGGTATAAAGGGAAGGCCCTCTCCTGAGGATATGGAAGGTGGACAAAGGGAGGAGCAGCACCGAGAAAAGACATTTACGACCAACCCCACGGAAGGCATCGAAGCTGTCTGAATTATACATTGGACATTTCATTATCTCAATTCTCTTCTAGCTTCTGCTACAGAGGATGTGGCAGAAATTCCCAATCATTTGTGAAGCAAAAATAAACTGCACTTTCTTCTTCTTATATTCGCATTGGAATTTAATTCCATGGTAAGTATGGTCTGAGTAAAGTTTCTATAGTAAAAGCAGCACTGTATCTATTACTTAAGGTACCAAAATGCAGGTGCTATTAAGGTTTGTACTGCTGCTGATCAAGGTAAGAGTCTTTCATTAGGACATAAACACAAATACTACTACAGACATACTGCCAGATAACTCTGTCGAGTAACCCTAGACTAAAAAGCTCTAACACATAAAAATGCTTACACACTATGCAGACCCAGAAGGCCAATCCCCCACTGGCCCTCCTTGGGAACTCACTGAGTTTTCTTTTACTGGAAACCAAAGACTGATGACGATATATCCGTTTATTTAAATCGGTTCACTTGAGCTGTGTTACTCTCATAAAGACATTCCAACTGATAACGTACTGACCCTTAACTTATATGTTTTCTATCCTGCCAATATGTTCAATGTCTGCCTGGACTCCAAAATCACAGTGATTTGAAAGCTGCCTTAGAGCCACTTTATTACAGGGATTTCATTTGGATGATTATACACACTTTGTCTGAAAACGACTCCGAAACTTAAAGGACATTTTCTTAATTAAAAAAAAGAAGTTTTCTATTTATCATGGAATTAACATTCCTGTGCAAATCGCAAAAAGAAAAGATCCAGCTTTTGTAACTCATTAAAAAATTAGTAGTTTATAGCCCTTGGAAAGAACAAGGCCACTATGCGCACAGTATGGAACAAGCAGCAATTTCCTTAAAGAAACATAAAAGCAAACTAAAGATATACATAAAAAATACCGCAGAAGATACACAAGAAGCTGCTAACAATTGCTTCTGAAGTGTGTACCAAGGGTCTGGGAGGCAGTGGGAAGGACAGGAATGAGAAACTTCACTCTTAACATCGGCATGTGTTGTTCTGTATCATGGATACGTATGAACTTCTTTTAAAAATTAAGTCACACAAGATGCTGTCCTTTTTTTAAATTCTCCTTCTCCGGTTTAGGCTATGAGCGACAGATCTGCACAATGCGTGGCAAATAAAACCCCATTAAACACTGAGTTTTTTGAAGCACCCTTCGTACCTCAACCAACACCACCAACCCATCCCGGCCTCACAATTGCCCCTCATTTGATTTGGGCAGGATGGAAATTCTGTGAGCACACAGGACCCAGAAACGGAAGACAAGTCCAGGACAGAATTCCCAGTTCTACTTTCTGTGGGTTTTCTCACCCTAATTGTAAACTGGAGATACCCAGTTACCACAGAAAGATTTCTGTAAGGATTGCCCAAATGACAATATAAAAACAGTTTGTAATTTTTTTTAAAAAAAAAGCTATTTTGTAGCATAATATGTTCCAAGTGTAGGCATACACACATGTACTAAGAGCCATGAAGAGTAAAGAACTGCAAAATGCACACTTAAAGGTGCATTCTGATTACCCTTTTACCACAGGAGATAAATCGAGCAGGAGTCAACATTAAAACTGAGTTAGGAAACAAAGAAAATGTTGAGCAGTAACAGGTTCTTAACGGAAAATGCCAGACTAGATAATTCACCCATACCAACAAAACCAGAAGAAATGACAGGAGTAAAGACCAAAGCAAATATAGTACACATAACAGAACTGTAAACCTAACTCATTTGCGCTCTCAGCTTGCCAGGGAGAAAGATAATTAACTAATCCAAGATCAAGAAATAATTTTTAAGATGCAAAAAGAAAACAACAAAAAAAAGCTCCCAGTTTTTACTTAAAGGTTACGTTAAGGCCCAGCTCATATTGTCTTGCTCCAGAAAACCTTCCCTAATTTTTCCAGTTTCTCCATTATTTCCTATGTAATTATGGGTAATTAAATGCTGCTGACTGTTGCCCTCTATTGTAGATGTGCATCTTGTTACCACAAAAAAACAACAGCCCCCATTTAGTTAAAATTCTTTGCAGCATCTGCCCCAACTCATAGGACTCCCTGCTGAGTTATTTTTTAACTAAATCACTCCTGATTCAAGTGAAATGTGTTTTTTGAATACATTTCTCTAAGAATTCAAAAGTAATCATAGCCAGACATTACCTTTGATTTCATCAAAATTTTAACTGATCATAAATACACACACACACACACACACACACACACATACCTCCACCATCACCACCACCACCATCGCATACCAGCATTCTAATATAGAAAAGGAACTATAACATTCTCACTTTGTTAAAAGCTGAAATATGCTTCCATAGTGCAACAATGAGGAATGCACAATTACACTGCAGTATAGTAAAACTTGATTAGAACTTTTAAAAGTTTCTGTAAATCAGGAAGGTCCAATGGTGGATGCCAGGGGCAAGGTGTAGGAGGAGAGAGGGACGTTCCAATGGGTATAGTTTTCATTTTTTGAAGATAAAAAAGTTCTAGAGATCTGTTGCCCAACAGTGTACATAATATAGTTAACAGTACTACACTGAATGTAACCTTAAAACGGTTATGATAAATTCTGGTTTTTTACCACAATTTTTAAGTCTCTGTAAATCATGAAATTTTACATATTCGATTAACTGAACAGCTAAACACCTGGGAAAATATTAAAACTCTTTCAATTTTTAGAAAGAACACCTACTTCATTTTTGTTATGGTCCTAAGTGTTCGGCTTAGTGAAAAGTAAGCTCTTGTTATCTAATATTATCTAAGAATAATTAAAATTGTAACACATTCCCTGAACTTCCTTCAAATCTTTGTCATAAAACATTTTTATGACAAGGTTTATATTCCAGAAAAGGTACCAACAACAATATTAATAATTAGGAGCAGAGATGAGTTTTAGCTAACTTTTCATTGATATCAAAGTTACATTTGCAGTCTTAGAATCCAGTAATTAGTTCTACATGCCCCATTGTGAAAACAGCAGCCCACTATCCATAACCCATTTCCCATTCTCCAAATTCAATTCTTTCTAACTCTTTCCACCCCTGTGTTTTACCTCTTTATCTTTATCTCTTTTGGTTTACCTCTTTATCTCTTAAATAACATGTTTTCAGTCCTACTTCTTGAATTTAAGCATTATCTGTTGGCTTCCTATATGAAAGATGATGGAAGAGTTAGCGGTCTCTTTCACCTCCCACTAAGACAGAACTTGTATATTCCTATCTTCCTGTTTTGTCTTCCTAACAGAAGACTGCAGTAGATTTTAATTCTGAAGCTCATAGCAGGGCAAAACAAATAAGTAACCATGTTCATATCACTAAAAGTGACTTGATTTTTCATGTAATAGAAATAAGATAAACACGAAATTGAAAAAATTAATAAAGCTAGGAATATAAACTCCCATATTCACGCATACACACATGCAGTTACATATGTCTCCATCTACCACTGACAGGGCCCAGATGCCACGACCTAAGAGCAGTGAGCACCTCTGGCACCCAGACCTTGCCTTCCAAACACGAGAGGGAAGCAGGGTTCCCTAGAGAAATCGCTGACTGCAGAGCTGAGGCAGAAAAAGCACAACGCGAGCCCGGGACATCTTTCTATGCCGAAAAACAAGAAGCTGCTCTAAGCAAATAGTATCATATCCAAAGGATGCAGAAGAGCTTGAAGCATCTTCCATTGGCCAACTCTGGGACAATGTGAACACCAAAGTGAACAATGAGTATAAACTGGATGTAAAATACCGAATAAATAAAAATCCATGAGCCCATAGTGATGACCAAAGAACAATTTTTTAAAAAACAGAGAAACTCATTTTTCAGCAGTAAAGGTGCAATTACAACAATTCTTACTCTAGAAATTAATTAAAGGAAAGAATTCAGCATTTACTCTGCCTTTTTCCGAAAGAATTTATATGCATTTACTCTGCCTTTTTTCAAAAGAATTATGACTTATCACAGTTGATGAGAGAAAGCCTATTTCTGCAGAAGCATGCCAACATCTAGCCAGTTCCCACGAAATAACGGTTTGGGGCTTGGTTCATCAGTAAATGCTAAAACACTGGGGTGAAAGATTGTCGAAGAATGGGACAATTGCAGGTGCCAAATTCTTACGCCACAGTCCCCATTCCTTCTATCAGAGAGTTTTTACCAGAGAGTTACCTCATCCATTAAAACCTATATTTCATGCCTAAGTAAAGCATGAATTTAAATTACACGTATACAAGCACTTCTGTCCAATCTTCGGGGTTATTTTCACAGTAAGCAAGGCAGATTATGTCTTTATGACACATGAGACACACGGAACACTCTGAAAATGTGAAGGTAATCCTGACTCGGAAGTAAAAGCTTCTCCCTAGAATCAAAAAAGACAGGATGCAATGTCTGCAAGGACCCAAACTGAAAGTTAGCTGGCTGGCTGAGATAAGAAACCAGACTGTCAATGATGTGTTTCACAGGGTTTATTTTTGCAGTCCAAAAGGCTTCATGAATATGTCACAAATTAATTACCACTGTGAAAGAAAGGTGGCTGTTTCTTCTTTGTATTTTGGGGTGGGATAAGGAAAGCGGTTCCAAGAGTATAGTCAGTCAACCATAAAAAGTCTCTCATCCACCTCCAACGCCCAAACCGACAAAACCTCAGGGATGCAGAGGAAACAACTAGGAGTAGACAGACCAGTTCCCTGAGCAGTTTGACCTCAAAGAATTTTAAGCTTCTTCTAATCTATCTCTTCCCCCCATGACAGACCTCATGTCCACGATACAGCTTGTCACTCTTCACCATATTGAGCACCCAACAATTTCCAGCCAGAATTAGAGATGCTCATCTTGTGAGCCATTTCATCTTTCTCTCTCTCTCTCATTTCTATGGCATCCTGGACTTCGCTATGCTCTGCCTGCTCCCCGTGGCACCCGTGAGAACAAGAGTTCTGAGTCCCCCAGTGCTTCCCACAGCCCTCAAGTCCTGCATCCTGTTCCCTGCTGGCACCTTTCTCCCTAGTGATGCTTCTTGCCTTCAGAGGCCCAGACCCAGGACATGGCCGTTCCCCCAGCAACCACATCACATCATTGAGCAAGGAAAAAAACACCTTCTAGTTAGTCCAGCTCCATCTGTGCCAGCAAGTTACTTAGCTTCTGCGGCTCAAGTCTCTCATACACAAAACGGAATAATAAAACCTACACCGCAAGGTTGTTATAATGATTACACACAATGTCTTTAAAGTTCCCAACACAATGCACAAAGTAACAAATACTGGCTGGTAATAACAGTAGTCCCAGCAGCAGCTGCAGCATACTTTTGTACTATTGATAGCCTACATTTACTGGCCATTAACTGTGTGTCAGACACAGTTCTAAACACTTTAAAAGTATTGACTCATCTCATCCTTAAAAGGCACGGTCAATTATCCCCATTTTACAGACAGGAAACTGTGGGAATGTTGTAACAACAATAGTGATAAGAAGCTGTTCCATGGCTCCCCGTTATCCAGCAGACAGAACTCATATATTCCACTCTCACAAACAACCTTTCATCACCATCCACTGGTACCTAATGCCAGAGCTGGGGGGTGAGAGAGTAGGAGAGCCACAACATGGCAGTTCCACTCCAAGTCAAACCATCTGATGATCCTATTTCTCTACAAACACTATCCTTCTGCCAGAAATGCCTTTCTTGGCACAACACCGCCCCCCCCCCACCACCACCACCACCACCACCACTCTCTTCCTGGGCAGTGCCTCTTCTTTCAAAACTGTACTCAAACATAACTTCCTCTGTGGATGTCCCTGGACTTCCCAAGTTCCTTGGGACTCCCTCTGCATTTTATCCATTTCACTATTAGCACTCTCTTTCTTAATATTTGAATTGTCTGGATATATGCTACCCCAAACTGTGAATACCCAGCACAGTTTGGGGGAGAGGGGTATACAGCCAAACAATGCAAATATTAGAGAAAGAAGGAAGAGCTAGTAACTGCATTCTCCTTCCCCCTGTCCCCACTGCCCAGCGACGTGTCTACAGAGGCTTCAGAGCCTAGATGGACACGTGCTGAGGGGGCTCTGTGCACCTCCCAGAGCAGCATCCTAAACTGAGAGATGGGAATAAAGTCTCTCTCTCACAGAGTACCTAATAATAAATCAGGAAATGAACAGAATATACACAGAACCCAGCAGACATTCACTAATGAAATAGGGAATGTGGCATCATGGCACACCATGGTGATCTTGGTAGAGGAAACCCAGCCTCAGGGTCCAACAGCATGGGAGTGAAGGATCCCCAAGGCTGAAAAGCTCCCTCAAGTAAGTGAGATCATTTTCACAGCGTGATCAGGAGCTGATTCAATCTAGGATTGCAGGGAGCACCCCATTCCTTCTTACTGCAGAGGGGAATTCCGTAATCGCTCAAGATATGCTATCAGTTACAGTGACAGCAATAATGGCATAAATACCATAGCTGTTATGAGTTGGCTCGGCAACAAGACCCCTCACAGGAAATTCCTACAAATAAATGAACAGAGTTCTGTGTTACTTAGAGTCATATTCCCTAATCTGTTCAAAGACTTTCTTTAATTGTATAACTCTGTAAGCTTTATTTTTTTTATATTTAAATATGAGCTGGCCCATTTCCAATGCTTTCCTCTGGTGAGCTCAAAACATTTAAGACAGCTAAACATTCTTGTCACTCTTAAAAACGAAACATCACACAACTCAAAAAACTATCTGAAACTAACTATGCAGACTTTCCCTCAAGTCTGCAACATTCACCTCTCTGAGAGCATTTTCTAACCATCACGTCTACCTATAACCTCCTCTTTATTTTATTTTGTGGGTCTCTTAAGGACCAAAAATTACAATCATTTTCTCCAAGCTTCCGTAATCCCCCTCTATTTTAAATTCTCTGCCCTCATTTCAGAATGTATCCAAGTCAAATGTTTCTTTACTCCTCTCTTTTTGGTCTACACTACCACGTCTTTGCTAGGTGCAAGCTCCCCACTATGGGGAGCAGCAACCCATTTAATCTACATTTTAGATCTATGACTCTCTGCATAATGATAGTGAGGGTCTCCGTGTTGCTACGTTTAAAGAATTTACACACCAGGGCCTGCCCCCTTGTTGCTGTCAGCCCACTTCACTTTAGGAAAAACACGCATCAATAATATCAAAAAGCAGTGCTTTATAGCTCTGTTCCAACTCTGAATGTGGAAACCTAAAATAAAACATATGTTTCTATTACAAAAGAGTGAAGGCTATTTCTACTAAAAACACTTTACAAATCCTAAGAATCATCATCCAGACAACAGAGTCATAAAATTAACCCCAGAAGAGGGTGACACTTGATAGTCACTCTCGCCCCAAATGTGCTGAATGATTCTTTTCACTGTCAAAGCCAGAATAGAGAACCTATTACTGCAAGTCAGCCTTCTGAAATGTATGCAATTTAATCCAATTCAACACTTAAATATGTGTGTACTTGCTTGGCTGTATTGCTTGCTTAAAGTGTGAAACTTGCTACATTACAGCTTTGTCTACACAGCCAAACGCTTCCCAATGTACTGTATAATTTGCTTAAAGAGGTGAAGGTGCCAAGGACAAAGCAGAGAATGAGGGGTATCAGGTGTAACAGGGTGACAAAAATGAAGATCAGATGTTTGAAACTATGTTCTTTTCATATAGTGTAGATAGTGTGATATTTGCATTTTAAAAACACATGTATGGAGAAGTAGAAATTTGATATTTACATAGTAGTAGCTAATAAATAACTTATTAATTAGACAATGTAAAATAGTAACTTCGCAGTGGAGAAATCCAGAAGGCACCACCTCACCCAAATGATCAGTTATCACCACCAGGATCAAGGCAAGGTATTACGACGTATTCAGATGCTCGTGGAATCACTGCCTGGTATTTCTACCAAAAGTGCATGACCTGGATCTAATCATTGAGGAACTGGACAAATACAAATCAAAGGAAATTCTACAATATAACTGGTCTGTCCTCTTCAAAAATATCAAGGTCAAGAAAAGGAAAAACTAAAGAATAGTCCCAGTTTTAAAAGACTAAAAAGACGTGGCAATTAAAGGCAACATGAACTGTGGATCAAGGGTGAGAAGACTGATGTCCAGGGAGCCTAAGGACTCTGCTTTAAATCATCCTGACACTCATTTGTAGAGCTGAGACCAATAAGGACCAAAGCTTTTTCTGAGATGCTAAACCTGTGAGGATAGGAGTGATCTCCTAAAATTCGTGCGTTTTAAAAATATTTTTATTTTTAGCCTTAAACATTTTTTAGGTCATAGCTTTTATACTCTACCAAGAGAAATTGCATGTAAGCACTTCTGACCTTCATAAATTTAAAATTCACACTTTTTAATAACACATGAATAAACATAAAGATCCAGGAACTGTAACACTTTGTAAATAAAGTGAGTCAAAAAAAAAAACAGCATTATGTGTTACATGACTTATGGAAAGAACATATGTAATGGGTGAACCTAATCAACCATACATTGTGGGTGTGAAGAGTAAAGAAATTTTAGTTTGGTAGGAGTATTAAAATATCTCCCCCCAAAAATCAACTGGTTACACTGGTAAGAAAACGACTGGTAAATGCACAGAATCTAACAAGAAGGCTAAGGTGTTCTCAGCTAGAAACTGGAGTGTGGCCTCCCTCCATCCGGCAGAGGAGACCCTGGGGTCACGGTGACAAACTCATCTCCGGGATTCCCAAATACTCTGACTTTGTGAATACGAGGGTCTACCAAACTTTAATCTGCCCTAAAATTGTTTTACATTTCATTTGGCAGAATCGTTGCTGCATGATCACCCTTCTTGGCCTTTCTGTGACAACTAAAATCAGATTAAACTGAACATCAAGGAAAACACTGTCAGGAACAAGTTACAAAAAATATGAAGAGACGCTAAGGAATGGAGGAAGAGTCACTCCATTATAGCTGGTGGTGCTGGAAGTTTCCAGGTTATGAACTGGGGCAAAGTATATATCTATGTATATATGTATGTATGTATGTATGTATGTATGTGTGTGTGTACAAACACACACACACACACACACACACACGCATGCGTGCACGCACACAAATGCTTCAGGCCTAATTATTCACATTTATCTTAAAAATTACTGAGCACCTTCTATGTGCCAAATACTATCCTAGCAGATCCAGCACTCGATAAATCTGACAATGTTTCTCTAGCTAGGAAAGGATAAAGATAGGTGATCGATAAATTAATTTTAAGTATAATGTGAGGTGGTATTAAGAGCTATGCAGAAAAATAGAGCAGGATAAAAAGACCAGAGGAACAGCAAAATGATACTTTGACTGGCATGGTCTGAAAAGGCTTCTCTTAGGAAGTGCCATCTGAGCTGACCGGCAGTGGGAGGAGGGTGCAAGCCACATGAACATCTGTGAGTGGGAGGGAGAGCTTGACCGTGGGTCAAGCCCCAAAGTCACAACGAGCATGCAAGCCACTGGCGTCGGCTGACACAGGCATCTGAGTGGGACAGGAAGTTATGAGAGAATTCTGAGCATAGGAGTATGGCAACATTTATGTTTTAGCTAAAAAGCAGAAAGCTGTCATTAGAGAAGCTAAAACAACAACAACAACAAAAAAAGATCACCCGGAGGCCCCTGCAATAGCAGAGGCAGTGGGAGTGGCTTAGGCCTGAAGAGCAACAGTGGAAGCAAGAATACATTGTCAGATTCTGACCATGCTGTGAAAGAAAAGCTGACAGGATCATCGAGGGACTGAGCATAGAGTTTTGAGAGAAAGACAAAAACCCAGAATGACAATATAGCTTTCAACCTTTCTCTACCTGGCGACTACATTTAACATTTGCTAAGAATGAGAAGCCTGAAGAAGGAGCAAGTTTAGAGATGGTGAGAAATCAAACCTTTGATTCGAAAGACATTAGATTTAGGTTGCCTATTAGTCATCAAAGTAAAGGTGGTTAGCGAGCAACTAAATACCCAGGTTCTGGAGAGAAGTATTAATAAATGCAATAGACAGGCATATAAGTAATAAAGTATCTGTGTGAATGTATGTGTGTATTAGTGCTTCCTTCACACGTATGAAGGAAAGTTCAAAAAGGAAAACATGGAGAAGAGAAATTTGGAAACTATACTGTACCTACTTTGGAACCCATTTGAAAATATTGTAATGAAATGTATTACTTTAGTAATAAAAAGGAGGGCATTTCTTTTGTTTCTCCCAATAAAGTAATAAGTTGATGAAATACTATGCTGATAAAAAAAATTAAACTCAGAAGAATGGAATTAACAAAGGATTACAGTGAAAACCACACTCACAGACAACCGTTGTTAAGTCTGTGGATTATTTCCCTGGACATTTATACAAAGACACAGTATTTAAGTACAGCTTATTTTTGCTTGTTTGTTTTAACACACATGAGATACGCCGAACTCAAAAGTGGAAGCCAATGAATTCAGCTACGTTTCTGTTTTGTTTTTAAAAGTTCTCCTTCTTTAACAGTGGGCTCCACGCTCCAGTGTATCAGGGCCCCCTACCACTCCCAACCACTCTGCAGCCCAGCTCACTTACCTAGGACCCCGCCTGGCACCTGAGGACATTTGCACCTCAGAACTTTATAGTTGGGGGTCTCCTTTACAAAAGCATAAGCACATTTCCATTTCATACAGGATTATTTATAAACCTAATTTTTTAATGGACATCTTTATATACAGTTCTCTGTGCACATTCCTAACAGAGTATCAAATGTTCAATAAAGCATGTTTAGCACTATCTCAAGGAGTAACTGTCCAGTCACCAAAAGAGTAAAGAATCTAACTAAAAATACTTTCTCTTCAGTTCATTCAACAAATCACCTCCATGGGCCAGCGCGTGTGTGCATGCTTGTGTGTGTGGGGGGGCGGGGGGGGGTAATGAAAGGCAATATAACATGCAAATAAAATAACAACACATGAGCACATAACTGTGAAGGGGAGAAAGAGAGGGAATACTATTTAGGTGTCCAAAGCAAACCTCCTGAGGAAATGACATTTGAGCCAAAGCCTCAGTGAAGACAAGGAGACATGCAAATATCCTAGAGAAGAGCGACCCAAGTACAGGAAAGAGAAAATGCTGAAGCCCTGAGAAAGAAAGGAGCACAGCATGTGAGGGGAGAGAAGGCAGGCGGTGTGGCCGGACTATCTTAGGAAGAGGGGGCAAATCATGGATAGCCTTGACGGCCACAGGGAAGAACCTGGGTCTTTATTCTACTTGTAATAAGAAATTACTGTGAAGTTATAAATAGGGACATGATCTGATCTGATTTAATAATCTTTGTGATCACTGTGGCAGTCGTGGAGAGATCAGAATGTAAGCAGCCAAAGTAAAAGCAGGGAGACCAGTTGAGAAGCTGCCACTGTAGCCAGCAGCCAAGAGATGACGGTGGCTTAAACCAGCATTTTAATTAACTGTGATGGTAAAAAGTGTACGGATTGAAGACATATTTTGGAGGTAGTATCGATAGGACCTGCAGACAGAATCAGGACTCTGGCACTGGGAGAGCTTCTCCACCCACAACATGAACGACTTTTACTCTCACCATGAACCGTCTCAGAACTGTCTGATGTCGTGTTCCAAGGGTGCAGAGAACAATTACTTGTAGAATCAATAGCAAAGTGTAACATATATCAACCGTACTGTCTCACTTACCCAAGTTGGGATCAGTAGGCTGACGTTTCTTAATTTTAGCTTCAGAAATAGCAGAATAATAGGCACACGTCATCTTGATCAGCCATGTTGCTCGAACCATTGGCACTGAATATTTAGCTAAATATGCAAAAACATCTTCTTTTTTACTAAGGATGGGAACCTAAAAAAAAAAAAAACAACATTTATAATAATCACATACGGTGCTCATCGTTAAGCAAAAAAAAAGAGACTCTAAGTTCCTGCTGGCTATAAGAAAATATATCCTTAAAAACATATATATCCTTGATAGATTTTAAGCAAATTTTCATCAAGAAAAATGAATCAAAATTATGTTTAGCACATTGGCAATGCAATTTTATCAGTTGTGCTTTCTTATAAAAACAAATTATTTTCTAATTTTCAGAAGCTGAAAGCAACACATTGTATCAACGAAATAGAAAAAAATAATTTGACAGTCCTCCAAGAAGTTTATCTCAAAATTGAGACAGATCAAGTGAAAAACTCTCCCCATTCTACATGTTATCCAAGAGCATTTTTTATAAAGCTTTTGACTGTACCCATTTCATAAGAATAATACATTCCACAAAGCTTCTAAAAGTACCTTAGCCCAAAATTTAAAATAGAGGCTAAAATGATGGATCAGTGAATCTGCCTAATAAACAATGAGCTAGAAATAGCTGGGTAATTAATTCGCTGCAGAAAGTAGGCACTTGGGACAGTTAATTATTTCTTCCAGACCACAAAGGTACAATTTAGCAAATTAGTATCCCCATGTATCACAGGATGGTTTGAAAGAGTTAATCCGCTCTTCTAGAATTCCTCATAAATATCCTGGGCAGAGCCCACTCATCTATATATAATCTATTCAATTTCTGAATATAGAGTAAGAGTGGACAAAAGCCTTGCTGGCTGTGATGCAGCAGGATGGAAGTGGTGAAACCGAGAGACAGGCGCACCCCCCACATGAGGGATAAGTGCCTCTGTGCGCCGCCATTCCTGCCCACAGCCTGTTTGGTTCAACCCATCACTGCCAGGCTCTTCATCTGTATCCAAATTATAACAATGCTTATTTTGTTGCCAGTTCAAAAGATTTCTCCATGTTTTCAAGCCATGGACTTGACCCTCTCTTTAAGAGGATCCTAAACACAACAAGCATGGACATCTAGAGCCTCAGTCTCTATGCCTCACACTCTTGCTTGATTTTGTGCTGAAAATCAAGGCTTCAGACCAGCTGATTCGTATAACATGGCATTTTTCTATTAGTTAACCAAATCCATATTTAGTCAGTGGATGTTTTGCATCATACATGTTACAACTTCGACTACTCACATATTTGGTACGAAGTGTGATTCTAGAATTAAAGATAAGTATTTTTTTATAGCACAAAGTGATATCACCTGATTTCACTTGATTAAAAGAAGTCATTTCACCTGTTTCTTACCAACGGCCCATCAAGCTGCTCCAATACTGAAGAAAAAGCTGCCTGGTTGGACACTGAGATACAGTGTATCCATCTGCTGTATCATTTAATAGACTTTTGATCACATACAGTACCTGTATTGGGTTCTGATTTAGGAACATAATCCCCGTAACACAGGCAACTAAATTGCCCAAACCTAACTAAAAGATGAACATCACACAGGCCAAAGTTGGAAGGCTTCCTCTCTGCAGACCACAGTGATACACTTCAACAAGAAAATTTCCTGAAAATTTAGCTTACAAGGCACATCTTTCATAGAGCACAAGGCTAAGGGGGTGTACTATGGTTTCAGCTGTGAACAAGAAAAGCACAGGCTTAAACATTCAGTTAAGACCCGAGTTGCTGCTTTTCACTAGAACACATAGTTTGGAATCAGTGAGTTAAATTTCTGCTGTCAAGGCCTTTTAATCAGACAAACCAAAAGGTAATATCAAGGCCTAAAAAAACAGGCAAAATGCAAAAAGTAAAGTTAGCATCTCCGAAGAAATATCTTTTATAGATGCCTAAAAGACTTCTTTTGAACAGAAGGAGAAAACACACACACACACACACACACACACACACACACACACACACACAGTTTGAACATGTAAAATGTTTAGATGAAACAGCAAACAAACTGAGCCACAGGTCTGACATGAAGAGCAGAAGAAGCAAACCTGTAATTCAGCTCACTGTCCCTACGGCAGAGCCCTAAACAATGGCTGACTCAAATCAAGGGCTTTAGAATTCAGAAGAATATATGTGAAGAAAGAAAGTTAATTAAGAAAAAGACATGTATTGATGGTTTTGTCAAAGTTACTGTTTGGGCCAGCTCAGGAAGGAAACTATCTTTTACCATGACTGAAGTATGACTTCCTTACAGTGATGGATTCCATTTTCAGCAAAGAAACCATCTGACTTTAACTTGTAGCTGAACCTAGGCAATCAATGGGCAGCTGTCTCATTTCTAAATCAAGCCAGAGCTGCATATTAGTACCAAAAGAAAACTAAGACACCCTAGCATGTGACACAGTCTTCCATCCTCGTATCACCTTTCTCTTCAAATGCACATTGCTGTCAGCATCCCCCACTCACGATAGCAGTTGTAGAGGAAAAGGAAACTCCGTAGACCCTGGTGATCAAGTCACCTGAAGTGAACACGTGACAACAAATGAACTAACTCTTCAAGAGCTAGAAGAACATCCCTAAGGGGCTAGAAGGCTCCCTTTCCAAACTCAGCTATGACCTCGATGGAGTTATAGGGCCCTTGACAGGCCATTGTTGACTTTTCAGTGACCACATACTTGGAAGCTGTGGAGCTTCATAGTAACAGAAAACCAGGTCTAGAAACCTGATCCATCCCATACAGGAAACTATTCTGAACTCCAGATCAGAGCTAGAAGATGACTCAGGATCTTAGCGAGAAAATGAAGGGGTTCTGCATTAAGCCACCTTACAGAGAAATACCAGAAATTTAAAAAAGTATTTTAACTTTCCAATACGAAGAACATGCAGAGAATACAATCTCTTACCCAACTCTGAAAGAACTTTCACCATCTCAAGAAGATGATATGCTGAAGAGGGGAGAGGAGAGAGATGAACTCTTGAAATGCTCAAGAAATGAATGCTTCAAGGAACAGTCAATGATTTTATAAAGAAAACAACTTTAGTCTACAGCCATGCCACACTGAACATGCCTCACCTCGTCTGATCTCAGAAGCTAAGCAGGGTTGGGCCTGGTTAGTACTTAAATGGGAGACCACCTAGGAAGACCAGGTGCCGTAAGCATAAAAAAATAAAATAAAAACAAAACATCTTTAACTTTGCAAAGAATTAACGTCAGGGCTTACCTGAGGGACACCTGACTTGGCCAGAGGCAGCTCCTAATAAAGAAAGAAGAACAATGGCTAATACAATGCACTGTAATTCATCTCCTTCCTAAAAGATGAGAGACCTCACTACACACCTAAAGCAAGGGAATCAATTCCTCACCAGTTTCGCTTTCAGGAAATAGCCACAAAATGCATTCTAAAAGCTCATAAGAAAGGAAACTCAAAAGAAAGATGTCAGGCTGGCTACATGGGAGGTGAAGGTACTAAACAGCATGGAAGATATGGACTATGGTTAGAAAGCCAACAAATAGCGAAGGATACCCTCTTATTTACATGGCCTTCCTAGGAAACAATGGCCTATGGTAACTGCTCACCATTGGAAAAGAAATGCCACACTGTTCGGCCTATATTGAGACAGAGGCACCATCTGAGTAGTAAGAGGTGGTTAAGCTGACTTTTGTGATTTTCAAGGATTTCAGTTGCCTTTAATTACTGAAATCTATGACAACATAATGCTACGACACTAGGGAAAAATAAAGCCAAGGGAACTATGGGTATCATTTTCAAAGAGTTGCTTTACAAAACAAACAAGCAAATACATGAAGGAGATCCCCTTAAAATGGGTCTGCACCAAGCCTGATAATAAAACCTTAACATCAGGAACAGAAGATGGGCGCCCCTAAAACTAAAGGGTTTCAGGGGAGAAAGGAAAGATCTGTGCGATTACCTGAAAGGAGTTTAAGACATCAGAGATCAAGACCAAGAGGGAGGTTTCCAGCTCTCGTCCAAATTTCAAGACATTTTATATCGCTCGGACTACAGGACTGTTGAATGCGTGTTATTATTTCCCACTTAATAAAAACGACCAAAAGCAAAGATTTTAAAATAACCCTCCCTCCAACCCCACTCCACCCCAAAAAAGCTGGGAACTCTAAATAAACCTGCCCATTCTGCTCTAAAACTTTTTCAAAGAAGTTTTCAAGCACTCACAGAACCACTATCTTTATCCCATTTGTTAGGGAGACGACTTAGAGCATTTGGATGGTTGGTTACCTTCAAGACAAGGAAATAACATCAAAGCAAGGATTTCTACACGACACACTTTAGACATCCTGGGCTAAGAAAACTGAAAACACAGTAGAAATAAAGAATTATTGCCTGTTCTTGATTTAAAACTCTGTCTACCTAAAGGCCACGTAACCTGCTCCCTGTGTGGAATGTTTCTACCTAAGGACAATCTAGACTCCACATGCCACCAAAATAAAGGGGAAAACAGCATATGTGCAGCATCCACCTGGTGCAGTATATCTGCTATCGAGGCTGTGAGTTTGGAAGAGAATTAGGGAAAACAAATACATCCTTGAGCATTATTTCAAACATCTTCATTTCTATAAGACCATAATTAAAACAACGTAAGTAAAAAATACCTTTTTTGCCAAAATAGCAAGTGGTTTATTTCCTGCTAAGTCAGAGAACCAACTATGAATTGCACTCTGGGATCGAGCAGTAACCAGCCAATAATTATCTTTAGCATTAACTTGTGGTTTCTTCTTTCCGGTGTCCTGGAAAGTGTTAAGCTTTAGTTTCTCAGCTAATATGCTGCTAAAATAAGCTCCAATCTGAGGAAACAAGAGAGAAAAAGAAAACATTTAAAGACAATAAGTATGTTAGTAATGTATATTAGTATTTTATTTTTTATTATTTTAACTGAAAATCTTCAAACAGCCCATCAGAAAATAAAATGGCAATTGAAGCTCTTGAAGTCAAGAGCTGTCATTTCCTTTTACTAACATAACTCGAAAACTCCCATAGCACCTTTATTCCGCTATTAACAAGAAATTCAAGGAAAAAAGAAGAGCCTTTGATAACCTCTGATAAGATGATGTTAATTACAACCTGAATAAATGTTAAGAGAATGGATTCCGTTTTAATTTGCAGCTGTACTTCTCCTTTTTCATACTACACACCCATTTGGAGAGAATAGTTTTCCTGAGAGGTGTTGCATACGAGAACAGAAAGCCTAGTAATCACACAGTAATCATTCTTTTCCTATTTCATCTTAATAGCATGTATTTTTTGGAAAGGAAACTCTGTATTTACACTCAGTGCTTTTTAAAGAGTCTAGAGAAATTTAATTTATTTAAATGGCAAATATAAAAGATTGGATTAAGTATTCAACATTTTTGATTGGGCTGCCAATTTTGTGAGTAGATGTGTTACAAGAGAAAGGCTACTGTTACATGCTCTGAAATGGAACAAAGCAGCAAAGGGAGCGTCTGTGAATTACTGTAGCATTTTCCTATTAACCATCTTAAAAGAGGACAAAGGAAGGAGACAGGGACAAAAAAGAAGGGGATAAAGCAATATCTAAAAATTAAATAAATCCACAGAAAACCTGTTGGAATTTCCAACAATCGTATCAAAGTATCACATATCATTTCCCAGGGATTCTTTAATAATATGATGTGAGCAAGAATTTCTAATAAATATCTCCAAACAAGGCTAGTAGACAATGTCAGCCATGATTTAAATAAAATACCTACTCTGGTGAAGCAAAATAGAAATCACTACTTTAGTTTAATGTTCAAGAGTCAAACAATTAGTCTACAGGTTGAAACACAGTTGTAAATAATTAGCCAAATTTATTTACCACTTGAAAAGTTGATACTGTACAAATTTTTTTTACCTGAGTTGTAATTCCTTGACCTTGTGACTAATGTACTATAAAAGGAAGCCTCTTTTGGTGTGTTAATGTAATATGATAATAAAAATTATAGTAGTTAGAAAAACAAAAATAAGCTTTATTTTGTTTTTTAAACAAACAGCTTCATTGTGTGTTTTTTAAGCAAATGTTTGTCTAATGCCCAAAGAACCAAAAGCAAAAGTTTAGCAAAAACCAGCTCGTTGAAAACAAACAGCCATAGTAGCAAATGGTTTAATTTTAAGTTTCTCAATGTTTGATCTTTGCACGAAGGGCACAAAACACCTACATGTGCAAACTGTTCTATATTTAAAAGGTCTCTTATTTGTAATTATGTCTTAGCATTTTAATCATTATAAATAAAAGGTGTAATTTAAAAAAAAAAAGTCTGAGGAGACAGCAATGGAACATGGTGACTGCAACTATGTTTTACTTCCTAACAAACCACGTGAACAACTGCGTACTGTAAACAAAGTCAAAGTCCCAAAAACATAGGGGAAAAAATGCACACCAAGACCCAAAATTACCAAAACATGATCACACATTTAATCCTAACAGCTATATGTTCACATTATTCCGAAACCTAGAAAAATAAAAAGCTTCATTCCCAAGTCCCAGTGCCTACGTCCAACTCTGATGAGTTTCGTCTTTCCAATGTTTCTTTATGTGAATATATACAAACACGAACATATTATTTTTTTCTCTTTTTTATATGCATGCCTTCTTATGTACATTTACTAAATGTCCGAGAGCCTTCCATATCTGTATATGGAGAGCTTCCTCATTCATGTTTTTTGACACACAATAATGTACAGTGAACGTTCCACATTTTATTTAATCAAGCCTCTGTTAATGAACAATGAAGTATATGTTCCAAACTTTTGACATTACAAATCATGTTAAAATGAACAGCCTTTCTTATTTATTATTTCATACCTGTTCAGCTAGAGCTTTGAGATAAAGTTCTAGAATTCAGATTTTATCATTCTGTAATTTGAATCAACATTGCTAAACTGCTCTCCATAAGGTTTATTACAATTTGCACTCTCTCATACAAGGTATGAGAGATAAACTTTCATTCAAAACTTGTTTCAATCCATCCAAAGCTATTTTGAAAACAATTCATTTGATAAGAAAATGAGAAAAGTTTGGGGGCTACACTATAGTTCATATATTTCATATTTATAAGATCAAATTCTCCTCAGAAAGTTTGATTCCTTAAGTAAATATCACAGAAAGGTTGACAGCAGCTGTAGTTATAATAGGTGATATTTCCATTTATTATTATTTAAATTGACATTAAGACAAAATAGCTAAGAACAATCTGACAGTTCACTGAAGAGACATACAGCGTTCATACTGTTGTGCACAGAACTGTGTATTCCCAAAATTCAGATGCTGAAACCCTGATAATCTTTGGAGACAGGGCCTCTAAAGAGGTAGTTAAGGTTACTGAGGTCATATGGGTGGCACCCTAATCCAATAGGACTGGTGTCACTATAAGAAGGGGAAGAAACAGCAGAAATGCATGAGCACAGGAAGAAAACTGTGTGGACACAGCAAGAGGGCAGCATGTGCACACCTAAGTGAGCGGTCCCGGGAGAAACCAGACCTGCTGACACCTGGATCTCGAATTTCGGCCTCTGGGACATTGAGACAGTAAATTCTCTCGGAAAATCAAATTTCTGTTGTTGAGGCCACCCGCTCTGTGGTATTTTGATACAGCAGCTATAGCACACTAATTCACCTAAGCAAGCAATATTCTTCCAGGAATTAATCCTAAAGAACAAAAGCTGTATGTTCAAATATGACTCTTACCTCTTTATTAATAATCATAAGAAACTTGAAAGAAACTAATTGTTATAGACTAGCAGTTTCCACCTACTATAGTACATAAATGATACACTAGCTACTAATTATTACTAACATGAATACTTCGGCCTCAAGGAAAAGTATATACACAAAATATTCTATTTAAAATTTTAAGTATATAAGTTAAGGAAGGCGAAAAGTGTTAGAGATGAATGGTCTGACAGCTGTACAAGCAATGTGAATATACTTAATGCCAATGAGCTGCACACTTTAAAATGTTAAAATGGTAAATTCTGTTATATTTTACCACAATAAAAAAAAACAGAAAAAATTACAACACATGCATAATTCTGGTTGTAGTGTTAAAAAGTGTCAAGACTGGAAAGAGGCAAAACTAGAAAACAAAACTGTGGTCGATCAGACTATTGTAGAAAATGCATTTCTTTCGCATCATTGAAAAAATATTTCAGTTGATAGTTTAGCAGACTGTCATTTACATGTGTTTATGTATACATTTACATACATAAAAAGAGTTCTGGAATAATACACAAACCTGTAACAATGTTATCTCTGGGGAAGAGGAAAAAAGTATAGGAATTTGTCTTTATGTCTGATTTCTTTTTATTTGTATTATGTTTTCAACTTAAAAGTATTTTAATATTTAAAAACAGAAATACCTCAAAAAGGATGAAAACTCAAACCTTAAAAGAATACAAACAGAAACAAATAATTCTATCTACATATCTAATTGTGAACCTCAAAAGACCACCTGGTCTTCCTAGGTGGTCTCCCATCCAAGTACTAACCAGGCCCAACCCTGCTTAGCTTTCGAGATCAGACAGGATCAGGTGTGTTCAGGGTGGCATGGCCATTGACTCAAGAACTTTTTTAACACAACATTCTGACTATATACTCTTAATAAAAGTTAGCACAAAGACAAAAATAATTGTAGAAAAAGTGAAAATTTTACACAGTAATTTTGTTGCTGGAGATACTGTTATAGTTTATTCTGAAATTCTTTTATGTGTATGGTAAGAGGGTAAATGAATAAGTATGTTGATACAAATTAGATTCAAGATTTCACTTTGGGAGACAGGAGACACAAAGATGAAACAGGAAAAAGTAAGACAAAAATCCTGTATTTCAGTTCGAACTGGTGGGTGAATGGATGGGTGAAGAAAGGGAGGGAGGGAGAGAGGGGAAGGGAAAAAAATCTACATGTTTCCCATCTCTGTCCACTGAAAGGGCCCAGAAGTTATGTCACTCTAGTAGCAAGGAACATGCCAAGCATCCAGATCCAAGCTGGGCAGGGAAATAAGATGACTCCATTATGTCAAAAGTGAACAAGAACTCAAAGAATGGTGTGATGTCAGGTTAAAGGTACCTACACTAGCCAAATGCAAGATAATCTGAGCATCAAAAATAAAAATGAAAATAATACCTCAAGTTTTAAAGAGAGTCCAGGGATTAAAAGTGATTCTAAAAAAAAATGGGATGTCCTTTACAAAAGAATTCCAACTAATAAATGCATGAAGAACAATAACTAGAAAATCAGCCATTTGCAACCACCAGCAAAATAAATCATTAGCAAAAATCATTAATTGATGCTAAAAACATAGAAGGAAATTTTATTGGAAAATAGGATACTCGTGTGGTCTCAAATTATCACCCTATAGAGATTGCTACAAGGAAAAGATGACTGCTTTTACAATGTAAAGAGAGGTCAGGCACCTCCTTAAGTGAGCAAACTTAGTGTAACCAATACCAGAGCAAACCGGCATTGCATATCTTCTCATGTGATGCAATGTAGTCTTCTTGCCAAAAATAATCTGACTCCTCTCATGAGAAAACAATGAGACAAATTACAAATTATAGGACTAGAGTAAACGACAAATAACTGGACCGAACTCTTCTAAAATGGCAGTTCTAAAAGGCCCCCCAAAAAACAAGAACGGAATGAGAGAGACTTGAGAGTGGTACTGAACGAGATTAAAAGAGACTAAAGAGACATGACAACCAAAACACAATGCGTTATCCCTGGCTGGATCCTAGGACAGGACAGCTTACAAGATATTTGGGGGAATTCTGAATACAAATTGTGGTTTAAATAACACTAATTTTTCAACATTAACTACCAAGGGTGTCACATACACACACGTTTTCAGTTTTGGAAAATGGGCAATTAGCATACCTTTGATGGGTTAATTACGATATTTCTGGCTGAGCCATGTTCATCTCCAGTAAAAGCCGGCTGATTGTTGAAGCCCTGCTTTACATTCACAGCAGTAAGCTCATCCTGTTCAAGAAAAGGTATTGATTAATCAGAAGGATAGAAACACTCTAACTTAACCCCACTTACCACAGCCTGAGTAACGACTAACTTTGCTATATTCCATAAGAGAATTGTTGACAACACACGAATGAAAGCAGAAATTGAAATTTAAAATCAATGCATAAATATGTAGAGAAAGATAAACTGAATGTGGCAAAATGTTAACTGTTAACCCTAGCTGCATGATATATAGGTGTTAATTATACTATTCTTTTGATTTCCTTAAGCTTGAAAATTTTAAATAAGTTGGGAATAATGAGCAAAAATCACACACACAGACATAAAATCATAGAATTTTAAAACCACAACTGTTTCTAGAGAGCCCATAGTTTTACTCTCCCTCCCTTGCCAGCCCCATACACATTCCTATCCTATGTTCAAGAAAAACCGGATCACTCAACTTATCCAAGATCCCATACAAGTTAAAGACAGCACAAGCTCTGACAACCACATAGCCCAAACCTGTAACTAAAGGAAAGTTTAGAGCTTGAAAAGTTCTTTCGTACATCCTGGTTCACTTGATCTTTACCAATTCTGGTATCTTCGTGCCCATGAGAAGATAGCTCACTAAGCTAGAACAGTAACTGGACAAAGTCAACACTGAAAAACCATCTTCTCAATCCTAGAGTAGGAAGAGAAATTCCTGTGATACCACGCCACCGAAGTATAAAGCCATATGAAAATGTGGCCTAAAAATACATAGCTACAACTCATATGCTCCTTAAAAAGATCTTACTAGATAGATACAGGAAAACTTTTCTTCCCAAGGTCACAACACATCAAAAATAGCCTAGGCTTTATTTTAAAAAGAGAGAGAGAGCGAGAGAGAGAAGAAAAAAGAAAAAAGAAAAGAAACAACAACAAAAGCAATAAAATATGCCTTCCTTGATCACTGAGTAACAGAACTAAATCTGAGTTCCTAAGATACAGGCTTGAAAACATAAAAGGGAAAGGTTTGAGTAAGCTACCTCCGCTCCCCTCACTCCAAGCCAAAAAATGGTCTTGGTAACCCCTGGAGTAATGGTGATCACAACACAAGAATGAGGACACATTTTTTCTCCTCATAAGTAGCTGCTGCAAGTGTAGACTGGAAAAAAATCAACTGATCAAAATCACTGCTGTGATCAGGCAGGAAGCCTTACAACAAACTAGTTTACAGCACATAAGCACCTGAAAGGTCACCTTGAGAACTGAGAACTGAGGTCTCCTGGAGACATGCCACGTAACTTTACTTAATTGTGTGTGTTCTAGCTAATACCTTGGTGAGCCACTGTTTGGGCAGACTTTCAAAAGACCCCGCCACAGGAAATTCAGCACTATGGTAATCAAGTCTCCTCCAAGCACAGAAGGTTACTGAAATCATGACCTGAACATAAAATAAATTGCACAAACATATCAAAAGACATCTCAAACTGCTACCCACATTTTCAAATTAATTATTTGAAAATCTAGGGCAAAACTATGTAATAAAATTTCTGTAGTCTGAGTCTAAGAAAGAAGGGGCACAAATGGGATCATAAGAGGAACTGTACAAGAAAACTAAATTTTTATCTTTGATTTATCATCAGAGTATTACAAGAAAACTAAATTTTTATCTTTGGTTTACCATCAGAGTATTACAAGAAACATTCATTAAATAACAGCATATGTTTTTATTTAAAATATGTTCCGGCTTAATCAAGAGGAAATATGTGAGCCTTTTCAAACCACTTAGTTTCATTTAGTGTTGCTTAAATTTCTATTCTAAACTAACTCCGATCAGTTAGCTATTTGTCACATGTGACTTCTAATGGCCTGAAGAGACATGCCCTGTGTGTGTGTGTATGCACGCAAACATACACACACAAACACACACACGCACATATCCCCAGACGGAAAAGAACATGGAACCGTGATCAGATGTCAACCACATCAAATTTTCCTCAAACTAGGATTCACACAGGTATTGCTGGGAGCCTTGAATTATGAGAACTTTTTAACCTAGTAGTCTAAATTGCATAAAAACACATCCAGAATCAGACCACTACTTCCTACCACCAATGCTCTCCCCAAGTCGGGACCACCACCACCTCATGCTTGGATACTGCAATGGCTCCTAACTTGGCTCCCAACTGGTCTCCTTGCATCTGCTCTTGCCCCCCGAAGATAATTTTCAACACAGCAGCCATGGGGAGCTTTTAAACATAAGTGAGATCCCATCACGCCTGCTCAAAACCTGTGTTAACTCCCTGACTCTAAGTATAAGCAAAGGCTCTATGATGGCATACAAGTCTTTATGTGATCTGGCCCCTATTACCTTTCTGACCTCATGCCTAACCACATTCCCCCTTTGCTCACGCTACTCCAGCCACACTGTCTCCTTGCAGTTCCTCGAACATGCCCGCTGGAGGTTCTCAAGCCTCAGGGTCTTTACACTGTCTGCTCCCTCTGCCTAGACTGCTCTTTCCCGTGGTACTCACATGGCCAACTCCATGGCCAACTGTACCCTACGTCGTCACTCAAATTTCACATTCTCAATGAGAACTCTCATGACCCTATTTAAAATGGGAACTGCTTAACCCACTCCCTTCACCTCCAGCATTCCTAATCTTCCAATAATCCATAGCACTTATCACCTGAAACACCATGTAATTTACTTACAACACGTGCTGTTTCCCCTGCGGGAAGGGAAGGTCCATTCACAGATGCATGTCATGCACAGTGACTGGGTGCCCGGCACACAGCACATCTAGGTATTCGATAAGTGTTGAAAGAATAAATAAGTAAATAATCACCTGTTTTGAACAATTAACATAATAAGCATATTCTGAATCACTACACCATGACTCTGAGGTCCATAATTCCCTTCGTATTGTTAAACTGATTAAACGTGGATGCCAGTAGGCTGACGTGGATCAAAGGCTGTGAATGCCTACAAAAGCAAACCAAAATCTAAACCTCAGGTTATGAATGTGGAACCCAAAGACAGCCAATCACAAACAGCCAACTAGGGTTTAAGCTAAAATCAATAATGTCCTTACTTTGCTTCCACTTTTTCTCTACAAAAAATTTCTCCCAGCTCTCAACAATGGAGAGCTTCTGGCCACTTCTAGTTCGGTGCGGCCCCATTTGAATCGAATAAATAAATTCAAATAAATTCCTAAAATTTTAATATGACTCAGTTTATCTTTCAACAGTTCTGGTGTCAGAAGCAGGACTCAAAGGAGACCCCCAATGGCACCCAGTAGCAAGGAGCAGCCAGAGAAAGGTGCCCACTGGACCCACTGCTTTCTTGCCACATTTGGAGATTGCAGGTTCTGAGCTCAAGTTTTTGCATTTAAAAGAGCTCTCTGACTTTATCTGAGAGTTTCTTTGTTCAGAGTGGTCAGCTGACTTAAAGAAACAGGTCAGCTGACTGAAAGAAAAAGGACTGGGTCTGACTCAGAAACTGGACTGGTCCTGGTCAGACTGGGCCCAACTTAATGTAATCTAGACTGGGTCCAGTGAGAGGCCTCAGGTAACAAGGGAGAACAAGAGAAAAATGGTTTTCTCTGACTCCAAACAATCTGGGACTTCTCCACCTGGGACCCCAACTAACTACACGTATAACAATTATGGGCCCAGAACCTGTGGTTTTCCGAACCAGCGGATCGACTTTACCAAAGATAACCGTGAATCACAGTGGCCACAGTGGAGAACCTTTAGCCTAGATAGACTTATTTACGAGGCTCTCTAGAGAAAAAAAAGAGTCAAATCTCCCCAAATTTCCCAAAAACCATGTATTTTTATTGATATGCAGAAGCTCTATTAAACTAAATGAATCAAAGATTGCCTCTTTGAAAGATTCTTTATAAAAGGCAAATGAAAAGCTTAAGCAACAAGCTGATGGTGAATCTAAAAAGTGTACACCGACTTGACTGCTCAAACCGCTCCTTCCCTTCACCCTCCACTCCCAAAATATTCTGAACCCACTAATCTCTTTATTCAACTGCCTTTCCACTTTGAAGATGAGCTAGAGTTAAAAGAGAATGCCTCTGAAAGGGAGGCCCTCTGCTGAGCCAAGAATACCAGATGTAACCATCTTTTCTCTATGGTCAAAGGCTGAACTTAGGACTATTATCAAAAATTCTTCAAATCCTAAAGAGAATTCCCAAAATTTTTATGGGGAATTCAGAATTCTAATTGAATCTAACAATCCGGGACTCTCTGATCTCCCGATTTATGCATATGACATTAGTACCTGGAAGTGGCCAAAAAGGGATGGCTGAAGGCAAATGGGAGGATCCCGAGAGGGCTATTAAAGATCCACATACTAGTCACTGCTAGGGACAGCCCAAAATACACTGGAGAAATAGCCCAAGACATACTTGAAAGTCAGGATAAGGCATTTCCTCAGAAGACTGATGAGTCCATCATCATTCAATCTTACAAACAAACAAACAAAAAGATGAACCAGTCTCACACACTGAGCCAAGACTAAAATCCCTTTTTGTGAAACACTCTGGGCTTTTTTGTTATTAAACGTGGGTGCAAAAAACACACTTACTTCCTCACCCATTAATGGGCTACAGCTTAAATAAGTACCCTAATAAAGACACACAAACAGAACTGAGAAGCTGCCCCTCTTGAATTAACAGCCCTAGCTGAGCATTTTGAAAAACCTTTGAGCAAGATAAAATTCAAATAGCCAACAAACTTATAGCCCTGTAGTTACTCCAGGGCTAAAAGGACCTCCACATACACATGCCAAGCCAGAAACTAGAGGTCCTCCACTCAGGGGCGCTGTGTCCCAAAACGTTTGCCTTCATTTTAAACAACCGGGGCAATGGGGGAAAAAAAGTGAATGCCCCCTGCTGAACCCATCGTTTAACAGACCCCGCCCCCTGTTTTTTTCATCAGAGGAAGTCCTTAAAATTTTGATTACCAAAATAATAAACATTAATGTGGCTCCCAGTAAACCTCCAGGAAACTGCTCCCCAGGATACCTTCTAAACCCATCTCAGGTGCTGCAATTCACCCAACTCCACTACCCTTGCCTGATAAAGATCACCTCAACGGTGTAGACATGGTGTCATGGTTACCGACCCTTCACACTGACTTACGAGACACACTATTTAGAAAGCCCAGATTTGATACTCTCTGTTGATGCTAAGAATGCAAAAGAGAAGTAGCAAACAGGATCTGCTATAAAAGCTCCATATGAACCACTGGAAAGGGGGAATCCTTCCCCAATTTAAGTCAGCACAACCAGAACTATGTGTCCTCACTTGGGCCTGTCAATCACCCAAAAGAAAATAAGTAAACATTTATTCTGATAGCAGACAAGTCTTTGGGGCGATCCGTGACTTTGGTATGTTATAGAAACAAAGAGGGTTCCTCACTTCTATCAGAACCCCAGTGAAAAATGGGCTCCAAGTAAATAAACTGTTCTCTGCCCTTCTACTGCTTAACTGAATTGCAATTATTAAAACTGACACTCATACAGAACCTGACTATGAGGAAAATACTCAAGCAGACGTCCATGCTACATTGGCCAGTACTTAAATTGTTCCAATATTATTCAAATTTGAACAAACTCCATAAGACTGACTCTAACCAAATTATTTATGACAAAAAGCAACAATGTCAGGACTAACAAGGGACCCAAATTTAATATTAATTGAGGACTCCCTAAGGACCCAAACAGTGCTTCCTGAGTCCTTAAAAATGCCATTACTAAAAGCTCTACATTGTGCAACCCATCATGGCACATATAAAATGATACAAATTATAAAAAAGTATCGGCGGGGTGACCACTCCAAGGTCACAAAATTGGTTTACAACCAATGTCTGATTTGTCAGACCCATCACCCTGGAAAAGACCATCAAAGAATTAGATGGAGTGATCTCCCCACCTACTGGGCCATTTGAATACTTAAAAATTGATTTCATTCAACTGCCTGCCACAATGGGTTATCAATGTGACCCATTCTTGAAACTGTATGTTCTCAGGATAGAGTGAAGACCTCCCATGCAGAAAGGCTGACTTCGCAAACATGGCTATGAAACTTTCAGTAAATATATTTCCTTAATAGGGTAGCACCAGAAAATCTCATTTCACTGGACACATAACTGAACAATTAAATAAGGTGCTGCTGACACATGGCGTTACCACCATACTTACCACCTTCAGTCACCTGGTCAAGTCAAAAGGAAAGATGGTAACGTAAAACTAAAACTACCTAAATTAACAAAATCAACTTCTCTGGCCAAAAGTTATTCCACTGGTTTTGACTGCAAATAGAGCAACACCCATAAGGAAGCACAAACTATTACCTTACAAAATGGTAACAGGAAGACCTATGCCTTTGATGATAGAACCACATTTCCCCTGTACTCATAAATTCTGACATGACTCAGTACCATAAAGCTTTACTAATGCATTACGTCAAAGTGGATTTCCACCAGGTAAAGGAAGCTCTCCATGACCCTTACCCCAACAGATAGTCAAACGTTCCAAAACCCGGAATCTGAAGAGTGAGTCTTCCGAAAATGACATGTACGAAAGAACTGAACCTGGATGGAACAAACCTGTACCAGGTCCTCTTCACTACCCAGGAACCAGCCAAACTTCAGGGACTTGAACCTTGGGTCTACCTCTCTCAGCAGGAAAAAGCTCTCCAGATTCTTAAAATGGTCTAATGGCCAAAGATCCAAAGTCAAGATCAACCGAGGAGATTCCTCCCCAGAAGCAGACAACATCTCCAAGTGACAGCTCTCCCAAGACAAGGGATGGAGATCTTCATCTCCAATATGAAACCGTCACCCTTTTTTGCCTATTTGCTATCTGCTTTTCCTCTCTATTAATGCATGAGAAGACAACGCTTTAATTAGAATTTCACAAACAAAAGTTACTGCAGGAAACCACTGGATTTGTCACGCCGAACCAAACTCTATACATGAAGAGATTGCTCAATTCACCCTAAAGGAATTTACTGGAACCCCAAATGCCATTGTATGCCTAAATTGTTCCACAGATCCCTTTTATAAAGTTAAAATATTAAATCTACTTACCCCTTTCCTTGCCCTAATTTAAACCAACCTTAAGATGGAAAAACAAGATTGTATATAAAAGACACTGCAGACCAGCCAGTGTAAATCAGACCATTTGTAGACTTCCTGTCAGGCCTATATATTTAGGCTGTCTTTCAATATGCGGTAATGCCGTATTCAAGTTTTGGTTTAATGATGCTAACACCCTAAATTTCCCAAAAACAATGAGATGTATTTTTATTGATGTGCTAATACTTATGATACACCTCCTGGCTACTCCTTTTGATGTGGAGGTTTGGGCAGTGGTCCCTATGCTTCGGCAACTCATTGTCTTAACATCTGGAAAATGAAGGAACAATGTGCTCCTGCTGTATTTACTGTTCCATTGTCCCTTCATAATACCTCACATACTCAACATTGGACCACTCTCTAGAATTCATACTACTAACCAAAAAGAAGTTTACCAGCAGATGTTAACCACTCTGGATGGGCATCATTTGGACAGTCCTTTCTTCCTTGGCTTGGAATGAGTACAAACATATGATCAGAAACTTATCCTCAACTCTGGCAACCACTGCTAAGCCTACTGCTAAGACCACAGCTGTACAACACAACTCCCTAGGCTCTCCTGCTAACAGAATTGCTTTCAACTACTTGTTAGCTAACAAAGCAGCAATCTGTGCCATAGCAAATACCTCCTACTGTACCTAGATCAAGACCTCTGGTATTATAGAAACTCAAAAAAAGAAATTAACAAACAAGCATGTCACTAAAAAGGCTAAACCAGGTTGATACCTTATCAGGTACATTCTTTGATTTAACTGACACCAACTGGTTTGCTTCATGGGGGTCCCGGCTAAGGAGTACACGTCAGTCTTCTGGTACCATCCTCATAACATTCATAATTAGAGACAACCTGGCGTACACAGTGTCTCTCGAAGATTTTAAATACAAGTCTGCAGCATCAGCAACACATCAGATGGTCTCACTGCACTTAAAAGAGAATCAGAAACAAGATGAACAGGATAAAGAGTAAAAGCTATTCTTCCATGGATATGACACCGTAACCTAAGAGTTTCAAGATGAGAAAAGGGCAGTGTAACTCTGATGGTGACTGAGAGTGGCGCTAATACCAAATCTGGGGGCAATCTCTCCTGGACAAGCGTGTGACCAAAGGGGAAACTGTTAGATTAACTAAATGCCATCAGATTAAGATGGCTCCAATGGGACAATGCCTACATAAGCAAACCAAAATCTATGCCTATAAATGCCTCAAGGTTAAACAACTGAAAACTAAGGACAATCAATTACAACCAACCAACTAAGTTTTATTCTATAAACAATTTCCTTACTCTGCTTCTACCTTTTCTCTAAAAAAGTTTTTTTTCCCCAGCTCCCATCAATGGAGCGCTTCTAATCACTTCCAGTTTGGTGCTACCCAATTTGAACTGATTTTTGCTCAAAGAAATTCCTAAAATTTTATTATGCTTCAGATAATCCTTTAACAACCCTCTTCAAAGACTTTTCTAAATAAAAGAAGATAATCACCAAAATTCTTACAATGACCCTTACAGAGATTTAAAGGTCTTCCGCCACACCCAGTCAAAAATTCTTATCAGCTGCTACTTTGCCTATTTGCAAAAGTGAGACAACTAAAACTTCAAAAACAGGCCCAACTATTAATGCGGGTCTCATTCCTAGACTTGCACTCTGGGCACAAGAAGGGCAGTGCTAACCTTATTCCAGTAAAAGGACCCCTTATTAAAGGTGAAAAAATTACCCATTGTATAACATAGGGAATAAAAGAAAATACTTTTAATAACTGTCGGGAGAAGAACCGCCACGAATTCAGAGTTTTCAATGTATCTGTTTATCCTTAACAGCATGGGAGACATTGTATAACACATGTGCAAGACCTGCTATTTACTCAGTCGAGAGACAATGCCAAATACGAAAAGAATTCACAGTCCTCGCCCCGTCGCCTAGGGCCGCTGTGCACCACACAAGACTGCAACAGGTTTAAAAGCGTAACTGGTCCCAAAGTAACCTCGACATGGCGGAAAGAGGACTCTCACACGTCTTGTCATTGGTTTTAACTAAAATAACAGGCTTAAAGCAATTGTGAGGAGAAAGGTACCCAGAGACACACAGAAACAAAAGCCCAGAAACTGGCTCATGTCCATGTGGGAGGCCAGTTGTTCGCCCTGCATTTTCGTAGTCAATGCTGGTATAAAAACCAGACCCCCAATACTTTGGGTGAACTCCAAATTCATCCATAGATCTCAAGGATTCCCCTAGAACTTCAGAAAATGATCTTATTTTTTGGATCACTCTCAAAGCAATCTTTTAATTTCAATAAAACGTTTCTTCAAGAAAGTGAAAACATTTTGATGTTCGTTTAAAAACTGGGTAAGCTCTTTCTCACTCAAGAAGATTAAAAAAAGAGTCAGTTTAGTACAATTCAATGACCCTATGAAAGGCAGATAATAAGTGCACACACACATACACACATACACTTAACCTCCTTCAGGCTTCTCATCTAATGCATGAAACATGTGCAGACACACCCAATTTCCTCAGTCACCTACTCACATCTAACAAACTGACTCAGTGACCCAGTGAACTAGACACAAATGCCCACCAGGGATGATCACGCCACAGAAGTAGAAAAATGTCCCTCTATGTGCTAGTCAGACAGGCTGTGTTAGCTACGGCCTTACCCAAAACAAACAAAACTTTAAAAACAGCCTCTTAACTATTTTTACTAGCATTGTCCACCTCTCCCTGAAAAGAACATTCTTTCAGATCCCTGAGGATGTCTGCAGATCTCAGTTTGAGAAACAACCTACGATAATGCCCGTCATGGGTATATTTAATGGTCTTTAGGCAACATTTACAGTTAGCAGATACGACCGACCCAAAAGATAAGGGAATGATCTTTCTCTGCGGATAACTCATCATTAACCAACGCTACCTGATTTCTGTCAAAATATGTCTCGCATTTACCTCTTCCTTTAAAATACTACAGCCACCTCTCTAAACTGCGGCCGCTGCCACAGCACCCCCCGACCACTGCTGCTCACACGTTACCCCTCCTCTCTTCGGACTTTCACCTGAATCCAGCCTGCCTGAATTCTTCCAGGTGCAGCTTCCTGAAATGGGTTTCCTTTCCTGCACTTCCCTTTTCAAAAGCCTCAGAGGGCTTTCCAGTTTTTTCAGAAGGGACTAAAGAAAAAAACGCATCTAGCACAACAGTCTACAGACCCTCCGTAACATCTGTGAGCCTTCTCTCCACCTCACTCTGGCCCAGAATCAAAGCACAATTACCTAGGACAGGCATTCAATGCCCTGGACAGTCAAGCTTTGCTTCCCCATCCTGCTTCCATTCTAAGTGTTGGGATCACGAGGATCCAAGTGTGAATGCAGAGCCCTTACCTGTGATTGGGAACAAGGTAAATGATTTTTTTGTACCTCAGTTGATTTGTTTGAAATGAGACGAGAATAACCCACAGGGCTGAAGTTACGTAAGACAGCATGTACAAAGAGTTTAGCACAGTGCCTGGCCCTTAAAGTGCTCTATAAATGGTGGTTATTGTTATAAAAACTTAGAGCTATTTTTTATTTTATATTTTAACTCTCAGTCAATCTACTTGACTATTATATTCCTTCCCACATACATTGTCTTTTCAACCTCTCAGCTTTACATAATGCCGTTCGCATCCCCTGGAGTACATTATCATGAAATCTTCTGCCTTCTTCAAACCACAACTCAGGGCTCCCTTTCATTTAATCAACAAATAACTAAGTATACAGCACTGTGCTAAGCACTGTGGCGCGGGGAAGGGAATTCCACAGTTAGCAAACTGCAAGTGTGATAAATGCCCCAAGGAGACACACCGCCAGCTCCCAGGGCACACGGCAGGGGCTCCCCCTGTTCTGAGAAGTCCAACATGAAGCAGTGGCTTTTGAGCTGAGCTCTGACTCTGGAGTTGGAGTTAGGGAGGACCCTTACGATATCAAGATTGACATTTTACACGAAGTGATACAATCTGAACTCTAAAACAGTGAAAACTTAGGGATGCATATCATAACTCTTAGAGCAATCACTTAAACCATGTGATGAGGTATAACTAAAATATCAATAGGTAAATTAAAATGCTTTTTTAAAAGTTTAATAATCCAAAAGAAAGCAGGAAAAGACACAGAAAACACAAATAGTAAAATGGTATACGTAAATCCAATCATATCAATAATTACATTAAATGGCAATTAAATGTTAATGGAATAAGATTCCAATCAAAAGACAAGAACGGCCATAATGAATAAAAATGCAAAACCCAAGTATGTGCTGTACTTTAAAGACCAATAAGATAACAGTAAATGGATGAAAAGAGATAAATACCATGCAAACAATAAACATACGAGGGCTGGAGTAGGTATGTTAACACTGGATAAGTAGACTTCAGGATCAAGAACAATACCAAAGATAAAGAGGGGCATGTCGTAATGGTAGAGTTCATCAGGAAGGCATAAGGATCACAGGCATGTGTGTCCCCAACAAGAGGAGAGACAGGAAGAGGATGTGTAAAGGCTGTAGGGCTGGGAAGATGAAGGAAAGAATGCTGTCACAGCAAGAGCAGAAAGCAGGCAGGTGGGAGAAGAGACTGAGCAGTGGGTGGGGGCAGAGTGCACGAGGTCTGTGGACCAAGGGAAGGACTTCTGTTTTTATCGTAAGAACAGTAAAGGTTTTATGCAGAGGGATGATATCATATGACCTGAATAGGTCTGCACTGTGAACAAACTGATTGGAGTAGGGTCAGACTAAATGGGAGGCTCCAGGCAAGGGGCCTGGGACAGTCATCAGGCTCTCTTAAGAGTCAGGACATCAGATGATGGTAGCTACGACCAAAATGGTAGTGACAGAGGTGGAGAGAAGAGGGTGTATGTAGGGATACTTAGGAGAGCTACTCAACAGGAATTTTGTTGACGTGTTAGATGGAATGACAGAGTAAGGGTGTCAAAGATGTCCCCCAAATTTCTGGGATGGCAATATCTGAAGACAGGTACTGCAGAGTTGGGGGAAAGGGGTTGGAGGGAAGAGGAACAGATCACAAGGTTAGTTTTAGATGTAAGTTTGACGTAGAAGACAAACAACAAGATGTTTCTTACAGGCACTTAGATATATAAGACTAGATAGAGTACAGAGACGTCTTGGCTGGAGGCATATTGTTATGAGTTGTCTGCATATAGGTAGTCACTGAAGAGTAGCTGAGATCACCTAAGGGAGAGGGGACAAGGGCCCAGAACAGACCCTACAGAAAATCCAATATTGATTTAACGGCCTTCAAAGGAGACTGAGATGGCCTGGCCAGAGAGAGGAGAAGGAAACCAGGAGTGTTTTACTCAGAAGCTGTGAGAGGACACTGCCGTAGCAATGGCGTCAAGTGCCGCCAGGAATGCAGCTGTCAGTCGTGACCCGAGCAGCGTCTCAGCAGAAAGAGGGCAGAAGCTAGAGTAGAAGGAACAGAAGAAGTGGCAGGCGAAGGAGAGAGTGAGCACACAGGATGCTTTGGGGAATTACAGAGGAAGAGGAGAGAGATGGGACAATCGGGTCATAGGCTAAAGGGAGATCTAAAATGTGAGGACCTTGTGTATGTTTTGATGGCACCAAAAAAAAAAAATCCAGTGAAGGAAGTAGCTGATAACAGAAAAAAAAAGAAAATGGTTGACAGCTTAAAGTTCCTGAGAGGGGAAAGAAGAGGACCTAGGACCTCCTGAGCCAGGAGGACCCAGAAGGTAAGGTCCAGTACCAGACAAACTCAGGACACGCAGAGGGGAGTCTAGACATTGGTCTTTTAGGCACAGTGTTGTAGGTTGCACGATGTAACTAACTCAAAAGGATATGTCAGCCCTAACTCCTGTACCTGTGCATTTGGAAATAGGGTTTCTGTAGATATAATCAAAAAGAGGTCACACTGAATTAGGGTGGGTCCTAATTCGATATAGTTGATGTCCTTATGAGAAAAGACTCAGAGGAAAGACAGAGGCAGAGACTAGAGTTATGCTGCCACAGCCAGGAATGCCTGCAGCTACTGAAACTGGAGAAGGCAAGGAAGGACCCTCCCCTAGAGTCTTCTAGGTGTGGCCCTACCTTGGGATTGGACTTCTGGCCTCCAGAACTGAGAGAATATATATTCATGAATTTTTAGCCATCTGCCTTGCAGTATTTGGTATGGCAGCCCAGAGAAACTAAACATACATGTAGGGAAGGAGAGAGGGGAAGCTCTGCTCTATCCCTCAGGACAAGACCACCCTTTGAAATCAGGACCCAGGCCTAGCAGCAGCAGGAGTGCCATCTGTAGGGTGCACAACAGGTGCAGAAAAGCATCATCACTGGCCCTGAATGAGCAGACAGCCTGTACCACAGCAATAGGAAGTAATTTATGTTTGTATCGCTTCTAAGTCAGGTGTCATTTAATAGCAGATTGAGAAGCTTTAAAAGAAGCAGGGGAGTTCCTCCTGAAGAGGGCCAAGAAAATGGGCCAGACTGACTTAGGAAAGACAGGACTCCCCAAATTGGCAACCTAGCACTTCCTCTTCCCCCTCTAACATCTCAAACACCAGGACCACATTTGCATCAAAGCCACATCTAAAACTCAGCTCTCTATATCCACCCTCATCTACACTGCTATTAATATTTACTCCCATTCAAATGACACCTGCAGACCTTCAATCACTAATGGTGGGGACCTAGACAAAACCAAAAGACTATGAGCTCAACATAGAACAAGTCCCATCTTCATACCTGTACTAAGAAACACACAAAAAGAAGAAAAAATAAAATCATGGTAATGATAATACCACTCCCTGGCCTTAAGCAGCATGTTCATGCCCATCCTCATTAAGAGCCAAGTGGCCTAGGCAGGATGGGTCCCCATTTTACAGGACGAGACACTGAGGCTGAGAGATGGGCAGAAGTGAAATGGTTAAGTGCCCATGTAAGAATCAAGCCTCCAGTAGGTCCAATGTGGTCTCCAAGACAGCAAGAGCTTTGCGGAGATCAGTGTGGTCTCAACAAACCTATGATGGAATCCTGGCTCCCTTCTTTTCTGTGAAATGGAGATACCTCCACCTACTCCACATGCCTATTGCAAAGAATAAGTGAAAATCATATGTGAGGCGCTCAAGTATAGTAACTGGCACACACTAAGTACCTCAAAATCAGGATCGTTGTCATTAATAATTAAGATCTTTGGAAGGCCAGCACAGATAGGCCCAAATCAGGCACATGGTCAGCTACTAACTCTCCCATGAACTGGATGAAATGTGCACCAAGGATGACGTGCTGAACACACGCGGCCCTCGGAGGTGCCCATTCCCTATGATAATTCCCAAGCCGTAGTGGCCTAGCGACACACGCAGTGCCTCCTCCCCATTTTCAAATGGGAGAGATTTTGCTTCAAATTCTATCTAAATATACTTAGCATTTATTCCACTCTTATCTAAATAATTGAATCCCATTAATTCACATTCCAATGCATGTCACCCTCCAGTATCAAACACCTGGATATGGCTGTCAGAAAAACCGCAGGAAAACTGCCAGAGAAAAATACTTGAACTTTTAGATTTGCATAATTACACAGTAGGAAGGGGAATTAAGGGGTACCCTACCCAGAATTTTATTTAAGGCAGCCTCAAAATATAGTTTCCTCTTTAGAGCCCCCATTGCTCAGATAAGTCAGTCCCATACAATTCTTGCATTGTGATCACATCTAATGTAAATTCTTCTTACAAATCGTATTTTTAATATGGTGCTAAATCTGCCTCCTACTGTGCTGGTGGTGACCCAAGGGCAGAGAACACACATACAAGCCATGGCTTCTGACCTCGAAGGGTAACTATCCAGGAAACGGTCACACGCTCACCTTTTGTTTACCCTTGACCTCCTTGACCACCCCCCCCCCATTCCTGACCCCACAGTTAATTACATTCCTAATTATATTCCTGACCCCACAGTTGGCACACACCTGTAGAAGGTGTGCTGTGGGATTTCCACCCAATGAACTACAAATTCATGAAAAAGAAAACTTGCTGGGTAACCGCGATAAAATGGCACAGGGAAAGTTGGGTAAAACTGCAGGACATCCTTCTTCCGGCTTGGGAGAGAAGGAACAGAAACTGAGAATGCCTCTTTTTTACTGGTGGTAGGAGATTTTGTTAATTTGTTTTAGGTCTTGTTTTAGGTCAACTGTTCAGAAACAGAGAGGCTAAACCTACATTTTTGAGGCAAGAAAACAAATGTCCCCGAGTCCACATCTGAAAACGTAGTGTTGATGTTAACCTCTGTGAACACCTCTCGGCCTTTGCCCTCTTTGTTTTCAGGAGCTTGACCATCCCCACCTCTCCCAAAGAGCTTAGCCAGCCTTCCAGGCACATCTGGCAATGAACCACCATCAAAGTGGCCCATGTGAGGCAGATAACCGGTATCGAGGGCAAGATACAAAGCACAGACTAGGAGCATAATCCCAAGGTACACAGGCCTTTTCAGTCATAGACCTTAAGAAAACCAGTTCATGCTGGAAGTCACAGGGTGAGTGGAGAGAGGAGTCCCAACATTCCTTCTGATTCACCAAATTCAGTCAGATCACTGAAGACTGGGCACAAAAAAAACGCCCGCCTGAGGTCCTCTAGCAACAGAATTGACTGCCCTGGCCAAACAGTGTCCAAGAAGTCAGAGCCTGTTCACACTCTTCTCTTCTTCCTTTCCTTTGACCAATTTGCCACCAACTGCCGATTTTTCTCCAGCCCTATTTAAGGCCTGATCAGTCAGGTTCTTTTGACGTCGTGCTTTGGTCACTACAGATACCTCCCTTACAGCCTCCCCAGATCCACTCTCCCCCAGTGGATTTATCAGACATGAGCTAGTGAAATAAATCAGACAGCAGGATCTCGTGAGCCCATCACCACCCCCACACCCCTACCTGCTGGGACTCCAAGCCTGATCTCTGGAGGCACTGCCCCTCTCCCCCCGAGCCTTGCTCATCCAACCTTCCAGCTTTTTCTTAGGAAAGGGGGCAGCATGTTCCCACGCACTCAGATCCTGTCCTTCATACCCTCCATCCTCCAGTGAAACCTCCAAAGTATCCCAACTCTCTTTTTTGAACTCACACAGCATTTTTAGCCTCACTAAAGACAGCAGAATGGCTACAGCGGGGACTGAGAAGTCCAACTCCATCTCCAACAGTATGAGGCTAAATGACCTTGGGCAAGTTAAGTAACCCTTCCCCGTGCCTCAGTTGCTTCATCTGTAAAGAGGAGATCATTGTAGCTACCTCAAAGATGTCCGTGAGGATAGCATAAAACCAGACCTATAAAAAATTCAGAATAACCACGATCAACATCGGCTATCATGACGTAAAGTGACACTTTATGTGTCATAGTGAAATTGGATATATTATTCCTCAACTTAAAATACATAAAACTAATACATTAGTCATTTTTTAAACTGCTTTGTGTGTGTCAGTGAACCAGATGTTAATTTCTAGAGCAGCACTACTCAGAGTGTGGTCCAAAACCATTGAAGGCCCACAACCAGAAATGTGCAAAAGCTGAGAACGAGCGCTTGGAAACTTTGGCCACTAAATTCAACCGGCATTCTATTTTTCTAGTAATTCATTTTCATCATACATTCAGTGCAACAGACTGAAAATCCATTTAAAAAAAGAGAAACTGGTCCTTCACCACAGATGTTTTGAGAAGTGCTGTTCTAGAGGAGACAGATAGCAAGCTGCTATTTCTTTTCTACACCCCCACATCACCTAGCACAGTGGGAGGTATCCATATATTGAGTACTAAGTAAATAAAAATATAACTTCAAAAACATTTCAATTATTTAATGATGGCTTAAAAGTAGATCTCATGGTAGCAGAAATGTAAATAGTGTCTCCAATTCATAAAGAATCTTTTTTTAAAGAGGGAATTGACATTTAGTCTAAAACCATCCACAAAGTAAAAACAGCTCTGGCCCCAAAAATATTTTCCGTACTGACTACTAACATAGCACTATGTGGAGCTTTAAAAAAAAAAAAAAAAAAAAAAAAAGAGGCAATGTCAATATTAACCTTCTTTGCAGAACTCAGGAGACTGATAAATTATTTAGCTCGGCCTTGGACATAGTTTTGATGGGCCCTCATATCTTTAGGTAAACCATTATCTTAGCAAAAAATTTCAACAACAGCAAACTAAATACATTTTCATTAGGTTTTCACTGCTGCCAGTGTCTTAAATGGCACCAATCTCAACCTCATTAGATTAATCCAGGGACAAAATGACTAGAAAAGCAGCAAAGTCTACCAAATTTTAATTGACAAGGTGGAATTTGGATAGATGAGCTGTACAATGAAGGCTGAGTTTATTCTTGCTGAGGAAAATCTCTGCACATGCCAACTGACATCAGAAGCGCCTGCAGAATATTCAAGGTAAACAACGTAAACAGCCCTGCCACCCTCCTTCTCAAAGGCAGCAATCCCGAACACGCTCTAGAGAAGGCAACACTGTCCTTGGGGCCTCAAGCCCCTGGACCCAGGACCCAGTCGGCCTTGCTCCAGTAGATAACCCTCTTCTCTCCAGCAGTTTTAATCTCTTCCTCTCCCTCAACTGTCCCCAAGATCTACAGACAAGCTCAGGTTCCTAGATTTCATATACTCTTGATTTACTGAACTTTCTGCGATTCCGCCAAAGATGGTGTCCTACTTCCCATCTCTGTGCCTCCATCCAAACCCTCTGCCCAGAAGGCCTTGTCACCTGGAAAATATTCACATTTCTGAAGATTTTTCTAATCCCTCCAGAGAACTGACCCCCTCCCTCATTTATTCTTTCGCCACCCCAGTGAAACTCTGCACATGGGGACTGTCATCTCTTCACTCAAAGTCCCTCAAAGGCAAGAACCATCTTTATACCTGCTGGCATCCCATCTTAATTTACCAGGTTTCTAGTAACACTTTGCTAGTGATTGCCTGGTTACCAGATGCTGTCAACAAATTTTCATTTAACTCCTACATATACCAGACCCTCATTTTGCCTTTGGCTATCAGTGGGGAATAAAAGCAACATCATGGTCCCTGCTTCATGGAACCAAACATTGGTTGGGTGAAAGATCAGATAATAAATCAAAGACGAACTGTGTTGAGTTCTGAAGAGCAAACAATTACTTTGCAGTGATAACAGGAATAAGGCAACCAGGCAGGCAGAACCACATGTGCCAAGGCCCTAAAAACAGAAGCTGCTAAACTAAGACGAGACCAGTGTAGCTGGAGCCTCACCGTACGGAACTCTCTTCAGGCCACTCATCAGCACACACCTATCTCCCTCCAACTGCTCTCCTTGAAGACCTGCTGACCGGGTCCCCAGAAGTCCAGCCCCGGAGAGCTCTATCCTCAGAGTCCGCCTGCTCTTCCAACTATTCACATACTCTTCAAAGATAACCACAGCCACGACTTCAGACATCTATGAACATATCACATCCAAATCCAGATTTCTAGCTTCCACTACTACACATTTCAAACTGGATTCCCCAGAGGCACCGCAAATCCAAAACATTCAAAAATGAACTCTCCTTCGCCTCCCCCACCCCCCACTCATGGAAAAAAATTAAACACATTCTTTTGTTCCCAATGGTGTGTTAATTCTGGGACCAGCATCAATCCACCTTCCCAACTATGTAAACCAGTGGTTCTCCACGGCCAAGACCTCTGCGAGTCCCAAGAACTTTTCAACTATACATCTATGTAAAGCCAGGTTTTCTTCATAGGATTCAACCACAACATCATATTGTAATAGACTGAATGCAGAACTGGATATGAGAATCCAGATATTAAAGAGATTTGCAAAACTGCAAAACAATTTCACTTTGTTTAGAAAAACAATTGTTCATGAAAAAAATTTTTTTAACATTCTAAAATTTCTCAGTTTTTAATCCTAATACAGTAAATACTGAAATATATCCTACGTAAACAAAAGCTCCATGGGGTCCTCAAAAATGTTTGTTATAAAGGGGTCCTAAGATTAAAAAGTTTGGGAACCAGTGGCCTAAGTTAAAAATGTTGGTATATTCTTATTCTCATCTCTCTCTTTTCCACTTTGTCAATCCTGTCATTCAAATAACTTCTCTTAAATCATGTCCTCTCTCTTCCCAAACTCCCCAACTCCCACAGGCCAAAAAACAGACTTCCAAATGATAGCCACACCAAACCCCAGAATCTGTCTGTGAATGTTGTCTTACTTGGAAAAAGGGGTTTTGCAATGTAATTAAGTTAAAGATCTTGAGATGAGATCCAACAAGTGTCCTTATAAGAAACACTCAGAGAAGAACAGACTCACAGAGGAGGCAGCGACATGGAGATGGAGCAGAAACTATAGACTGACGTGGCCACAAAGAAGCCAAGAACACCTGGATCCACCAGATGCTAGAAGAGAATTCTCCCCCTAGAGCCTCCAGAGTGCGACCCTACTGACACTTTCTTCGGGATTCTGGACTCCAGAACTTTGAGAGAATAAATTTCCATCATTTTAAGCCTCCGGTTTGTGGTAATTTGTTATGGCAACCACAAGAAACAATACACCAACCCTCAGGCCTGGAATGTCAGTGACCACCTAACTAGTCAGTCTTTACCTCAACGTGACCCTCAGAGCCACAGTCCCCTCAAACTGCAGCCCTTAGTAACCTTAAATCTCATTTCCTTAACACCCTTAACACCTCCACAATATCCAAATGGCCCACACAGCATACAAAGGTCCCCGTAACTTGATCCCACCTTTCTTTCCCACTCCAACCCAGCTCCCCCGCACCTCAGGCCCACAGCCCAGAGCCCAAGTTCCTTCAGTCCCGTGACTGTATATGCTGCTCCCTCTTCCAAGAACTGCTTTCTTCTCACATCCTCACCCCCAACTACTCCTGTACATGCTCCAGTCTCAAACACCTCCTCCTGTTAGGTCCTGTTAAAAACTGGGCCACCCTCTCTTGCTTCCGGAGCTCTTTGTACACGCCTCTCAAAGAATATCTGAAACTTTATACTCCTCATTCACGAGTCCATAACTCCTTCTGGATCAGGGTTTCTCAAACTTGAGCTACTGACATTGGAAGCCAGATAATCCTTTGTTATGGGGGGCTGTCCAGAGCAATGGAGACTGTTAGCAACATCTCTGGCTTCTACCAATAGATTCCAATGGCGGCATGTGTGTGCGAGTGTGCACATATGCGCACACACACACAGTTATAACAACTCAAAATGTCTTCAGAGGCTGCCTGCCGATGGAAGGGAAGGGGGAATCACCCTCAAGGAAAAATCATTTCTCTACATTGAAGTCTTTGGTGGCTCAAGACCGTATCCAACACTCCTAGCATTTGTTTAGTCTTACGTTCATTCATAAAAGAAGGCAGGCACTGGCTCAAAGCCAGGGACACCATAGGAAATAAAAGTCTTGGGCCCTGTGATCATGAAGCCACTGTAGGCAAATGACTGAATTTGTTTGGCATGCATACATATGGTAATGTTTCATTACATGGAAAATAAAACCCAGGGGCAAAAATGTTTTCTCCTCTCCTCAGGGCCAGAGCATTGCGTAACTGTGGGGGATCCACTCACATGGAATGCTCTGAAAGTCTTTCTCCCTACAAGTGAGCAAGCGGTAAGGCTTGTGTGTTTGTATTTCCAAAATAGCTACCCATACATAAAGAAGTATCTCAACCAACAAAAAGAAAACAAAAACTATGCCCAACACACACAGCCCATAAATGCCAATGCTAGAACTATCTTCTACACCAGAGAACACAGACAGGACTGAGAACATTCCACCAAAAACCGCAAAGACAAGAGTGGCTGGGCTTCAGGCATATTCTTCCCTCTGCCCAGGAGACACCACCTAAGATTCCGACAAGCTCTGAGAAGATCAAATGGTGACCTGAGTAGTCCTCAGCTCTCGCAGAGGCACTGGATGCCTTAAAATGCAGAGCAATGCTCATTGCCAGGGCAACATTAAGGTGTTTACCAGAAGCAGAGGCAGTTTACAGAGGGGAGGCCAAGTAAAGGTGCTAGAACAAATCAGGGCAGACAAGTGCCTGGCCCCGATCTGCCTTAACAAGTCACTTTAACATCTCTGGGACTCAATTTCCTTTTGTAACGAATGACAAAGTATTAGAACAAACCATCCCTAACTTCTCTTCTAGATCTAAACATACCTGGTTTTCCAGCAAAATGGTACAAATCCACAGAATCTCCGGCTCCAAACAAAACAAAACAGGGCTCTCCCCACTTCCCACCGAAACTCTTTTTACTAAAAGTGGAAATACATACAGGAGTCGTTTCCACTTCCCCTCCGCTTCCGACAGCACCCAGCAAGACTCACAGTGCTGCCTGACGGACGCCTTGCGGGCACTGTGTCTCTTGCTGTACATTAACGAAGCCAGAGAGTATGAGACTTTTGGGAGTGTGTATTCCCTGGAAAAAAAAAAGGGGGGGGGCTCATGCTGTGATGATTTGAAGGTGTCAAAATTTAAATAGGAAGAACCAGTAACGTTCGAGTGCTTTCTGCTATGAGAAATTGACAACTGGTCCAACGATGGCTTAAACCACGTGCAAGTCCACTGTTTACTGAACGAGAAGTCTGGGGAGAGGTGGTCCCAAGGTCCGTTTAGTAGCTTGTACCATTTCATAGAGCCACACAATGGCCTCCTCTTGTGTTGGCTTTTCATCCATAGGCTTGAAGCCTTACTGTCACAGGGAGGTGCCCTAGTTCCAACTCACATTCTCTTACTACTTTTCCAAAGATAAGAAACTAAAGAGTTATCAGGCATTAAGAGAGAACACTCTCTCCCTGTGCCCACACTTTTTTCAGTGAGGAAATATTCTTCTCCAGAAGTCCTGTGTAGGTTTCCATTCAATCTCTAGCCATAATGAAATCATCTGATCACTTCAACTTGCAAGAGAGGCTAGAAAAGTAAAGACCTGGCTTTAAAAAAATTGTAGGAAGCAGATAAGGGAAACCTCGGATAAGAATGACGGTGTTTGCCACATGCAACTAGACCCAGTAGTGCGCTGGCAAATGCTTTTACAATCAGCTTTCAGAAAAACAAAAAACCCTACTTCGAAATGTTTGTCCATTTCCTTGGTGAAAATACTCCCATTATGCCAGATTTCAAGCTTCTAACATAATATTAACCAGCTCATGAAATTCTTAAAATTTTAATAATCCACTGGCACAAGCCTGCTCCAGTACACCAGTGAATTTATACATCGCATTTGGTAATAAGTTTACAATAGTCCTTCGCATTTAAAACACTATACGTGGTTCGGTAGTATCCTCCACAGTTCATAAACGAGGAAAATGACCCAGCACAAGTAGCAGAGCTTAATTTCACATGAGAGCCCTCCCTCACTCCAATCTCACTACACTTTGAGCAGCTTTAGGTACATAAGCATCTTTATCAACAAGCCTGCACAATCTCTCTGCCGCTGCACCAGCTTGGTTTGGAACCCACAACAAAGACCAATACCTGTAAACCCAAAGTTATTCAAGAATTCATCTTTAAGTTATTTCCTCTAATGACAGTAGTAGTACACGTTTATTATGACAGCTTGAAATACAAATTAGTACAAAAATGAAAATAAATATCACCCTTAAACCCATCCTCAAGAGATAATTGTTTGCATGTGGGTGATAATCCTTCCAGATTACATAGACATATATCTTTAAAGTAGAAATTATGCTATTTTGTAACATGACGTACTTTTTTTCCCATGGAGAAATAAAATAGTATATCGAATTCTCCTGTCACCATCACCCAGCTTCAGAAATTATCTAAAGACAGGTAAAAGTCTGTGTGTTTCTACATTCCCTTCTCAGGGAGGACCGTGCAGGAGGCAGGAACCTCCCTCTGTACTTCCCTGAGATTCTTTTCCCCCTACCTGGCTTTTCCCACTAAGCCTCTGATGTCAGCTTTTCTCCAGGCTAAGTCAACCAGCTCCTTCCAGTGCTGCTCGGAGAACACCACTAAAGGTAACTCTTCATCATGCTCACTCTGTAGACGGATCTCTCCAACTAACTCCCGCCCAGTCTGTCGAGAAGCCTCACCGTGGGATTCAGAAGCTCATAAAAGAGAACTTTAGAAGACATGCATCACAATTCTTGGAGTTTCCAACTTCCACTTACTCCACTCTTCTACTTCTGCTTTGTTTTCACATACACGTGCACACATCCACAACGGGCACTTTTAACTGGTTTAACTAAAATCCAAGAATTCTGTTCATCTTCCTCTCTTCCCCTACTTAGTCCTCAGCCAATGCAGTTTGCCTTCCAGACTTCACTTCCTGGTCCTCCAGCTCCCTTAAAGAATCACATTTTCATTTACACAAGTGCCAACCCAAGTGAAATATCCAGCTGACTAAAAGATGGTGGCCGTACCCCAAATTAACAGCTTTGCATATATCCCCAAAGAGCCCAGCTGAGGGCCCAGACCCAGAATCAAACCCTGCAGCCCAGAATAAGTTCAAAGAACATTCTCGTAGGACAAAGCAAGAGCTGCTCCCCTGTGCCCCAGTTTAGCCAAGTGCATGCAGGAGGGAGCTGTGGATATTTAAAGACCAAGGCATAGAATTCTGCTCTGCTATAAATCATGTACAGCTGACAGTAAACAAGCCCAGGCTGGGAACCATGGGTGTTAAAACGTCAGGAGAAAAAGTAGTTAAACAAATGTGCGCTATTTTGTACCAAAAGGTACTAATACTTCGAATAGTATATTTGTCTAAATTTTAAAATACATCAAATAGCGAGAGCAGAAAGGAGTAAGGGGGAGTCTGGCCTGCAATGTTCTCTAAGATTCTCAAACTTCAAGTGATTAGGAATCACCTGGAGAGTTTGTTTAAAATGCAAATTCCTCAACCTCCTCCCAGAAATTCTTACTCAGCAGGTCTGGGTGGAGGGGGGCACTATATGTCTGCATTTTTAACAAGCATCTTTGCTTCTGCTGCAGGTGTTGGCAGACCCTGAAAAATAACGACCACCTGAGTTCCTCATCTTTGGCCACAAAGTGTGGGCAGCCGGGCCTCTGACCCAGTGCTTCCTACGTGGATTCTGGCCCAAGAGTCTCAAGAGGCAAGAGTGAAACACACAGTGCCCTTCCCAGAACACTGGTATTCAGGCAGGTCTCTGATGGCCAATTAATCTCAAGAGGAAGCTTTGTCCCTAACTACCTCTGTCTTTTGGTCCCCCAGGCAACTGGCCAACCTGTTCTCTCTTCCCAGGCAACTTTATCAACATCCTCCCTCTCAAAGATTATAAAGAAACAAATTTTCACTTCCCCTCACCCCATATCTCCAGCTGTCTCTAAAATAAGCATTTAATGTTTTACGAGTTTTAGATGCTAACAAGAACAGTCTTTACCAAAATAAAATGTGCACTGGGAGAGTTAAATGTTATAAATACTCACAATTGCTCAGTAAGAATTCTTTCTGCATTTTACTAATTTCTTTGAGAACCACTTACTGAGCACCTACTCTAATCACTTGGCAGTTCTCAACTGTGGACACCACAGACAAGCCTGGCTCTTACACGGCCTGCATTCAGGTGAGGAAGGAAAACCATGGAGAGAATAAGCAACCTTATAACGGACTTTCAGACAGTGACAAGCACTATAAAACATTAACACAAGGTAATGAACTAGCAACGATAAGGAAGATGGGTGACAAGGAAGACCTCCTTAGTGAGGGAATCTCTAAGAGTCACATGACAGGACACATGACTGCAGGGACAGCAAGGGACAGGCACCTAGACACAAAAAAGCTTAACCTGTTGGAAAAGAGAAATGACCAGTGGTCCTACAATACAGCCAGTAGGAGGATGAGCAAGTCGGGAAAGGATGACTTGAGGTCCAAAGGCCAGATCTCGAGGGGTCGCGTGGATATTATCATAAGTACAAGGGGAAGCCCCAGGATCGTTTAGCAAGGGAGGAAGGGGTTATACTAATAGTAGCTGGCCTGTGCTGAGCACTGTCTGTGTGCCAGGCACGGTTCAAATCTCATTTTATCTTCCCAACAACCCCATATAAGTAGAAACAAATATGAATCCCATTACACAGATAAGATCTGAGTCAAACAGGCAGTAAGTCACGGAGCCAGAACTCAAAGCCAGGTGGTCTGGCCACCGGCTATGGTTACGGAAGGGAGCAGGGGCCAAGTCGGCAGGCCTTGACAGCCTCCGTGAGGAGTCTGTGTTTTACTGCAAGTGTAACAGAAAAGCCACTGGAGGAGGCCTGACACTTCCTGACGCACTCCCTTAGATCTGAACTAAGACAGAGTGCATCTTCTGGGAAAAGCCCACCAAACTTTGGCTGAGTTGGCTGCTAAACCAAACTACTGCAACTGCAGCCAGACAGGGATGTCTAATCCCCCCCGCCCTGCTCCGGCAGAGCTCCCTAGGCCCCTGCAGCACCGGAGGTCGTCTTCTCCCTCGGCCAGGGTTCTCAAAGTACAGCCCAGACCAGTAGCATCAGATCATCTGGGGTCTTGTGAAAAACGCAGATTATGGGGCCTCATCTCATACCTACTGAATCTGAAAAAACAACCTTGTTCCCACCAAACCTTACTGCTGTTCTGTGTTATCCAGATGCAGATACTACCACAACCACCCACCCCTATTCCCACCCGAACCCCTCCCAAGTCATGCTGTACTTGTCCACCGGCAGCTTCTGCACTGCACACTAAGCCATCTTCCTCTCAGACTCTGCTGGTGGGGCTCTATGGCTCCTGGTTCCCGAAAAATCTCACGATTGCCCCAAACTCTTTTCTAACTAATTTGATTTCCTAAAAATATTCACTATTCAGCTCTCTGGCCTCTTCTACCCCAGGGTAAAACTCCTCCTTCCTACTTCTAGAGTTTAATTTTGCTTTCAGCTTTGTAGCCTCCAAAGTAGATGTCAAGGATAATTTCTGCTTTAACCTAGACTTTCCTTAACACCTCAGTCATCAGATTTTCTCTTTTTATTCATTCATTCCCACTTTCATTCATACATTCCAAGTAGTCATGCTCTCAGCATCCCAAGAACTAACTGCACTAGATGCATTTTACTAATGCATTTAACAAGATGCCAGGTACTTCAGTGATGCCTGAAACAGCTCTCATCCTTGAAACTGCCCCTTTCAGAGGAATGGCAAGACGCAAACAAATACATATTCACAGAGGCCGTTGGGCTGAGATCTAAATGATGAAGAGGCAGGCCTGACAGTAGTTTGTAAAAGAAAATTTCTGAGTGTTGAATTCTTGTCAGACTCTGGTCTAAGTGCTTTACATGTGTTATCCACGTAACCTTCCAAAGGTCCCATGCCCACGCTGGAGAAGAGGATACTGAGGCACAGGAAGGCTAGAAGTATGTAAACAACAGAGCCAGGATCTGAACTCAGGCAGACTAGCTCTAGAGCCTACTCTCCCACCACAGGCTAAGGTGAGAAGAGCAGGGTGAAACAGTGGGGGTGACAGGCAGACAGGTGTCAGGGCAGACAGAGTAACATGTATAAGAATCCTAGGGCAGAGAAAAGTCAGCCCAAAGCAGAAAGAAAGTCAAGCATACTGGTTAAATTGGAAAACAGCAAATGGATCGGAAATATACTTGGTAACTGGACTAGATCAGATGGGTTCTGATAGGTGTATTATGAGGTGCAATGGAGAAAGGATGACCCTTAGTTTTCTGATTCCCCATTTTTATGTCTTGAGGAAAGTCTACATTTCCAGAGAGCAAAGTGTTATAACCCAATATAGGATAAAGTGCCGCGCACGGCTGATCCATAGCACTGTCTCCACAGAACGTAACCAGCCCATGACCAGGTTAAAGACTGCAGCTCCCTCCCTCCGCTCCTCCGTACTTCTCTGCAAGGGGCCTTCATTTTAAGGGTTCCATCCTATTCCCTGGAAACTATTTTCCAGAACACTATTAGCAATGATTAACAACAATAAAAAGTTACAGTTACAGTAATAACAGCTTCCACCAAGAGGATGGTTTTTCCCACGCAAATGTAATGCTATTTTAGAACCTGGGTCCCCAAATTTTTCTGAAAAGCACAATTATATTAAAGAACAAGTGAAAAGTTATGCGACTTGCCCGAGGCCACACAATGAGAGGAGGAACTAGAATCCAAACGCAGGTCTTCCAACTTGGAAGCCCACACTTCCTCCATTAAATCAGTATTTCCCACCACATGGGACACAAATCTCTAACGGAACACACTAATAGTTTTAGTTGCACAGATGAACTTTTTAAAGTTTTAATATTATGGTTTCATTTTAATATAACCGTGTGTGTGATGTCAAGTAAATTAAAAGTTACATACACATTTTACATGTGATGTACATGTCACAGCAAATCCATGATCTCATGTGTATATATGAAATATAAAAAGGTTCTTAAAAATTAACTTAAAGAAAGCATTAGAATAAAAGAGCAGGTGATTCAGGGATAAAGTAGAAATCCTAAGGCAACACATGAATAACTGAAGTTTGTGAGACACTGCTCACCACACCACCACCCAAGAACTACCAAGCACCTGTTCTGTATTGTACTCAAATTTGGCTACAATCACATAAAACTTTGACTCTGCTCTAGAAAGATAAAATGTGGCTGCCTTGGGGGCAAAAGGAGTAACATTAGTACAACACATAAATCATCCTTAACACAGTACTGGTCTTGACACATACTTGACATATCCTCTGCTCATTCACCACATACCTTGATTAGGTCAGGTAGCTTTCCTGGGCCTCAGTTTCACTTTGTCAAAAAAAAAAAAAAAAGTTATATATACATGTATGTATGTATATGTACATACATACATATATATATGTATGTGTATATATGTATATATGTACATATACACAACTATATGTTTATATGTATATACATAAAAGTAGACTCTAAGTAACTTCCACTTTTAAAATTCCATAAAATGTTGTAAGATCCTGAAATCCCAAATTATTTTTCCCAGAACCACTGAGGCCCCAATCCTGAATGAGTATCAACCTGAGAAATAAATGCTAACTAAGCCCACATGGCATCCAGGCCACCATCCCTTAACTGGGAAGATACTACCAATTACACTGCCCTCCAGAAAGACGTAGGAAGGCGTTAATCACGAGATAAAAGTCAGCCAATCAACGACCCTGTCCCAACCAAAACTTTAAGAATTTCCTGCCACTCATTTTTAACTTTCCTTACACTTGGTCCTTAGTGTCTGTTATTTCCAGTCCTCAAGAATCTTAAGAATATTAACTTTATTCTGGGTCAGAGTAGCAGGGAGAAAAAATGGGTGGGAAAGAAATCTGCAAAATATCATCAAAACGCCTACCCTCGTGTTAATCCTCAACTGAGAACCACTAGCAGAACCTTCCCAGCTTCAATCTGAATTACTCCACATATGCTCAACCGTGTTTAACGTGCTAAACCTCTAAAAAAAGTCGTCATTCCTTATTTTTCAGAAACATTAACAAAACAGTTTGGCCAGAACATTCTTTCTCTATTACTGAAGTAGATAAATTTATCAAAAGGGAAGCCTTAAGGACCCCTCCTTGCCTTTTTTACAAAAAGCCTGTTTTGTGATGTCAGTAGGCCTGTAAACTTTGAATAGATTCAAAGTTTTTAGATTCAAAGTTTTTAGATTCCCAGAAAGAGAAGTTCTGAAATATGCTCAATTCATGTTTAGCTGAAGAAAACAGGATGGGTGGGTGGGCTGCAACTGGCAAACTCAGAAAGCACAGCTGGGTAGCAGGTGATCTTAAAAAAAAAAAAAGAAAGAAAGAAAGAAAGAAAAGAAAAGGCAAATCCCTGGGCAAATTGTGTAGCCAAGAATAATCATTATAACTGGAGAGATGTTACATAATTACTTGTTAACTACTGACAAACACATACATGGCTACAAAATACCATGGTTACTCCAGTCACTGAAGCTAGTGTACCTACTGCAAGAGTCAAGGTTTCCCCCATTAATTTCATTCAAAAATTAAGCAATCCCGGTTCCTATTCTCTTCCAAGGTAACCCAACTGCTTTTACATATACAAAACAGCCTCCGACAATTAAGCCACTCACCTCTAGGGACGAAATCAGTGTTTCCCCTAAATATCGATTTTTAAAGAGAAGAGGGGGCACAGAAAGAAGTACATTCAAAGAGCTAACTAAGTATCACCTCGATAAAAACGACTTCAGTCCCAACTGGAAACTCTGAACAGAAAAGGTCCCCACCCACCCCCCACACCCACCCGTCCCCACTCAGCTAGCGCAAAACCCGAGACCTGTGTCGGATGCACCGCATTCCAACATTTTTCAAAAAGTTTACGAGGATTTAACGAAGCGGTGGAGAGGAGAATAAAGCAGGCAGAAGCGGGGAAGACCAGGCAGGCAGGAGGGTTTCGGCAAAGCAGCAGACGAAGCGCCCGGCAGTGCCGTGCAAGGCCGGGTCCCCGAGAAGCGACCCTGAACTCGAAGAGCGAGGGTCCCCGTGGAGCGGCGGGGACGGCGGCCGGCCGCGAGGCGGGGGGGATCTGTGGGCCCCGGGCCCGGCCCCGCCGCCGGTCCCCGCCGCGACCCTGTCCCCCGCCGCGACCCTGTCCCCCGCCGCCGCCCGCCCGGCCGAGCCGGCCCGAGGTCCGCGCCGCGCCGCGCTGCGCTGCGCGGCCGCGGGGCCGGGAGGCCGCCGGCGCCCTCACCTCCTTCTGCTTGGGGTCCTGCGGGTAGACGTCCGGCGGCCCGAGGCGGGGGCGCTTCAGCGGTCTCTGCTCATAGCTGAGAAGCCCGAAGGCGGCCATGATCTCTCATGTTACCCGGCGGAATGAATGGGAGCCGGAGCCGGAGCCGGAGCCGGAGCGGGCGCGGGCGCGGGCGCCGCCGCCGCCGAGCGCCAGGGAGCAGCACGCGCAGACGGCTCGGCGGCCCCCTCCTCGCGGGCGGTGGCGCTGCGGGCAGGAACGAGGCGGGTCGCACGCCGGCGCCGCCGGGCGCGCAGCCGCGCGCGGGCGCGGGGGCCGCGGGGCCGCCGGGGTCCGCCGGCCCGGTCCCCGGGGGGAGGAGCAGCCGACGGCAGCGCGCGACTTTTCCCAGCGGTGGACGCGAGCCCGAGCCGGTGCGGCGCTCCGGGCGCGGGCTGGGGGAGGGGCGCGGGGCCGGGCGGGGAGGGGGAGAAACTTTTCGCGGCGCCCCGGCGCTGGCCCGAGCGCTCGCCGCAGGCGCGGGTGGCCCCGGATCCGGGCAGACGCCGCGGAGCGGCCCGCCCCCGCCCCCGCCCCCCGCGCCGCCACGCGCCCCGCAGACCCCGCCGCCCGGGCGCGGACCCGGCCGGGGCGCGGACAGGGGGGCCCGGCGGGGCTGGGGGCGGCGGGGATGCGCGCGGCGGGCACGCGGCGGGCGCCCCCTAGCCGCCCGCGGGGCCCCGGGGGGCGCAGAGGCGGCGGGCGGGGGCGGCGGCCGGAGGGGGCCGCTGAGCCCTCTGCGAGCCCTGCAGGGGCCGGGGGCGGGGGGCGCGGAGGCCCGGCCGCGAGCTCCCCCGGCCCCCCGCCCCCCCCCGCGCCGCCGCCCCTCCCCCACCCCCGCCCCCAACAGTTTACCTGTCGGTCCCCGCCTAGTGGGCGGGGGCGGGCGGCCCGGCGGCCGCGGCCTCCATGACTCGGGCCGGGCTTGGGGGGGGCGGGGGGGATTGTGTTCGCACGGTCCCGGTCTCGCCCGGCAGAGCTCCGGGGACACCGCGAAGTTCGCCGCCGTCCGGGGGCGGCGGGGACGCCGGCTCGGCCCCGGGGCGATCTCGCCGCACGGCCCGGGAGCGCGAGCGCGAGCGGCCGAGGCGCCGAGGCGGCGGACGGCGGCGCGGCGGCCGCACTGAGCATGCCCGGCGCGGCCGCCGGGCCGCGGGGGAGCCGGCCGCGGCCGCGGGCGCGCTGCGCTCCGCTCCGCTCCGCCGCGCCGGGCGTTCGCAGGCGCAGAGCGGGCGGGCCGCGGGCCGCGGCGCGGGGACCGGCCCCGGGGTGCATCCCGGCGGGGCTGCGGGCCGCCGCGGCACACCCCGCTCCGGGTCGCTGCCCCGGGAGCCTGCGCCGGAAATCTCACCTGCGCCGGGCGTGTGGGAGGAGGGGGGTGATCGTCCAGGGCAGACCCTAGACCGACAACCCGCCCGCGCACCCGCTCGCTCCGGGGCGCGAGCACCGAGATGCTGGGCCACCTGCCGCGAGCGCTGAGAACCAGAGCCGCGGGGGCGGGCCGGACCTGTCCCGAGAGAGCCCACGCGAAGCGCTCCCGGGAGGATGCGCTCGCACTTGGCCCAGAATGGTGGCTGCCATTTATGCAGCCCTCGCTTGGTGCCAGGATCTTGACAGTAAAGCTCTGTATCCTTAAAAGAAAATCTCACGAGGTTTACCATACCTTCATACAGATAGAGAAATTGAGTCAGCTCGGTGGGGGAGGGAGGTCTAGTGAATTGCTCTGAGCCAGGAAGCTACCCCTGCCTGATCCAAAGTTTCTGACCTGTTCACGACTTGGGATTGAAAGGACTGGGTTCTTTTAACTGCCTTTACCTGATTGTGTTACATTCCCCATACATTGAGGAATTTCTCACTCTACGGTTCCACCCACTACAAGATGGTGTGAGCGGAATCTAACCCAAACAGCACCTGGAACATAGTAGGTGCTCAGGAGATGTTGGCCATATCTGAGTATCTCCTTATCCCTGCTGACTTAAAGCTGAGGGAAGGAAGAAAAGGGTAGATAAGAGGATGACAACATGGTAGAGGTTGCTGCCTTACTCCTGGCCCTCCCATATTAGCACTTCCCAATGCAGGCTGAGGCCTTTACTCAATAGAAGCAAATACTTTGAGAAGTTACCCTCCACCAGGAGGCATTTCCTGTCCACTTTCTGCACCCTGCCCCAAGGACTTCTCTTCCACTAACACCCGGGGTGTAACTTCCAGGCTGAACTTGACCTGTGATAGAGGTATCTCTCAAATCTAGCTTCCTTGCTTGAGAAAAAGGTATCTCACGTTATTAGAAAAATTATCAAACGTATTAAAAAGCAGAAGGAATGCTAAAATGAACCCCCAAGCTGTGACAGTTATCAAAGTTTTGCCATTTTCATTTCATCTCCCCCATCCTCAACACATGGACATACACTGGAGAGAACAGTGTTATTCATTGTTCTACCTGGGCACACAGCATGGAATCTGGCACATAGTGGGTACTCAAAAGAGAGTTTGTTGGCTGGTGGGATGGAAGATGGGTGGGTATGTAAATGGAAAGATCGCAAGTGGTACTTTGCAGGACCTTGTGCTGATACCCTAGTCTGATGGGAGATTTAACCTATATTCTTCCCTTGTTTACCTAGGCAAGAGCTTCCAGGCGTCCACAGAGGAAAAACATTAGAAGCACTCAAAATCTTACCTAACCATAAAGATTTTACTTTAAAACCAAACTATGTTAGTAATATGTCTCTAGGATATGAGAAAGAGACAGCTCTCCTGCTATTAGTTTCCCTTCCAACTTCCTTAACTCCCTTGTTCTGAGACAGTCTGGCATGGATTCTTTGGGCCCTCTCAACATTAAAAAAAAAAAAAATTAATACATTCAAAAATCATGTAATTCCTCAAAACTCATTCTTTCACTACATGGACTTCCCAAAGGCATTTGACTCCCTCACCCTGGCACTCATACTCTTCACAGTCAACCCCCACCTACTAATCCAACCTTTTCTCCTTAACCCTGGCCCCAATTAGCTCTTACTCCTGCTTCCAAAATTGGAATTCCCAGGCCTTTTATTTTCCAACAGCCACCTGGGGACAGTCCTTAGAGACTGGACTGTATGAAGCCCAGCTGTACAAAGCCCACCACAAACTCTTGAGATACAAGATGATTCTTTCTCTCAATGCCCTTAGCACTTAATTTTCATTTTCTTAACACCTCATCATTCATTGGCAGGCATTCAAATATGCTGCACAGAATAATCTTGTTTCCCCATCCCCACCTTGCCTTCTTGCTGTCCATCCATTCCAGAGTTAATCTACCCTTACTAAAGCCAGTTAACATGGTGGGTTTAACATGGAAGCCACTGTGTTCTATGCTGTGCTTGAATTTCCCATCACAGTGCTGGTTAACACAGCTGATAGGCACAACTTCTTGTTGAATTATGTGAGTCTCATTTGCTACTGTTCCTAGAAAGCAGGGGTCCCCAAGCCAGGGACTGTTACCTGTCTATGGCCTGGCAGGAACTGGGTCACACAGCAGGAGGTGAGCAGCGGGGGGAGTGAGCAAGCTTCATCTGTATTTGCAGCCGCTCCCCAGCACTAGCATCACCACCTCAGCTCCACCTCGGATAATTAGGCACTGGATTCTCATAGGAGCACTGGTACCTGGTTCCAAAAGGTTGGAGACCGCTGCTATATACTGCATCTTATCTTTACCTGGCTAATGACACCACCACCCACTCTCCTCCCACCCCCAGTCCAGGCCTGGGAATAGTTTGCATGGAACAGGAATACTCAGAGAAAACCACAGGTTCCTCAGACAGGTCTCTGCCTTAACCTCAGTCTAGCAAGAAGAGGTGAGTTCAGATACCTGAGGAAGTTTAGTACAGCTGGTGAGGGAAAGGGATTGAAATGTGGCCTGAGAAGGAGGAGGATAAATCATTTTAAGCGTATGGGACTTTATCCTACAAGTATGAAGCTAACTCCCTAGGGCTGCTTTTGTGAGTTGACAATTGTTTAAAAGATGATGCTTTTTCTTGGGTCATGTCCAAGGGGTTCTCAAAGACCTGTCAGCATCAGGAACCTCCCTAGCTGATTATACTCCTTCTGTCAGGCCTGGTTTTCAGAATTCTGCAAAGAGTCCCCTCATAATTGGGACGCCTTTTGTACTCTTGGGCAATGTTTCTCTTAAAATGGCAAGTTCCTTTAAGAAGGCTCATGACTGGCTTTCTCTCCCTATGTTTGGTCTGCAAGAAACACACAGATGTCCTTTGTCTGCACATACTCTAGTATGTGCAAGCATTTTCTCACCAGCCTACTCTCCTTGCCCACCATCGATGCATTCTGCAAGCCACAGTTCTTTACCTTCAATGTTCTCCAGTCTGGATCAGTGGACAGATGTCAAGTGGTCAAGTGCACAAGATGTCAAGTGGTCTTCTCCAAGCTCTTTTCATGAGGCTTGAGGTGAGGAATATAATTTCTTTGGCTAAAGGCAGAGACTCCATCGTATTTATAGAGATTTCAAAAATTGAGATGAAGAAAGGCTAGGAGCAGAGGCAGAGTGTTGACCTATCAGAAAAAGAATGCTCCTATATAATCCTATATTGCAGATTTAGAAGGTGAAGTTTGAGAGGTGAATTAACTGATTGATTCAAGACTATTGAGTTAGCAAGTGGCAAAGCCAGGATCAAACCTAGATCCCTCTGACTCCAACCGACGCTTATTATTGTCAGTGTGCTATGTGTATTAATTATCATTTACACAACACGTATAAAAGTGAGCCACAGAGAATACAGGTCTGGTTTAAGGGAAGCAAAACTCCCCACAGCTCACTCTGGCATCGAGCATGCTCCCACTCAAGTGGAAAGAAACAATTCTCAATGTAGAGCTTATAGGTGAAGTAATTAACATTACTGGGTTTCCCCATGAGACTGATGTTTGTCCAGGTGTATATATCATTGTTTTGTTAATAGACTGTCAGTTTTTTTAATATCTTCATTACATGTAAATGTATCTATCTTATGCCTATTTCTAAATCAAAAAAGAAAAAAGGATTCTTTTAACCTCATAAGAAAAAGGAAAACTGAGAGTGACTTGAGAAGGTGATTCAGGATAGAGAAAAAAGAAATGGAGGATTAATTTTGGGCATTTAAACTCATTTTAATATAGTCTTTAGGCTACTTATAGAGATGTAAAGAATACACACATTAAAATTTCTTAAAGCAACACCAACAATAGAATTATATTGCTAGCCAAATACACGCTTTTACATTTTCTAGTAGCCACATTAAAAAAGGAACAGTACATGAAATTAATTTTAAGACATTTGTTTAAGCTAATATAACCAAAATATTGTCATTTCAATATGTGATAAGTTTTCTAATATATTAATGAGATATTTTACATTCTTTTTTTATACTAAGTCTTAGAAATCTGGTGTGAATATTGTATTTACAACACATCTCATTTCAGACCAGCCACATTTCACCTGTTCAAAAGTCACATGTGGGTGGGTAGCAGCTACCATATTAGTTAGCTCAACTCTAAAGTGATGTTTCAGTCCTAGTGAACCTGTAACATATAGGATCTTAGATCACTGAGGAAGCAGATGAATTTCCAAATTAAAACAACAAAAAATAATGAAAGGAATAAAACAACAGAATGCTGAAGAAGTAAAGAAGAAAACTAAAGACAACTTGGGCAGACAGAGGATACCCAAAAAGCACTTATTTGCTAAACAGATGGAAGTGTGTAGAGGGGAAAGGACATGGGAAAAAAAGTCTGGGGACTGAAAAATCAAAGGATGTGATAAGAGATTTTTGAACTACAAAACTGAACCAATGACAAGGCTAAAGATTTAACTTCATTCACCAGCAAAATAGTGCCTGCCACGTTTACAGAAAGGCCTGTTGGCTAGTCACATATTCAGCTTTTCAGCACCACTCTTGGGAATGTCCTCAGAGTTGTTCAAAGCTCAGACACATGCTAAACAAAGTCAAGAAGGATTTCATTAGAAAATCAGAATGTTAATTTTTTGATACACAGGAATAGGGACTGAAATCAGTATATCCCCTCATTCATATCATCCCCTGCTTATTTTAAAGTTTGTTGTAAAACTGAATTAGCAGAAGTTTGTTTGGTGAGCATAAAATGAAAGGGAATTGAATAATCTCCAAGGATTGTTTACTCAGACTGCCCCGCAGTAGAAGCCATCTCCCTTGTGACAGGAATGGGATAGATGCCACAGCTTGGCCCATTGGTCCCTTCAGTGGGTACATGGACAGTTGTTACTGTCCAGTGCCTTTATTATTCATATCAGAGCTTCCTAGTGGCCCACAAACCTGTTTTTTTTTTTTAGATGTGTTTGCGTTTTGTTTAGGACTTGCACAATCACTTCTGAACTCTCTAGAAAATTTTGGGTCTACATTCTCAAATGACAAAAATCTGATGTGGGCCTGCTCCTTTGAGTGGGACCTGTTTTCACAATCCCAATTGACCAATTCCCCTCAGAGGGCTGATTTACCCGGCTGGCTCCTAGAGCTGGTGAGAGTTAGATTCCTGTTAGGGACCTCTAAAAAAGGTGGAGAGCCTTTAATGGAGATCCCTATTAAACTGGGCCTGGTTTCATATTTTCTTGCAGAGAAGGGTGGATGAAGGGGGAGAGGGGGAGAGCGGGAGAGGTGGAGAGAGAGAGAGAAAGAATTGCTTTCTTATTGTTAACTAGTCAAGGGTCTAGTCCATGTTAGTTACAGATTATAACCCATCCGTTAGGATAGGTTACACCTGATGTAAATGAATCTTATATTTATTAATTATGAAATATTTCAGTTCTCAGAGGGTTATTTATTTTCCCAGTTCTAGGGACATCCTCTTATACTTTTTTATATACTTGATACAGTCACACGGAGCAAGAAAACATAGATAGTATATGAGATGGCACAATCCAAATATTATACTAAATATCTAGACAGGTTGAAATAATAAATGTAACAGGATCAAATTTTACCTAAAAAAATAAAGTCGTTACCCCCATCTACGGGACATGTCAAAGATAATTTGGTATCTATTGTTTGCTCAATCTAAAATTTAAAATGTAAGCAATGAAAAATAAATATCAACTCTTTGGTCTCAGTAGCATTTGGGAAATAGTAGCACCCAAATCAAGTACATGAATCCTGTATATAATAACTTTTTTTATTAATATTATTAAATCATTACTCAACATTCTCACCACTGTGCTTTTTTCCCCCAGAGCTGTTAATAAATAGTGGAGGGGCCTCTGATCCAGACTTGGAAGCTGTGCTGCAGAACCACAGAAAAAGTTGTTGCAGTCGCCAAAGAATCTTGGGAGCAATGGTTCAATATTCACTGTCAGTGTTCACAGCAACTTTAACATCATTAACATGAATAACAAGAATCACCTAGGCTTCCAGTTAAAATGGAGTAGATAAATGCCGTGCTTGCCTCCTCTCACAACCAGATCAAAATTACAACTAAATTATAGAACAGCCATAATTGGGAATCCCCTGAAGTCCAGCTGAACAGAAGTCCTACAACTAGGGACACACAGAAGACACCACCTTGAGACTGGTAAGAGGGGTCAAGATGAGGAACAGCTTGGTCCCACATTCGCATGTGACAGTTGAAAATCTAGAGGGTTATCTTGTCTGTGGAGATCCCCCCAGAGGAGTATAGGGCTCCAGCTCCACACTGGGCTCCCCAGCCCAGGGTTTCAGTGCCAGGAAGAGAAGTTTCCACAATTTCTGGCTGTGAAAACGAGCAGAGCTTGTGGCTGAGTGAGAGGGCCACTGGAGTTGCAGACATTCCTCTTAAGGGGCTTGCATGTGGACTTAGTGACAGACTTACCCACTCTGAGCTCCAGCACTAGAGCAACAGCTTGAAAGGTGCCAGGGACATACAGGGAAGAACTGAATTATCTAGCTTCAGGGCAAGCGCTGGAGGGGCAGCATTCTCCCAGACAGAAATGCTGGCAGAAGTATTAGTTTCTTCACTGAGCCCTCTCCCCTGTTGGTTTGCACACACAGGTGGCTGTCATATCTGAGTCTCCATCAACCTGGCTACCCTACCCGGATGATTCCCTGAGATGCCACCTCTCTCAACTCGCAGGTCCACCCAAGCTGCTTCCAGTGGATTTTCCATACAAATAGCCTGTCTTGGCTCATGTTGCAAACGTATCTAAACTCTCTCAAAAGTTCACAAAACCTAAATAAGCAGCATCTGGCATCGGCAAATCCCATACCTCTTGCTAAGAAGCCTCAAGCCCAGCACTAGGACAGCTGGCCTTGGTTTGTGGCTTGGCCTCTCAAAGAACATCTGAACCCAGTGTGGGTGGTGGCTATCTGTGGATTGCTTTATGGCTTATACCAGGTGACCCCGGGTAGGACACAGGCTGTGACTGAATTTGGCCTGTGGTGAGGCCCCTCCTAGGAGCCCTGGCCTGCATGCCTAGTGGCCAGCTTCAGTCTGAGCCAGAGCACAACCTGGGGCCAAATCTGAGGATGACATATATAAAGGATATACTGGGCAGCCACCAGAGCCCTGCTAATGCAAGTCCAGCTCCAGAGGGCCAGCCCCTCAGCAGCCAGTCCTCACAACCAATCAACCCAAGAGTCAGTCCCTCTCACTGACATGCAAATAGTAACCAGGACTCAACTACAAAAGGAGGCCACATACAACCTATACAAGGGACACACCTGGAGCACCCAGCTCGGGTGACCAGGGAGACTGCACCAGCTGGGCCCCACAGGACACCTCCTACATAAGGCCACTCTTAATACTGGGGAACATAGCAGCTCTACCTAAAACATAAAACAAACACAGGAGGCAGCCACAATGAAGAGACAGATGTGACCCAAGTGAAAGAACAGACCAAAGCTCCGGAAAAAGAACTAAACAAAATGGAGACAAGCAATCTACCAGATGCAGAGTTCAAACCCCTGGTTGTAAGAATGTTCAATGAACTTACAGGGAGAGTAAAAGAACTCAGTGAGAACTTTAACAAAGAGATAGAAAACATAAAGAACCAGTTAGAAATGAAGAACACAATAATTGAAGTGAAGAATACCTTAGGAGTAATCAACAGTAGATTAGATGAAGCAGAGGATTGAATCGATGATTTAGAAGATAAGGTAGCAGAAAATACTCAATCAGAACAGCAACAAGAAAATAATGTCCAAAAAAAAATGAGGATATTTTAAGGGGCCTCTGAGACAACATCAAGCAAAATGACATTTGCATCATAGGGTTATGAGAAAGAGAAAAGAGAGAGCAAGGAAATAAAAACCTATTTCAAGAGATAATGACAGAAACTTCCCTAACCAGGTGAAGAAAATAAACATACAGCCTAGGAAATGCAGAGTCCCAAACAAGATGAACCCAAAGAGACCCACACCAAGACACATCGTAATTAAAATGCCAAAGGTTAAAGACAAAGAATCTTAAAAGCAGCAGGAGAAAAGCAGTTAGGTGCCCATAAGGGAGCTCCCCAAAGACTGTCAACTGATTTCTCAACAGAAACTTTGCAGGCTGGAAGGGACTGGCATGAAATATTCAAAATGATGAAAAGCAAGGACCTACAACCAAGATTACCCAGCAAGACTATCATTTAAATCAAAGGACTTATCTGTTCTCAGTCAAGAAAAAGCTAAAGGAGTTCATGACAGCCAAGCTAGCAGGAAATGTTGGAGGGACTTCTTTAAGGAAAAAAATAATAAGATCAGTTATATGAGTAATAAAATGGCAAGAACTACATATCTATCAATAATTGATCAACTTTTGATGTAAATGGATTAAATGCTCAAAAGATAAGGTGGTTGAGTGGATAAGAAAACATAACCCTTATATATGGTGCCTACAAGAGATTCACTATAAATTGAAAAACACAGAAACTGAAAGTGAAAGGATGGAAAAAGATGTTTTGTGAAAATGGAAACAAAAAGCTGGGGTAGGAATACTTATATCACACACAATATTTAAAACAAAGGTTATAACAAAAGCCAAAGAAGGACCCATTTATACCACTTCTGGGTATTTATCCGAAGAAACCCAAAACACTACTTCGAAGGAACATGAGAATCCACACATTCATTACAGCATTGTTTATAGTAAGTAGTCAAGATATAGAGGCAACTTGGTTGTCTATCAACAGATAAATGGATAAAGAAGAGGCGGTACCTAAATACAGTGGAATGCTACTAGGCCATAAAAAGGAACGAAACCTTGCCGCTTGCAACAACATGGATGGACCCAAAGGGTATTGTTGTGCTGAGTGGAGTCAGAGAAAGACAAATGCCACATGATTTCACTTTCATGGGGAATCTAAAGAACAAAATAAAACAAACTAATAGATACAGAGAACATTTTGATGGTTGCCAGATGGGAGGGGAATAGAGGGTGGGTGAAAAAAGAGGAGGGATTAAGAAGTGTAAATTAATAGTTATAAAGTGTTCATGGGGATGTAAAGTACAGCATGGGGTGTATGGTCAACAATATTGTAATAACTCTTCCATGTCAGATAGATGCTGGATTTATCAGAGTGGTTACATTGTTATATAAATGTCTAATCACTGTTGTACACCTGACTAATATAATATTGTATGCCAACTGTAATTTCAAAAAGAAAATAATAAAACTAGTAAAATTTACCAATTTGATTTTCATCTTCCTTTGTTTCTTCCAATCTTTGTCTAGCAGAGATGCTGTCAATCAGCCAAAATGGTCAACAAGAGGATGGAGGAAAAGAGAAACAGAATTCCTGCTAAGCTTTCAAATAGGAAAACCATGGCTTAACTAGTCTAGAAGTGACCACAAAAAATTTGATAAAAGCAGTGGTTCAGGCCTCACCTTCTGCCTCCCCCAGTGTAATTAAATTTGATCCTCAGCTCTTCTCCCTCTCTGCTCTCAGCCTTACCCAACCAGTCTCTACTCCCACCTTCTGTTCTAGTCCAGGCTGTTCGCAGCTTCTCCAGCCTCCATTTACTGTTGCTCAAAGGGATTCCTCTGTCTCCTCAAACTCAAAATGCCCCAACTTGAACTTAACCTCTTCCTTGCTTGTCACTGCACCCCAGCTGGACCAGGTTGCTGGGGTTCCAGAGGTCAGGAGACAAGTGAGAACATCTCTTGGTTACTTTGCAGTATGCAGAGCTGCGGATTGAATATAAAAGTCATGTCTCAGAGGGTATGGGAGAAATGTGTCCAATCAGCAAGGGGGCCTGGAGGAGTTGGGAGCTGTCAGTCCAGGTGAAGAAGAAGTGGTTACAATAAATGTGGGAGACAAGAGAATTGGTATACCTCTAGTGCATATATGTGCCAGAGCAAATAGAAGACAGACATCTCCCAATTTTCCAATGTAGGATTATTTCATATCTCTATCCACACTTAAGGCCTATTAGATCTTTCTGATCTAAATCTCCAGATTCATCTTGTTCTCAATCTGTCAGCTACAGCTTTAGTCCAAGCCTGCGACTTTTCTTGCTTTGGATTATCTTTGTACCCCAACTTGTCTCCCTGCCTCCCTACTTCTCTTTTTGAAATATAATTCACAATGTTATTAGATAAATTTTTCAAAAATTCTCATTTTGTGGCATTCTAGCTGAAAACTCTTTGCTAAATCCCTGCTACTTTAAATATAATGATTAAACTCCTATCTGAAAATCAAGGTTTTCTCATAATGTGCTGAAAAGATGGGACTGATACAGGCTACATTTGCAGGGTCAATTGAGCCATCATCCAAGGATGCTTTGACCTCTTCCTCCTTAAAGTCCATTCCTAAACAGTGGGAATGCTGTGGGGACATATACTAAATGTGAAACTGCTTAAACCAGTCTCACCAAGAAGTTATTTTCAACTCCACTGCCTCTTGTACTTCAATAAGATTGTGGGTAGCCCAGAGGTTGAATCTTGAAAAGCTCTGGCTCACTCTGGGGTGAATAACAAGTGGAAAAGAGCAGGAGTAAGAAGCATTCCCATATCTGTACCACAGTGAACCCATCGTGGCCCTGAGTTTCCCATTCTTACAAGAGGCTGGGGACAGGATTAATGGGCAAAGTCAGCATCCTCCATTACCAGAAGACTGTGGCATTTCCAGGGAAAGAAAGAAATATGTCACACAGTAGAGCAGTCATTGCTCCCTCCTAATGATAAAAGAAGGAAGCAAATGCCCTATTCCCCCCAAAGCCTCAATAGTCCATTCAGAACAAATCATGCCCTACCAGGTCTAGTAAGCAAGAAGATGTGGCCTGAAAGCCTGTGAGTCTTCGACTCTAATTGGACACAAAAGTCAATTAAGTAGGCTTGGCTGTTGCGATCAGTGGTCTGGGCCAGTTCATCCCTTAAATCTGTGGTGAGACCTTCCCAGGTCTGAATCTAGAGGCTACAGCAGTCCAGGATTTGGGGCAAGCAGGTGGAATCCAATCACATATTGACCCAAAGATCCCCACCAGGCCAAGCCAGTTGACCTATGTCCTTTTGGGAAGAGTTGTGGTTGCATGTTTATTGAGCACCTACTATGCACCAGGTACTTTCAATGCTGGGGTTACAACAGTGATAAGACTCTCATTTGATGGCACTTACAGAATATCAGAGACAAATGATCAAATAATCACATAAATGAGTATAAAATTGCAACTCTGATAAGAACTTCAAGGAGAAGGACATGAGTCTCTAAGGTTCTAGAAAGAAGCTTTCCTATGGAAGCAATGCATGAGATGAGATCTAAAAAATGAATAAGATTTAATGGGGCCCAAAAGAGGGAAGAATGTTCTAAGCAGGAAGAGCATGTGCAGACACTCTGTGGCTATTATTAGAATTGAAAAAAGCAAGCATGCCTGACGAGAAGAGTGAGGAGGAGCCACGTGTGAGGTGAGGCTAGAAGGTAGAGAGGGACCAGACCATGTAGAACAGGATAGGTTATTGAGTTTTGTCTCTATCCAATAGGAAAAGGGAAAACATTTAATGGCTTTAAGTAGAAGAGTATCACAATCAGATTTATACGATGAAGAGATCACTTTGCCTGCAACATAGAATGTGTGTTGAAAAAGAAATGGTCAGAGTGGATGACAGAGGACCAGTTAGTAGATAATTGCAAGTCCAAGCAGGAAATGATGGTTGCTTCTATTAGGTTGACAGTGGTAATGGTGGAGATAAAGTGAGCATATTTGAGTGAGAGAATTTAGTTATGATCAGATATGGGGGGATGAGATTGAAGAGGTAATCCAGAATGACTCCTTGGTTTCTGGGTTGCAGAACAGGAACAATCACAGTGTCAGTCACTGAGGAGAAACCAGGAAGGGAGCCAAGTTTCTAGGGCTGGGGGTAGTGAGGTCAACAGATCAAGAGTTTAATTTTGGACATAATGATGAATGTGAGGTCCTGTGGCAGGCGGACTCTAAAATGACTCAGTGATTCCTCACTCTTGGAATTCACATCCTTATAAAATCCCCTCCCCTTGTGTGTGTTTGAAGTATTTTGCTTCTAATGAATAGATTAAACAAGAATGATGGAATGTAATTTCTGAGATTAGGTTACAAAGAGACTGTGACTTCTGTATTCCTCTCTCTAAGCCCTGAATTTCTTTCTCTGAATCGTCATACTTGGAGGCAGGCCATCATGCTACAACTAGCTCTATAAAGAGGCCCCGTGATAAGAAACTGATGTTTTTGAGCAATAGCCTGTGCAGACCTGAGACCCAACAACAGCTACCTGAGTGGGCTTCAGAACGGGTTCTCCTCCATTTGAGTCCTGAGATGACCACAGCCCTGGCCATTATCTTGTTTGCAGCCTCCTGAGACACTGAGCCAGAAGACCCCACTATGCCACACCTGGATTCCTGACCCACAGAAACTATGAGATAATACATGTGGTTTAAATGCTAAGTTTTGCTTTGTTACACAGCAATAAATAATACAGGTGACTTTTATAAAGTCAAGTATTTTATATGAGAAAATACGTTAAGCTGAAAATTAGAGGTTCTAGGTGTGGAGTTCAGAGATATCTAGACAAGATATAAACTTGAGATTCATGGGCACTTAGGAAGAAAGTATGAAGTGAAGGCGGAAAGATTATTGAAACAAGTCTTGAGTATCTCCATAATTTACTGGCTAAGTAGAGATGAATGAGTTTGCAAAGGAGATAGAGAAGGAACAGCTGGAAAAGTAGGAAGAAAGCCAAGAGAAAGTTGAATCATATGAGTCCTCAAAAGACAGTGTTTCAAAAAAATAGGGACTGGCCAAGAGAAAAACTGAAACACTGGCTTTAGCATGAGAGTAATCAACAATTCCAGAAAATGCTTATGTAGGACTGGAAATGAGAATGGTGCAGATGGAGATTGGAATATATAGAAATCAAGATAGAGAATATAGATGGCTCTCTACAGAATTTTACCTGTGGAGGTGAGAAGAGAGATTGGGTAATAAATGGAAGTGGGTTATGATTGTTATTTTTTTAAATGAGAGAAATGTGAAATGTATAAGTAAAATGAGAAAGATTCAGGTGAGAGATAAAGATTGAATATACAACTAGGATAAAAAGAAATAGTAGGTAGTGTAGGTTTCTAGAAGTCAGAAAGGGATTCTCCTTAGATGGGAGATGGGACAGGAGAGAAGGACCCATAGCATAGGTGCAGAAATACTCAGGAAGTTGAGTATTTCCATGTAAGAGCTCCTATTTTTTTCTCTAATGTAGTATGAGGAAGTCATCTGTTCAGAGAAGAAAAGAAGGGAAGTTGGAGGCTTGAGCAAAGGAGAGTTTCTCACAGTCACTGTGGAAAATAATAAAATGAAAAACAGAACTATAGTAAGTGTTTTGTATAGTGTGAGGACCTGTTTGAAGTTAATGACTTTGAACTTAGAATGAAATCAGTCTGCCTCATTAGGTAATGCTTCCCAACTTGGATGCAAGCACAGAGAAACAGATTGTTGGGTTCATCCAGGTACAGAGCTTAGACAAATGGAGGCAACAGAGGGACAATGGAGTCTGAGAGAGTAGAGATGGGAGTAGAGAAACGTAGGGCATACAAGGGACTATAGAAATACTGCTCATGAAATTCATGCTGGATAGAAGGGGAAAGGCTGATGGGTTAGGAGATAGCAGAGGACAGGTAATGCCAATGATGCTAAAGTGCTAATGATTCTTCTTTTTACACACCTTTCCCTGGAAGAATGGGAGGTCACAGTCGAGCGGAGGAGTGCTTGAATTAGTAATTTAGGGGGAGAAGCATTACAGGTGATGGCACTATCCAGGGAGTGTCTATGGGAGTGAACAGCTGAAGTGCAGAGAAAAATTCCCGAAGATGAAAGGAAGGTGAGCCCCTGAGTGGCCATGGTGTTGGACGGGTCACTCACCTTGGTATCATCAGACTAATCAAAGCTTGGGTGTAGTGGGCAAGTCACTGGTTTGTCCTGTGGACCAGTGAGCTTTCTGCCCATTGCCAATGAACATAATGAAAGAGAGGATCCCCTAGTAGATGACAGCAACAACAGGGCATAGAGCAGAATATCTACACGGCATGAGTGCAAAGGGTCTTAAAACAGTGGAAATACAATGTGGGGTAGTAAGGGAAACTCTGTGGCAGACACTGCTTGTTCTCTGTCTGATATCTTCATCTTTTTTCTTTCTTACTAACAAAATTCTGATTTTGTTCTGGGGTGCAATATGCCAGATAAATACACCTACCTTCCTAGATTCCCTTGCACTAAGGGGTGGCCATGTGGCACACATCTAGCCAATTAGACATAAGTTTAATTTTACTAAGGTATTCAAGAATGTTTTTGCTTTCAAGATGCAAGCAGCACCCCTTCTTGCTTGGAATTCAGACATGATGGCTGGGCTGCGGGGGCCCTATTGTGACCAAGAGGTTATAAATATGAGAAAATGGCAAAGATAATCGTAGAGATATGTGTCTTTATTTTAACTGGCCACCGAACCAATGCCAGCAGCCAACTACATCCAGATTTTTGGTTCTGAGAAGATAAACTCTACTTCATTAAGTCTGTGCTCATTGACTTTTTTTATTATTTATAATTATAGTCCCCATAGAGACATAAACCCAGCTTGTTGTTCTGAAATACAAGGGATATGAGAAAATAGTTACCACATGAGAGGGCTGCAGGAGTAGTGTCCTCAGGGAAAAGGCCAGCATCAGCCAGGTAGGAGGCAGAAGGTAAAGGAGTGCTATAGAAGAAAGTGCACAGGTAGGGCAATTTGCTGGTTACTGAGAAAAGATTCGAGTGCCAGGATAGAAATGAATTAAGGAGAAGAGGAGGGGTGGAAGGCGGAGGCAGAAGGGTCACACAAGCTTTATGAGAATAACTATGGATCAAATGGCTGTGTGGGCACGGAAGTAGAGGCTACACTTAGGTCCTTGAGCAATGCTAACAAATAGGACAGACATGAAGGATTTGCTCTCCAAGTTTCTTTGAGGGCAGAAACCCATGTCGCCTTCCCAGAGGGATTTCCAGGTTGCATGAGTGGGGTCATCATCTTTCTACATCCTCAAGCAAGAAAAGAGAAATGTCATAGTTTTCACTTCTCTAGAGAATCAAGATGCAGGTTCAAAGCTGCATAATGAAACCTGACAATTTCTCTGGATTCCCCCCACAACTCCCCAGGGGCAGGAATAGAAGCAGCCCTGGGGAAAGGGAGGGACTGTGGGGCACAGGGCCTGCTAGGGCAGAGTGAGGGAGGCACTTTGCCCTTTCCTCTGGTAATTGGTCCACAAGGTTTGTTATCTCCCTCGGGAGGCTGGCATTCCCCTCGCTGAGTCCTCACAGTCCCAATGCTGAGTGACAGCGTGTGCCTGATAGATCATCCACATTGCCATAGCAACAGGCTTGCCCCTGGAGCCATGGGTTCATGACAAACAATCAGGCTCTCTTAAAGGTTGCTGATGTGGGTTTGATTAGGATGCAGGCCAGGTGGATAGACATGAAGTCTCAGAGCCAAGAATATTCAGGGTAGGAATTCTACCCCGAATGCTCAAAAGCCTAAAGAGTCTGAGAACAAGTATAAGCTAAATCCAAGAGAAAGCCAGGGGTCAAAACAGAAGAAGCAGAATTTGGCCATCAGGTCTAAGGGACATTTCCGTGATGGATTTGCGGGGAGAGGGTCTGGTAGTGAGAGTAAGAGAAGAAGCTAGAGCAAAAGAAGCAAGTGTCTATGATTCCTTTTTGTTGGCTACTGGCTACCCAGTGTGGTGGCTGAGCTGTATTAATATTCATGGACTTTGGGAGGATACTGGCTGCCCCCATGCAACAGTGTTCAGCCATGGATAGCTTGCCTTTCAACCTCTCTGCAGACTGTACCTCCATTCTTGTTCTGAGTTAATAAAAACCAATTCTGATGGCATTAAGACTTCATTCTTACCTTCTACCTCAATCCTTTTACCTGGATTGAGTTTTTAGCATCTCTCTGTGGGCCCATAAAATTGCAGATACCACCAGAATATCTGACCAGTCGCTACCCCCCAACTTGGTTTTCAGCTAGAACTGGAAATCTATAGCACTCGGGTCTGAGACCTAATGGAGTAGAAGCTACATAAGGAAAGTGTCTTTGAGATTTATCACTGTATTCCTGATATGTATCACAGAGCCTGTCACAGAGTAGAATCTTAAGTAGTATTGAATGAATGGGTCACTGACAACCTTCCCAGCCCTTGTCTATACCCCTGATTACTGGGCTCTTCTGTGGGCACCTGCCACTGACATTGAAGACATCCTTCTTCTTCCAGGATGGACTCCCTTAGAACTAGGACTTCTACCACTCATCACTGAGAGCACCTGTGATCAAAGATTTCTGGTGTTATCTACTTGGGTGGACTTTTGGACACCGGTGCCCATCTGGACTAGAACACAATTTTGTATGTCCCTTTAGCCACTGCAGTGATAGCTTCTGTATGTCCTCCTTGATGACGACAGCATTGTCCCCTGGACCCTTCTCAGTCCCAGCCTACTTCCTTCTCCCCAGCAACTGAGGACCTGTCATCCTTCACAGTTAAGACCTATCGACTCTATGGGAGTTATGGCAATATTATAGATGGCCTTGAAGGTCTCCCAGCTCCAACAGCCTAGAAATAAAATTGGGATTGCAATAATGTAATTCTACTCTGATTCACAATTGAAGAGATGCAAAGTCTCTTACCTTCTACACTATCTAAAATAGTATTGTACATAGTAAAATAGTATGTATATGTATGTTTTTCTCTACTTACAGCACTAAACTTTATTTGAAATTGTTTATGTATTTATTAAATTGTTTGTGATTTTTTTTTGGCCAGTCTTTCCCATTAGAGCATAAGCTCCATGATGTCAGAGACTTTGTTCATTTTTGTTTACTACTTAAATAGTAGGTGTCTATTAGATATTGAATAGATGAATAAATTAGTTAAGGATATCCTCACAGTGGCCCTCTGTGTACCTAAGAACACAGTTCTCTGGCTGCTTGTGGAATGCTCATTTTCCTTTTCACCTACTCCATCTCTCCACAGGCATGTGTGCAGCTGTCACCTCTGACAATCCACCACGGCCAAGGCACTGATGCTTCCTTTGCTATCAAAATGCCCAGCGCCATCTCCCACCCATATCTGCTCAAAACACACTGCACCAAAGCTGTTTAGCAGGGCCCATGCCTGCACAAACACTGACCCAAATAACATGACAGTGAAGAGATGCTGGCCTGGCTACCCCACTAAGAGGTGGCAATCTCTTTCCCCACCCTTTGTATTACCCACATTCCAGAACAAGACGGCCTTGAGTTTCCAGATATTTTTGTAAAAATAACTCTTTGATCCTTGCAGTCAGCCCCCTTGCCTAGGAATCTAGCATAAGCCCACTTCAATAACAGGCACAGTGCTTTACACAGGCATAGATACTGGACCAAGCTCTCATTGTCTCTTTCCCCTGACAGACTTTTTCCTTATGGTCACCAGCAAGTTCTGCTATCACCAGTCCCCCTCGCATGCCCTGACATGCCTGAATCCTCCGGTAGGCACAGTCAGAGCAGCAAGAATTTTATTCTGTGGGTGATGGTGGCTCTCTGCACACCAATCAGGATATCACTTCATAGCCCTCTGTTGTTGACTGCTGTTGTATAACCAGGTGTGGCCAGTGAATTGTGGTGAGAGATAATGCATCACTTTAGTGTGCATTATTTAGTGGTGGTGGTGGTGGTAGGGAGTTGGGTCACACTGGGACCACCACTTTTACACCCAGTATACCCGTAAACCCTGAGATGGTGGCTGTTCCATCAGGAGATATCTTGAGGAGCAGAGCCCTCATCACTGTCCTGTGAAGAATGAGGAGAATGAATAAGATAGAAATCTGGTTTTAGTCCACTAAGATTTAGGGTTGTTGCTACAGCTCAGCTCAGCCTATCCTGACCAATATATTTCTTTCCCTCTTTTATTCTTTGTTTTCTTAACAAGTAATTGATAACTTCCAGGAGGCCCTGAAACCTTACTGGTCAGAAGCCTATGAGGGCTCTAGAGCCAGAAAAATGACAACAAAATCACAAGAATGACACTTTGAATAAGACATAGTTATAGGGCTATCTCCTCATCACGTAACCATTGGAGGCTGAAATCATGCAACCATTCATTTAAATTTTCTGTGAAGTACAAAAAGCCTCTAGAAGCATTGTCCTCCAGCATTGTAGAGAAGGGGACACCAGGCTTCTCTCCTCACCAGCCCAGCTTAATAAGCTCCTCTTCCAGGAGAGGGACAATGATCTGGTCAACATTCCAGGACGTTCCTGGGCCGGGTGTTAACGCATATACACACATCCCTCCTCACTCCGGCTTTTATGTCTTCACCTTTTTTCTGGCTGTGTTAAGCAGAGTTAGACAAGGCCTGGCCCTCTCACATGTTTTTCTGGCTCCACGTGGCTGAGTGAGTCTGTCCTGGGCCCTTTTTACTTCCTCTTTTTCTCAGTCTCCATTTTTTTCTTCCTCTTAGGCTCCTGGGATTTAGATTTAGAGGTACATGGTAAGGAGATAGAAAGATAGAGAGCTCACTAAGCCATGGGCTTTCTACTTGAGCTTGTTTCAATGTTGTCAGTAAATGCGTTGATTTGTATTATGTCAACTTAGCTAATCTGGAACTGTGTTGCCAGATTTACCTTTTCTGTGTACTTCTGAGTGTACATGGACATAAAGAGACATTTTGTGCAAGATTTGGATGGTGGAATAAAACAGCCATTATAACCTCTTCATCCTTTGCACAGTTGGGATGTCGGTGAATTACAGTTCCCATAGCTGAGATTTGTAGGTTCATTTTGTGGATGTGGTGCAGCAGCCAGGCCCATGGGTCCTCCAGCTACCAACTGATTCTCCCTCAGCTTCTCTGACTCCTGAGTCAGGAGCTTGTTTAGCTTTGTGATAGGCACCAGCTTCTCCTGTAGGACCCCTATCACCAAAGCAGGAGGTCTGGAGGCCTTGGCAAATGACTTGCGTGACAGCTCATTCCGTGAAAGCTCGCTCGTGCCTGCTTCCCTTCCCAAGGACCCACCTGCAGTTCTGGTCCTGCGCCAGAAGCGGCGCTAACCCAGATGGCTACCCAGCTCCCACCACGGTGTCAGGTCCCCACAGTAAATCACTTAGTAGATAGCACTCTTCATGCTCAGTCATGGAACCCTGACTGATGCACACAGATACTGCTAAAACGGCTTGTTGATTTTTCCCTTCCAGTTTCATTGTTTGCCCAGCTTCCTCAGAAATCACAGCATGGAGGATGGGGATAATTAGCAAGCGGACAGGCATTCCTGGGTCCTCTCACAGCTTCATTCAAATTTATCCAGGTACCCCTTGCACGACGATAAAGTAGAAATATTGAAGTCCTTAAAATAGCTGAAATGTGTCATGTTAACTCAGCACACACAGGATACACAAGGACCAAAACACCATATTAACACTTATCAAAACAAGGACAGGAAGGAATATGAAGGTTAATCAAAGAGATGAGAAGACCGTCTTCCCTGAATGTGTGATTCATCCTTCATTTATTAAATACTTAATATGTGTCAGGAAGTCTGCTATTAAGTGAGATAATAAAATTAGCTGACATTTGAGGGTATATTTGATATTATGCAGTTTTCTAAGGACAAAGCACTTAGAACAATGCTCGGTTTGAGCACACAATACATGTTGCCTCTTCTAAGTGCCTTATATGTAATACCATGCTTAACCCTCACGATGACCCTGTGAGGTGGAGATTGGAATAGTTGCTCTTGGTACCTCATTCCCTTTACCAAGCAGGCACGCCCACCTCCCAGCTGCAGTGAGTGTTGCTAAGGGTTTACAGCTCTCCTTTTTATCCAGAGAAAAACCTTTTGGTCTAACAGGAGCTGCTCTGGGAGATCCCACTGCACAACACCCCGGGTAACTTTCAGCAGCCAGTGACTAAGGGACATGGGGCATAAAAAGCTGGTCCCTTGCCTTGAGTCAGGACTAACTTTGTGGTCCAATTCATGAGCTCTTTGTGGATCAGATGGAAGCTAGACCCTGGCTGGACTCCCATCCTGACTAAGCCCTGCTCTGTCCTTCTTCCCCGCTGCCTGTCTCCTGAAAGTACTCCCCCAATAAATCACATACCCCCGCTCCCCAAACCCTTTCTCTGGTTCTCTACAAGGAAACCTGATCACGAATGTGCGATTAATCGCCTCTTTTACAACGAGAAAACAGGCAAGGGAGGCCAAGAACTTTCCCAGGAACCACATCAAACCTCACAGTAACCTGTGCAAGTAAGTTTTGTACCAGGGAGTCTGAGCCTATACTCCTTGCCACTGCTTTTCACATCTAAAGAATGTATTACGTGTCAATAAAAGTTATTCTGTAATAAACATTTGTTCTAGTCCCTTTGCTAAGAAGCTGAGAGTTGAAAATCAATCAGACATGATCCTTGTACTTCTATGAGTATGTAAGGTCAGGAAAGAGACAGTCACCAGTAGGAGTCAGTAGTTATAGGCATAAACACACACACACACACACACACACACACACACACACACACACACACATTCCATGTACATACACAGGCACAAACATATATAAGCCTACACACATGCAAAAACACAAACACACAAATCCACACACATATGCTCATACACACATGTACCTATACCACACTCTTAAAGTGGAATTTCCTATAGCTGCTAAAAAGAAATGTGATAGACTGTATGTTCTACAAATATATTTTTTCAATGGAAGAAATAAAAGAAACTTAACATTTTGGGTATTTTAACCAAATCCACATATTTTTTAATAACAGTGGACTTATTTTTTTGTTTTCTTCTTTATGTTTCTCTATAGTTGGAAGTTTAAAAACACATAAATACATAAAACTTTATATATATTAATATTTTTAAAGGATATTTATGTACCTCGGAAAATAATCATAATGATGTATGCGAGGTTAATCTGGAGTCTGTTGAACAGAAAACAATATGAAACTGCAGGTCATTTAAGGAAATAATAATACAAATATTAAATCTTTAGATATTCATATATTCTCACATTATTATGTTTCCTAATTACAGAATTCCCACAGAGTCTGTGTTCTAAGGCTCTCCCTTCTAGCCCATCAGGGCTTTGTGTTTTGCTTCCTGAATCTGCAGCCTCTGCTGATGGTCACAGTGTTGGGCCCCATAGGCCTGAACCGAAATGTAGCAAACACTGGACGAGAAGTCCTGGGTTTGTTACTGCTGTATAATTTACTAACAATGACCTAGGGCAAGTCACTTAACCTCTTAGAGCTTCAGTTGTCTCATGTGTATAAATTGAGAAAATAATATCTACTTCACAGGATTTTTGTGAAGATTAAATAGGATAACATTTGGATGGCACTTAGCCCTAACCCTTAAAAAGATGAAAATAAAGAAATGGATAAATACATAGCTAATAAACATCAAGGGGTGTGCACTCACTATAAGAGTGTCTGACTATTAATGTGACTTGGCAGCTATGCGAGGTGGCCAGCAGCCGATGAAAAGGAACCACAGACACCTTTTTAATCTAAATTGACCAATTAACATTTTGTCACATTTGTTGTTGTTATTAGTAGCAGCATCATTTTGGTAGAAACATTTGAGAGTAAATTGCGGACTTCATGACCTTTTACTCCTTAATTTCATATGTGTCTCCTAAAAGCAAAGACTTTCTTTTTTACAGTAAAATCATCAAATTTGGGAACTTTCACAATGATACAATATTATTATACTTAATTCATAGACTATATTTAAATCAGCCAATTGTTCCAATGATGTCCTTTATAGCATCTTTTTCCCAGTCCAGATCACATACAGTTGTCATTTTCTTTTGTTCTGTGTAAAATATCTTAGTCTATTTCGAAATCACACACACACAAAAATTCTTCTATATTTTTTTATAGAAATTGTATAATTTTAGCTCTTATTTTTAAGTCACTTAATAGATTATTTGCATACTCAAGTGTAATATAATCTATTAACACCATTGTTTATTTGATGCTTATATTGTCCTTGTTTGATCAGTAGAAGCCCCTCCAAGCCAGCTTTCATGTCCATTGAAAGTTTCTCATAATTTTTTGAGCACAATAAGATGATCAAATTTCATCTTGCCCTTTACCTGCTCCAGCCCTGGGATTACCCACTTTTCTAAGGATCCTTGGCTTCTTTTAGTATAGTGATATTTAAAAATCAAGATCTGGGCACTAGGTTGATCATTGCTATTGAAGTATTATTGTATCTGACTTTCTGTCTGTCTGTTTACCTAAACACCTGTCTATGTAGCTTACTCTAACTCCAGTGCAAAAAATACCTTGGTGATATTTTTAGTTTCCTCCCATTTTATATTTCTATCTGTCTTTCTCCAAAGTGAGAAGGATGGCTCCTAACACATCAATTGATTTACTTGTTTTCTTAATTCTACAAAACACCAAAATAGTTTCAGAATTGCTATAACCGTGATCTTCGAAAACACCTACTAGACAGGTTTTAAGATTTCTTTTTTATATTTCTTTTGACTGAGTATTTAATTAAAATACTGGTTCAAATATTACTTGAATTAATTCTTTTTCTTCCATTGGTCATGCTATTAATTTGAAATATGGTTCATTGGTTTTCATTTGCATTTAATTTTAATTTTTTTCTCATATTTGTTGATTTAATTTCATTTTTGAGTGTGTAAAACATTAACAAAATCAAATTGTACAAAAAGGTACATGCAGAGAAGAGTTGGTTCTTCCTCTATTCCTTTCATTCTATTCCAACCCACCATCTGCAGGTAACTGATGTTTTTAATTTCTGGCTTATCCTTCCTATGTTTCTTTTTGAAGAAATAAGCTTTCTTCATATGACATACTATATATACTCTTTTGTGCTTTCTTTCCCCACTTAATATCTTCCTCTGAAAGTTACTTCATAACAGTTCCTAGAGATGTCCTAATTCATTTTCATAGCTGCAGGGCCCTCCATTGTGTGGATAAACCAATCTCCACGCTAGGTCATTTAGGTTTATTCATTTATTTTTTTGCAATTACAAGTAATGCTGTGATAAATAACCTGTGCCTAAGCATTTTTGTATTGCTAGAGTTACTGTCAGTCTTTAAATAAGAGAAGTTCAATATTAAAAATTATTAGCTATGATAGGAGAATAACATAAAGATATAAAGAGAACTCTAAAGGTAAAATTGGCAAACTTGTTTTGTAAAGAAATAGTAAATATTTTAGGCTTTGTAGGCTATACTGTTTCTGTCACAACCATTCAATGCACTAGAGACAATACCTAAATAAATGGGTGTGGCTGTGTGCCAATAAAATATATTTACAAAACAGTCGGTGAGCTGGATTTGACTAGCAGGCCCTAGTTTGCCAACCCCTGCTCTAAAGAATGCTGAGGGAGAGTACCCAAAGAAGAACAAAATTAGAAGAGGAATCCTTCCAATGAGGTTAAAACCTAGTTGGAAAAAATATGGTTGCAGCCTACTGGATGTCAGTTTGCTGGTTTCCCTAGGCCAGAGTTTTCCACAGCTGCCAAGCAAGCTGTAAACAGCCCCCTACCCTCACCAGGAGCTCCACAGCAAGCTGGTCAGGAAGCTTAGGTTGGGACTGGGAGGTCACTAAGGGACCAGGCACCCTGGCACCACCTGGTCCTATCACCTTCTCCCTCATCCCCATTGCACACTATTCATGTATGCTATTGCTTGGGAGCAAGTAAAAGCAAAACACAGCACCCCAGAACCACAAGATCCCCCTTCCTCCTGCAATGTTCCTCCTGCGCCCTCTACCGACAAAGCTTAACATCATGCTCTCTGACAAGGAGAAATGCTTAAGAGTCCTGTCTGTCATCGCAGAGCTGGTACTAAGGCGTAAACCTGAAGCTGGGAGGCTCCCATGGTAAATTCTGAAAAGAGATTTGTGACCAGATTTAAAGCCCTGCCTTGTTTTAAAGAAACTTGAAGTACAAAACCAAACTCTTAAAACGTGAACAATCAGGTGATTCTTATTTAAAAAGTGACCTTTTTTAACTAAAGGATTTGCTGCAATTACTTTTTAATTTTACCACAGTAACCGAATGAGGGCTACTATGAGTTCTTTTCATTTGAGTCCCACAGTACTTTAAAATTTTCAATTTAATTTACCAGAAATTCATTTGAAGTATAAATTTTTGAGGACATGTTAACTATATACACCTCTAAGTATCTCAAATTTTAGCTCTTGCTTGGGTCTTTGAAGAAATCTGGCTCAGTGATTAGCTGTGCAGTTTATGCTAACATTAGTTCCATTAGAATTCAACTGAATAGATGGGGCTTCAAAACTTTGCTGAAATTGCATTGGTTTGTAGAATAGCTATAGTTGTGTTAAGATGCATATCTTCCATAATAGCTTCTAATTTTAGACTTTAAATATCGTACATTGATTTAGGTTTCTCGATAGGTTCTCAGATGGGTCTTTTCCTTGTCATTCTTTATCCTATGGCCCCATGTCATTATTGGCATCAAAACCACTTCAGGGACTTCTTCAAAAATCAAAATATGAGGACATGCAAGTCTAAAATGTATCTGTCACCTTGCAGGCTCATTCTCTAAGGACATTTTCTTCAAGTATATATTTAATTAAATAAAAGGCATACTGCTCAGCAATTGCCACTTTGACATATTCTATTTAAGGATTGATTGCATTTTCTAACATTTGGAAGTGATATTAATATTCAAAAAAGAATCACAAGAGACCATCTGGAGTTGGACAGAAAGCAAGTATTCAATGAATGATTCTCAGAATAACTGCCCAATAATTTTATATGTTGCTGATATGAGTATAAATTGGTAGAACCTTTCTAGAAAGCAATTTTGCATTTAATTTATTATCCATCTGGGAATTTATCATAAGGAAATAATAAGAGATATAAAGATGTTTGTGCAAAAATGCTTACCATGGCAATTGGTATAATGGTGAAAATTAAGAAAAAACTAAATACTCTTCTATTGGAGATTGGTTAGATAAAATATGGCACCCATATAATGCTGTGGCAGAGATTGCTGGCTGCCCAATATCTCTTCTCATCTTATTTGTCATGGATAAGACACTATGTCATTGTGGCCAACTTTCTTGAAGACAAGGGTGGCCATTAAGATATAGCAGAAGTCTTTGGATGGGACTTTCAAGTGCCTGGATTGCTGCCTGGGCCCAGTTGTCCTGATCACTGACATGATGGCTTGAGTTCCAACAGCCATTTGGGAACCATGAGAGATAAAAACAGGAGAATTGTAGTGGCTGTAATTCTGACATCCTTGAACCACTGTAATAAAGCCATCTACTGCCTCCTTCCAGATGTCTCATTATACAAGAGAAAATAAACCATTTTATGTTGATGCTAGTTCAACTCTGTTCATAGCAGCCAAACACAATTCCTAACTGACAGAGATAAAACATTCTGTAACTATTTAAAATGATCTTTCTGAAAAATGGAGTGTAATATTAAATGAGAAAGCCAGAATACAAAACTCTGTATGTAGTATGTGCTATTTTATTCTTAAATTATACATACACATTACATATAAATGAACAAGACTATAAAATATATCAAAAGGTTAATTGTGGCTGTCTCAGTGGGTTTATTATTGTGATAATTTACACTTTCTTATACATTCTAAATGTTCACCACTGAGAAAAATTTTAAATGTTTTTAAAATTGCCCACTACGTATACACGACTGGTGAGAGTATAAGTTGATTAAATCTATACTTTTTAGAAAGCAACAGGTCAACGTGGATCAAAGTCTTTTACAGTTTTCATACTTTTTAACTTTCTATTTTCACTTTGACCTATCTCTCTTGGAAAAATAATATGAGACTCAGACAAAGCATTTTGCACAATGTTGCTTGGTATAATATTATTTTTGATACAGAAAGAATGGAAACAGTAAACATCCAACATTGGGGAAGTTTATCATTAAATAAATTCGGGTATGTCCATCCTATATTATGAATACTTAGAAATTATGATTAAAGTAAGAAAGAGAAGATTTTAAAACTAGTTTTAGAGACGTTTCCATGTCTCTAAACTCCCTCACCCACCCACTGAAGCACTGATGGGCATCAATGGGATGGGGGGTACCCTCTTGTCTAGAAGACATTTCTAGCCATAACTGAAATTCGATTTTTATCTGGGTCTACAGCTAGAAAACAGCTTTATTGAAAAAGGCAGAAGATTTTTCTAAATTACGTTCCTGTATCAAGAACCAAGCCTGGAGGAGTTAATTCTTCAGGTTCTGTCTGTCTGCCATGGCAGCAAAAGCCTGAGATCGGCTCCCTAGGAGGAAGGCATGATGTACTGGTAGAGAAGCCTGAAGATCATTCCTTCCTGCTCTGAGGAAGAAGCAGCTGCTTTTTGTGCTCTGCCCACATGCTCTTGGCTCATTCGTGTCTCACTGGAGGATATGTGGAGGTTTCTATGCATGATGACAGCCCCCATCCAGGTGTCCACTTTTCATCTTTCCATTTTTCTGCAGCTACGTGGGGAAGTGTGTCGGACACAGTCAACTAGTGGAGGCTAGAAGTCAGTGGACTTTGAAGGAACCAGTCTGAGGGAATTGTGCCCACTTCCCTAGAGAGTCCCCAGTGGGATAGAGCCCCATTCACCCACAGAAGTAACTAGCTCAATAACACACCTTGTTTTAGCTTTTCTTTCTTCTCATGTTTGCACTCTGTTTCCTGATACCATTTCCTAAATAAATAACCTGCATCTCAACCCTTACCTTAAGCTCTACTTCCAGGGCAAAATGACCAAGACAGATGGAATGTAGGAGGAAAGAAGAAAAAGAGAGGTGCAAACTCTCATTTATCCACCTTTGGGAACTCAAAAACATTAAGAGTTATAACCCATTTCCCTTGGCATATTTGGCATTTTTGAAAAATAAAAATAAAAACATTAAAGAGTATACAAATATGGTAGAGTGCATAACATGTAGTAAGGGTATAAATTAATTGTTAAGTAGAAGTCAGGTTTCTTCTGGATAATGGGGTTATAGGAGGCACCAAGATTAGTGGGGGTTTAGGGACCAAGCTCTGTGCTAAACTCTGTATCTGCTAGACCTACATTTTATTCTTGCCATAGGCTACCCTTATATACTGTTACCCTTATATAACAAAGGAGGAAATGCTAAATATTAAGAATAGCTAATAGTTATTAAGCAATAACTTTGTACCAAAAATAATGCTGAAAGCTTTACATGTTTAATCTCATTTAATTCTTATAACAAGCGTATGAAGGAAGTACATTTATTTTCTCATATTACAGATGAGGAAAAGTGAGGCTTGAAAGAGGTTACTTGTAAGGAAAGAGTGAACATAGCAGGTATGGTTGCTAACTCCTAGCTATCATCAAAGGAACCATAATTGACACTTAGTCACCTCTGGGAATTTAGCCCTTGGAAAGTTCTTTGTGTTAGAATTTACGATTTTGTTATGCACAACATGTCCTACTGGCTTGCTGATTTGCTTTGCATTAATATCAGAACTGAAGATACGCATCCGATTTTGCTGTCAGGTCCACAGCTTTGGTTGCCATGGCAGATCATGTAGCATAATATGCCTATGTTACTAGACCCCATATTAAGGCCTCGGACCCTGAGACTCAGTCTTCCCTGGGCAGATACATTCTGTACACGTCCCAGTTCTTCTGTGCGAGAAAGAAAGCACATGTTGTGTAACCTCAGATAAGAAAGAGCTCTGGAGGCCTGTGCCTGATGTCTCTGGACTTTGAAGATACATATCTTTTTCCTGATACTTTTTCTCTGTATCTTTTGCCACCAAAAACTCTGCTGCAAACAGCCATTAGGTCTTGTAAGTTTTCAGTGAGTGAAATGCTACTCAAGACCATGCAACCAGAAGGAGGTAGAAACAGAATGCCAGCCCAGGCAGCCAGACTTCCAGGCTTGGTTTCCTAACCATCGTGTTTCATCGCCATACATATAGCTAGCATGACAGGTACAGCATTTGAAATTGGTGCTATTATTACTGCACTTCCTGTGTTTTCTAAATTTTCTTTGACAAACATGCATTATTGGATAATTAAAGGGAGAAAAGACTTGGAAATGTCCATGGTTAAGAGATAGGAAGAAGAGGAGTCAAAAAAGAAACAGACTACAAAAAAGTAGGGTAGGGTGGTAAAACATAACAAAATAAGGGAACAGTAAGTTTAAATATAATGCAGTTTTATAGTAGAAAAATCTTCTCAGTCTTGGAGTAGGCAAAGGTTTATTAGCTAGGACACGAAATACAAATTATGAAAAGAAAAACTGGTAAATCGGGCCTCATCAACATGAACAATTTCTTCTCTGTTAAGACAATAATTAAATTAAAAAGCAACTCACACATTCGAAGAAAATATTTGTGATAAACATATCTGACAAAGAACTGGTATCCAAAATACATAAAGAATTCCTACAACTTAATAATAAGAAAATAGAAGTGGATAAAATATTTGAATAGGTACTTCACAAAAGGAGATGTAGGAATGGAAAATGAGCACAAAAAGATTCTCCACATGATTAATCATTAAAGAAATGCAAATTAAAATCACAATGAGATATGACTACACACCCACTAGAATGGCTAAAGTTGAAGACTGACAACATAGAGCCACTGACTCTTGTCCTTTGCTATTGAGAATGCAACCAGTTTGGAAGAGAGTTCAACATGTCCCTACACATGCATTTACTGTATAATCTACCACTTCTACTCTTAAATATTTATTCTCCCTAAATAATATATGTCTACCCAAATATTTGTATATTAATGTTTGTAGCAGCTTTATTCATAATAGCTAAAACCTGAAAACAACCTAAATGTCTGTCAGCATATGAATAGATAAAGAAATTGCGGGCCTTCAATACAATGGAATTCTACTCAACAACAAAAGAGAACAAATTTGAGACAGACAGCAACATGGATCTCAAGAATATCATGTTGAGGCAAAGGAGTCGACACAAAAGAATGTTACCATATGATTATATTTATATGAAATTCCCATGGTAGCCTTGGGATCTTTTGGAATGATGATAAGGTTCTGTATCTTAATTGTGGTGCTTATATCAATACAAACATTTGTCAAAACTCAGCAAACTGCATGCTCAAAATGGGTGCATTTTAATGAACATAAGTTATACCTCAATATCGTTGATTTATAAATATATAAGGCAGGTTTTTTGAAAAGGGAATGTTCAATATTTTTAAACGTTACAGAAAGACAGAGAGAAGATAACTGGGGAAAAAAGTCCACTGGATCTGTCAGTTGGGGTGACTAGGAGTTTCAAGATGACAGTTCAATAGACCTGGGGGTTAGAAATCAAATGGTTGGGATATGACAAGAGAATATTGACATGTAGCACAAATAAGGCTGCTTTTGATGCATGGAGCACCAGATGCTCACTCACACATGGCATATGCTAACCGTAATGCAATAGCTCCCAACCTGTTAAAATCTAAAACTCAGAAATCTAATCAAGGAACTGGTTATACTGCCTATTAAAGATATTTTGTAACCTCAAGTAGAGGAATGTAAAGATTACCTTTATCACTTTAGAATTTTTTTTTTTAAACGAAGCATAATTGTTTATCTTTTTAGCCTTCTCTGGATTCTCAGTGGAAGGCTTCCCTTCCTACTAACCTGGGAAGAATTTCTTGCACAGTGGCATAATTTTTCTTATCAATCTCCTCATCAACCATAGTTCCCCTCCTCTATACAAGGAGGACATATCCTGCTCCCGTTAAAGGCTCTCCCCTACCTGTACTGTGAATTCTGCCACCACCCAGCAGGGTAAGGGTTATTCATCAGTATGCACCTTCAATCTTCCTCTTATCACTGCTGTCTCTTTGCCCTCACCAGGTGCTCCCAGCCCCGGAAGCATTTTCTCTAACCTCTTTTCAATGCCAAGATTGTCAAACTTCTCAAGCAAGTCAAACCCTTTAGTCAGTAATTCCTGAGCATACTTTTCCAAAATCTGGCTTCCTTCTCTACCCCAAGAACCATCCTCGTGTCAAATCCAGTAGGATTCTACAGACACACTCTTCCTAAGCTTTAAACCATGTTTGACATTAGGGTCTAAGTATTTCCTTATTGAATGCCCCTTTTTGGCTTCTGAAAAACTTTTTCTCCCAGTTTCCATGCTAGTGGCTGGCCTTTCCTTTCTCCACTTAGTCTTCTACCGATCAGTTTGGATGGTCCCTCGACTGTTCTGGACCTTCCTTCCCTACACCCCTACTCCCAATGCAACACTTCTCAGACTCTAACATGATTACGACTTCTTTGGAATCCTGTTACAAAGCAAATTCTGATTTAGTAGATCTGAGTTCCTGCATTTCTAATAAGCAGCTGATACTGCTGGTCCAAGGACTGGCTAAGTAGCAAGATCTCAGAGAACAGAGCTTTCATCTAGATTCAATCACTTTCAGATTTAGCAACTCCAAATGTAACTAGTCCAACGTGAAGTGCTCATAGGTCACATGTAAGAGCAACAAAAATGAACATTCAGTGAGGATTACCCATAACTTTATTATTAATCTTTTTAAGGGAAAGTAGTTTCTCTCAATATATTAGAAAGCGATAGAATGAATGTACAAGCCCCAAACATTGCAGATATTAGAATCAGCTTTCCATTAGAAACAAATGGAATGAAAAGGCAAATTATGTGCATAAGAGAGAGTTCTGCTGACTCCTCAGGCTGGAAGCCACCTGAAGCAAGATAGAATTTTTTCTAGAATATATATTGATCACTGAGTGCTAAAAAGGTTTAGTTATTCTTGATTTCAAATAAACTAAACTTATATCCCCTTATCTATGATTGTCCAATCGCAGCCGCCAACTTTTTTTTCATAGATTGTGCTCTTTAACCTGCATTTAATTTTAGATTCACCCTCCCAGACGCATTCAGCTAAGCCAGTAATTCAACCTCAATAGGATGTCAACGATCACCTAGGAAGATAACAGTCACAGTCCTGTGGTATGAAGTTTTGAAAGACTTTTGTTGTTGTTGTTGTTGTTGTTGTTGTTGTTGTTTTTACCTCTTTTCCTCCTGTGTATTAGAAAGATTTCTCCCACAGTTGGGGAATTCATTTAATAGCATGATTTGAGCCTGGTAAATATGAGATGCTACAGCTGCACTTTGTTATTTAATAACCTACAAAAAAAGGGGGGAGGCATTTATTGCTTCTGGTACTTCAGCAGTAGATGGACATTGAACTTCAAATTTTCCATGAATCCACTAAAATTCTGCTCTGAAGAAAATAAGGTGGCATTAGAACACAGAATATTTTAGGAGCAATTTCTTGATGAAAGGCCTTATCTACTGAGATATTTATTTCAGGCAACCAGAAAATAAAGACTGAATTATAAAACAATTTGTGTCAAGATGCAAGTAATAGCTACTGAAATAACAAATGAATGTTGTATTATCCTGTTACTAAAATGAATTAAAATTAATTCACAGTGAACCATCTCTCTAAAGATGTAAGAAATTGGTGGCTTTACTATAGTGAACACCAAACAGTAGACATTAGCATTTGTCAAATACTAAATGCAAATATTCCGATAATTAAAAGAAGTCGGAAGAGGCTAGAGAACAGAAAATTTCCTTTTGAGTTCATCAAACAAAACCTGACATCTCTTTGAGTTATCTGATTGAGAATAAATTAATTGAAGACAGAGATGAAGTCAGACTTGATCTTACAGTAATAGACGGAACACTTCTCTGTCTGTCCCTGTATTCTGAGCAATTCATCCGAGGAGAGGTTCCAGCCTTGGGGGAAGCACTATTTAAAGCACATAATAAGAGGAAGTGTATCTCTGTTCATCACTAAATCTCTGCTTGAGTCACACAATGGTAAATCTGTATTTTCATATTTCAGAAACCCAAGTGTTAAGAGCTGCAAGTAGTCCAAGTGTTGTTTCCTGTCACCACCACCAGTAAATCACCGAGGGAGGCACTGACTGTAGCATAGTGGGAAGCATGGGAATGGAAATAAAACACATGAGAGCTCAAGTCTCCACTATGCCATTTGCTAACTGTGATTCTAAATAATTTCCTTAGACTCTTAAAGATTCAGTTAACACAAATAAAGTTAATATGACCTAATTTTTAGAATGTTGAGGGTTAAATAAGTTAACATACACAAAGCACTTAGTCCAGTCAATAAACGGTTACCGCTATTGTTACCAGGGTCACTTCAGTACTTTGTAATTACTGTGCTTCTTCATCATCTGCAGAATAACATCCGGTGTAGACTGACAGGTGACAACCTCCAGATTAGTTCTTCTTTCATCCCGAATTAGCTAACTCAGTAACCCCAAAGCACCCTTTGGGGTTCTTGTTTGTTTATTAATGCATTCAATCTCTTAATAATTTATCAAATATTTATTGAGAACACATTATGGAACAGGTATTGGGGTAAGTGCTGGAGTTCCAAAAACAAGTAATCACGATCCCTACTCTCAAAGTGGGCCTAATGGGAGAGACGACTACAGGAAAGCTGCTTTAAAAACAGAGAGTGCTAGGAGAGCACAAAGAAAGAAGTATCCAGTCTGGGCCTTCTCTCCTCTCTTCAAAGTTTTCCTCCATTTCTATTACACAAATCTTATTCAGCTTTCAAAACCAAACACTTCCAAACATCGACTTCTTCCACATACATTTATTGTGTGTGCACTGAATGCTTAACCCCGTGCTTAGCACCGAGCAGCCATTAGGAAGAGTGTTTCCACAACTTTGAATTGCTGCTCCTTTATTACCTGTCATATATTCTCTTGCACATATTCTCACTTATGCCATCATAAGTCTCTATTCTCCAATTTAATTTTGTGTTCCTTGAAGTAAAAGATTGGGTCCCTTTGGATGAATGCTCACAGCTGCTAACAAGGTGGAAGCAGATAGCAGGTGATCAATAAATGTTTATTTATTGTGTCTAAGTCTAAATGCCAAGTTAAGTTTAAGGTTCAAAGTAAATTCTACAGAATGTTTTAAAAAGCTAAATTGATTAAAAATAATGTAGAACGTAGGTGATTAGCAGTGGATACCTGAACAAAAAAGAGGAAATAAATTCTGGGATAGACACTAACAAGCTCAGCCATGTCTCTGCCATGGTATTCTTCCTATAGGATGATTGCGTTCCACTATTTGACACTGCAAATGTTTTGTCTCAGTATTGATTAATAAGAGTTGCCATCAGAATGACATTCAGATTAATACGTTTTCATTTTGAAAGAATTGATACAAATTTTGCATGGCAAATGCTATTATGACACTTAAATTCTTGGTCATTTTTTTATGCATCGTAGTGAAACTATTTCCATTTTTGTTTTATATTTCCATTTTTATTTTACTGAAATTATTTTCATTGGGATCAGGTCTCCTTTATATAGAATTTCCAAAAGAGGTTTGGTTTACCATTCAAATTTTTGTTCAAATCAAATTCTGCTGATTATATTTTTGCTACCCTGGGTTTTCTTTTGTTATCCTCATTTTTACTAATCTAATTTTATCTGGATCAAATTGGACAGATCAAAATATTATTAAGAAAGTTTAATGTTTGGAGTTCTATTTCTATTTTATGAGTCTAATTTTTCATATCAAATTTTAGTTTTCAATATCACTAAGAAGATCCTCAGCAAGTTTTGTGCTTTTGTAATAAATTTTATTTGTGAACAGGATTAGACATTGTTAATTATTTCTCACAAGTCTAATGTTTGCTAGTGATCTGGTCAAATTGTCCTCGGAGTGAACACAGCAGAGTCCGCATGGTACTGTCCATGGGGAAAGATGATAACTTCCTGCTTTAGAAGGCACACACGAGTTTTCCCTTTCTACTCTTAAAATACAAATACCCTCTGGAAGAATAAGATGTTAAAATGTCAGCTGGTGAAAAGCAAGTAATTGAGAGTATATACTCCACAGGGTTCAAACCTCACCTTCATCATTTACAAGCTGTGTGACCTTTGACAGGCCACTTACTAATTTGTGTCACGGTTTCCTCATTTTTTAAATAGGATTGCTGTGAGATTAAATGAGTTAATAAACTCAGAATAATACTTGGTATATAATGGTCACTCAGTGAAAGTTAGTTTACATTATTACAGTTAGAACAATTGCTTCAATGTCCTCCTAAATATGCTGTTTCATTTCTTTGTTCAACAGTGCCTCAGTTTCTTCTTCTGAAAAATTGGGCTATTAATAATGCCTGCCTCATAAGATTGTTGTGCAATCTGAATGGAATATACAAGTACTTAGAACAATGCTAGCACAGGGTTAAGTGCTATATATAAGTGTTAGTTAGCTATCATTTTTCTTTTCACTTTAGATTGAGTTTATGGCATCCTAAGAGCTTAAGAATTCGGAGGTCAAAAGGTGCTGTCAAGTGTGAAAATACAGTAAAAACTAAAAGGAACTATGTACTATTTGAAATGATAATCCACGATAATTTTTGTGAGGGTAGAGATTGTTGTCTTTTTTTTCTCTGCTAGGTACGCAGCACCTAGAATAGCACCTGGCACATCTTAGTCAGTCAAATATTTGTTGAATGAATGAGCGACTATGAAGACTGTGTGGCAACACTGAAAGCATTTCCTATGTGATATTAAGTAAGTAATGTAAGATATGAAATTACACTGTAATCATACTTGGTGGAAATATGTATGTGTATGGTGAAGGCTAGAAAGTAATGTGTAAACCTGAAAAGTTATATTGTTATGCTATCTGTAATATTGTTATATTGTCTTTTAATAAGGTGAAACAATGAAAGTGAAAGCAAAAATTCCTCAAAATAAATTACAGCCATGCTACAACTTTATATAATGTGGGGCACCACATCATTGTCCTTTTAAAGTCTTGAGAAATCTAATTTAATGGAAAACATGTGATGTACAACACACACACACACACACACACACACACACAGAGTTTCTTTTGTATTATACCTTGAGCTGAGCTGATTACGCATTCAACACAATTTCCTCGATAGTCTACATCTACCATTCAGTAAGTACAATGAGTATTTATGCTCATAATGGTCTTTCTGGAGCACAGCAAAGATTTCGATCATCAAAGATTCAATTACATTAAACATCATATACTTCCTAAGACATTAAAGAGACTAATGCATTTTAGAAAGATTTTCTTATGAAAAGATTTGAACAAAGGGTATTGGGTTAATTTTTAGTTAACCAGAAAATTTAATTAACCAGAATGACTCGTCCCTTGAACATCCCTATTAAATGAGGTTTCATTTTACTTTGATTTCCGAAATCCTTGTCCAGCTTCCTTCTATTAATAGTGTCTAGTTGAAAAGATGTAGTTTTTCAGTCAAACTGCTTAGGGAAGAGTAGATTGTTCTCAGTCTTTAAAACAAGAAGAGAACAGGTGAAAAAAAAACACATCCTCTTTTTAAATGATTTTCTGACTTTAACTTTAACCTTAGGTTTATTACATGAAAGAATTAGCCCAGTAAGAGAGAAAACAAGAATTTGGGGTCTTATCATTTCTATTTAAAGCTATGTTAGTAAGTCTCATTTTGAGAAAATATACATTAACCATTAAAAATTAACTTATTTTATTTGTTCTAGGTTAGTGGTTCTTCTAAAACAGAAAATTGAATGTGGACTTAGTTTTTTCACTTGCAAACGCTAATTGAAGCATATATTTGTAAAATTAGACATGGAAAAGTGAACCACCTCCACCCACTCATCCACAAAGAGAATGATTTGTTCACTTATGAGATGGGATAAACGAAGAGAAATTAATATGTGTGTGGTAATTCCTTCATCTTCCCTCTCAATTTTGCCAGATACCCCTTAAAAACGAGCCTGGGTCTTTTGTCATGATAATGGAGATAATGTCTGGAGATGGAAATCTCAGAGAGTTGGGAAACCAATGAGAGGAGAGGATCTGCGCCCTGGATTTTGTGTTTTTAAATATTAACTTTCAAATGTATTCATGTTTACCTGCATGCAAATAGATTAAAACAACAATTATTTCTAAAGGGTTTCTAATAAGCCCGCAGCCTTTCGGGCCTCCCTCTACTCCAACCCCGCAGCAGGCATCCTCACAGCCTGTCTGCGGCAGCATTCCAAAGGGGCACACCCCAGTACGGTAGTGCTTACCCAGTCTGTGTTTGTGTCACGTTTGCTGGCACAGTTGTCCCTCGGTAACTGCAGGAAAATTGGTTCTGGGACCCTCAAGTCCCTTATATAAAATGGCATGGGATTTGCATACAACCTATATTTACATACAGGCTACAGCAGGGTATACCTACACATCGCTTCATTCAGGTGGATTCGTGCAGTGCTTGGTGCGTGACAAATTCAGGTTTTGCTTTTTGAGACCTTCCAGGACTTTTTAAAAAATATTTTCTGTTCACAACTGGTTGAATCTGGGGATGTGAAACCTATGGTTCCAGAAGGCTGCTTGTAAATTATTGGCCAAATCAAGTCACATAGCTAAGCCCACAGCCAATGTGGGAGGGGATATGCAGGGCAAGAATACTGAGAAGTAGACGTCAGTCACCATAATAATCTCCAACACATGTTGAAGCAACACAACTATCTCTTTCTGGTAATGATTTCTCGTCCCCTAACTCGTGGCGCCATTTCAGGTTAAGTGACATTTGGGAATGCTCAAGGTTTCTCCATTCGTTGCGTGCAGCAGAAGTTTCTAGTGCCCACTTTCCTCACGTTTCCCTCTGGCCCTCGCACATGTACTGAAGCAGTCTCCCTGTGTTTGTCTTCTATTGCTGCCATAAGAAATTACCACAAACTTAGCGACTTTTTAAAGCCGTCAGTTATTATGTGCAGCCAGAAGTCCCATGCACCCTGCTGGATGCCAGGCTAAAATCCAGCCGTCAGCTAGCCTGAGCTCTTCTCAGAAAGCTCTGTGGGAGAATCTGCTTCTGGCAGGTTACTGGTAGCATTCAGTTTTAGAACTGTAGGAAGGAGGTCCTTATTTCCTTGCCAGCTGTAGACTCAGCTTCTAGGGGCCGATCTCATTCCTTGGCTCATGGTCCACTATGTCTTTAAAGCCAGCAATTGTGGATTAAGTCCTTCTCAAGCTTCACATCTCTGACCCCTCCTCCTACCTCATCTCTCCTTTTTCTCTTCTGCCACATCTCTCCGACTCTTTTGCTTTCCTCTTGTGTTTGGGGGCTCCGGTGATTACACTCAGCCTACCTGGAAAATCCAAGATAATCTCCCTGTAAGTGGCCTTGATTCCATTTGCAAAGTTCTTCACAGCAATTCTCAGATTAGTATTCGAATAAACAGAGATGAGAATCTTGGGAGGACATCTTTAGAACCTGCCTACTGTACCCCCAAAGTCTTTTTTCTATTTTACAATTCTCACAAAACTTTTCCTAAAATTCAGTGCTAGGTGGTGGAACAGAGATGTTTCTCTCCCCTTTCCTCTTTAAAAGTACTCCTAAACCACAAGGAGAATAATAAACTGAAACACAAACTGCATTTTTTTTTTTATTAAACTAAGACACATCTTTCCTGTGAAAGCAGAAGGAAAAATTATAAATTATTTGACAGCGAGAAGGAAATTCAAACTTAGTGTTGATGAGAAACAAGCTAATTTGCCTCACAGAAGTCCTAGAAAAGCCCACAAATTCCAGATACCCGAGGGGGAAAAATACCCTATAGTTACTGATATTTGAGGTTCCCCAGTGAAAATTCCAACTCACCTCCTGACTCATATCTAGGAAGCTCACCAGCTGTCATGCCCCACTGAGTTGCACAGAGATTTCAGTCAGATTTCTACTATTTGACTCTTTAACATGAACAGAGAACCAAGAATCACTGACCTTTTGTAAAGACAAAAGAAGTACAAATCAGTATTTGAAAGATGGTCACGGGGATGGGGAACATGGCTTAGAGAATGTAGTCGATAGCATTGTAATGGCTGTGTGTAGAGCCAGATGGGTGAAAGAGTAATGGGGAGGAGGTGGAGATCATTTCATAAAGTATATAAATGTCTAACCAATGCACTGTATACTTGAAACTAATAATGAAATAAATAAATATAAATTAAATCCCTCTAAAAGACCAAAGACCAAAACAAACCAACTTAAGGAGAAAAAAAAAGAAAAGAAAAGAAAAGAAAAGAAAAAACCCAGAGGAAACTCAAGGGAGCGGGGAAAAAACTCAAAAGCAAATAGAATAAAAATTCTCAGAAAGAAGAAACTGCTTCTTTAAAATAAGAAGAGTATGCTATAAAAGAAGTAATCAGAAAACAATAACCTCTTACAAATTGAAAATATGTTAATAGAAATGAAAAAATTAACATATGACTTAAAAAATGAAGTCTAGGAAATCTCCCAGAAAAAGGCTAAATTGTAGGAAAGGAAAGAGAAGATAAGAACATTTAAAGACTATTATAAAACATCAACTATCTAAATAATAGGAGTTCCACAAAGGGAGAGACGCAAAAAGAAAGTGGGGGAAGTGATATCAAAAGAAGAGTACAAGTTTTCTACACTTGAAGAGCAGAAGAGCCTCTCTCATGTGCCCAGCACAGTGAATAAAAGAAGACCTATCCTTATGCAAATTATAGTGGGATTTCAGAAATCCAGAATAAAGAAAAGATTCTGGAAAAAATAGCACACATTCGAAGATTAGGAAAACGAGGCATTGTTGGTCCTCTCAACAACAAGAGTAGAAGCTCACAAAGAGCAGAGCAATGCCTTCGAATTACTGAGCGGAAAAGAATTTCCAACCTAGAATTCTGCACCCAGACTGTCAATAAAATCTAAGTAGAGAATAAAGATATTTTTAGACTTACAGAGTTTCTTTCAAAAACAAAAATCTCTTGTTCACCCTTTCTCAGAGTGGTATTGGAGAATATCTCCACCCATCTCACCCACCCACACATACACATCTCTATGCAATAAGAAATAGACAGGTAGGAAGATCCAGGAAACAGAAAATGCAACAGAGAAGTAAAGAAAATTCCTAGGATGCTGGCAAGGAAGGCCCCAGGTCTACATCTGGGCATTGGACCTATAGAACAATCAGGTCCATTGAGAGAAACAGAGGGCTTCTGGAAGAATTTCGTCAACCAAAAATAAAAAAAAAAAAAGCAAAGTAGAGGAGGAAAAATTATAAAATTTCAAACAGATTTGACTATGTAGTAAGAGTTACTATGAAGTATCTTATAAAATGGTTGCAGTGTGTAGGAAAATAACACTTGAATTAAAAATTCAAGTAATTTTAAAATGAGATCATTTTTTAATTTTAGAGGAAAAAAATAGTTAAAGAAAGTGAGTGCAATCATAGTACAATACTTTGGTCAAGAGCTAATGATACAAATAAAAACTGCATGGGGCTTTAATGAAAAAACAGAGATATGCGTTAGAAACTGGGGCGGGGTGGGGGCAAGACAGGGCTAAAAGAGTTTAAAGTAGTTGCCTCCAGGAAGCTGGATGGCCGGAACGAAAGGGAGCCCTGAAGTGCTACAGGTTTATTATAAACTTTTTAGAAATAATTATCTTTTTAATCTATTTGCATGAAAACATTAATAAACTTAAAATTAATATTTTAGAAAGCATGAAATCCAGTCCACAGGGCCTCTTCCCTTATTGACCTCCCAACTCCTTGGAATGTTCAGCTTGCATCTGAGAAGAGAACCAGCTGACCCTCCAGGGGAATTCAGCCCCATAGCTAGTCCAGGAGAAACAGAAATGCCCAGCCAATCCACAGAATTGTGAGATATGACAGCTGTTGTTTTAAGCCAACAGGTTTTTGACTGGTTTGTTACACAGCAATAGATGAGTGATACAACATGTAACTAAGGCTAATAGATTTTTCTCCCTTCCACATGTACACGTCATTGAGAAACACAGTGCCTACTGGTTAAGTGAGTGGACTCTGGAACCAGACATTTATTAACCATTTCTTAACCTTGAGGCCTTCTGGTGAATTACTAACCTGTCTCTTATTTTTCTCATCTGTGAAATGGGGATGATAATAATAATAAACTACCTCAAGGGTTGTTGTGAGGATTAAATGAGTTGATACAGATAAAGCATTCCTCTCTATTCTCTGATAACTCTATTATGCCATCATTCTTCTTTAAACAGATAAAAATGCTTAAACTGCAACCACTCTAGTTATAAATATAAATCTAAGTGGCAGTAAGTTCTGGAGGTAAAATCCCTAGGAATAAAATGAAACAAACTGGTCAGGCAGGCTTTTGTTTGTTTAACGTTTTTATAATGAAAAATTCAAAACATATACAAAAATAGAGAAAATAATTCAATAAATGCCTGTGTACTCAGTTTCAGCAGTTATTGACTCAGGTTATCAAACTTGTTTCATCTAAATTTTCTCTTCTTAGATGAAATACTGCCATTCACAACAACATGGATGGACCTCGAGATACTCATGCTAAGTGAAATAAGCCAGACAGAAAAAGTTGAAAATCACATGATATCACTTATATGTGGGATATAAACCTAAAAGCAATAAATGAGTAGGACAAACAAACAGAGACTCATGGACATGGACTATAGACTAGTGGTTACCAGAGGGTAGGTGTTGGGAGAGGAGAGGGGAGGTAGACAGGGTAAAGGCGGTCAAATATAGAGGGGTAGGGGGAGGGTAAAGTGGGTGAAAGGGATCAAATATATGGTAGCTGAAGGAAACTGGACTTTGGGTGGTAAACACACAATAGAATATACAGATGTCAAATTATAATGTACACCTGAAAATTATATTATTGTATCAACCAATGTTACCCCAATAAACTAAAACCAACCAAACAAACAAATAAATAAAATTTCTCTTCTTGTTCCACACTGAATTATTCAAAGCAAATACTAGACATACAATTTTATCCTTAAATATTTTAGTATGTACCTCAGAAATGAGGCTCTTTCTTGTAAATATAGCCAAATGTCAGTTATCATTCCAAAAAAATTAATAACCTTTTCATAACATGAAATATTAGAGTCAGAGTCAATTTTTTAAATAATTTTTTCAAATTAGTATCTAATCAAGATCTGCAATTGGTTGAGATATGGTTTATACAGTAAAAGCTGGATAAATGGCTTAATTCTTTCCTCTTATTTACCACTTTTCAGCATGAGATTTAGAACCCCAGATCCTCAAAGGTTGAGCAACCTCTTCATCCTCTTTGGTCTTCATGTAAAATCAGAGGCGAGGTTAGGACATAGCTAAGCTTCTTTTACCTCCATGATTCTGGTATTTTATCTTCATCATTGCTCAGAGTCATTCAAGTCTTACATTGAAGTGGCCTTTTCTTGAACCATTTCCTCCCATTTGAGGGCTCTTTCTCCTATTTCCTGCCCAGCCAACTCCTCCTCATCCTGTGAAACCCAGCTAGGATGTCCCGTATGCAACATGCATTTCGTGCAACGGGTGTAATCGAGTGCTCACCATGGTTCACCTCCTGCCTCTCTGCTCACACCACCCACTCCGTTGTCCACTCTCCTTCCATAGCATGTTGCGCTCGCCTCTCTTGGAGTCCTTATTATGGTGTATCTTAATTATTTGACCATATTTCTGTTTCCTATGATCATGTGTTAATTCCCTGACTCAGTAAGATCACAGAAGAGATGTGGGCTTTGTTGGAGTGATCCAGCACTGGCTTTATGCCTCAGAGATAATGATGAATTTATAGAACTGACAATGTTGGTGAATTATCAAAAACCTCTTGACCTTTAGTTATCTCTATTCAACTTCATATATAAGGATACTGAATATGCTCAGGTTTAGTTTTGAATTCCATATGGGATTGTCTTCACCTGAGTCTATGCATCCTGGAGTAAATGGAAGCCATAATCTCCCAGCCTCTAAAACAGGTATCTCTCACCATATAGCACTTGGAAATGACTGGGAACACAGCAGTTTGGAGGATTCAACCACAGTGAACCCAAGAGAAGTGGGATTACTTTCTGTGTGTGTACACACGCATGTGTGCTTCTGTCATTTGCCCTCAGCTCATTTGATTTCAAAGCACAAACTGCCAATCCATAACAAAAATAAGAATGAATTTATAGCTTATCTCACCAACCCTGCATGGAATCACTGGGCGAGAGCCACCAAGGATGAGTCCCAGTGCTCTCCTCTTGGAGTGAAGCTAGTTCTCTTTGTATATGTGCTGCCAAAACATGCACAAAGCTAGTCTTATTTGACTTCTAGCTTGTTCCATGGAAAACAATGATAAGGGCTCAAAATGACTTGGCAGGAATGTGTGTGATGTTTTAAGTAGATTTGTGCTTCTGTGCAAAAAAATGAAGCAGACGATGAGCCCAGTACAAAGTTTGAAGTGCTCCTTAAAATTGTGGAAAGTGTCTTGGAAATTACTTTTGCAACAGTTTGAAACAGTAACATTCTTGTGACCCATGGTGAGTTAGATACTTTAGGGAGCTATAAATATTACAGTGTCAGAAAGCTCAGGAAAAAAAATATGGTTATTAACCACTCAAAATAGATTTATCTTTGCACATATTCCCTAAGAGTTACAAGAGACAGGTGACACAAAAGTGACATTGCTGCTGGTGTGAGGTTGATGTTTCTTATTGTCAGGAGCCACAGAAACATTATGATTCAATGAGTATTTTTGCCTAGAACCCTTAAATGTGTTCTACACCCTTTGGGAAATTATTTCCAAGTCCAAAGAGGGCTCCCCAGGATGAGTGGAAAGTACATAGATGTGGCAGCCACTGAAATCTTGTGTAAGGAACCTGGAGCTGCTAAGTACTTCTCTGCTCTCTATGCCCTCCCCTGAAAAACAAAACAAAAAAAAAACAACCGCACCATCTATACATAAAAAAAAAACACTAATGCTTTAAAAATATACTAGAGATGACTTAAAATTTATGTAACATTGGTATAAATTCAGTCCCGTCGCTCCCACCTCAATTCTCTCCCAAAGAACATTTTAGCATAGGGTGGGACATCCCATCGCTCCATATCCCACTCAGTGAGATTACTCTAGGCATAATGGACACCTTGCAACATTATCTTGTCTAATCTGTCAAGGCAGGCAGTATAGTTATCACCAAGGAGACGTGGTGAAGCCTTTAGGGTTGGATTCACATAATGTAAATCCTCAAGGGACTCACACACACACACACACACACACACACACACACACACACACCACGACAAACAAACTGTCAATATGTTAATCTGACTGGGAACTAAAACTATCAGGAGGCTGAGAAGGTCAACACATCACCTCCCTCTTATAGCAAAGCCCTTGGGGAAATCCTACTCAGAGGTTACTTGGTGTAGTCACAGTCACAGGATCCACAAACTTTTCCTGGAGAGCCAGGCATGCATGCCCCACCAGGCCTGAGGGCCAGTCTCCTGGATAGAGGTTGCCTACTTTCCAGCATCCTTACACTTTGGATACTCTTCTTCTAGAATCTACTCATTCAAATAAAACAATAACTGATGACAAGTACTGTTCTAGTTCCTGTGAACAGAAGATGACCCAAGTTGCCTAGTAGCTTTCTGTTCAGCATGAGTGCAGATAATCACCATTTGGGCAAGTTAGCACATCAGTCCCTTGGTTACAGAGTGTTACTCAAAGTGGAATCTACAGGTATGTTCTTGGGATAGGATATTCTTCTATAAAAACTTTTTCATGTGCATTTTCCTTTGATGGTAGTCTAAAAATCTGGACTGTGAGCATACGCGATTTCATCCGGATGGCCATTTTGTAAGGGAGAATTGCAGAAGAGTTGAATCATATATAAAGCTGCTCTGTAATAGGCTGTAGGATGGTCACGTGATGAGAAGCAATCTGGTTTTAGCCACCACTTCAAATTAATGCTGTTAACTTGAATTTTACTTTTAAAAAAAAAATTTGTTTGTATTTTATTTATGTGTTTGTTGTGATTTATAATAATGTAAGGTCTATACGTATAAAGTATTTCTACATAGTTTTACACACATTCAAGAAACACTATAATGGAAACTATAGAGATGAACCCTGGGGTCCATCAGAAAGTTTTTACTTTTCAAAGGGCTCCACTTAGTCCTCAAATTTGAGAAAAGTTGGGTGTAGCCGTCTTCAGTTGCATTCTAAGCATGATTACCTCGATTGGAGTCTTTACCAGCAACTCGTTTGTGTTACCTAGGCAAATGGGGATAAATTATCCCTTTTGTATTGAATTTTACTAATGAACTCTCAGGAAGCTACACCACAAACTCAGTAAGTTGACTGCACTACAAAAGTCATGTTCATTTTATATATTGTTCCCTCTCTTCCTTCTCTTGTCTTTCTGTCAACACACACAGGCATTACCCTGGGGCCTACGGGTAACGGATATAAATATGAAAGGGATATAAATGATTCTTGTCTTGGTGCAGACTACAGGCCTGAGTGGTGTTTCCCAAATGCTCCTGGTGATAAACACACAGGGGGCCTTGTTAAAACACCCACTTTCAGGTCCCATCTCAAACTCACTGAACCGGATTCTTCAGATGAGGAATCTAAGAAGCTGTAAATTTAGCAAGCACTTGGGTGAGTGTTATCGTGAAAAATTTTGTGAACTTTTCTGGTAGATTCCATTTCTATAAGTCTAGGCACTGACTGTGGTTCTAAGGGAAGGAGGAAGTCAGCAAAGCATTTTAAGTGGGCATAGGAGATAATAATGTTTATGCTTGAGACAAAGACCACTCTACCTCTGTGGATAATGGACTGATGCGGGGCGGGGGGGGAATTAAAGTAGTTAGGAAGCAGCTGGGCTAGTCAGGACAGGACATGTGGTGACTCCTACTAGAGTAGTGGCAGTGGGAGCTGGACTAGGTGAACAGACTTGAGAAGCATTTCAGAAGACAATCTACATAAACCATGAATGGATTGATATGGGAGTTGAGGGAGAAAGAAGAGCCAAGGTTGACTCTTGAATTTCTGCGCTCAGGCTCCCAAGTGGATGGGGAGGCCTTTTGCTGAGACAGAAACCACAGAAGAAGAAAGGTTTGGGGCATGGAAAGGACAGATCATTAGTTTAGCTTTGGAAGGTTGGAGATTAAAGTGCCATAGGTATATTTATGTGGAGACAGATGTTCAACATGAATCTATATTTATGAATCCTGCGAAAGAGTGAGTGTTTGTGCCCCCCTCTTCCCACCCCCAAATTCACACGTTGAAATCTAATTTTCAGTGTGATGGTATTAGGATGGTATTCGGGAAGTGATTAGGTCACAAGGGCAGAGCCCTCATGAACGGGACTTGCGGGCGCAGCAAGCTCTCTTGCCCTTTCTGCTATGTGAGGTTAGAGCAAGGAGGTGGCTGTCTATGAAGCAGGAAGAGAGTTTTTACCAGACAGAGTCTGCTGGAGCCTTGATCTTGGACTTTCAGCCTCCAGAACCGTGAGAAATAAATGTTTGCTGTCCATAAGCCAGCCAGGCTGTGGTATTTTTGTTATACTAGCCCCGATGAACTGAAACAATCCCTAGCTCAGGGAAAAAATCTAGGATAGATATTTTCACTTGGGAACAATCAGATAAAAGAATCCTTGACGATATGGCAGTGGATAGGATTACCCAGGGAATGTGTATAGAGGCCTGAGAATGCCTAAGGCAAAAAGAACTCTGAGGAACATTTAAAGAAAAAAGATGCTAAATGGAGACAGAAATGGAGAAGGGATAGATAGCCAGTGAGGTAGAAGGAAAACCAGAAGAGTAAGAAGTCACATGAACCAAGGGAAAAAAATGTTTCAAAGGGACGAAGTGGCCAGCACTGTGGAATGCTGCCGAGGGGTCAAAGATAAGAATTGAAAAGTGTCCACTGGATTTAACAAGTAGATCATTGGTGATCTCGAAATGAGAACAGTTTCGCTGATACAATTAAGGCAGATATCAGTGGGTGGAGGAGTGGGAAGGGGTAAGGGAGGGCACCCTTTCAAGGAGTGTATCTAGGAGGGGAGGGAGAGAGAGATAGTGGGAAGATAAGAATGAGGGTGGGCGAGTGTGTTCAATGCAAACAGGGAGAAATACGTAGAGAAGGAATATTTGTAGCTACAGAAGGACACTGCAAAAAATAAGGTATCTGGACAGCTGAAGGGAAGAGGGAAGAGCATCAGTGAAAGGACTGGCTTTAGATGGAAGGTGGTTCAGCTCCTCCACTGATGTGGTGAGAAGATAGAAAGACAGGAGGAAGACACTGTGGGAGCTTGTTGGCACCCTGCTGCGGGGTGGGTTAGGCGCAGGGTCAGAGGTTTGAGGAGAGCCGAGGAGAGGTGACTAACAAAGCGTAGCAGGACTCTGGAGCACTGAGGTTTGCTCAGTTACTGTGTATCAAACAATGGACGTGGTTGGATGATTTTCTACAGCAGCACCAGCCTCCTGGGTAGAAAGGCAGAAAAGGTGGGTAGCTGGATTCAAACAAGGCAGAACATTTCCCAGATGAGTTTAGTGGAAGAAAAACATAAAAGTAGATGAAGATACTGGTGAGAGAGTGGTTGAGGTGAGGAGGGAAACTTACAATTTGTGACTATGTGGGCAGCGGCTGAAGTGAAGTCAGGAGGGTTATTTGAGCGATGGATATCAGTTAAGGCAGCAGCTGCTGCCGGGACAAATAACAAAATCTCTAGCTTAACACAGCAAGAGTTTGTGTGTTTGTTTCTCTTCCTTCCCCTTCCCCTTCCCCTTCCCCTTCTCCTTCCCCTTTCC